>JAMJFZ010003163.1:21082500-21682500 GCA_026225945.1 Cricetomys ansorgei
TTACCTCCTTGACTTGCGCAGCCTATGTAAACTCATCCCTATCTGAACAACGCACCTAGCAACCTGTTAGCACCTTAAGACCCTCACCTACATTAGGCTACACCCTCTCTGAACAGCTGGATCGGTTTCGTCCCCTCTTAATGACCATCACACTTGGGTTCTATTCTAAAGTATTTCCAACCTACCCAGGTACAGGGTTGGGAAGCTGATCCAGCCAGAACTAGTTTAGGATACTTATGTAAAAAGATAAAGTTGTGTTCGCAAATGAACTTTTAATGAGAATTCCCTATTTAACATCTTATGCTTATGCATAATTAGGTGTACATATGATTAAAATCAGATTCGTTATGGAAAGGGACATGTGCAGTAGAAAAACGATGACCTGATTTATCAATCAAAACGGGGAAACACTCTCATTACAACCCTCAATAACCAAACTTCTTCTCTTGAACTCCATAAAAGGAAGCCCCAAACAACACTCAGGAGCCTTGAGTAGGCTCACTCACGAGGTCCACTCTGCTTTTATAGTATGTCCTGATCTTTTTTTATTGCCATGCTTGAAATGAACTTTCCTTGCTATTTTTGCAAATCTGTGTGAGCCTTTAACTCTCTAAATTAGAAACAAAGAATCTGGCAAGACCCAGGGCCCACTCCAGACCACAGGTAACTGCCATTGTCTCTCCTATATACTATGAAGAAGAACCTGGTACCCCTCCTGGCACTGGCTTGGTACGTAGTAGAAATCCAGGACTTTCTTAATGGAGACAAATGGAACAAAAGCATATTTGGGAAGAAAACAAGTTTTAAACTGCTAATTTAATGAAATGTTAGTTTATATTTCTTAAGCCATTAACTTAAGCTTCTCAAAATAAAAAATTAATTATCCTTATAATAATTATGTCTTTAGTTTTTGAGCTTGTCCCTCGAGAATTTCCACATTCCTGGGGACTCATAATAGGAGGTGGCAGCATGGGAAGGCATACAAGAAGCTATTCTGAACGACGAGGGTCGCTTGTCCGACAGTCTGACAAGTACAGACTCCAACATGCCTCCAGTGGCAGAGCCAGGGGTGGGGAGTGCTTTGAAATTGCTGGAATAGATATAAAATAAAAACCACGGTGATGGTTAGTCTTGATGTTAATTTAATGGGATTTGGAATCATGGAAACGAACCTGTGGATATGTGTGTGAGAGATAATCTAGGTTGGCCCATCCTAAATGAAGGTGGTAACATCCCTTGGGCTGGGGGTCCCAGACTGAATGAAAAGGAGACAGAAGCTGCATAAGGCACTTTTCTGTAGCTCTGATGAATCGCCATGACCAAGACAAGACAAGCTAGAGAAGGAAGGGTTTACTTGGGTGTATGGTTCCAGTGGTAGAGTTCACAGTGATAAGGAGACGTGGCAGCTGGAAACTTCCTCCAGCAAGGCTGTACCTTCCAAAGGTTCTATAACATCCCCTGAATAGCACCACCAACTGGGGACCATGTGCTTCAATATCTGAACCTATTCCAATCACCATAGGCGCTAAGGGACCCTCTAGAGCCCCTGCTACCAGGGCAACCCCACCATCATGGACTGGATCACCTTGAACTGTGAGCCAAAATGAGCCCTTTTGTTCTGAAGTCACTTTTGTCAGGTATTTTGTCAGAGCAACGAGACAAGTAGCCAGTACAACTACCACAGGTGGTTTTTGACTCTTCGGGAACTCTATGCCTCTCACTCCTACTCCCTGGGTGGGCTGCACCCATCTTCTCTTTCTGTTCACATAACACTGAGTTCATCTCTGCTTGAATGCATTCACTGGGAGAGCAGATGTCTTTGAAGACGCCCACAGAGCCAGCTCCGTGCCAGCCAGCACATCTTCACAAACCCACTCAGAGGAGGCATGGCAATGAGAATCCTCACTCTGGCTGTGGGAAATTGATGTATCCAAGCCACTGACACACCTTGGTAGTAAGTAGTCTCCTCTGACTCTGAACTTCCCGGCCCCAGGCAGGTTTCCTTTCCCTCATCCATAACTCTGAAGGACAGGCAGTTCTGTTAATGTCCAAGAGCCGGGCTAACCACGAGAGCAAGGCATCCCACCTCCACAGAGCCATGTGGGCAAAGATACAGGAGGGGTGAGTCCGAGAGATAACATGAGCTACGTCATCACAGCAATCCCCGTGATCCCAAAGGACTCCAGTGTTAATGGTATTTGCTTCCAGTGTCTATTTCAGCTTTTTCCACACTCAACAAACAGTGCACTAGGGCAACAATAAACTGGGAACCTGTCACCTTGCTTCTGACCTTTGGTCATTCATGTTCCAACTCTGGTAGCATGTCCTAGTCACAGCGAAAACTCACTGTGTGCTACCACCTGTCGGGGGTTCCATTTTCCCATTTCCTTCACCAACAAGCCTTTTAGAAGCTTTACAGGGATCTACAGGGACCCGTACATAGACACATGCCATGCTTCCCTGGGCCTTGTAGGAACATTTTCACCCTTGACCACAGTCTTTACTCATTGGGAGTTCCTTCAAACGTATTCAACCCGTGCTGTCTATTTTCTTACCCAGAGTGTGTAAGAAGTGGAAGGCTCTTGTGGGTTTTGTTGTTGTTTTTCTTATTTGCTCAAGTCCCCTTTATTCATGAGAAACGTGGCTGCCTTATTCACTACATCTCAACCCACCAGACAAAGTGCCCTCCTCACTTAGTGGTCGAAGTCAACTGAGCGTCATGTCAACCAGAGGAAGAGACGCTTCCATAACAGTGGAGAGCTTCACGACCCAAAGCTGTATTAATGACCGCACTTCTGTGCTTATCAGGAGCAGTGTATATAATCCCTTTGCAGAATTACATGCTGGCCAGTTCAGATAAATAACACAGGTCTCCACCACTCATAATCCCAAATGTTAACAATTAATTTCCAAAATCCATCCTGAAAGACCCAGACACAGGCCTTGCTTAGTGAATTTCTCACTAGTCAACATTTAAACCTCAGAACTTGAAACTGTTGTCAAGACACCGCTGACTTAGGCAATCGAGATAACAATATTCAGCAATAACCCGGGTGAAGCAGGGACTAAGTGTGAATTAATAAGTCGGCTGACACCGGGTCCCAGATGTTTCCAACACAGGCAATATGCTCAAAGTGATGCTAAGCAGATTTACATACTTAACTAATATGTTTATTTAAAGGAAATTTCCAAATCCCAAATAACATCCAGATTTCCTCTTTGGCGGCAGATCAAAAGACAGCCTATCAATAAAGACAGACTCCAGGATAAACCTTTCAACATCTGCTTCAAGCCACTAAACAACGGATCTGAGAGTTTTGAAAAACTTAATTGCAGACAAATCTCACTGCCTCTTACATAAATTTCTATGTTCGTGTCCCTGGGGTGGTTCTGACCTCATGCATTTTCGTGTTCGTAGTACTCGACATTGCTCAGTTACCAGCATCAGCAGCTCTCCCTTCACAGAGAATTCTAGAGCCTGGCTCTTTCTCCAGGATGACGGTTGAGGGGACCTTCTTCTCTGCCACGAAATGCTACACCAAAGTCAGGTGGCGGCGGGGCAAGCATTTGAGCATGGAATGTTGTAGAAAGGAAGGCTCCATCCTCTGCCAATACCTGCTTTGTTTGCCTGTAATTGCCAGTGAGGGTTTGCTTGGTCTGAATGTCCCCTACATTTAGGAGAAGTGGGTATAGACTCAGTGGTGCCTATGATTATCAAGATGTGTCTTATTGTTGTCAGCGAGTCCTCATAAGAAAGCTCCTTAACCAAATAAAAGTCTGAACAGATCTGTGTGTTTGTGAAGGGAATGTGAACAGGAGAATGCTGGTTCCATAATAGCCTTTTCCCTTTAGTAAGAATGAATTCATTCCCCAGAGGTGGTAACTACCTGAAATTGGACTGTGATTGTTGAGCACAGAGGTATTGTTCCTAGCCAACAGCCATGGCTGTAATTGAAATAAGGACTTGGTTCAAAAACTCCCCTTTGACTGGGCATCTATTTGGTGTAGGGAGCAATATTAGTAGGTTGACCCTGGTGGTTTAGAGAGATGGAAGTCATCTCATCCCTGTTTGCTTCTGCTTCATCCTTTGAACTCAGTCATGATGAACTTCTGGGGCCAATCCCAACCCAGCCATGATAGGATCAAAATGTCATGTTGTTGCTGACATGTTATAGTTAGCCCTGCATGACTGCCATGAAATATCTGTACTGAGCATGCTCAAACATTTTCTCACTATTCCCTAAACAACCTACAGAACTCTTAGACTGTATCAGGTGGGACAAATAACTTAGGCACAAGACAAAGTCTCCAGAAGTGCATGTCTAGGTGACAATTAAGTACTGTGGCATCTTAAATGAGGAGTTTGAGAATTCTGCAATGTAGTATCCTCATGGGATCTTGGAACCAACTCTCCATGAACACAGAGGGACTGCTATTTTGAATATGTGAAGCCATGCTTCTTTGCCACACTAGATCAGGGAAACTTTATTACAGAGGGATATGTGGTAGGATGAGCCTTCTGGGTTTGAGGTCTATGCCTCTGTTCCTCTGGAATGAGCTGTTTCCTGACACACACCAAAGCTGACCTCAGACACACATGTCCACTGTGCCTCTGCAGGCTCAGGACACATTTTCACACATGGACCTCTTGCACTGATGCCAGCTGCCTTTGATGGCATGGCCATGTTTTACATCTTTGTGTTGATAATGCTGTGTTAGTCGGGGTTCTCTAGAGAAACAGAACTGATAGAATGAATGCATGTAAGCGGGATTTATTAGAGAGGCTTACTGTCTGGATATTCCAACAATGGCTATCTCCTAGCAGAAAGGCTGAGAATCTAGTAGCCATTCAATCCATGTCCCAGTCTGGCACTGGAATCTATAAGGATTTTTGGAAAGTTGCTGATTTTCAGTCTATATTGGAATCCCAAAGATGTTGGATTAAATACTGCACAGAAACAGAGTAGGTAGACTTGTCAGAAAGAATGAGGGCATACAGGCAGAAATCAGAATTTCTTTCTCCCGTGTTCTTTTTTTTTGTGGGCTTTCACAGGTAAGCGAGTCCCAGATGGTGATCTCTCCTCCTTTGAATAGTCTGATTAAGAAAATCCTTTGCTGGAGTGCCCAGCAACTTGGGCTTCCGTATTAACTAATGTAGTCAAGTTGATGACCAAGAAGGCCTAGTGGAGAACAGGCACAAGGTAGACTAAGAGCCCAATGTGTGCCTTCTGGGTGGTTCCATGGATGGGTGGATGGATTTTTCTGGCTCTTAAAGGGAATGATAAAAGCCACTGCATTGGTGCTTGTGGGTAAACAAGCCAACATGTGAGGTCAAGTCCTGCCTAGATCATAACAAGCACTCTGCATACATAGCTCTGGTGGTTTCTATGCTGTGTGTTGTATGGCTCATTTCCTGTAGAGCAACTTTTAATCTTTCAATGGGGAGAAGATGATGGCAATGGTGGTCACAATGATACCATAACTCTCAGATTTGATGCCCTGTGTGCTAAATAGTTTTAAGTCTTCCTGAGGACATTGATTTACTATAATCTGTTTTATTTATTTGAATCGATGTGTAGATGAGTGCTTTTTGTGTATTGGTGGACACCTTTGGAATCCAGAAGAGGGCGTTGGATCCCTGGAGCTGAAGTTACAGTGGATGTGAGCCATCCAATAATGAGTGCTAGGACCTGAACTTAGGTCCTCTAGAGTCCAAGTACTCTTAACTTCCCAGCCATCTTCCACCTCTGTGACCTCTTTTTTCTAGTTGTAATTGACATGAGGTCATGAAGTTAGCAGGGGTGATGAAGCTGGGATTCAGACTTGAACTCATTAGAATCTAAGTACTTTAAGCCTGGTCACTTTGCATCTTCTCACATCCTTTCCACTGGGAAGTCTCTGACTTAGAGGAGAGGACACAGGAAGTCGAGGAAGGGGCCAGGGCCATGTGCATAGCAGGAAGCAGACTGTTTAGCTGGAGACCGGAACCAACCAGCTTTGGAGACTACAGTTAGTACTATTCTCCCTCCCTTTCTACCCCCTCCCTCCTCCCTCACTCACTCACTCCCTCCCTCTCTTCCTTCCTTCCTCCTTCCTTTCTTCCTTCCTTCCTTCCTTCCTTCCTATCTCAATTAATACTAACTTCAATCACATATGCCAGAAAATACAAATATCAGTGGCTGAAACAAGATGGAATTTTTCCTTTTCGACAAGAAACACAATGACATTTTGCTCAAAGCTGGTATGGTGGGTTCTAGGCCATGAGAGAAGGTTTTTGTGGTCTTTGGCTGCCAAAAAATAAGTGGCTAGAACACTTTTAACAATGTCAAGCTGTGGAATTAAATTGAAGTATTCACTGATAGATGAATTTATAAAGAAAATGTGGCACATGGACACAATGGAATATTACTCAGCCATAAAATACCAAATTCTCATTTGTGACAACATGGATAGAAATAGTGTCTTCTGTCAAATCAAATAAGGTAGGAAGAGTAAAACAAAGACTATTTGTTCTCACTTAAATGTAACATAAAATATTGATTTCATAGAGGTAGGGATTTGAATAGCAGTTACCAGAGTCTGGGCAGGGGAGAGGGGATTGAAAGAGAAAGGTTAACGGGAACAGGAGTACAGCTGGATAAAAGGAATGACTCTTAATGGTCTATTTTTAAAGGATTTACTTTGGTCAGTAATGGGCATCAGACCCACAACCCTGCACATTAGGAAAATGTTCTACTGCTGAGCTGCATTGCCAGTCCACTTTGGTTTTTAAAACCTCAAAATAAGGCTCTGTGTGTGTGTGTGTGTGTGTGTGTGTGTGTCCATCCTTTTCACTTACTAGGCTAGAACTTGTTGAGGTCTTTCATTCTGATGATTAATGTCCTGCAGTTCTTGGAAATTTTCATGCACGATTTCTTAAATAATTACCTCCCATCCATTCCTGTGTTCTTTCTTTCTGGCCTCCCTCCCCTCCCCCACTTCTAATGTTCTACAGCACAGTAGAGTAATGATGGTTGACAACAATTAATTGTATATTACAAAAGAGCTAGTAGGGAGGATTTTGAATGTTTCCACACTGCCACGACAGATGTTTAAAGTGGTGGATATACTAATTACTCTGAACTGATCATTACATTTTGTGTCCCTGTACTGAAATTCCAGACTTCATGCTTTCTACATATGCATAATTATGTGCAATTAATTTTTTAATATTTAAGAAAATAAGCAGCCAGGAAACATGCTCTCCTTCTTCACAGAGTTGGGACTGTCTTTCTCCACTACAAGTTGCTCCTCTACAGGATGAGGAAAACCCCTTCTCTCTTTCACCCTCCTATAATTCAGTGGAAGCCCAGCAACACCAGATGCACAGCAGACCAAAACAACACTGCACTCACTCTGAAAATGAACTTGTCACTGAAACCACAGACCACAACAGTAAGCAGGACCTCTGAGCTGAACTTAAACAGAGTGATTGACTGTGAAATAAAAGACTAAAGTGGGACCAAGAGTCTCCTAACATAATAACCAAGACATCCAGGGCACAATCAAAACTCATCATATCAAAAACCAGGAAAATCACCTTTAGTGAACAAAGATTAGCAGCAGACCAAAGGCTGAATCAGATGTTGGAAGTGACTGAGAAGGATTTTAAAGTGATCATCATAAAAATACTTCAACAATCACTTACACATTCTCTCGAAACAAATAGGGAGGAATAGAAACTCTCAGCAAAGAAATAGAAAAATTTTTTTAGAGAACCAAGTGTAATTTATAAAATATATAACAGAAATAGAAAGGCCATGTCCTCAGGCAGGGTCAGCCTCTTCAAAGAACCACAGAAGAACCTTTCAATAATTTCCACTTTATCACATTGCCATTTCCTAGCTGCAAGGGAGGCTGGAACATGATGTCTCCCAAACTCGAAATACTGGTAGCAGATTGGAGTTTTGCTTCCTGATGAAAGGAAAGAATGGGTTATTAATATTTAGGTGTGTCATTGGAACAAGAGTATGGTGAGACTGAATCCAATGCTCTGTGGTTGTGACCTGGAATATGAACTTAATATTTACCAAGGAAATCAAGTGCCCACTAATGAGATGGGTGTCACTTTGGACTCAGGCTGGCATGATCCACAATTACCATGGTTTCTCTATCTTGATGTGATCTAATGTCATAAACACCTTGGCAGGCTCACCTTCTGGGAGAAGGCCACTTAATTATCTGGTTAATTTGCTCATCTTAATTAACTTGACCCTATTGTTGATAACCTTATATTGATTACTCTGCTAGTAGTAATTAGAAAAGCAGTGAAGAAACAAATAAAGAAGCCATGGAAAAGGGAGGGGAGCCCAGAATAATGGCTTCCAGGAATCTATGATCTAGGTATTGAGCTTAGCACCTTTGTTTCTCCTGTTTGGTGATTATATTAGAGACACTACCAATCATTTCTGTCCACTCCTCATTCCCTCTTGTGGAATATGACTTTATCATTTTCCTAGAGACCCTAACTCAGTCACTCTAACTCTAACTAGTCACTCAATCATAGCTGTTCAGACAATGGAGGAACACTTAACTTAAGCTGGGTCAGCCATGTTGCTTTTCTTTTGTTTGTTTTCGGTTTTGTTTTTTCCTGGACAGAATTTCTCTACTGTGACCCTGGCTGTCCTGGAACTCACTCTGTAGACCAGGCCAACCTTGCACTCACAGAGATCCTCCTGCCTCTGCTTCCTGAGTGCTAGGATTAAAGGCATGTGCCACCTCTGCCTGGCGACGCTCAGTCTTTTATCTGGAGTCATGTTTCTTACTCTAGGGGTTATATGGTAACTCTGGGTCTTTTAAAAAGTTTCCCATATAAAAAATAGTTCACTCAAATCAATGGTCATTTCTTGTGACCTAAAATAAATCTCTCCCATGATTAACTTCCGTTTTAGCTTTAAACACTTCTAGTGAAAATAAAAATCTAAGAGGTCTATTTAGAACTAGCAAAGTGACAGTTGCTTTTTCAACATATATGCTGATAAACTTCTCTGGTCTCCCTCAGGAGCATTCCTTGTCTACTTCTCTCTCACACTTTAGTGAGTCAGGACTCTCAGCTCGGGCACTAACCATTTCCACTACTGATTTCAGCCCTGTGGGATCCTCTGATTCTCATACTCCACCAGTTTTCCAGAACTCCTTCCTGAAGTAATCACAGCCAACTCTTACTGCTAGCTACTTTGGCTTGGGACCATGGCCTCACAAAGCTGGGACTGAAGTGATGTTTGTCTATCTAATGTGGCTGAATTGAGTATTCCTGTAAGACCAGTGATGTGTTCTTGCTCCAGGGTTCATAGTAATGAGCAAAGGCTGCCTCACTCCCATAGGGGGCTGCAAATGAATAAGGGCTTGTGAAGAAAAATTTTATAAAAACACTCTGGGAATCTCTGAGCCCACCCAACATGGTAACACGTGGGGATATGTTGGGAGATTCTAAAATAAACCTGGTTCATCCTCTCCATCAAGTTTCTCATTTACTATTTGTGGTATTGGCACATGCATGTATGAGAGAGAGAGAGAGAGAGAGAGAGAGAGAGAGAGAGAGAGAGATTGAGATTATTGAAGGACTTGAAATCACCAACTACAAGCCATGACCCTCAAGAGTCCCGTACTCATGCCTTGTCTGGAGTCCTCCAAGCACTGTCTGAATCTTCATATGCCACCCAAACTGAACAACTCTAAACTTGATGGAGAACCAGGAACCTCTGCGAAGCAGGAAGAATCTTTATAGTTTCATGTGTGTGTGTGTGTGTGTGTGTATCTTTATAGCTTTCCAGTCCCAAGGATTCTGCATTTCTCCTCACAGAACAGGAATCTGGAAACTCCATTCTAGAAGGATAAAATCTTTCTAGCTGCCATCCTGACGCCCAATGGTAGCTCAGATTCACATAAGAGAGAGGCTAGTTTCATCTGTCTTATGCTGCTATGACAAAATCCTACAGAATATATCATTTACAGTGAACATAAGTTTACTCCATACAATTAGGAACTGGGGAATCCAAGTTCAAGGTTATAAATCAAGTATCTGATGGGAGTGTTATTTCTGCATCATCCCATGGCATGAGGTAGAAGGGCAAAGGGGGTAAGAGTGAAAGACAGAGGGGGTAACCTCATGTTTTCACAAGGGACACACTCTCATGAAAATGACACTGACCTAGCCATGAAGTTCTAAAAGAGGCAGTTCTCACAGCCCAACAACCTCCATGTCACCAGATAGAAGATTGTTTTTCTGAATGTAGTTCCTCAGATCTAGACACTATTTTAGGCTGAGAAAACAAAAGTGACCTTTACAGCATATGACAATTTTCTTTTCTGTTACCTGTAGCCTACTTCTACTAAATGGACAAATGTCTATGTTAACACATATGTATCTACAGTGACATTTTATGGCTGGGGTATTCCAGGGTATGGCAGGACCAATGTAGCAGATAGCTACTGTGTCGGTCTGCAAAGAAGACAAGGAGACATTTCCATAGATACAAACCCTGCCAGACTTCAGCAAAGGGAACCATCTGCCATGGCAAGCACCATACTGGACAGTGGAACTCCAATCTTCTGATCTCAGGAGTGTGTGGGGGAGGGGTTATTGAGATTGAAACTCCTCAGGTGTTCCAAATACTCCATCCTCCCCTCCAAAGGCCTATTTGCATAATAAAGGAAACCTATAGCCTAGTCTCATCCTGTAATCCTTTAGCAGCTGGGTTATACCACCTTTACGGTGGGGAGCTCAAGACCCAAGAGAATCCCACAACCCTTTAATGGCCAAGCTATGTCACCTTTATGGTGGGGGAACTCAAGGCCTAAGGGAAATGTTTTCTTTGTGTTGCCTGGGACTGTGGGAGAAGAACTACAAGAATTCTTCTACAGCAACTTTACTCTTCCACAATGGCTCTGCCAGAGAGCAGTGAGCAGGTGCAGGTCATGAGGAAACAATCATCTAAATCACAAATTTACATAAAACCAACAGCTGCAGATAATACAAACTGCCAAGGCTTAGGCAGCCTTCCCCCAACAATGTACAACACAACTATCATAAACATAACTAGAAATAAACTTCTCCAACAGACCACAATTTGTAAATGTAAATCTTTTCTTAAGGCTGTAACTGTCTCTAAAGCTAATGTAACTTCTCCATCCCTTACCACTAAAATCTTCTATCCCATTAACTCTCCCTAACATGTTTTTCCATCCATGTCCTCTGAAACTAACTCCTCTGTCCTTGCCTATCTAATTCTAACTGACAAATCCAACTGACATACTCCCTTAAAAAACTCTCCCAAGCTGTTCCCAGAAGTCCAAGTGGCATATAACCATAAGGAAGACTGCACAATACAAAAAACTTCTTGGCAAAGTGTCCCCATACTCAGCCATCTGATATTGTGGAGTATTTAAGCTATTTTCAAGTTTTTCTGTCTGTTAAAGCATTAATGCCCATCCCAGTTCTTTTCTTAGAATAAAATTCTGAACATTCTAATGTCCTAGTTTAGCTGGACCTTATTAAACCAATGCTCTTATTTAAATCTTTTGATGCTTATTATCAATAGGCTTCTTCGGACAGGTGGTATAAAATTAAGGTTTTCAAATCTCTCAGGTCATTGCCCCTTCATTCATATTCTCAAAACTGGTAAACCTTGTTTTGTATCATTGACAATTTGATTCATGCTGGGGTTTTGCAACCAGGTCTGGAATCATGAATCAAATAATTTCCCTCTGCCCATTACCTTTCTGAGCACTCCCCATGTCTCTGCTGTAAGGATAGCAATGCCTACAATATTCTTACCACATTTACATCATTGGGGCAGAAAAATGCAACCTTTGTCCATCCATCCATCCATTCGTTCCATCAGTGTTACTCAGTACCCACTTTGATGGAGATGCCGATATACTGATGGGTGGGATTAATAAGATCCTTATCTTTATGGAGCAGAACTTCTCTGCCACCATCTACACTGAGACCTGCTTTGGGCCCACTGTCTGGTCCCATCTCAGCATGTTAGAAGCAGCTTCCATTCCAGATCCTCCTTGTTTTTTCCACAGGTACTTACTACCTGTGCAGATTCATGGACATTTCCTTCTTCCTTCTGGTTATGATGGGAAGTGGTCAATATGACTCTCTGAGCACCATCATGGGGGGCTGGTGGCTAACTTAGTGATGAGCCCTATCAGAGTCAGAGGCTCAGCCGACCATCCCAGAGGAGGTTGTTTTTCTGGAATGTTCCATGTATTGTGCAATTTCTAAAGTGGATTCAATCTTAAGAGGTGTGGAGTACAATCTCTTTCCCATTCCTCTGATTTACTTTTCACGTGTCCTGATTTTGAGTAGCCTTTCTCCACCGTTGAAGTATTCCAAGTTAGGCACAAAGAGAACAGGACCAGGAGTCACAATTCTTTCCCAGATGCAGAAAGAATCAACAAAAGAAATGCCCAAATGCTTTGATGTGAGGTACAAGACCCTGTTAAGCACCCTATACAACCTGGGATGTGACTGAACTTTTTACAAGACCAATGGGCTGATTAGTCTTTGCCAACTTGACACAAATTCACCTGGGAAGAAGGAACCTCAGTTGAGGAGCTACCTCTGCTTAGATTGGCCTGTGGGCATATTTGTGGGTGATTTTTCTTGACCGATGATTTTTGTGGGATGTCTCAGCCCACTGAGGGTGGCACCAGCCCTGGACAGGTAGCCCTGGAAGTTATCAAAAAGATAGCTGAGTAAGCCAGAGGAAGCAAGCCAATACAGCATTCCTTCACAGTCTCTGCTTCAGTTCCTGCCTCCAGGTTCCTGCTTGAGTTCCTGCTCTGACTTCCCTCAGTGACGGACTATGACATAAAAATGCAAGCTAAATAAATACCTTTCTTCCCGAGTTGGTTTTGGTCAGTGTTTTACCACAGCAACAGAAAAGCAAAACTAGGAAATCATCATGCTTATCATTAGAGCCCATTAGTCTATTTCTGGCAGATCTTGCAAGAAAATAAACGTATACCTTAAGGGCATTCCGTGTGTAAGAGAATGGTATGTATACATTTGAGTGTAGAGGTGTGTGTGTGTGTGCGTGTGTGTGTGTTAGAGGGCTGTTTGGAAACCACCCAGCAAATTGAGATGAAGGAGTCTCAATAAAACATGTTTGTAAGTCTCCTCTACTTTGAGATTTTTTTTCATGACATCAAGAGAGCACAGACAAGGTTGATCTCTGTAGGTCCTATCACATAGCCATTTGGGCTTTTTCCCTGTTCTCTGACATAAGATAGATTCTATGGGCACAGAGAGCCTGCCCATCTTGCTTAATACCACCTCTCCATAGCTTAGAATGATGCCTGGCACATAGAAGCTACCCGAAAGATAGTGTAAACAAATACATCACCGTATTTCCTTCAAAGAACTGTTGTATGAGGGAATCTCTATCATTCATTAGAGCACTGTTTGACATCCTACCACGGGCCTCGCTCCCCACCACTCCAAAGTCCCAGCGCATCTTCCATCTTTGCTCAGTCCAGCATCTTTGGGGGATCTGAAATATCACAAGAGATGAGAATGGGCCCTAGTTAGCAAGTTGCAGCAGCATTTGGAATTCCATTGGTTCCTGCAAATTCTGCATAGGACTAGAGAGGGATGCTGCACAGCATCTGTCAGAGACAACTTAAGGGAGGAAAGATTTATCTTGGCTCATGATTTCAGGGGGCTCAGTTCAACATGGCAGGAAAAAGAGAAGGAGCAGCTTAAAGTATGGCACCAGGAGTGTATGTGTGGCAAGGCTGCTACATTAGGCCAGACAGGCAGGAGAGTGAGGCCGGAACCGTAGGCCTGCCCCTCGTGACCTATATCCAACATCTAAGTCCAAACTCCTAAAGGTTCCATAGCCTCCCAAAATGGTGTCCCCAGCTGGAGATCAAATGTTCAAACATGAACCTGTAGTGACATTTTGGATTTAAAAAGAAGAGGGAAATAAAAACATTTATCACTCTGGTTGTCTCCTTTCCCTACCCCACTACACTATTACAGATGTGAGGGGGTGTAGTATATGTATATCTATATCTCCCCCTCTGCCCTAGTGCAAGCAGGCAGGATCCCACCCAATTCAAGTACAGACCTCAATTTTACCATCTCCCCCTTTCCCGAAATATTGTCGCAGCCGATTGGACTCCAAGGACAAGACTTTCTCATTCCACACTGAGGATCCTTCAAGGGACAGGAAGATGAAGCTGCCTGAGGTCTCAGCCTTCTCAGGAGGAGGTGGAGTGAAGGGTCTCCCAAAGGTGCAGTCTGCTGCAGTAGCTTGGTGGTGAGTGGTAGCTAGGTTTAGTGGACCAGGCGTGGTGCCATACTGACAGATGGGCACATGAGTAGATAGCCAACAGATAATGTATGAGCAACAAATGTGTTTGTTGAGGGCAGTTTTCCCAGGTAAGAGAATTAAAGTAACCTCATCTGGGGTCTCCACACCTGCACTTCTCTCTGGCTGAGAACATGTGGGGCTGCAGTTCCCAGCATAGAGACCTGCACAGGCAATACCTACCTCATTTGGAAGGAAGGAGTGATTTTGGGGTGCACAGGAGATACCTGAGGTGCAACAGAAGCCTGTTTTTAGCGGAGGCAGCAGGAAGGAAAGGGGTTTGACATCAAGCAGAGCCCCGTGTACCTTGTCAGTGTTTCCCCATTCTGACAGATAAGAAGTGGGGAAACCTGTTTTGTGGCAATCATGGAGCCATGCTGCGTATGAGGGAATGAATGAAATGTATGAAGAATTGACCACTGCCCTGAGGTCATTCCCTGGAAATAGCCAGCTCTACTTTCATGAGACATAAATTAAGAATCTCAGGACAAGGGTCCTGAGGTAACCAGTGTCAGCCTAAGGTTACCTTCTCCTACGCCCATGACAGTCACTGTTTGTTAAACACGACATACTAGCATTTCCATATGAATCTTAGGCCGGGTTTCAGAACTTTTCAATAGCTGGTCTATCTACAGGGTACCAAATGCATAAACTATGAAAGCATATACCTGGGAAATTGCCTCCTACCCCGAACCCATCCACATAATTGTCCTCCCACACTGAGACCAAGATACCCTGTCTAGAATTTAGGGGAGAATCCAATAGCTTTGAAAGGATGTGGTTCAAAAGATCAAACTGAACTATTTCAGAATCTACACTTTTAATATCAGAAGAGTGACTGACTCATTAATACTTTCAAATTTGTAAGACTATTCTTTGAGATTTCACACATGTATATAATGTATTTTGATCATACCTACCCCCATTCTCCTCCTCAGACTTCTCCCAAGCAGCCCCCTGCCCCCCTCCAAGCTCAGAGCCCTCATATTTTTTATTGTTCTAGTTAGTATCTTTCCATCCATTGGTCAGAGCAGACTAGCTCTGTAGCCATGACCTAGGTCCATGAAAACAATTTTGCAAGTGTAGGTGCTTCTGTGGCCATGACTTGGATGGTCCAGGATTCCTAGAGGCTGAAATCTACCAAGCAGTGTCAGAACACCTAACCTTCACCAAGAAGATCAGACTCTTAGGCCTGAGATTGGGGTTCAAAGTTCAGATGCCATGCTGAGAACTTCACAAGACTGTGAATATTGAGGAAGTTTTGAGTAAACTCGGGGAAACCTCTCCCCATTCTAGACTCTCCTAGCTGATCTACCTAGAACTCTTTCTCTTTCGGAAACAAAACATCCTGTTGAAGTAAGCAGACTTACCTTAGGGCTAGTCCTGCCGGACCCAATTCTCATCTTATTCAACCATCAGCATTGTGACCCATATGCAAGACAGAAAGCCTCCCCCAACCTTCATTTTCCCCTAAAATAAACAGAGGATAATAGTAAATGGAATTACTGGGAGAGTTGAATTGGCTCAGAACAAATGTACGCTATGTAATATAATATCTAATGCATGGTAAGCACTTGGTGCTTGGCTATTGCTGTTTAAAGACTGCTTTCAAAGTGGGCAGTAGAGAGAAATGGGGACACAAGGGCTGAACTACTTGTTTTAATATCAGTAGTATGATTTTCCTTGGTATTTTGGCCAAATATCTAAAAAGAAGAAAGTAGGGGAGAAGGGCTTATTTTGAATTCCAGCTTGAGAAGGGGCATAGTCCCGGGAGAGGGTAATATGCACCAGCAGGAACGTAAGGCAGCTGGTCACATGGCATCTATGTGAGCAGAATGTGGGTGCTCAGTTCAGTTCCCCAACTTCACTCACTCTGGGCAGCCCTCCTGTAGGATGTCAGATGGAACATCACAGATATCCTCCAGGTACTCCCAGTGGTGTTTTCTAGGTGATCCTAAATTCAGCCAAGTTGGTAACTGAGACCAACCATCACTGAAGTTGGAGATTCGACTCAGTGGCTGAGAAGACTTGGAGCTCCATCAGAGGACCACAGTTAGGTCATGAACAACCTCATTAGATGGCTTGGCCATCTGTAATTCCATCTCCAGGGGATCTAATGCCCTCTGTGGGCATGTGCACACATACAGGCACACACATCATCATCATCATCATCATCATCATCATCATCATCATCATAATAATAAATATTAAGATAGAAATATCAACCATCACAGCTACTGAAGACCCCAGTTGCTAAGTTACTGGAAACTTCAGTTGGCTGCCACTCACATGCTTCAAAGGCAGGGCTACTTACTGTCACATTTACTGATTTAATCTAAATGTGTTGACAATGTTGTATGCTTTTTATCAAGATCAAGCTTCCACTTTAACATCAAAACATCACTTTAATCAACAGAGAAACAAGAAAACGAACCATTTAACATGAGCTCTTGGCTTTCATCCTCGGTTGATGAAATGCCAAAGATATATTTGAGATGCTTTAAAACTCTTGCCCTGGTGAGATGTCAACACTTCTAGTGAGACAATTCTGTTCATAATAGGCACATCATGCTCTATGTCATGGACTCTACAAGGCTTTGAACCCTTTGTTATCAAATCTCTGTTCAGACATCTTCCTGAGATATAATTAATGTCTCTTTTATGAGTTAAACTGTCTCCTTCTATGGTGACTTGGATTAAAATGGCCCCCATAGACCCATAAGGAGTGGCATTATTAGGAGGTGTGGCCTTGTTGGAGTAGGTGTGGTCTTTTTGGAAGAAGTGTGTCATTGGGGGTGGGCTTTGAGGTTTCAGAAGCTCAAAGCAGATCCAGTGGCTCACACTCTCTTCTTCCTGCTGCCTGCCAAGCCAGCATCATGTCTGCCTACATGCTGCCATGCTTCCTGCCATGATGATAATGGACCTCCGAACTGTAAGCCAGCCCCAATGAAATGTTTTCCTTTATAAGAGCTGCCCATAGTCATGGTGTCTCTTCACAGCAGTAGAAACAGCTAAGACCACCCCCAAAACAAACTGAAATCTCAACTCCTAGTATCTGTGAATACGACCTTATTTGGGAATAAGAGCTCACAGATCCTATCAAGTTAATTCTTCATCATTGCACTATGCAGTCGTACTCACTCAGAGTGGGCCTTAATCAATATGCCTGGTGTCCTCAGAAGAACAGGAGAGATTCACACACACGGAGAGAACACCATGTGATTATGGAGGCAGGTTGCAGTGATGCATCTCCAAGCCAAAGAGAAAACCAAAAATATCCAACAAACACCAAAACTCCAGAGAGGCTCATGAGGGATGCTTCCTTTCATCCATTTTATCAGTATAACCCTGCTAGTAGCATCCATGGGACTGTGAGAGATTATATTTCTCTTGTTTGAAGCTATGGAAGCATGCTAGGAAATGAAACAATCTGTGGTGAGGTAAATGGGAGCCTTGGCTTAAAAAACAATCAAGAAAGGACAGAAATATAAGGTGTTTGGGAAAATATATGTCTATCTCATTCACACATATTTAGAGAATTATGCATATGGGGCTAAGCCACCATGGCCCCCTGTTCCTATTTATAGGATCACAACTGTTCCCTTATGCTGGGAAACTGTTGTCCTGCTGAGATGTTAATACTTCTACTGAGGGTTGTGCTGTTCTGACTGCCACCCAGAAGATAGCCCAGTTCATAATAGGCACATAATTCTGTACGTCATGTAATCTGCAGTAACCTCAGTTGTAGGATGCACCTTTACTGTGTGTGACATTAAGATTCTGCTAATTAGCTCTGACTAACAATGTTAGGGAGCCACTACCCAGCTCCAGAGAAGTTAAACTGAAAAGTGACTTAGAGATGGTGAAAAATGACAAAGGTTTGAGTAATGATGACCTTACTTAGAATTCTGGTCTACAAAGAAAAAAAAAAATCTCCTGACCCTTGTGAAGACCAACATAGAAGCTTCATCACTGACCCTAGACAAAGGTGCCAGGACTGTTAAGTTCTCATGTTTACAGAGGAAAAGGAGAGGCTGAGGGAGGAGATCAGGCCAATGTGTCTGTACCAGAGAACCCTGTGACCATTTCCAAAGCTCATGACAGTGTATTTGAACTTCAGAACCCCAGCAGAAGCCAGAGCACTAAAAAGCTATGTGGTTAACTGAATTCCCAACTTTAGTTTGGATGCACTTTCAAGGGAGATCCTTGTTTTCTTTCCTCTTCTTGGGTGCTTTTAATGCAGGCCATGAGGGACCTGAGGTTCAGTGAAGTTAACTGAATTGACTAAGGTCAACAGGTAATTAGTATTAGAGCCAAACAAGTTCTCCAATTGACTCCAATGCCTAACCCAGGCTAATTAAGAGCTTGTATTTAAACAATTGCTAAATAGAATTGAACCACAGTGACAGTCTGTGATGAACCTTCTTGAAGATTCCAGAAACTCTGGACCCTCCACCCTGAGTCTCCATATCCCTAGTCTGAGTCTAGGGACCTTTTTATATGAACAAGCTACTAAGTCAGTGTGTCAGGGGAGGGGTCTGGGCTACGTCAGGGGTGCATTCTGCAGCAATTTGCAGGGGATATATAGTTAAAAAGCCTGGGGAAGAGTAAGCAGTGATCAATAGTGAAATCGGCCTGAATCTCAAAGGCTCGATGGAGGTGATTTTGAAGCCCATCACAGTGCTTGATTTCCTGTTATTTAGTGCCAAAAGTTATTACCTCAGCAGCAGCCCGATGTCTAATTTATATCAAATTGTTAGCTGAGATCTATTGAAGTTGATTAGCATCGTCTCAGCATATAGTAACAGCTTACAGGTTCTGCTCCTTGTTGAAATTGACCAGCTGCTTTAACTCTATTAGCTTGGAGGCTAAGAGAAAGCAGAGTCAACGGGAGCCATCCACAGCACTGAGGTAGAAGGAGCACAGATGGGGCTCTGGGTATTGGGGGTGCTCGCTGCTGTAAGAGTGCTGTTATCGCTCTGAATGCAGGCTTGACCCTGTTAGCTCCCATCAAACAAGATGAGATACCGTCCTTGGAATTCAGAAAGTAGCTGTTGACATCCACAGAGGAAGGCATGCCCAGAACCAGAACAATATCGGTCCACAGGAGGGACGTAGAGCAACTTGATTGTCTGAAAGATGGAATTGATTTTCAGGATACTTTCCCCACATTACCGATGGACCTGTGGCTTCTCGGGTCACTTACAACCAGAGTGAGAAAGAATAAAAGATGTAATGTATCAGAGAGTGAGGCTCTAACCTTGTGTCCATCTTACCTGTCCTAGGGACCAGGGCTTCCCCTAAAACAACCCACAAATATATAGAAGCATTTAAGTAGGGACAGAACGAACCAACACAAAGAAGCACACTGTTTGGTTGTTTGGGATACCCCGGAGCAGTAAGAACATTGGTTTGCCTAGTAACTGCAGTTGTGGCAAACCAGGCAAAGGACTCTGGGTCCTCTGGACACTGTGGGGCTTGGGATGTGCGCTTGGAAGTTAAACACTCAGCATCCCACAAAGCCAAGGCACAGCCTATCTACTCAACAGTGGTTCCCAGTTCTGACTCTTGCTTGACCCTCTGCCGTCATACTGGGTCTTCATTTTGGCCTCCAGTTCCTCCAAGTTCTCTCCTGCTTGTTACCTTTCTCATGTCTGAAAGGAACTCACAAAAGTAAGCAGAGTAGCTGTTGGTGGTCCTGTGCTGCATACTAGAAAACATCTAGATCTAGCAAAACAGCTAGATCCCCAAGTCCTGTTCCAAATTTCTCCATGCCTCCATCATATTAATAAGAGCAGCCAGAAACTGAGTCCCAAGGTTGGGGGCGCGGAGCTTCACCGAACGAAATCCCCAAGTACTTCAAAACACTTGGATTCCTACTAGCTTCACAGTAGGCACTTATTTTGTGCCAACAAAGTGCGTGTGTTGATGATCCAAGCTGGTTGTCTCCATCAGGATTCCAGAGCAAAAGTGGGAAGACTTGTGCGATGTAAGAGACAAAGTGGGATGATAACAGAAAGCACCCGACTTATGCAGCTGCCTGTGATCATTCAGACAAGCACATGGAAAGTACACGCCATTCTAAATCAAAGGTGGGCCGATGCCGGGAGCAAGGTACAGAAGCTCCTGAGGTGCCGAGCTGATAGTTCCTTAGGGGTGAGCGCTCCAGGCAGTCAGAACTCACTTCCCACACCTTCTGCCCGGGAGGTAACAGCTGACTCCCAGCACCAGGGCTTCCTCAAGACGCTCTGAATTCATCTGAAGATACTTCAGCATGCTTAGTATCCTTGGTCTCTAGTACCATCCCTCACTGCAAGCCCTACCTCAGTACTTTTTCCATGTGAAATGATGAAGTCAAGTATGGCAGGTTTTCTGACCCCTGATTTATAGCCAAGGAAAGGATAGGCGGGAAATGAGCCCAATGAGAGGTCTTCAGTCTTTTACAAATATATTTAAATAATTTAACCATCTACTGCGTACCTGCACTGTCCCAGTGTGGGGGATACTGTGGTGAAGGTGACAGGAGTTACAGTCCCATTGGGAGACAACCTGCTAGAGAAGGGAACAAAAGGGAAAGTCTGTCCGCATCACACTACTGAGTTGGAAGTTCAAGGAAAAGTGGAAGCAGACAGCAATGTCTCCAGGGAAATCTCATTGAGGCAGGATGATCAGAAAGCTGATCTGAAATACTGGGTGGGAACGACTATTAAAAAACAAAGACACAGAAGGAAGAGGGGAAGGAGGAAGGAGAGGAGGAGGGAGGGGGGACAGCAGAAGCCTCCAGAAGAAAAGATAACTTGTAAAAACGGCAAAGTGTGCCCGGTAGAACAAAGAGCTCATTGTAAAACCTCATTAGAGGAAGAGCTGGGGCAGTCTAAAGAAACAAAATGAAAGCCAGGGGTTCTCCTTGGAGAGTAGGAGAAAGGAAAGTCAGGGTGGATCGGAGAGGTTAGAGGAGCTGGAACACACACAGCTTGGTAGGTCATGGATTTTTTTTTCCCCTAAATACAGTTGATACCACAATCAAAGAAAAGGTGATAACGAGAGTAACTTATAATAATAATTTAAGGCTGCCTTCCACTGAGGGGAAATATGGGTGAAAGAAAGGACCAAGAATAGAAGGTTGCTGGCCAGTTGGAACCTTTTCCAGGTGGGATAAAGAAGGATTATGGCTAGAAAGAGATTTGACCAGAGTCAGAAAGCTATCCAACACCAAAGCCAGCGGAGTAGGGTGACACAGACCTGTAGTCTTAGCACTCAGGAGGTTGAGGCAGGAGAGTTCCCAGTACTAAGTCAACCTGGGCTACATGGCAAGTTTAAGGCCAGCCTGGGCTAGATAACAAGACCTTGATCTAAATTTAAAAAAAAATATTAAGGGCTGTGGATAAAACTCAGGAAGAGTACTTGCCTAGCGTGTTCGAGGCCTAGGCTCCATCCTTGGCATTGGAGGAGAAAGACGCTACAGCCAGCACTAGAGCCCACATCTTCCTGATTTTCTTTGAAATGAACCATGCTCTGATGACGCCCAGGATGAAGGGAGAAGATAGGAGGGGGGATGGGGAAGTCCTTTGAAAAATATACTTAGAACATTGCATTCAAGCTTGAGCCCTCGGAGACCCTCAACATATGCTCTGAAAGAAAATCTTACCTTCACTAGAAATTTCAACAGCAAGTGAACAGCAATCAACAGACACATGTGGGAATCATTTGGATAGCACCTTCTACTGCACCAGTTCTCAACCTGGAGGTTGAGACCTCAACCCTTTCACAGGGGTCACCTAAGACCATCTCCATATCAGATATTTGCATTAGGATTCATAACAGTAGCAAAATTACAGTTATGAAGCAGCAATGAAAATAACTTTATGGTTGGGGGGGTCACCACAACATGAAGATCTGTATTAAAGGGTCTCAGCATTAGGAAGGTTGGGAACCACCACTCGAACGAATTCTTCCACACTAACTTAGAACGACCTTCTCTGATGTCTACCTCCACCCGGCAGGCAGCAAGCACTACTTCCTGTGTTTTCTGTAGGAAAGGCTGAAAAAGCCATTGCATAGATTCATAGGTTGTGATAATGTCATAGCAAGTGATGGGAAATGTAGTAGAAAGATGGGGGGCCATGTTGGTACATGATCGCCTTGGTCATTACTCCAAGAGAGACTGCATCTGAGCCAAAGAACGTGGTCCCATCTAAAGAAGATACTCTACTTCCAAGAACACCAGCTTTTCTTACTGTAATGAAATACTTAACTCATAGTTTAATTTTTAATTTTTGCATTTATCTGTCTATTAATTTAGTGTGTGTGTGTGTGTGTGTGTGTGTGTGTGTGTGTGTGTGTGCGCGCGTGCACGCGCATGCATATGCATGCATGCCTAGCATGGCTAGGCACACATGTGGCAATCAAAGGCCAGTTTTGTGGAGTTGGGTCTCGTCTCCTACTATGCTATGTTCCTGAGGCTTGAACTCAGGTCAGGCTGAATCATATCAGTAGCTCCTGAACTCATGTCTTTGAGGCTTCAGAATCCAAGATCAGGCAACGCTCCTGGTTCGGCTTTTGGGGACACTGGAAGATGGCAGAACACCATGGCAGAAACACGAGTCATAACCAGCAGCCACATCTCAAATAGGGAAAGAAGAGGCTAGGACCCCACGATCCCAACAGAGAACAGCGCCCCCAGTGGTCTAAGAAACTCCCACCAGGCCCTGGCTCTTTAAGTCCCAATGTCGTAACTGTCACATCACCATAACAAACACAAGTCACTGTGTTTATTTAATAGCATTCACGTCACTTTTCTCAGACCCACAGTGATGCATATGTTTAACTTTTTCTTTGTTTTGGTTTCATCAGCTCAGCCACTTCACAATTTCTTTCATACTCATGTATGTCACCATCCTAAGAAAAATCTTTCAGAACCTCATTAGGGTCTATGATGATTTCTTCCCTCTCAAGAGTCTACACTCGAGTTTAAGAAATCCTGCTCTCAATCACACGAAGAACCACGTAGTGAGGGTGGGGGTGGTGAGAAGACAGAACACCATGGGAAAGAATCATTTCCCTTCCTGGTAAGAACTTTGGAAGATGTGAAATCTGCCAAATGTTAGGATGTAAAGAATGGGCTTCCAGATATGTTCACGCGATATGAGCCCTCCTTACAGCAACGTAAAGATCCTAGCTCTTCCATTGAAAAGGTCACTGTTCTCCCAGTGTCAGAAGCTCCCTGTTGTACAACCCAGCGAGTTCTTCCTCCTACACTAAAACAAATGTACATCCTGGAGCCTCACTTCTGAGGAAGAAGCCACCCTGGGGTTGAGGGCTGTGCTCCAAGGAAACGCTATGACTTTAAACCTGAAACCTTGCACTCGGCAGAGAGTGCTGCTCAAGCTCTAGGGTCTGCCAGCCTCTCAGCCCCTCAAGTTCCCTCTGCTTCTTCAGCAGAAGTGGAATGAGGCTGGTGAGTGCTCTAAATGCCTTCCCCCTCCTCCCTGGGGCATTCTCATTGTAGCTGGAGCCTCCTTGAGTGGGCTTGTCATGTGACTAAGCTACATATTTAAGGAGTGGAGCCCAGGCTGAAGATGAGGTACGGGGAGTGTTAAGTTCTGATGAGAAGATTTCACAGACACTAGATAACTGTAGGTACTGTTGAACCTGCGGCATTCAGGGCTAGATTAATCTGGGGATCCTTTGGTGGAAACTGTTTAAAAGGAGGCAAATATGGGCTGGAGAGATGGTTCAGTGACTAAGAGCACTTGCTGCACTTGCACAAGACTCAAGTTCAGTTCTCAGCACCCTGATCAGGTGGCTCACACTGGAAATCCAGCTTCAGGGGATCCGATGCCCTCTCATAACCCCAGAGCACCAGCGCATATATGCATACACATACAGAGGCACATAAATACACATAAATAAAAAAAATTATTAAAAAGGAAAAAATGTAAATCTTGCTCAAGACTTATACTAATCCCTTACGTGACTAGGCAAATAACAACTGTATTACCTGAAAGTAAATGAGCCCATGAACAGGGGACCAGAGCAGGAAAGTGGGCTTACAACATCAGGCACAGATGAGAGTGCTGTCTTTATAATGCTTCAGGGGTAGAATGGTCTATCCAAAATTCAAGAGAAGATAAAATCCTGGTGCATTAGCCTTGGAAGGGTGCTGCGGTAAAATAGATTTCCCTTGCTTTGCTCTGAGGATCACCACTGACCTCTGCCACTCATCCATTCCAAGGCATACAGAGCACCTACGTTCCCCATTGCAGTTTAGTAAACATTAAATACCACTGCACACAGAGAGCAGCCAACACGTTTGATAATTCATCAGCAGCAGCAAAGCCGACCATCTCCGTGCAATGCAAATTGCTTTGGCTTCCACGTGGCTCCTGTCGCTTCAAGTGCTGATGGTAAATAGCCTTCCTTGGGATTGTTATCAACTATTCATCCTAACGACATTAATTTACAATGTGTTTTCCCACCTTACATTGTGCTACATGACTTATTCACAGAGCTGGCCCTTTAGTGACACAGAGATTCATCCCATCCTTGTTCTTGCCTAATACCTTTAGGTTAATGGAAACTAGACCAGAAAAGGATTGTGGCTGGGTTGTTTCTATGGGAATCACTAATGACAAAGAAGAGGCATCTCCGTCTCCTAGAAAAAAAAAAAGTGCCTTTCAGGTAGGGTTTGGAGGGAAGAGGCCACAGGAGGGACCTGAGTCAAATTAGTTTGCTCCCCTGAGGACTCCCTGACACCTGCAGCTGCACCTGCAAGCTCACGCTCCCTTGGTGGTACACGCTCCCCATATCTCCTCCCACCTGACCTTCCCATGATGGCCACGTAAATAACATACACAGAGGGTTGCCTCGAGCGTGAGACCCGGAGATTGATTTCTTGGGTTGCAGCTTGGATCTACCATTCCCCAGCCAGGTGACCTGAAGCTGACGACTTGACTTTTCTGTGCCTTAATTTCTTCATGGGGTTTGTTAGTCAGGAAATGAGACATGGGAGTTCATAAATGATTCTGACCACAGGACTGACCCCCACCCCACCCCCACCCCCGCCCCACGCACACCAGTCAGCAGGGGGCTGACTGTAAGCATGTGACTTGCCCCAGCCGATGAGAGTGGAAGACTACATCCCAGTGACCACCTTCCCTCTGCTGCAGAGGCAGGCGAAGCGCAGTCCCACCTGTGCTGGAACTTCTGACAGCTGAGGTCCGTGACAAAGGAGCCAGGAAGCCAAGCTCCCAGCCAGCTGTAATGTAGCAGGAACGAGCAGTAAACAATACATTGTTCTTATAAGCTTTAAAAAAAAAAAACCACTTATAACTCTGCAGAGAGCTGTCTCTCAGTGTCCAGTGTCATTCTCTTTATCGTCCAGAAAAAAATCAAAAACTCGTGATGAGGCACCAACGCCACACAGCAGCGGCGTGCTAGAAGCTACCGAAGGCCTAGGTCTTAAAGGGAGAGAAACGGGAAGGAAATAGGAACTTGCTAACTGTGAAGAGTGCTTACTCTATGAGTTCAAAAACTACCTTCCCCATCTTGTACCAAGCGTTGTACATATATTAAATGAAGTAATAATACGCATAAATCCTCCTTAGAGGGCTCTCTAGAATATCCTATTTAACCATGCTAGTTTTTTACCTCCGCTATTACTGTTATGAAGTATCTGTTGCTATTATACTAGAAACATCATCTGAGCGATTCGGTCAGTGGATCGAAGCAATTATGTTTGTGACATGTAAACAACAAATGTGAATCAGGGGTTCCCAGGTCCCCTCATGCTTGCTTTATCCCCCATTTTGCCTCTTGACTGCTGAACACCTTTGTTACCAGGAAGCCTTTCCTGCTGACTTGACCCCAAACTGCTAATCACCCCACAGAAGCAATCTAACGTCTTCTTTTTACTGGTATTTCTGATCACGGATGAAATGCACGGAACAGTAGGTCTTATTATTTCCCCTGCAAACATAGACGAAGGGCACTCCAAATAGACAGTGGTAATATCTGAGTGTGAGGGCAGCAAAGAGAGTAAGAATTGCCCCCATATTTTGAGACAGAGTTTAGCAACAACTATTCAGATGCTAAACATGAGCTGACAGGCGTGTCTCCAGCATCCTGCAGAGAAACAAGAATGTTAAAAGCTGAAGATATACATTCAAGAGTATTCATTACAGTACTTTTTTTTTGTCAAATCATATGAAATTGGACCAGTCTATAATGCCCCTCCATGGGGAATTGGTTTAGAAAAAAATTTGTACTTTTATTTGACGAAATATCGCATCAGAAGATAAAGTTTTATTATATGACCCATTTCTCCTTTTGCTCATTTTATTCCGTATGGGCTTGACCCCATGAGATGCTGCTGCTCATATCCTCCCTCAGTCATCTCTGGAAATCACTTCACAGGTGTGCCTCACCAGTCGCCTGGGTGATTCTAAATCCAGCAATACATTGTCTTGTTCCCTATTGTGTTTTCCCAAACCCTAAGATAGCATCTGGCACATAGCTGGCGATTGTTGAGTACTTGTTGGAGAAGGTAATCAGTATATGCTAAACAAAGTATTTCCATGATAGAGGACAATATTTTTGTCACTTTGAATAGCATTTAATTTTTTGCTTTCATAAGAATGTATATCAACAAATTGATGGGAACTACACATTTGAATAGACAATGAGTACATAGATACATCAATGACAGGTTGATCAGATGGATAAATGATTAGTAGAAATAGATGAGCGATAGATAGATAGATAGATAGATAGATAGATAGATAGATAGATAGACAGACAGACAAATCTACCCAGTAATGCCTTTGCTCTTAACTGGACAAAGTGTGGCTAGCGGACTTTTTTCATCTTACTTTACATAACCATTAATTATTGAAATCATAGGTGATTCTTTTCTCCCTTTACCTTTAAAATAATATAATAAATGATACTTGTTTAACTCAATGATCCCAAGAATGCAAATAAGATTAGTAAATAAGATACTGTCAAAGTCTCACCCACTAACTTCCATTTTCCTCAAAGAAAGATTTCCCCTTTCCACCCCACTCAAACCAGCCAAACACACCAATGGATGTTAATGGGTTGAAAGAAGTTTGCCTACAACAGTGCTTTCTGGACTCAGCTCAGCAGGTAAATGTGACCTTTGTTGTTTTCAAAGCCTATTAAGCTCTGGGCAAAATAGTCCGTACAGAGAAGAAAAAAAAAAAAAAAAAATGAAGAAATAGTCCTCTTACCAATTGCCGTTTTGGTGAAATGCTAAATGTATCATGAACATGATGGCTTCTTAGGAGTTACAGCAAGTTCGACAGAACATAGTTTAAAGCTCAGACTCAACATAAACTGTGCAACTATGAGAAAGTTATCTCAACCCTAAATTTCATTCTCTCATCGACAAGAGTACTCTACCAATAGGGCACTTGGTATTAGCTACTATTCCCCGGGTTTCAATAACTTAATATAATAAAAACTGATTCTTCACTCACACAAAATTCAATATCCATGTTCCCAGCTGGATATCTATACCAGACAGCTTCATATCCAGCAGTGTGTCTTAGCCTGAGGTCTTTGCTTGGATAAGCCTATGTCAAAGACTTAGTGTGAGTTCTTTGTTTGGAGATGTGCTGTCGGGCAGTGACCGAGAACAATTTCCAATGACTCTGCCAGATGTTTGATTTAGCGTAAGGGAGGAATATTTGTTTTGGCCCATGGTTTCAGAGGACTCTCTCTGTAGCTGCTTGGCCCCATGCACAACAGCATAGCATAATGGTGGTGGGAAAGGACATTCTTAATGGTGGACATGAAGCAGAGAAATCCAGTGCTGGTGCTCATCTGGCTTTTTCCTTTTCTCCGTTTTTCCATAGGGAACTTGACTGTATAGGATGGTGCTGCCGACATTTCCCCTTCAGTTAATCATCTCTGAAGCTATCTTCACAGTCACACCCAGAGCTTTGTTTCCTTGAACTCCCTGGTGATTCTATATCCAGCCACATCAACAGTGAAGACACACTCATCACAGAAGGAAGCAGAAGAGAAGGAAGAGTTAATAGAAGGATGTTTTGTTAAGTTTTCTGCTGCTGTCTGTGTGTGGATGTGTGGTCCCACAGACTGAGAACACCATGAAATGGCCCACATGACTGTATGTCTTATAGCATCGAGGCAAGAAATTTATCCACTGGCTAGCATCCTCATGAATACAAAGTCTGTTCCAATGGGACTTTCAACCCCACCACACTAGAGTTATCTACTTGTGTACATAAAAGTCGCTTGGTTGAACTTGTGGAGAGCTGGTTACCGCAACAGTAGCTGGAATCATATACAGATTAGACCTTAAGAGTCTAAAGGGTACATTTAGGATACTTCATCCATAAATGAGTTTCAACATCTTCAGGCATGGCCACTACACCATTAGAGGGAAAGAGAAAAGGAAGCTGCCAGGCTTGGAAGCAGCATATATCATTTCCCCCCACATTCCAGTGACTAGATTTGGTCATATACACAGTCAAACACATACCCCTCATCAAGGATGATATAAAAATTAAAATGTAATGTTCCCAAGAATCCAGGGGACTGAATGAATGGCTGGGTGAACATAGAACCCTGTTTCTTCTGATGGAGACACACTGATTATTCTGGCCGGTACTTAGAGATCAGGAACACTCAGGGACAAAGTGTTCCAGGCACATTGTTGGTGAAAGACAAATAATAGCTCTATTTAGCATCTGCAACATAAAAAACACATGAGCTTAGAGGTATCTGTTTGTGAGGAAGCAGTGACCTTGACTAACAGAGATCTGATGGGAAAGTTGAGGGTTGGTGCAGAATATGTTCAAATTGTGGAGTTATGTTTGTATTCCCTCTTATGTGAAGTTACCAAAATGCGCAGAACTTTGTACATAAGAAATCAGCCCCCTTTCTATTGAATGAAGTCTCCATTGCTGACCCATGTATCTATAAAATTCATACTGATTGTCTCTGTCACCAAGGGGTCAATTCCTACCCAAAACAGCTTCTCCCAAGGGTACAGGAGAAAAGTACACACCTTTTTATCCTCTGCTTGGGATTTTCTTATCTTGCAGCTAAACAGAGGCAAGGTGATCTTTGTATCTTGGTTGGGAAATAGGCTAAATGTTTGGCATCTGGTGTTTGCATCCATAATGGGTAGTGTCAGGAATCGGTTTGATCAAACTGCTGAAGCTTTGTCTCTGGATATACCTAGGAGGGTTTTTCTAGAAAGGCAGGTCTTTGAATTAGTGCATGGAATAAAGAAAATCTGACCACATTGAATGTAGATGAGAATAATTTAGTCCACTAAAGGACTAGATAAAACAAAAGGCTCTCTCTCTCTCTCTCTCTCTGCCTTTCTCTCTCCCTCCCTCCCTCCCTCCCTCTTTTGTATACATTCTATTTTTCTGGAAACTCTGGATAATATAGGACTCATTCAAAAAATAAATTGATAAACTTCCGTGTGCCTAGTTCTCTAAGAGCAGACACAGGTCAGATGTCGTAGTTTTAGTCTAATGAGAAAGACATTGAACACACACACACACACACACACACACACACGTACACTGTGTAACTATAAAGTACATGAAGGAAGAAAAGAATAAGGTTCTAAGACAGCCTGATTTCCAGCACCTACCCCCTCTTATTAGAATTCTAGACTTTTTAGCTGAGCACAAAGTCTTTACTAACAAGCCTATTTCTTCAAGACTCCCAGTTAGGTGTCATTTAACTAAATCCCACTCCGTGGGTTTTGAGGAAAAAACAGAAGGTTGTATATCTTCTCTTCCTATTTTTGTTTATCTGGAAGTCAGATGTGATAATAATGTTTTTGGACCTCAAGACAAAAGCCATGTTTAAGAAGACCAGTCCTTCATGATGTGAAGCTGCATACTAATCTTTAACTACCCATTCTTCCAACAACAGATAAATAACCACTGCTGTTCGGGATCTCTTATAAAGCAGGGCCTTTCCCCTCCTAAGACTATTTTGTCTTTGAAGTTAAACAGGAACATATAAAACTGTAAGAAAGTGTCCCAGGCAGAGATAATGTCATGTTCAAAAACTTGAAAGGTCAGATGGTTTAAGTACAAAAGCAAGAAGGCAGTATGGGTCAGTGAAGCAGGCAGAGATGGTCAGGAATTAGGAGCTTTGCAACTCAAGTGTCCGTTCTTAGAAACCATCTAACACTTGGGCCCTCAGTTTCCATAATTGTTCATTAGTAAACAGCACCATTCCGCCTACAGGACTTCTGTAAGGACCGATTGATAGATTAAAAGTAAAAGCTGTGTGTGACACATTGACAGAGAGCAAGGACAACCCAATCAATTTCAAATCTTGTCCCTTCCATTGATGAGTTGTGCGGTTGGTTGCTATAAAATGTTCCCATGCCTCAGTTTCTCCGGGTCTAATACAGAAGTGGTAATAGAACCCATTTCACAGGGTTGCTGAGCAAAGAAGTGATTAACGTCTATTAGTCTCTTGGACTAAGTGGTGCACATATGTATACAGGTTTGTTAAAAAACGAAGTGTTTACGGTGGGTGGCTCACAGCTGTAATCTCAGCACTTGGGAGACTGAAACCAGAGGATCCATGAGTCTGAGGCCATCCTGGGTTACATAGCCAGTGTATGATAGCCTGGCCTACTGAGTGAGTCCCTGACTCAAATAAGAACAAAACAGAGATGAAAGTGTTTGTGAACTAGGGGGCTCCCATCTTAAACAAAACTTCAGTAACTATGGGGCCGTTGTTTATTCTCCCGCACCTAACAATGCGTCTCCTTTTGAAACAGTCTTACTAAAAGTAACTTTTCAAACAGAAAATTAAACAAAATGATCAAATCTCAATAATGTCTCTGCACCCCCACTTCCTTTTTATCTGCAACAGTGTGGGGGCCATAACCCCTACCCTACAAAGCTGCATCTCAAGGACACAGCATGAATAGAGTTGTCAAACTTTTCCTAGAAAGGGTAAGGCAGTAAAGATTTCAAGCTTTGTGCGTCAGATAATTTTTGATGCAATTGCTTAACTCCACAATCATAGCCCAAAACTCCCACTAAGACCAACTGAATGAATGAATGACTGAATGAATGAACATGAATCTATTATAATAGAACCGTACTCATGGACATTGTGTCTTGACTTTCATATAACTCCGTGAATCGTGACACGTTCCCTTGCCTTCACCCTGTATTGTAAAAAGAAAAAACGCCTTAAAAATGTGAAAATTACTGCAAGCTTATAGGCTATATAAAAAGAGATATTGCAATGGACTGGGTCTAGGGGCCATAGTTGGCCAACCCCTATACTTCAGTATTTGATGCATGCCTATCAAATAGTAAGGGCTCAGTGGTTGTTCTTGATTGATATCTTTGCTAATGTCATTAGCAAGAGTGTACCGTGCAGTGACTTGTCTGTCCTGCAGTGCAGCAGAGTAAAAGCACATAGAGCCTACCCGATCTGCAACTTCACTTTTTCCTCCTGTCCTTCAAGCAGCTTATCTTGACCTAAGTTGGGGCCAAGGGTTGGGATAAGGGTAAGGAAGTAGGCTTGGGTGAAGTCAAGGCCTTGGATCAATGGCTTCCTAAACAGTGGTGGCTAGGACCCAGAATGCCAGCACGGGAAGGACTTAATAAACAGAGAGCCTGTAAGGCAGTTCAGAATCTGATTTGCTATAAAAGAGTGATTTTAACAGCTCTGTAGCTGTTCCCAACCTTTTAACACTGACTCCTGTGAGTCAAGAGATTCTGATCTTGTAACTAAATTGACTCCACCAGAGGTTTGACATTATTCTGGGTAATATCTCTGATATGACAGACTTTGGGCACAGCCCCCTCCTCAACAATCCCCCTTCAACTCTCTCTCTCTCTCTCTCTCTCTCTCTCTCTATATATATATATATATATATATATATATATATGTACATATATATATATATATGATAGAGACATAGGTAGATATATATATATATATATATATATATATATATATATATATATACATTCTATCTTATTTTCTTCAGATTAAAGTATATGTATTTTTAATTATCCTAATAAATGGCACAATCCGGTCCCTTTGGTCCCGCACCTAGCACTTGTTTTCTGGAAACATGCTTTGCTTACTCTTCATGCTAATATTTGAAGAAGTGGCCACGGATTTCAATCAGTCATTTGTGCCATGCTGGATCTTCTGTGGCCTCAGGATGGTCAATCATGTCATGATGATCAGGCTATTTCTTTTTATTTTCTTCTGATAGAAACCTTTTCTTCCTTGAGACTGTTAGAGAATCTCAGACACGGTTTCAGAGTAAAGGGCTCCAGGAGTCTCTTGGTGGGGCCAAAAGCAGTGACTCTGCAATACAAGCTTTTCTGGATGGCACAGCACTGTCCATTCTACAGGGCGAAGGGAGAGGCGCTGTGTTCTGAAGCCAGAATTCTCTCTGGGCATGTGCCTGCCCACACAGCAGAGCTCATGCATGAGGAACACAGCCCTAGGGCTTGGGCTGATGAAATGAGAATGTACCTGTCACCTAGCGCTAAGGACAGAATATGACCAAGAGGAACATCCTCTTCCAACAGGAACAGACTGTGGGGGTGTGGAGATAGAGAGGAAAAAGACTAGAAGAAGAAACGATGAACAAATGTACTGAGGATCAGGAGAGAAGTTGTGGGGGGGGGGGGTGTCTAGGCTTTGATCCTTAGGGAGTGAATGCGCTTAGAAAATAGCCCCGAGAAGATCTGGAATGGAGAGTCGTCACAGCAAATAAGTAAATCTTACTGATCTAAAAGTCCTGTACTTCACAAACAGGTGTGTGGGTAGAGAACAGGGAAAGGGGGAGATGGAGGAGAAGAAAGAAAGGTAGTGTGTGGGGGAGGAGAGAGGCTACCTTCCTAAACGCTATTTTTTTCAGGATAGAGATTATTCTGGAGTTCTGCTTGAGAGCAGTGGTGTCCTAGTACCCCACGAAGCCTCTTGTGGATACGAGACTGGGATGAAGAGTTTCTGGGATGAGTGGAAGGAAGCCTGAGCAGCGAGCAGAGAGAAAGACGGCCACTCTGGACAGACATCTCTTCCTGACACTCTCATGCTGTCCGAGCGAGTTCCTGGGTATGAAATCAAGATTCGGCATGTATTCTCATCTTTACTGTGGAAGAAAGTATCATAAAATCTCCTTTTAAAAGGAACAAGAACTGAAATTCAATTCATTAACCACAATCCCTCAAACCAACACTCTGGTTCATAAAGACTCCACAAAGTACATGAGAGGTTTTTGGCTATTGAAGCAGCATGGTCTTACAAACCATCCGAAGGTTTCAATAACAATAACGACCAGTATTTGTTAAGACTTACTACATTACAAGTATCACCTTGTAAAGCTTACACAGGACAACTCTAGCTGATCACCATCATTCAATAGGTGTGAACACTGGGACTTAGAGGCAGATAGCTTACTCAGACTCACAGGCGAGGATGGGAAAGACTGATACTTGAATCCTGGGCAGTCTAGCCAACAGCAGAGTTCCTGTGCTTAATTTCCAAGCTATGCCATCTTTTAAAATGCAATGATATGTGCTTCAGAGGGATAAAATAAATAAAATGGAATTCACCCGAAGAGGCCTTCATCTTGTCGGGTAATGAGGATAATTTATAAATACAAAAAAGAAACAACTAATCCTATCCATGGGGTTATCAAGCATTGTTCTGTGTGTGTTGAGTGAGGTTACTTCTTTGAATCATTCTAGAGGGGAGTGAATGTATACACGTTCACATGTGTATGTGGGTGCATATAAGGACATGTTACCCTCAAGAAATGCTTCCTAGATAAGGCTGTACATGAGCCAGGTTTTCATAGGTAAGCAGACCTCAATGTGGACAGGTGATCAGAAGGGCTTTCTCTAGAACAAGAAAGAGAACAGGATGTTCAGCAGCACAAAGTCACAAACACCTGACATTGTTTGGGGATTAGAAGTAGTTCTAAATAGCCAGGCAGTGGTAGCTCATGCTACCTAGCATTTGGGAGGCAGAGCCAGGTGGAACGCTGTGAGTTTGAGGCCAGTCTGGTCTATATAATGAGTTCCCAGACAGCCAGAGTTACAACAGAAAAACACATCTCTAAAAGCCAACAACAACAAAAAAGTAGTTCTAATCTCAATTCCTGAGGCATAAAGTTTGGGTTTACCAGAACCATGTTTAATAGCAGACTTAGGGTAGTCAGGCAGAGAGCCTCTGAGAACATCCTTGTCTCTAAGGCAGAGCAATAAGGCTCTGAATAAGGCTAGAAAATGAAGTTATGAAAATCAAGTGACATAGACTTGTGTGTACAGTCGAAATAGCTAGAAACATATAAAAACCTCGGTGTGGCCAAGACTTGAGTACACGGAGGTTCATAGAGTGGCTGGTTGGTTGGTTGCTGTGTCATCTATGACCAGTAATGATTTGCTGGTATTTGTTTCTATAACCTACCTTTTCCTAAATTAGTCATTTAGAATGACTATAGAATGGGTGTCAGAGAAGGGAAAGAGAATGTTTTTGAGAGATGATATGAATGTATGTGGATGTAATCTGCCCTATCTCCTGTTTCAAGAACTTCCCCTCTGCCCACAGGGAATAAACCACATTGACAAGCATGCTTTCTACTCTTTCATATCACAGACAAACCTGGTAAGACCAAGGAGACAACTGGCATAATGCAAACAGATTCTCTTTGCCAGAAATGTGAAATTTTCAGATGAATGTATTGTTTAGCCTTCATCAAAGAAGCTCCTTTTTGCAGCAGATGGAGACCGTTACAGAAATCCGCAACTGGTCAAAATACTGACCGTGGAATGTCCGGCCTCAGTTGATACATTCACAACAGAACTCATCAACCTAAGACTTAGGGAGCATTGAGGAAGAGGGGGGAAGAAAGATGGTAAGGATAGACGGTCAGGCCATCTGCTGCATACAGTGTCTTCCGTTTATGACAGGGAAGCTGCATTCATGAAATCTCAATAATATGGTGGCATAAAAAACACCTACACAAGAACACCACCAGTTGGCACGCCATCGTGGATGAGGAAATCTCACCAGGCCACACCCCTAGGTGTTTTCTTCTTTGAGATCTATGGGATATTTGCATCCTTTTGTAAACCCCTTTTTTTCTTGACTCTCTTGAGTTTATATCACTTGAAATTCAGTTTTTTAACAGTATCAGAGCCTATCCCCCAGGCCAGCAACCACTGAGAATGTGAAGACCAAGATGATAGGATGGAAAATAATATCAGGTGCTAAAATTGCTAAACCACATCCTTCCATGGGAACAGTCCGAAGGAGCCCCATTTTCAGGAGATTTTCCCTAACAGGCTGTGGCAGCTACCTAACCCAATGCCTCTTTGGTCAAGCCAGTGCTGGAGTCATGGCTAATGTGTAGTGGATAAAGATTTGGTTTAATCCCAATGGAGAGCCCTCAATAGATTGTTTTCCTCCTTCAAGATGCTTTGTTAATCCCTTGTTCCCCACGGAGCCCTTCTTCCTCGGTCTTTATGAACTTCTCCTTCATGGAGGTGTCAGTAAAACAGTCGGTCCATACCTGCCATTGCATCTGTGCCACCATCTTCTCCCACAAAGTGTCACCTGAGAAAGGGACTCTGTCCTTTTTCTGTTTCTCCAGCGCTGAATCACAAAACTCTTACCGATGGATATCTCTTAAAGATTTGTTTGGTTTTTTAAATTTATTATTTATTTAGTGCCCAGATCAGCATGTTTCCATACAGCTCTCCTACTTGGTAGGTTTGGGTTGATAACCCCACCTCCCATCCTTGCCCTCAGCTCCCGTCCCCCAGCCCTCCCTCTGTCCTTTGGTCCACAATATTCTCCATTTATGGTCATATCACATGAATATCTTTCAAATGCCTTTAAAGAGATATTTGACCAATGAATGAGATCCATGTTCCCCCACTCCGCGTGTCTTTTAAAGGAATTGGATAAAACCCATGGGTGGAGGCCTCACTGTTAAGACTGAAGCTTCCAAAAAAAAAAAGTGTAGAATTTAGATCTGTGCCATTTCATTGGATCAAGGGAAAAGAGACAGAAACACTTCAACCATGGTACAGAACCCATGGTGTTTTGTGGACTGTCAATCTTGATGCTATTTTTCATTCCAGGTTGGCCCATACCATATTTCAGTGAATTCAATGAGATGGAGATTTCCGAGCTCCCAGGAAAGAATGAAGAACAGTTCCACATGCCATTTGCTTCGCATCTTTCCTTTCTGTTTTCAAACAGACGGGGCCTTACCCTGCAGCCCAGGCTGCTCACAAACTCAAGACCTTCCTGCCTCTGTCTCCCAAGTGCTGGCATTACAGACACTCACCAGCCACCTCTTGATCTCAATGATCAACCCTATCCAGATACAGCTTCTGCCTGAAGGTGGCCTTTCCAGCATCTTAGTGGCCCTGAGCCTCAGGGTCAGTATGGAGACCATTAACCAGATTCTCTCTGGCCACCAGTGAAACAAAGAAAAAGAGGGCAATTTTGTCCCCAGGGAAATCATCGCCTTCTTCAGAATACAAAGGAAAGGTTTTTGATGGAGAAATACAAAAACTGAGGAGGCGAGTCAATCGATTTCCTAACCAAATAGGTTTCCATCAAGGTCTCGGAGGTTCCTCACTCTCTCCTCTGAACTGACAGGGGACTCTTAAAGGAAGGAACTTCATGACCTCCGGCTTACCAAATGTGCTTCCAATTAGTACACTCTGTTCCTGAAAGAAAGGGGTGGTGGTGGGGTCATCTCATGGTTTTTTCTAAAACTCCTCATCCAGATTATTCTCAGCGAATCCCCTGTAACAAATCTTTCAGAACAGCTTTTAGAAAATTGTAATGGAAAGCAAACTGAGATCCTGAGTCCTCAGGGACAGAATAGGCTAGACTTTTTCTGGAAGCTGAGACCTGAGAGGGACACCCCCCAGGCAAGAAGAATGATAGGCCCCCATATTCAGTGACCATATTTGTTGGTTGCTTGCTAAACACTCAGCTCCTTTGCAGCCACCACGAGAACACGGAATAAATATAAAACAAGAAAAATGGTGTTTTTTTTTAATGCTCTATAGACATTCCAGAATTTTCAGTGTATAAGACAGTTTCGTTTAATGCTAACAAGAAGTGTCTTAGAAGACAAGCAATGTGAATAACAGATCCATTTGTCAAGTAGGGAAATAGAGGCTCAAAATGACACTTGCCATTATCTGAGTAAATGATGGAGGAGGAAGGAATAGAATCCCAGTGTGGCTGTGCTTAGCATCTGGTCTTTCTATCCCCTGGGCCTCCACTTAATGATATAGAGCAGGGGTGCACATCGGAAGAAACAAGTTAAGGTCACGTTCCATGAGTGCCAAATCCCACAGTGAATACAGGAGTGGCTCAGAGCAAGCTTCACAGAGGGCAAGTCTATGGGGTTGGACCAGGAAGACTGAAGACAGCAGTCCAGTGACAGGAATTAAAGCCAAGATGAGAAGCTTTCTGAAGGAGGGAGAAAGTTACCCAGAAGGTGAGACTCAGAGAAAGGAAACAGAAAATGAGAAACTCCAGTTGAAAGAAACCCTCAGAGGGCAGACTTTGCACTGCTGATGCTGGTGAGGGGAACACTACCATCCCTGGTAAGGTTCCATAGCAACCCTGATGGTTGTTGGTACTATCCCTGGTGAGGCTCCATAGCAACCCTGATGGTGGGTGCCATCCCTGGTGAAGTTCCATAGCAACCCTGATGGATGGTGTCATCCCTGGTGACGTTCCATAGCAACCCTGATGGATGGTACTCCTGAGAGGATGGCAAGTGGAAGCTAAGAAACTAGTTGATGTTTGGTGCTGGAAAGAGATTTTTGGAGGTAGGACTCATCCTCCTTTGTGAAACTCCATACTGGCTTCTATCCTGTTCTTGGCTCTCCTGGCAACTAACATCATTGGTCCAAAATAAAATCTGAGTGGAGTCTGGCCCTCCTATTCTGGGAGTGGAGGCCTCACTCCCCAGGGCCTCTAAGGCTTCCAGAACAAACCCTCCATTAAGCCACTAGGTCTGTTCCCGAGGTAGTGGGGTGTGACTGCCTGTTCCTGAGCCACCAGCCGCTAGAGCCCATAGCTAGCCTCAGAATGTGAGAAAAGTCAAGGTCAGAAAGGGAGGCATGCTCTCCTGCCCCCCCAACCCAACCCACTTTTCCATCCTCCACCTGCTTCAGTCACCTCAGGCCCAGCCCCACATGCCAGCTTCCCACCGAGGCGTCCCCTCCAATTGCCAGGAGATGGCTATCCAAACTGTCACCCCGTGATCAGAAGAGGAGTCATGTAACTGACAGCACCTGAGAGAGCTCTCATTTGGATTAAATCAAAGTCTTTAAATATTTATAAAGTTCTGGTATCTAAAATAGCTAGTCTCTGCCCTGCGTGTAGGCAGTTGAAACAGAGGCCTAGCGAATTGTAAATGGAACACACATCCGAACAGTCATATATTTTGTTTGTAAGAGTGTGCCATAGCATGAGAATGTGTGTGTGTGTGTGTGTGTGTGTGTGTGTGTGTTGAAAAACCCACTGCATTATGTTAAATATCCCAAGGGCTCAGTATAGAACATGACTGGAATGGATACAGATCGTGAATAACTTTTTTTTTCTATCTCATTAGATGGTCTGAGTTTTGAAATCTGTTCTGAGTGTGGTAAAGTGTGCAGAGCTGTAGATTAATGCACTGAATACATTCTGCAGTTCTTGATGTGTTTCATAAAAGGTCCATTTCAAAAGTGTGCTGTATTATAGGTGAACACTCTCAGTAAATAATCTTGTTACAGAAACCTAAGCAATTTTTACAAGGCGTATTTCTGGCTGACTGAACAATTTATTCTCCAGATGTCACATTGTATTTTTCCAATATAAAATGAAACAGCTTTTTTTTTTTTCCTTTTAAGGCCGACTGTGTTGCTCTGTCTAGAGTCTAGAACAAAGGATCTCCCCTTAAGGAGGCTGATGCCATGTTAAAACCCATCACTTTAAAACGAACAGCACGCCTGGGAGGGGCCAGCAGCAGTGATGCTGGCTTCCCCACTCTGGGAAAAGACTTGACAATCAAGTAGATGATCCTTTGGGTCACATGGTCTAAGAAAAACGACTGGTTTCTTTAAAAAACCAAAGAACGCCAGAGAAGGAGCCCAGAGATTGAGCAGGGGACCAGAGGGGAAGGAAAGGAGGGATGCCAAGGAGAGCAGGGAAAGAAAGGAAGAGGGAGGCATGGGAAGGCCTAGCTGAGGGGCGGGGAGTGGGGAGGGAGGCCGAGGCAGAAGGGCAGGTGGAACAGAGGAGAGGAAGGCAAAGGCTAGAAAGGTGGATGGCTGGGGAAGGCAGGAATACGAGAGGAACAGGCAAAATTATGCTAACCTGGAGATAACTCTTGCTGTTTTCCCAAAACCTGGAGCCCACAAAATGTTCTTAAAAATCTGTTTTTCTTTGTTTGGGAGCTCAAGATGTGTCTTAGTGGTAGAACACTTGCCTGGCATGTTGGAGACTCCATACAAGGCCTAGCACCACAGGAGAGAAAGAGTTTTCAAGAAAATGGACGTACTCTTCTTGTATTCACAGTGTATTAGAGGCCCTGGGAGTCTTGCTGGTAAGAAGCCTGCTCAGCCTCACCTAACCAGCCGTACTTGGACTTTATTTGAACTTGAAACTTCTCCTTTTTTTTTTTTTTCACAAAGCATCTATGGTTTGGTCACATTCTCTTGGAGGTCATATTTCTAGAAGGTGGGCCCTATAACATCAACTATTTTAACAAAAGCACCCGCCATGGAGTGCTGCCACTATGTAGTACTCAACCAGGGAAGTGTCTGAGAAGTATTCAGCTTGTCTTCTAAGCTCAGAAATGTTCTACTTCACTGCTGTTGCTGATTTTTGATGGTCATCCATGGTGCTGGCATCTCCAAATTGCTGTGGTCTCTGCTGCAACTGGGCTATACTTTGACCCAAAGCCTGTCTTGGGCTCCCTCCATGGTTCCAAGCTTCAACTTCTTTCCATGACAACTTCAACTCTAGGGCTTCAGCTGCTGCTGAGGCTGCACATTCTCCGTGGCCTATCCTGGCCTCTCACGGTGCCATCTGCTTTTCATGAGTTTAAAACCAGGACCATCTAGATGACTCTTACACTACCAAGTTCAGTTGCCAGTGCAAGGAACAACCTCTGCCACCTCTGGACACAGCTTCTGTGTGCTGACTCTGAGGAAACACTTCCCAGAAGTTTTCACCTTAGTGATGCTGCTCCCTTCTCAATCACCACTAATTTTTAAACTCCAGCTAACCAGCATCAATTGTCCCAATAAAGCAAAGATTTTTTTTTTTTTACTTTAGTGTATCTGGTCCTCTTGTTAATCATAGCTAAGTAGTCAGCCTCCGCTGACCAGAACCACAGACTCTTAACTCAAAATATGAAATGGTACCAACAGAGTCTTATAAGTGGCTTTCAAATTTCCATGTGGAACTTCACAAGGCAAGCCTAAGGGTCTGTATTTCTCTCAGCACTTATCTTCCAGGCCCCCGTAGAACAGCTCGCCAAGCTTTGAACACTCAATGGCTTCTCTAGCCCAAAGTTCCAAACTCCTTCCACAGTCTTCCGAAAAACAACACGGTCAGGTCTGTCACAGCGATACCCCATAATCCTGCTACCAACCACTGCCTTGGCCAGGGTTACTACTGCTGTGATGAAACACCATGACCAAAAGCACGTTTAGGAGGAAAAGGTTTATTTGGCTTACATTTCTACATCACAGTCCATCACTGAAGGAAGTCAAGACGGGCACACAAGCAAGGCTGGAACTTGGAGGCAAGAGCTGATGCAGAGGCCAAGTAGGAGTGCTGCTTACTCATCATGGCTTGCTCGGCCTGCTTTCATATAGAACCCGACATCACCAGCCCAGGGATGGCACCATCTGTAATGGACTGCCCGGGACACCAATCACTAATTAAGGAAATGCTCTACAGCTGGATCTTATGGAACCGTTTTCTCAATTGAGATTCCCTCCTTTCAGATGACTCTAGCCTGTGTCAAATTAACATAAAACTAGGCAGCACAAGTTGGTAAGTATAGTCTCCAGAACCAGACAACCTAGGTTTCAATGCTGCTCCCTTGACCCACTAGCTGTGGGCTATTCTGCAAATTAATTACTTTCTTTGTGCCTCAGTTTCCTTATCAGAAGAAGGGTGGTAATACCCAACTCATAGAGTCTGTGTAAATAAATAAATGGAGGCACATAAAATCATTAGATCAGTGCCCTGTGCTTAAAAAGAGCGCAATAAATGCGAGCTTCCACTGGGCGTGGCCCCAGTCAAGCTCTGGCCTCAGGATCTTACACCCTAAGCCACCACCTCAAGGTGCTGAAGGCCCTGCTGCCAGCATGCAGATGCTGCTGCATCAAAAAGATTCTAGCTGGGTTGAACTGGTTTCTAGCCAACCCCACTTGACACCTTCCATCCTGTGGCTGCAGCAAGCCCCGGGCAGCCGCTCTCTCTCCTCCAGCCTTCTGCTTGCCTCTCCCCTTCACACCATTTAGTCAATGCCATTAATCAAAATCCTATAGCAGAAAACGCATGCATAAGTCCGACACATTTATTGCTATGGCAACAATTCAGGCACTTGTCCCTGTGTCAAGCTATATCAGTGGAGATAAATTCTATTGTTTTCACACTGGCAGTTTTCTCTGTGTTGGACTTAATCCATGGAAAAATATAGCCTTTCTCTTTATTTAAGAGAGTGAGAGAGCACTCCAAAGAAAGAGAAAGTGACCTCTGGGTTTCTTGCCCAGAGAGCATTCAGGACTGAAACCAAATTTTCTCCTTTCTTATAAAAATGAAGACAGTGATCAGCCTCAGCACAACGATACATCAACCAGCAGTGGCCCCATAACCAACCTCCTCTTAGAACCTGGAGTCCAGGGAGGGGTCATATGCCTTGAGGGATTGCAAGAGCCCTTGCAGGGCTGTGTGGCCTGCATCAGGACCCAGCCCTTGGGACACCCTGAGAGAATTCAGCCTGTGCCTCCACAAACAGTGGGGATAAACAGAACTGGCCTGCTCAGAAGGAACCATCCTGGTGAACAGCGTCTCTCGCCAGAGAAACCAAGGAGGGAAGGTCCTCTCCCCATCCTCCAAGGCACAACAGCTCAACAGCCCAGCTTCTGAATTTTGTACAGGACGGGATGATAACCCACATCCACACCCACACATCCAGAGAAGACGTCCTGCCTTTTCTGTGCCCCCTTCTATACTGAGTTTCTTTCACATCTTTTCTCGAGGAATCAAAACTCAAACATACGTAATGTTCCAGCCAATGTCTAAAGCCCTGGGAGCATTGGTAAGTGCCCAGTACCCTATTCAGAAATGCTGGAGACAGTATTCTGGGGAGGCCTGTGGACCAGCAGGAAAACACAAATATCCACTCCTTCGCCTTTGCTAATGCTCAGTTGAGGTTACCCCTTCTGAAATAACTTTTACCTGGTGTCAAGTTGATGTGAAACTAGCCAGTGAACTCATTACCTTCTCCTGTTCTACCTCCTTCCGCTTCTCCCCTTCCTCTCCCCAAATAGTTCTCCTTAATAAGAAGCAGTCATTAATAAGAAGCACTGGCCATATCTCTGAAAGACATGCACATTTTAGAGGCAATGCTGACAGAAAAAAACAATACTCCTTCCAGGTGATGTTTGCAGAGGTCAGGTGTTGACCTCTTCCTCAGAAGAGGAAACAATGTGAACTGAATAGCTCCAAGATGGCTTCCAGGAAGTGGTGGGGCTGGGGCTGCACCAAAGAAGATACAGAGATGGGGCTCCATTCTTTCCAGCCTCTTGGGTATGTGGATGTGGATGAGGATGGCCTTCATTGCAAGGTGGAGGTCAAAGTTGTTGTCCCAACTTCCAACGGAGGCCTCAGTGCAACCAAGGTCATTTCGTCTTGGATGTGGAGTAGACTTTGGTGGGTGTTCTGTTCCTTGGAAGCTTAGAAGCAACGGGAAGAACACTGTAAGGTCATAGGCAGAGCTAGGCTCGCCCCTCATGCATGGAGCGATGACTGAAGCCATTCTCTGAGTTCTCTTCTCTCCTCCCCATCCCCCCGTCCTTCCTCTCTGTCCTTCTTTCCTCTCTTCTTCCTTTTCTTCATTCCTCTTTGGTTTGCTTCTGAGTTCCTTCCCTTCTCTTCCTTTCTTTCTTTTTTAAAGAAGGGGTTGGGAATCATGCACTGGGTGTTCTCACCAGATTCCAGGACCAGCTCTAGTCCCAAGACTGCCCACCCCTCCCCCCATGAGCAGTTCTAGGGCAGGTGTGTGGTGTCCGTGGAGGATGGCAGGACAATGGTCCTTTATTCCTAGGCTCTTTGTCCCATTAACAAACCCAAAATCACAAAGAGAAACTCTACCTATGTTTGAATGTGTGAGTCCCAGGAAAAGAGGTGTCAGGGGGAGTTCTGTGCAATGCTATTTTCTAGACCGGAGAAACCTCTCTCCATGAATTACAGAAGAAGATGACTTTTTCATAGTGAGTTCTAAATATAGTGGGTATCCTGGGGGAAAAAATCCCAGTTAATATGAGAGAAGCAAATACGTGAGAGAAGTCCAGGGTGAAGGAAGGATCGAAGACAAAGAAAATAGAAATGGTGGGGTGCCAGGGAAGACTAGGGTCATAGAGAAAGGAGGGAAGGAATCTGTGGAAATAGCAGAAATGTATGGACAGGATAAGTCTAAGGGACGCAAGCTGCCAAGAAAGAGAATCTGAAAATGCCCTTCCAGGCTATAGTAGAAGCCTGGGGCCACCAGTTACCATCTTAAACCACTGTGGGAGTCTTGGAGCTTATGGAGGCATAAATGGCATTCCTTTGGGGTGGACCCTGGGGACATGGAGCTGAAATGGAGGCTCAGTATAGATGGTGGAAGGCCTTGGAGTTTGGACTGAGAGATGTCAAGGTTGAGGCCACAACAGCTACCAATCAGGCTGAGAGATGCTTCCAAGGAGGAAGCTCATGGAGATTGGGAGTTGACAGGCTCATTAGTTTTTAGGCAGTCATATTATTTATTTCTTGCAGGACCCACAGTCTTGAACAGCAGCAAATGGGAATCTCTCTCTCTCTGTACCATGTAAAACACATTGGCCAAAACCAGATGAAAAACTAAGCCCTGAGGATGAAAGGGATCGCATGGAGAGAAGTCAGGGCAAGACTGGCAAAGAGCGGGGAGGGTTTTAAAACTGAGTTGGAAGCACTTGGTTTTGCCTTCTAGCACCAAGAACAGCCTCTGCTCTAAGGCAGATTCCCGAATTGCCGCAGATTACGGCCTGCCATTCTGGGACGGGCGAGCTCCCTGCACCATGTACAGTACGCACACGTCTGCGGTGTCCCCGCCACAACTCTGTGTCACTGGCTTATTACCGCTGTTCTTATTTCGTTTCTGAAATAGGTTCTCAGTATGTAGCCCAGACTGGCCTTAGGCTCACGATTGTGCCTCAACCTCCTTGGGAGTTCTGGGATTTCAAGGACATGCCACTGTGCCTGGCTCTTTGTTAATTACCAAAATTTAAATCTCTTTCATGGACATAAAAGGTCCTATTTGACTCACTGATTTGGTCAAATTTGTTTTGTATGTCCTCACCACAACAGGCACCCACATGGACGTAAGAGAAAAACAAGAGACTCTGTTCTCTCCCACTGTGTAGATTCCACAGACTGAATTCATGCTGTGGGATTTTTGGCTAATGCCTTTACCTGCTGGGCCATTTCCCCAACCCAGTCATTATGCTTTCAGTTTTGCTTGTTTATGTGTTGTTACTGCTATTGCTGTTGTGGGGACAGGGTCTCAACAAGTACCTCTGGCTGGCCTAGAACTCCCATATAGACTGGGCTAGCTCTCCCTCTGCCTCCTGAGTGCTGAGACTAAAAGTGTGCCCCACCCAGCCATCGTGCTTTTTAAAATGCTTTATTTGAGGTCATCTTAAACTTTCAGAAGAGTTTCAAAGATAGTACAGAGAATTTACACACATCCTTTATCTTCCCTCTGTTAGAACCTCTCATAAATCCACTCTAAACTCCTGTTAACAGTATCAGACCAAGGTTAATTAAGTGTTCTGTGGTTATGTAAGGTCCTTATTAAATTTTAATTGACTTATTTTTATAGTTAAATTTATTTAAAGGAAAGATGTATATTACTCTTGTTACTGGGAAATGAGTGTCACCATAAAGAGAAGCTGAACACAAAATAAACACCCTGGAAATGAAACACAGTGATTGCTCAACGCTCATGAATTCCAATACTGGCTTTGCCTGAGAGCTGGCGTCCATTTGATGAGGGGAGACTTTACTAAAAGCAGTGGGGATTTAGTTAAGACACAGATTCTTCAAACAGAAACTTTCTACATGTGTGACTGGGGAGCTGGAGGATGGAGTCGGACTCAGATTCAATGTTTATTGTAGGTGAGTTTCTAAAGGACTCTCCCAATTAGGTGTGGTGGCACTATAGGTGTGGTATCTAAAGGATTCTCCCAGCCAGGTGTGGTGGCACAAGTGTGTAATGCCAGCACTTGGGAGACTAATGCCGGGGGACCGTGAGTTCTAGGATAGTGTGAGCTACGTAGCAAAACACTGTCTCAAAAGCTACAATCACTAAAGGTGAGCGAGGGACAGCATTCAGTGTAAGGGGAACCATGTTGAGTGGTGTTGGCATTGCATTGTCCCATAGGAAATAGCACAGGTCATGGGTTGGGACTCATCTGGGGCAAGCAACACTGGGTATCAGGAGTGAGCACAAAAATGAGGAAAAAGAGCTGGGAGGTGGGGAAATAGAAAACCAAAGGGGAGGAGCCCTCCACTGAGCTGGCCATGGCCTCCCAAGAAATCCAGCTGTTTGCCTAGCCATGGAGGCTATCTCCATGGGGACTGTGGAACCCTCTGTGTGAAGAAGAAAGGAAGGGACACTTAAAATGTTTTCCTGTCTCTTCTCAGTCAATGGGGTTTGGATTCACTCCTCCACAGTTCTGATTTGTGCCGCCCAAGGATAAAGTTTGGTTAAGGATGGGGATGAGGATATCTAGGAAGTCAAGCACCATGAAGGTCATGCTGAAATGTCATTTCATGTCTAAGAAGGCTGAATAGTGTCCTGGTTAGGAGGGGTGGTGGTGGTGGTGGAAGAGGAGGAGGAGGAGGAGGAGGAGGAAGAGGAGAAGGAGGAGGAAGAGGAGGAGACACCTCTTCCTTCTCACTGAGTGGCAGGCTGGAATTAGCAATGTGAAAGAGCCTGCAGCATGCTGACGCTCTGTGCTCAGCAGCACCATCTTGCCATCCTTGACTGCTCTCTGTGAGAGACCAGGGCAGGGCATGCTAGGGGACTGTGGTTCCCACATGCAGACAGAACCAAGCAAACCCAAAGATACATGATCTGTGCCTATGCTGGCATCAGTGAAGGTCTACAGCCTACTAAGTCGATATGGCAACCAGGAGCAACAGGAAATGAGGAGACAGAGAATAGGGTTTATACGGCGGATTGTAACTCAAATCAGATGAGGGGAAATGTACTCACTTTTCCAGATCACTGTGGAATCAGAATCAGAGGGCAGTTTCAAAGCTGGAAGGGGGTGCCAATGTTGTCTCCTCTCTCCTCTTCATTTTATAGTAGGGGCAATCAAGTCCCAGAAAAGCAAACACTGAAACTTAAATCCAGCTCTGCCCAAAGTCAGGTGCAGGTGCTATCCTGCTTCCTGGCAGCTGCAGGCTTAAGGACCTTCTCTCCACCCCTCCCTGAAACGACAAGGCAGCCATTAGGATTACAGCTGAAGCTTATTAGTTTGCTTTAATGTGCTTAATGTGGATGTAATGCTAAAGATCCATAGCACTGAAGCAAGAAATTGAAGCAATAAACTTGTGTTTGCTCTGTTCCTACCATCCCAGCTTGGCCAAAATATCCCCCAAAAATAAGTATTAGCTAAATTTGTATTTTTAAGTTTTTTATATATATATATCCCCATGTAAGAATGTACACACACACATACACACACACACATCATCCAGCTTTTAAAATGTCAGAATGTTCTTGGTCAGAGGCCATTCTATTTCACTTACCTCGGTGGCACTGGAAAACAAAATAACTCTTTAGGCGACTTGGCATTACCCTGGCAGGTTCATGTTGCTTTTATTGTTTTGTTTTGTTTCCTATTTCTTAACTGACATTTTGAAATATGCATTTATTTTTCTTTTTGTGAAATGCTCTTTTGTGAAAATGAAACGATGTTTGCATAACAACTAAGACCTTTGCTTTAAGATGCTTGGGGGTGTTGGGAACTTTCTTCTCTGAAGGGGAAAAGAATGGATTTGTTTGAGACAAGTCTGAGAGCTGAATTGGGGAGCTGAGTCAATGGTGGGGGGCTACAGAGAGAGTGGAGTGAGAGAAGGTTTAAAGCATTTCAAACAGTCTTAGGCAAGCAGTCTTAGGCATCAGAAGCACTAAATACCAACCCCTGCCTCTTCTAAGCTACAGGTGAGCCATGCCTTTCCAGCCTCACCGGCAACTTTTGGTCAGAAATGAATTGCTGAGGAGTCACGTATTAGGAAAATTTTCTTCTGGATACATCTGTGGTCCAATAGAGTGAGGACGTCACTTTAAAACTCCACGACAGAGCTTCACCTGTTGGAGCGATCAATTGCCAGCTTTTCCTCTGCTGTGGTGAAGGAAGGCTAGTCCAATCTCCAAAGGTTTAAGCTTCCTTCCATGGTTCATAGTGCTAGTGAGAAACCACCATCATGGCTGAGTTTCCACTTTCAATCTGCTCGGCAATTCACTGGGACCACATGACCGAGTTCCAGCCAATGGAATGTGAGCGGAAATAACATCCATCTAAATAGCGCAGGAGAAATGTGTTTACACCTCCCTGGGATATAAGAGACTTGCAGAATGAGGTTGGGAGTTCCTTGTTAACTTATAGAGCTATAATGGAAAGAACTTGAATTCCAGAGTCCTTAAAAACAAGTCTACTCATTAGAATCAACCAAAGTGGACTATTATGTAAGTGAGAAATAAATGTTTCCCATGTTAATCCAATAAGGAGAAACTGGGCATATTATCTGTTACAGCAGCTAACAGTCCCTTAATTAAGAGCACTTTTGAACAGTGCAGTGACTTCCTTTTAGGAAATTACCTCTCCCATTATGTGTCATCTATATTGGATAGCAAAATCACAGGCCCTTTTCCCATCATGAGAAACAGAGACCCTGTTCCTCTCCCTCCCCCCTGCCTCACACCAAGTAGCCAGGAAGTAAGCTCAGGAGTTGGGCTGGATCAAGCAGGCTCTCTGTCCTGGGATAGAAAACAGGAGACAAAGTATCAGAGGCCGGGACAGCAGCACTTGCCCACTGCTCTGCTGCAGGATGCTTACTAAAGCCCTATGTTCTAGCTCCCCACAGCCATGCTGGTTTCTGCCCACTCCTGGCCAAATTCAAAGCACTCCTCGATTCTGTGAGCTTCTGAGAGCCTGCCGGTGCATTTCCCCTTCTTAAGTTGGTAGAGTTAGGTTTTCTTGCCTGTGACCAGAAAATTCTAATACTAGCCTCTTGAAGGAACAAACTGGAAATGAAATTTCAAAGAGCCCGTGTTCTGATAGACGCTTTGAAGACTGAGTTTGGTAAACAACACTCAAAGCAAATATGCATCTCTTCAAATATAAATTCGCTGTACATAGCTGTCTCCTTGAACTCTGCAGGGGCATGGGGGTGGGGGTGGGGTGAGGATGGATTAGCCGTGGTTTTCTATCAGCTGCAATAAATATGAAGATAGTGCAGTCAAGGCAGGGGAGTGTGATTGATTTATTACATTATAGTTCATTAAAAGTGTTCCATTGCCTTTTTAAAAACCATCCAGTCATTAAAAAATCTTTGCGGACACAGTTTCCAACATCGTTATAAGGGATTCTTGACAGCTCTTCATTTTTAATGGCACCGTTATAAACAGGCTCCATAATGGTCCTGCTTAGTAGGAGGCTGGTTTAGAGGCCGATGACTAGAGCAACCCAGGCTGCTGCGTGGCCCTGTTCGGAGATGGAACCTGAAGTTAATTTGTGTGGAGTAATTGAAAAACCTGGATTCTGCTGTATGATGTTAAAGGTACTTTCTAGAAGGGTCTCAAATTCCAACACAGGGCTCTCAGATGTGTTTTCTCTTGTAAACCCAAAAGATGAGAAATAACTGAAGAGTCAGATTGTCCTTAAACATCTAAATGGGAGGAAAAGAAGCTGATGTGCAATTCAAATTGCTAAGACTGTGCCTCGGGCCAACTGAGGGGAAATACCAGCTTTCTCATTTGGAGCAAATGGATATGAGCTCTCAGCTGGTTTGGCTGGGGTCCCCAAGAGATCAGGCAGCGGGGGAAAGATACGGGAGAGCGGGCAGGCTGCATTTAGACCAGTGCTACGGCTAGCAGCCTCCTCTGCCCGCTACCCGTCGTAGGAGAGAAATACAGTGACATTCTCAATCATGGGAGATGCCAGTTGTTCCCTTGAAATAAATGTCTAGTGTGACTGCTCACATCTAGTTCCACTCCACAAACATTTCCCTGGCGCTTATTAGGTTGATGCCAGAAAGCTGGATTTTGCTGAATGTAGGGATGAATGAGAGGATATGTAGACCACTGGGATCGGTGTGGCTGGTCATGACCACAGGGAGATGAGGACAAGGCTGTGAATAAATGTGCCCGTGAGCTTTTAAAACACACCTAGTATTTCCTGCCTAGCGCCTCCTCTTTTGAGAAAAGAACTTAATTTTTCTCTATACAAACTGCCTTTCCATTCAAATTAGACTCATACTTCTACCCTACTTCAGGCCCTGGCTCCATCAAAACACACATGCAACCAGCTCTGAGCAACCAGAACATTCCACTCTACCCCACTCCTAGTCCTTAGCAATACTTAAACCAAGGCAGGACCATGAAACTCACTTTTGACCTTCACTTGGAACTCCTGAGAAAATGAGACTTGAGTTTTGCTGGGGTTGCTAGGCCAATAAAAGCAAGCCTGGGGCCACTGGCAGCTCTAACATCATTCCCTACAAAGCATCTCCTTGAGATTAATGACAGGTGCAGGAGATCAGGGGTGAGAGATGGCCAGAGACAGCTACCTGATGACACAAGCAACCATCTTGGTCCATTTCTGCCCGAAGCCTTTTTACCCTGGAAATTTCAGAAAAGTGAACCATTTTGCCACCAGGACAAGTGTTTGTTGCCAGTTGAATAGCTTTATGTGGACAGAATGAAGACACGCCAGCAACCAGGGATGTCACGTACTTTTGAGAAATCCCATGTACCGTTCCCGTGCTCCATTCTGAACCAAGATATCAGAGCTATTCTGTGACCACCCTTTGCTTTCCCGTGTCACCTGACTATATACGGACCCCTTATCCCATGTGGTCTTACATCCACTGCCTTCCCTGGCCCTGGTCTCTCTACCTCAGGGGACTGACCTCTCTGAAAAAGATGGTGCCCACGCTCCATAGCATCAGACTCTGAAAAAGAGTGCCGTGGGATACCCAGTAGGAGCCTGGGCAGCGAGAGAAAGGGAGAAGCTAGAGTTTACCTCCTGTGTTGCCGCGTTGCCTCTGGATTCTGGTTCCCCACCAGGGCTCTGTCTCCTGCCAGGTGGTCCGGGTTCTTGGACATTTCTTTCTATTCTTGCTCTTTCTCTGTCTGTCTTCCCTACTGCCTCTCTCCTTCTCCCCTCCCCTCCTTCTCCCTCCCTTCTCTTTGTCCCCTGTCCTGGGAGCACATCAACTTTTCTTAGTTGCTGACTCTAGGTTGCCGTTCCTTAGCATTCTTCCAACATTTTTCCAAATGGATCTCTCCATCAGTGTCCCTCTATTGAATTTGTTGGCGTGGGTTCTGTTCCCATCACCCAACTGTCATGAATCAAATCACTTGGTGGCTTTGAACAGCCTTTCATTTTAAAATCACTCATGGTTTCTCTGGGTTAGAATGGAAAAGTCAGATCACCTGCCATTAAAAAGTACCCTAAAATTAAATGCAAAATTAATATTATTAAATTCTAGTCCAGTAGTGTTGGTTGCTAGGATCAAAGTTCTAACCTCTCTTGGTTGAAAAAGGAATTGCCAACCCTAAGGTACTAAACAAACGGAGATAATGAAAAGAACAGAAAGGGAATTTCTCAGGAAGGAAATCAATGGAGATGTCTGTGGTCTGTGTACTGTACAACGCGATGTGTCAGTCCTGCCGCCTAAATTGGCTTGTGTACCTCAGAGGCACCTCTCCCAGATGTGGGGAAGGACTTTGGATTAGGATAGGTTTGCTTGCAGAAAACAAGAGCCAAATCAGGCTAGCTCAAACTAAAGGGACTTTATCTTGAGAAAGCCCAGCCTGTTAACTTCACCTTCAATGCCCACCACCCCAAACACACATCTTTTCTCCTAAAGAATCTCTCTGCCCTGCCTTGGCCTTGAACTCTTCTTATCCCTCCCATCTACATGGCTGGCTAGGTAGGTGGACAGCTACCAGAGATGTAGTGATTTAACTCTCAATGTGGGACAAGAAAGCTGATTGGCCTCGCTTGGATGAAGCATCCAGCTCTGACTCAGGTAGCGACAGCTGAGTGGGAGTGGGACTCTTGCACACAGACACCCAAAAGATAAGGGGGGTGCAGTCTCGGAAAGAGTTTTGAGTGACCTGGGAGCCAAGGTGTAAATCAGGGAACCAACTCTATTGGAGCTTCCTAACTACTGGCAGGATCATGAGCTATATCGGCCCCAGGCAGTTAATGTGGTTTTCCGAAGCAACTTTGCTGAAGCTGTGAGTCTCAGACTAGCTGTCCTGCCTGACCTGGCCTCAGCTGTGGATGGAGTCAAGGTTTCGCAACGGGCTGCCCATTTCTGCATAAGTATCCTGCTAGGACTACCAGTGCTCTCATCTGTGTGCGAGTTGTTGGTTGGTTGGTTGGTTGGTTGGTTGGTTTCTAACCATTCTTCCCTGAATACCAGGGTGTTGTTATATACCCAGTTGCCAAAATTCCACTGAGCAAAAAGTAGCAGAGACTGACTTACTCTGTGTCCTACATTGGCTGCTCAGCTCTCTGTTTTTCCCTCTCAGCCTCTGATGCTTGGGGAGAATTAATCAGGGTGATCCCCACTAACCCTCCCGACTGCCTTTAATGGTAGCAAAGATGAAGAAACAGCCCCGTGCAATGCCTTTCCCTAAGCCTTAAGTTCTTGTTTTTGTCCCACTATTTGTCCCTCCCATAGCAACATGCCATTACATCACTATCCTTCCCTGTGATGACTTAGGACTTTGATCCCCATCTTGTGACCCAAACACAATCCATTCTAGATCTGAGATCAGGGGCTGACAACAGGTCTCATTTTACCTGGCAATGCTGGTCTAATGCTGGAGGCTACATGGAGACTTGTATTAAACACAATCCTAAGGTTGAGCCAGGAAGATGTCATCCAAACTAAGGCAAGAATTGCTCCAAAGAAAGACGTGGGTGGTGGCATGGGCCGTACCCTCATTCCCTGTGGAATTACCTGGTCCCAAGAAGGACCATTTGTTGACTTGAATACTCAAATTTAAACACAACAGGGGCAGAGCTGACCCAAGGGATACCCATATCCCTAAAATGCTGCCAGTAGTTTCCTGGGATCTCTTTCCTGGATTGTCTTGCTCACTTCTACTCTTGTCCGGATGGTGGCCAGAGTCTTTCTTGTGGCAGAGGGGTTGTGGCACATGGCAGGGACGTAGATGGACCTTCACATCATCCACCTGAAAGGGATGTGAGTAGAAGCATTGCCTTCCCTTCAGGAAGAGCTGGAAAATTCCTGGGGAAGGATTCTCATTGGCCCAGCTTGGGTCAGGTGCCCTCACTTACCCACTGTAACCAGGATGGTACTGAACAGGGCAAGCATCTGAACAGTCCCTCTTTGCTGGTTTCTGTCCTCAAAAAGGACAGTGACCTCTATAGAAATTATGAATCAGGTTCTTGTCCCCTGAGTCTTCCTGACAAAAGATATACTCCAAAAAGGAAAGAAAATCACACACAGAGGTACTTGCAGTTCTTCACATGGAGTCTCAGGGAACTGCTAGAACTCCAGGCCCTTCCTGCCCTTGGTATTTGCCTGTCTAAACAAAAGATGTCTTAAAATATTTATTTCCAATTCCAAATACGTCTGCACACTACACACATGTCTGGTGCCCAAGTGGGGAGTGGGCAGCAGAAGGGAATGGGAAACCCTGGAACTGGAGTTTCAGAAGTCTGTTTACGGTGTGGCTGCTGGGCATCGAATCCAAGTTCTCTGCAGAGTGCTCTTGGTCTCTAAGCCTTCTCTCCAGCCTCCTAGAGAATTTGAATGTTAATGGGAGACTTCTGAATGGCTGATCATTTCCAAAGGCACAGCACCTACTTGTAGCACCTCAAATCACACCCAGCTCCATTCTCCCGGGGTAGCACTTTAGGCCTATCTCAAATGCTCCTGCCACACCCTCTCTTCCTAGGCCCATCACACTCTGCTTCAGTGCTGCGAAGAAGAGAGGAGGCCATTTATATTCAGATAGAGCTGGGAGGAAACAACATGATATCAGCCAACCTGGAGCATCAAGAGGAAGCTTAAAACAATGGCACCAAATCACAGATTGTCAAGCTGCAGAGGCACGGGGCATCTTTTCTTCAAAAACTGGGTAGGAATATTTCAAATAGAAGAAACAGCTATTTGAGAGCTGCCCTAAGGCAAATTGGAAGTCAGCACAATGCCCAGGCATTCACTTGTTTAGGCCTGGGAGAATGCACTCGTGTGTGCACACAAACACACACATACACACACACACACACACACACACACACACACACACATGCATTCTTTGTGCATACGTATTTATACACAATATACATAAAGAATGACCTTCTCTTGCTCCACCCTTCCGCTGCCTGCAACGGTAACATTTACTGACGGTTTTATTACAAAAGCCATAAAATGAAATTCTAATCAATAATAGTTTCCAGGATGGTGAGGGGGGGGGGGGAAAGGGAATTGAATACATTCATAGGTAAAAGATGCTATTATCTCAGTTCAGTAACTATGAAAGAGAAATAGATGAAAAAATCCGGGTTTTATATTAAAACCCAGCACAGCTGTAGAGTTACATAATAAAGCATTGCCTGTATCCATGGAAATGAGAGTAATTGATGCACCACAAGTTATTTTTATAAACCCAAACAAAAAAATTCAATCAGAAATGTCTCTCCCCATTTTGGGGGCATTGTATATTTTGTATCTGTACATAATGCCCACATTTAGAGTCTGAATGCACTCTCTATTGATCAGCCTTGCTGAATAGGACAAACTGCCTTCCCTGAATATTCAGGATTAGAATCCTGCGGCCCAGCTCCCTCTTCTTCTCAACAGACTTCCTCTGAATACATTACACAGTGCTTTAAAATCCAGGCAGAGCGGACTTGAAGGGGAGTAAAGGAGCCGGGATCCTGGTTCTGGAGGCGTCAGAGGGGTCAGGTTTGAAGCTGAGAGCTCTTTGGAATGCGTGGACTCGAATTCCACCCCCACTCCCCAGTGCCATCGACCCTCACTTTCCTCAGCCCATGTGTATAGGCGCTTAGTGCCCAGCACAGAGCTAAGCACGCGGCGGGCCTTCCAAAATAACCAGAGCACATGGTACATTAATCACCCCAGTTTGCTTGGCAAAGAATAACTAAAGGCATTTGTTAAAATCACGTTCTAGGGTCACACTTGAACCCTGCATTGGCTCTGCAGAGGAGACTGTAGGAATCTGTAGAATTAATGCATCTCTCCAGGGGAGTTATTGTCATTAAGAGCTGGAACAAAGATGGGCGATCTGGGCAGGGGAACAAGACCTCTGAACTCAGGTCCCTTTCTCTTTGTTTGATATTAGCTCTCTCTCCTTTGAATTTCTTAATAATTTTTTTTTCACAAAGGACCTTTTCCTTTCATTTTGCACTGGGTACAAACTTTGCACTGATAGGCAATCCTGCAAAGATATGAAAGTTAAGAGCATACATTTAGCAAATAAACTCGGGTAAAAATTCCAGCTTCGTCACTTAACTGGTTAGAAGATCTTAGCAAGTCAAACCTCCCAGCCTCCGTGTGCTCATCTATGAAAGGAAGAAAATAGCGATCATGACCCTGTGGGTTGCTATGAAAATGACATGGTGGAATATTTGTAATATATTCATGGTTTGAAGAAAAGCCAAGCCTTGCTCAGTGAACACCATTAACATTCAGGTTGTGCTGGGTAAAGGTAGGACCGAAGCAGGGAGAGGGCTACAACTGAAGGCTGGAAGAGACTGACTGGGCTCTTGCCATACCAGCACTGAGTGACTGTGCAAATAGCTTTAAACAAAACAACCATATTGCAGATCGGTCTTAGAAGCCACTCCGACAAGCTCTTACCTTCAACGTCCATTCTAGAATCTGCTCAGTGACAGGCTGTGTGAGGGGGATGGAGAAGCTGCCAGCATGAAGATCTCTCCACTATTTCTTCCAGATCCACTTGGCCACGGTGGCAGTTTGAGCTATGTTGGGACAGGAGACATGACAGAGAATGGAGAGAACCATGAATAGCTTTCTATTATCCTTACGCACACATACTTAGAGGCTTTGGACTCTCTTGATCAGTTAGTAAGCCAAGCCATATAGTAATTCTGTTGTTAACTTTTTGAATGGCTGCTGAACTGTTTCTTTGCTGCAGTTGTGCCATTTTACAATTCCACATCCAGAAATCCGCATTCCCTACATCCCTACTAATATTCATTATTTTGAGACTTTTAGATTTTGGCCATTGTAATAGACATGAAATGATACCACACTGGTTTCTGCTTTCTGATAATTTTCCCAGGCACTTACTGGCCATTTTTTTAATATCTTTTGAAGGAAAATGTGCATTCATCCCTAGCATCCATTTTTTAAAAATTTTGATACCATTTGTTCAAAAACGATTCTTTAACCATTGTATGACCTTGGCACCCTCATCAGAAATTAATTGATAAGAATGTGTGAGAGTGGCTGAACTCTTCATTCCATCTCACTTCTCCATGTCTGCCCCCATATTTGTACCACAATGTCTTTTTTACTGTCACTTTGAGGTAAGTTTTGAAATGTGGGAACACAAGTCCACAAACTTCTCTTTTCTCAAAATTACTTTTATTATTCTTCATCCTTGCATTTCAGAACCATCTTGTCGATTTTCATGAAAAGTAACCTGAATATATTGGTAAGATTCCACTGAGTCTCTAAACTGTTTTGCTACTGTGTGGTAACAATAAATTTTCTAAATCCTGAACATGGTCTATCTTTCTGTTGGTTCAGATATTTGTTTGTTTCTATAATGTTTGTGGTTTCCTTAGTAGAGTGATTGTGGTTTTGTTTCTTTTATTCTTAGATAGGTCATTACTTTGAGCTGTGTTAATTTGAATTGTATTTGTATTTCCATTTTCAGAGTGCTCATTCCTTGCATATAAAAATGCAGCTGGTTTTTAAATTTTCATTTTTATTATTTCCATTTGTGTGTGTGTGTGTATGTTTGTGTGTGTGTGTGTGTGTGTGTGTGTGTGTGTGTAGGTATGTGCATGTGAGTGGAGGTGCCCACAGAGGCCAGAGGAGTTGGGTCCCCCCACCCCAAGTAGGAATTAAGGGGGACTGCCAGCAGACTGATGTGGTTGCTGGGTGAGGATGGAACCCAGGTCCTCTGAAGTACTTGCTTTTAACTGCTGAGCCATCTCTCCAACCCTTGTTTTTAATTCTTTGAATTTTAAAAAACATTGTGTGTGTGTGTGTGTGTGTGTGTGTGTGTGTGCGTGTACATATGTACATGGTGTATATTGGGGGTGGTGCTCATGCCATGGAAATCACGTGGAATCAGAGGACAACTTTATAGGGAAGTGGTCTCCCTTCCAAGGATCAGACTCAGGTCTCCAGGTTTGTATGACAAGCTCCTTTGCTCTTAGAGCCATATCAGTCATTGTCCCGGGTTTTTCAATCTAAGGTATTAATTGAAGGCTCCTTATGGAAGAGGAGAGAGAGAAAGAAAATAAGCATCAATGAAGAGAAAAGGCTGTGAAAATAATAAATAAATGAGGAAAAAAGCTTCAAGGTGAGAGCCACAGAATGGAGGCCCTTAGAGATAAAGAATTCAGCTGGGAGCAGGAAAAAGCAAGGTTCTTACTGCTTTTCCTGATCATGGAGCTGATGTTCCCTTCTGCAGATAGTGGTAGCGTGCTGTTTCACAAACTGAGTTTTCTGATAGCTGCTTTGTGTGTGTGTGAAGCAGGTCTTGTGTTTGAGATCTATGAAGAAGGCTATATGTTTCTCCATAGCAGTGGTGAGAAAAAATGCCAAACCACCAGAATGTTTCGACTTGAGATTCTTCCCACGATCCAGGACTCCCTGCTATTGTGGAAGCCTTGGTTTAGAGCCAAAAGCTGCTTAGTTAAACTGAAAAGTTTCAGTTTCTTGGTTGGTTTTTTTTTTGTTGTTGTTTGTTTGTTTTATTTTTTTCTGCAAACCTGACTGCAAGTGGTCCAGGCACTGGTGATGGAGATGAGACAAGGAGTAGTTGTTTCTTCCTGCAAACCAGACTGATTTAAAATCTGGAAAGTGTTTCCTCAGGGTCAGCACACAGAAACTGTCTTCTAAAACTGGCTGAGGCTGTATCTCATGTTGGCAGCTGAACTTGGTACTGTAAGGGTCACACAGCTGGTGCTGGTTTTGAAGGCATGAAGGAGTCATGGAGAGCAGCTGAGGCTTGGTTCTATGAGAGTCCTGGAGAGGCCATTGGTAAAAATGCAGCCTCAGTAGTAGTTGAAGGCCCAGAATGAGGGAGGCAATCAGAGAAGTTGAGGCCTGACAACATGAAAAGAGCCTAGGAGAGGCTATTGGTGAAAGTGCAGCCCAGTTGCAGCAAGGGACCCCAGTGTTCTGAAGATGCCAGTACCACAGGATGACCACCAAGGACAGCAGCAGCAGTGGAGGGAAGCCAGCCAGAGCCTGGAGGATAAGCTGTGTGTGCTGCAGAGGGCACTGCAGAGAAGTGACCAAAGCCCTTTGGAGGAGCCCAGAAGATTGTGAATGAATTCCAGATAACTGAACATCAATAAAAAACACCTGAGTTGGGGCTCGGGGTTCTGCTGTGAGTATGGCACTGGCCAGGATGGTGGTTCCCTCTGCTGAGGTCTGGCAGGGCTTCCACCTATGAAAATGCCCCCTTGTCTCCTTGCTGAGCTGCTGCAGTAGTAGCGTACTACTACACACATGGTGATTTGACCCACATCCGCTATCCACTGAATGTATACTCCACGAGGGTCAAGGTGGTGTCTGTGGCCGTTTCATCTCCAACTCTTGGCACAGGGTCCAGGAAATAATTAATGAATTAATAAATGAAGCCAGTCAACATATATGGAATTAGAATAGGTGGCTGTGAAGACCTTCAGTGCTCCGTTCACCCTGGTTTTAAACCTTGTTTTCTGTTGTTGTTGCTTTGTTTGTTTCTTTAATCTTATGGCTGGAGAGATGACTCAGTGGTTAAGAGCACTGGCTGCTCTTTCAGAGGACCTGGGTTCAATTCCCAGCACCCACACGAGGGCTCACAACTGCCTGTAACTCCAGTTCCAGGGGATCTGACACTCTTACACAGACATACACACAGGCAAAACACCAATTTACATAAAATAAAAATAAATTTTTAAAAAGTCTTTGTTATGCTTTCGAAGAAAAAGTCCACTTTTCCTCTTGAAGTAACAGAAGAAACTCTAGTTTTGGAGATGATTCTTAAGTGGGAAGGCATTATAAATCCTTCCCAATTCCCACTAAATCCACCTTCTCCCCACTCTCATGTCCGTAACTCTCTGTCTGCATCTGTCCCAAGAGCATATGTGACTTCCACTGGGCTCATGTCCCACAGGTATTAGCCTTCTCTCCCCATTTCCCTTTGAAGGAAAGAGTCATGCACTGTCTGTCTTGGTTTTCAGACATTTGTCTAATGGAGAAAAGTAAAGTTTTGTTTCATGCATAGTCATTCCCAAATATTTGGGACTTTTTTTGTTCTTTCAACACAAGAAGTACTATTGCATTTTAATTCTTAGCAAAGGAATCAATCTTTTAATAACATTATAGCCAAAATTCCTATCCAAGCACAGCCACAGTAGACCCTGTAGTCCAGTCAAGGGGGACCACATTACCCCCACTGACTTAGCACCGGTCTCCCGTGTGCTTGAGAGATGCTTGAGCTACCTCCAAGCTCCCTGAAGACTCCAACCATGCTAAACTCTCTGCGTTAGTTTCTGCTCTCATTGCTATAACAAAATGCCAGATGTAAGCAGGAAGATGCTGCCTGAGATCCTAAGACAATATTCTTGATCTTAACAATTATCTAACCGTATGTCCTTCTTTATCTTGCTTGTGTCATTTGCAGATTCTAGCTTCTACTTAATGATTGATAGAAAACTTGCAAGTGTACTTTATCTTCCTTACAGACTAGATTAAAAGTCTTCTGACACCTCAGAGCTTGCCATGTTCATCCCTACCCCTTTATATTAATTTTTCTCCTGATGGATAATATATGCTCATTTCAGCTTAACAGGAAGCTACCTCACATTTCCTGGTGTTCACAGCCTTCACTCAGGAAGGATCCTCTTCTAAGATGACTAAGATGACTTAATTTTCTCGCATTTGAAAGACTGATGTCACGTTATCCCACTAGTTGTAAGCCAGGAACTGCAGCTGCTAGGCACTGCCTGTGATCACTGCTGTGTAGTTTGCAGGGCAGTCCAGTTGACCCCAGATTGGTTTAAGATGATAGTTTCAGAGGCGTCAGTCCCTAGTCAGTGACTACATTGATTCTGGGCCATGGTGAGGCAGATCATTGTAGTGGCGGGAGCATGTGTTGGAGAAGGATGTCCACCTCATGATGAACAGAGCAACAGAGAATAAAACAGGAATCAGGGACCAGATACCGCCTCAGAGTCAGGAGCCCCGGATACCTAGTTCTTCCCCTCCAACAGTTTCAAAGCCTTTCGGGACAGTGCCATCAGCTTGGGACATGAACCTGTGGTGGAGAGGGTATTTCATCTTGAAACCTTGACAGTTCTTTCAACAACCTCTGCACAGTTATGCTCACAACGGCCAAAACCGGAAAAATTCCCTTGACATGCACATGCTTCATTACAAAACCGTCACTGCCCCCTCGGTATTGCCATGCTCACCCAGGCCTGAATCCCTACCATGCACACATACATAGTCCTACACCTAACTTGACCTTCACTTGTCCTGCTTTTTTCATTCTGTTATGCTAAATAAATGTGTTGGTTAGATTTGTTTCACCTCGACACAAGCTACAGTCATCTGGGAAAAGAGATCCTCAATTAAGAAAACACCTCCATTACGTTGACCTGTAGGCAAACCTTTGGGACGTATTTTGATTAATGATTACTGTGGGAAGGCCCAGCTCACTGGGGCTGGTGCCTCCCCTGGGCAGGTGGTCCTGAGTTGTATAGAAAAACAAGATTAAAGAGCCATAGGGAGCAAGCCAGTAAGTAGCATTCCTTCATGGTCTCTCCAGGTCCCTGCCTTGAGGTCCTGTCCTGTCTTCCCTTCAAGGTGGACTGTGAGCTATAGGATGAAATAAACCCTTTCCTTCCCAAGTTGCTTGTGGTCGTGGCATTTATCACAACAAGAGAAAAGCAAACTAATACAATGAGTAACAATGGCTCTAATCTACTGTTTCCTATAGACACTAACTCCACATAGCACAGTAACAAGAAAGCACAGCCATGCCTATACTCCTGTGCTGTCCCTCCCTTCGCCTCCCATAAGAGTAATCTTAGACAGCACAGAGCTAGCTCATGAGTGCGTAGTCATGCTGACTATTCGCTGGTCCTTGGAAAAGGACCTCAGACATCAAATAACTGGTTCTAATGAAGAAGTATCAGAGTATTGACACTAAGGAGGGAAGGCTGGATGAAAAGAGTTTAAGACACAATAAAGTTAAAAATATTTTCTTCATGTGGACACGACCTACAGTAGAAGCCTATTTTGAAATTGGGAAATTGGAATAATTTCTACCTTAGTCTCTTCAAGACATTACAAAATTACAGAGGGAGAGATGGAGTTCAGCATTTCAGGGGAAAAAAATCCAACTCAACTCGTCGTAAAGCATTTGATTAATAGTTACTGTTGTTTTCCAAAAGTAGAGGCTTCTAAAGTCTAGGTGAGGAACACCTCCTCAGCCTGGATCACGTGTAGTCACGCGCTGGTTAACTAGCTCTCAAAACAAAGGCATCATAATAAAGAAACACTTACACGCAAAAACCCTAATTTGTGGTACCTGCCCTTTTCGGTCCAATTACTATCCCTACAAGGACCATTTTTAAGGTACTCAAGGTCCTACAGCCAGCTTACCAGGTTGTATAAACTGCTACACAACAGCAGCAAACCAGCATCTCTTGTTGTATGGCACCACACCAGGTGGAGTGGGAGATTCGATCCTAACCTCAGCGAGCATCTGGTCTAGCATTGGCATGGGCACCACGTTTTGATTAATTGCTTTGGTTTTGTTTTCCAAGAGAAATTGGGTAGTTATGGTGATTTGGAGCCCATAAAGATAAAAAGAAAAAACCTTGTTTCCCAGAGGTTTAATTCTCAAAGACTGATAGATAATAATACCCCAACCATAGCATCTACTCTAAAGTTCCACCTTATTACTTTCAAGACCCACACACTAATAGGGTTCTTGGGCAATTTTTTTCAACATTAAGGCATTTGTGGCTTGACACAACTAGTCTTTCAAGACAGTTAAAGACCATTAGCAAAAGAAAAAAAAATCCCAACTCCCACAAAAATTCTTTTGATGGAACAAGATAAAACTGCTCTCAGGTTTTGTATTATTTATGAGCAAATCACAAATCACAGGGGGAGAGGTCAGTGAAGAGAGATGAAAGCACGGTGTGGGAACACAGGCTAGGGTCACGGACAGCACGTACTGAGAATGTTCGCCTGCTTCTTGACCCAGTGTGCAAACAGCTCTTCGAAGCGCTTCCTTCGGTGGTGAGACCAGCCACGCTCTGCAGAGATTTCCGCCTCCAGGGATAGGTGAAATCCTTCCTCGGGGCTTAGATATGTTTTGCAAGCAAACTGTAGGTGAAAACCTGGACTAAATGCAAAAAGGAGAAAGAGGTATTTTTAATTAACGTTTCATGAAGAGGAAGCCACTTTCTGATATCAGGTCCTACAAAGACCTGAAGTTCTAACACTTAAAATCAGAGAGCATCATGCACTGTGCAGCTCACTTGGATTTGAACAGTGGATTTTTTTTTTCAAATTGTGCTCAACTCTCTGGCTATGGCCTCATATCCACATCATATTCATATTCATATTCATATTCCCTCTCTCTCTCTCTCTCTCTCCCCCCCCCCTTTGTGGCACCTCTTTCCCACTTTGCCTGGATTCTTCAGAGTCTACATTCCTGAAATCATAAAGCGCTAAACACAGGCTCTGTGCAGCTTCCTTGCTGATGAACACCTGATGGCTGGCCACAGTTGCCCTTGCAAATTTCTATAACTTCTGTGGTATTGAGAAACCTCCCGATGTCTTTTAGAATCTGATTGGGAAAACACACGATTCCATGGTGTGGTTGCAGCCAAGAAGAAGTGCCTGGGCTCCAGCCCTTCTTTCCCAACCTCCCCATCTACCCATCTGCCGAATCCCACCACCTAGAGAACCTCAAGCAGCTTCTCTAAACTTCTTGAGTCTTCCTATCTCCTAACTGGTATCAAAGTAACACTTAAGCACTGTCTTTATCCAACTCAAATGCACTCATAGTGAGGGTGTGAATTCTCCCCATCTCCTTCTTGCTTCCAGCAGACTTGATTGGGTGTGTCCCTCATCTCAGCATCCTCACTAAATTGGAACCGATTTGAAGTACCCAATTCATTATATTCACAGTCATTCATCACAGCCATCAAGTGCCTGACAGCACCTAGCAGGATGCCCTGCATGCTGGGACCTCTTAGGGGCAGGTTACATATCTGCCTTCTTCATTGTGACTCTGTTTTATAGCGTAATGCTTGATATATATATATATATATATATATACACTAGACATGCAATAAATATTTGTTGGATATAGAGTCTGTACATTAGTAGCAGGCTAATATGTTTCATAAGAAGTGATACATAAATCAACTGGGCAACAGAGTTCTTTAAAGTTGTTGTTCACCATTGTATGCCTAGTGTTTAGGCCATTCACCGTCAGAAAAAGACCAGTAAGTGAGTTACTGAATCAATCAGTCTGGTAGCCTAGTGTAGCTCCCATTGCTTTATGGAAAGCAATTTTCAACCTAAAAATGCTGTTGGGTGGGGCTTCAGTAGCATCATGCTCTTAGAAGCAATGGCACCACATAGAGGGTCTGATTCAGTGACTCACAGGCACAACGATTTTGCTCACTGGGGGATATTCGGCAATGTCTGAAGACATGTTTGGTCATCACCACTGGAGGACTATTGTGAGTACCTAGTGGATAGAATCCAGGGTCATTGCTAAACCTTATACAACGAATCAGCAGGAAGTGCAGTATATCAATAGTTCTGGCATTGGGAAAGTCTGCTAAAAATGAACAGTTATGAGAGACTGCTTCTTTCACAGTAACATGGTTCAAAAAGATGGAGACTCTGTATGGTGGTTTGTCTTATTCACAGAATCACAGAAAGTCAGGGTAGAACAGACCAGAGATCAAGTCTGAATCTTTTGCTTTATTCAATTATTTATTTTGTTTTGTTCTTATTTTTTGATACAGTCTCACTATGTAGCCATTGTTGATCTGGAAATCTGTGTAGACCAGGCTGTCTAAGAACTCACAGAGATTCACCTGCCTCTGCCTACCAAGTGATACGATTAAATGTGTGTGCCACCATGCCTGGCTTTGAATCCTTTTTTCTAAAAGGGGACTGGGTCCTGAAGGGGAAGTGAATGGTCTAGGTCACATGACTAGTGACTAGCAGGCCAGTGTACGAAGCCAATCTCTTGGTTCTCATCCCATCCACTCCTCCTGCTCCTTCCCATATGCCAGCCTCTCTTTAGTCTCCCTGCTGGATCAGTACAGACCCAGGTTCTGCAGACTGCTACCCCTGGATTAGGGCTCTGTTTCTTAACTTCTAGCATTCACATTTAATAGCAGTGACTCTTCCATATCCACAAGTCACCTCTATGAGCTTTTCTCAAATAAATTTTGGTAAACAATTTCTTTATTCATTCCATCGGGGAAACTGGTATCATTTGCTATGTCTTCAAAGGATCTAAAACTGGCTATTCCTAAAATTCCTTTCCAGGGGTAGACTTAAATAACATCAACCCCTCCTCCTAAGATCCCGACAATAGCCAACGCAGGAGTCCACCAAAATTCACTCTGGGGAACCAGTGGATTTACTGGGCTTCTTTATAGGGTGTAGGTAAGCGGCTACTCAGGAATGTGGGTGAGAGCCTTTACCCAACAGGGATGAGGGCTTTCCTGTAGCCGCATAGATGGAGCTATGGGTCCTTCTTAACCTATACCTTCAGTATCTATCCCTAAGAGCCCAAGACCACCTACAATTAGGGCAGACATGCATGCAGCTGGTTGGGAGAGGTAGCAGGATATTCAGGGTAGGGTCCCATGTCCTTCCTCCTCCCTCCTTCTCTGAAAGAAAGTAGAAAGTCACCAAACAGGCCAAGCTGTGATGGTACTTTGCAAGCAGGCCTCCTGAAGATGGCAGTATTTGGATTTGGAGGACAGTCCTGTATGACACTCACTGGCAAAATGCAAAACTAAAACACTATTCAATGCTACCTTAATGATACTGCACTTTTGAGTCTCTGAACCCGGCTCTTGCCTTGGGGAGACAACACACAAGACACATCACCATCCAACAGAAGCTTTCGGTTCTGAACCAGTGCGGTACAGTTTCTGTTTTAAACCAATACAATTCCAATAGAGTGATACTGAGAGAAAATTTTTAAACAAACTTCTTTTCTAGCCCAGGGTTTCCATTTTTTTTTACTACTCAATCTATGTACCACTTCAAACCACTGTGCATTCTCTCATGAGTACGTGTGTTTGTTAATATGAGAAAGAGTGAAAGAACAACTTCTGGCTAAATACACACACACACACACACACACACACACACACACACGCACACACACACACACACGCACACACACACACACACTCGCACACACACACTCGCACACACAGCCTTGGTCCCCTGAGCTAAAAGAATGCAGGAAACTATGACTCTTGTTCCTTCCCTTGCCACATGCAATTTGCTGAGAAAATTTAACTAGGAATCATTCACTATAGTATAGTCTTCCCATTGACTGCATCTTGGGTAATAGAAAGGCAAGGCAAGAGAATTCTGTGACTCATGAGACCCTCCCCTTTTAAGGGTAGATATAAATCATTCCACCTGTGACTATTATAGTTTGTGGCCAAAGGGAGATTATCCTGCAAGCCTGAGTTATTCGTAGGAGCCTTTGAAAATCAGATTCTTTTGCTGGTTGTTGAAATGGAAGTCAAACAGATGCACAGGCACTAACTAGCTACAGATTGAAGTAAACACCAATATTGTGAACTACCCTGTGAGCTACACAGCAAGCAATCACAAGCAGGCCCTAGCAGCTGCAGTTCCTTGCCAGCAGCTAGCAGGATAATGTGATATCAATCCTTCAAATGCAAAGAAACAAATACAGCCAGTAGCCAGAAAGTTTGGAGGAGGATACCTGAGTATGAAGACGTGGGAGGTCCAGAAACCATGCCATAGCTTTGTGTTAACCTGAAATAAACATAAGAATATATTATACAGCGGGGGGGGGGGAATTAATATAAAGGAATAGAAGTGGATGTGGCAAGTTATCTGGTATTAGAAAACTTCCATTCTATCCTTGAAGAAATATAAGATAACTTGTGGGAACTTTAGTTTTTCTCAGGGTATATAGGCTTGCATCTGCAAAGGCTACAAGAAAATATAAGAAGAAATATGGCTAATGAGAGTTTTCAAAATCAAGTAAATTCTCTTAGAATTTCAACCACCATCACCTGGATGGTCCAGGATCTTGCTAGGTCTTGAATACAAGTCCTGGCATGCGCAGGCTCTGGGTTCAGTGCATTCATCAGACTGGGAACAAGAAAGTACTAATAACAGAACCCATTTCAGGTAGCTACAGACTCCAACTAAGCTATGACTCCACACACCTCCGTTGATACTGCATCCAGTGTTAGCGACTCCCAGGGTGGGACCACACAGAGTCCCTCTTGCCGTGCATCTATAGATGGTCATGTTCTAAATCAAGCCCGAAGCTGGAAGATAAAATTTTCTAGACTCCTAGACTGGTGAATGGACTTCATAATGATTAAGAAATGCTTTGTTTTTCAAAGATAAGCTTGTGTTGCCTTGCTCCAGTTGAAGTACCTCTGGATGCCTCTTGACCCTACAGAGGTCAGCTTCTCTCTTTGCTCTGTCGTCCTTCCTTGCTGCCCTATAGGAGTGTCCCTCGAGAACATTCCCTGTCCAGTCCATGAGAACCACCCTCTCATCGCTGATTCACCTGTGGAATGTCTTCCTTGCAGGATGCTCTTCTAATCTGCACCTTTTAGCTCCGCATCCCTCCCCGCCCCCAGCTTGACATCTTTTGGTACATACCAGATGGCTTTCAAGCTAACAGTTACTCATTTCTTGGGAGAAAAATGTCACCATTGCCTCTTGTTATGTATTTGTCGTTTGTCATCCTGGAGTCCAAACTCAGGTCTGGAGCATGCGAGGCAAGCACTCCACCCATGAGATACATCTCCAGCCCCTCTTTGTCTAGTTATTAAAACACACTAGCTGCATCTCTTTCTGGCAGTTCCGAATACAAACACTCCCATCGAGAGTATCAGCTCTGTTTGCAGGATAACATTTAGCATTAAAGTGATAGATAGATAGATAGATAGATAGATAGATAGATAGATAGATAGCAGATAAAATGCATTTAATTATCTTCCATGAGAGCACCCATGTATCATTTGTTGGCCAGGCTTGTCTGGGACTTTCTTATCATGCATATCACTGTAGCCTATTATTTCTCAGCAGATTGGACAAGTTTCAAGGTTAATAAAAATGTTCTGGCAAACTGCTATTTTTGAAAGTGATTGAAGGCAATGTCCCACTCACGGCATATGTTTGACCTTTTGGAGGAGGAAAAGTAGAAAAGGCTAGTGGAAGCCCCGCGCTGTGTTAGTTCTCCTGACAGCTCTGAATTGCTTGGCCCATGTTGAGCTGTTTTAAACACCACCGAGACCAGCGTCGCCTTCCAAAGTCTGTCTCTCTCCACTTGAACTCATCGTGTTAAGTAATAACGATAATAATCATAACTCAGTAAAAAAAAAAGCTCCGTGCTTTTGCTGTCAGGCTCAGCTCACTGCCTTCTGTGTGAGTGCTCTTGTTCGATGTGGACAACAGCCCTGCAAGGTGGAACCTCCTTCTGTTTCCCTGGGAGATCGAAATAGGGAACTGAGGTTTAGAGAAACGAAGTAACTTACCCCAAACCAAAGTGTTTCAGGGGTAGAACCTGGGTGAAAACTAAGGGTTGTCCTGAAATCCACCTCAAGACTGCTTGTCATTAGCCACAGCTATAGGGAGCTGTGGAGCCTCCTGGCAGGGGCTTTTACTGATCTCCAAAAGGCCACCTTGTCCCTGCAGAGCAGGCAGCAAGTTAGGAGGAAGCCATAGCCTACAAGGAGCCTGTTGTGGATGGCTTATAAGAGCTATTGAGCAAGGATCTCAGCCCTCTGGGCAGCGGGGTGGGAGAGGACCACCCTGAGGATCCTGTGTTCACCAGCATTGCTTTCTGGTAGTAAAAGCTGGGCTAATAATGCTCTTTTGGGCCACCTTCTCCTCTCTGATCACACATCTCCACTTCCTAAGTAGTCAATAGACCTGGGCATAGATGCCTCTGTTACTTAACAAAAACATGAACTACCCTTGCACCTCAGTTCCAGTGTATGTTACCAATCACTCATTCAAAGGAGCCTAGAAATAAGGCCTGTGAGAGAAGAGACACTCCCCATGGCTTTGCTCCCTTGTAGAATGACTCTGAGATGAATGCTAGATCAGAATTCAGCGGTCTTTTGAAAAGAGGCAGATGATAAATAGTTGAAGCTTGGGGGTGGGGGACCATATGGCTTCTGTTGCCACTGTTCTACTCTAAATGATATATTGAACAAATGAGCTTGGATGTGTTCCAGTGCAATTTCCCCTGACCCCTGTTCTAGAGTATCTCACAGGGTCCCCAGGGTTGGTCCCAGTTGCCAAGTGATTCACTCATTAACATTCTCTCTTTCCTTCTCTTTCAGCCTCCCTGTAGCACTCTGCGAACACACTACATCCTGATCTGGGTTCTGCTGTGGGAGAAATCCAAGCTGAGACCCATAGACGACAAAGGTTAAGTGTGAGGTATCATGGGGTCACGTGATGAAAAACTTATTTGATCTGATGGAGTCATAAGGAGTGGCCCCAGCTGCATAACTCTTGTGCATACCATAAGGATCTGTGATTCTTCCTGCTCCTGGAGAAACCAGAAGACCTGAGTGGCTGGAACATGGAAGGAGGCAGTCATAGCAGAGCGGAGACATTCAACCACAAAGTTGGGACCAGATCCCATGGGATCCTACAGGCCATGCTAAGATCTCAGATCTAGATACTGAAGTAGCAGAGGCCCAATGAAGCATCAAAGTGGCCATATGGAAATGACACGTGTATGCGCAAAAAAAACCCCAACCAAACAGGAGAGGCCACTGAGAGTTCTGTTTCTTTTCCCCTAGACAGTATTAGTGACCCGTTTCCTCTTGCTCTACACACTGCCCTTTGATCAGAACCCTAGGCAGGAAATAAAAGCATCCTCCTACAACAGATTCATCAGCAGTTAACTGTCCTCCACCAACAGGGGACCGAGAGGAAATAATCAATGAAGCAGCACAGAGGAAAACACACCATAAAACAATGACAGGACAAACAAAGCCACAGCACACAGGCCTCACCACTTAGATTTGGGGAAGGCTCTTGGAGTATTATCATTGGCTTCTACTGTCTCCATGACAATTATTACAAAATGTCCCTTCTGCCGTCCTTTCTGAATCCTTGTCTTGAAGAACGGATGCTATGAAGTCTCCAAAGGAAATCCTGGAAAAGTTGCTCCCTTTGCTGTCCCCTATCACTCATTACACAGATGAGAAAGAAAGGACTGTCACCCAGAGCTGTTGCTGTGTCCCCATACTTTCCAGAACTTTCTTCTGTCAGTGTGCAGGTAATGGGAACCCAGTATGTGCTGCAGCCTGTGAGCTGAGAAAACTGGACTCTCTGACCTCGTAAGTATCCACCCAGTAGCTGGGACTGGAGGGCAGTCATTCACCAAGACGTTATTGAGCACCACATGTGGACCTCATCAGTTGTTAGAGATACCCAACTCATCAACAAGATTAGCCAAGTTACAAGCCTCTGTTGCTCAGAAAGCTTTATTGAGAGAACAGCCAAGGCTTTACGGACATGATGGCAAAGATTCTAGTCCGACCCAGCAAGCTCTCACAAATCATGTAGCACCAGGAGTGCCACTGAGGAACTTTGCAAAAGCAAACAGCTTATGGGAAGAAGGCTACAGCTTGGTAATTGGGAGACTTTAAGGAAAGGTTTTGTGGGGGAGAAACGCACACCTTGAGTCTTAAAAGATAAAAGAACGACGTATCAAAGATGTGCCGTCTCTCTAAAGATACATGACTTGGTGGCAGAAATAAAGAAACTAGGACTCCCAACCTTCGAGGTGTAGAGGAGACAGCAGCTCCAGGCAACCTCTCTGGGGCTCTTGAGGGGAGCTATGGGCCTTGCAAAGTCAAGCACACCAGGAGAAGCAGATGCCAGGCAGTTCTGCTCCGCACAACAGCTCCAAGTCTGAGCATCTGCCGAGCCCTGTGTGGAGTGGAGCGCCTCAAATGCTCACAGGTCTTAGCCGAGGAACAATGGAGTCTCTGAGGTGTGTTTGTCGGCAGTGCGGATTACACCTGACACTTGAAAAGAGGCCCTGGGACAGATGCCAAGCCACGGCAAACCCCCCTGCTCCTTAACATGGCACTTACAGGGGCTGTGGAAAATATAAACTGGATCATTCTCTCAAGACACGAGAGCAAGCATAACAATAAAAATCCTCATTCCGATCAATTCAATCAGACACAGCAAAGGGACTGATCTTTGTCAGCTCTGTCACGAGCCAGTTTTTCAAAAAAATTAAGCAAGATAGATGGATAGACAGAGACAGTCACAGATACAGGCATACATTCCCAAATAATGTGTATCATTCAATAAGCCATGCAAATAGATCTGTACCAAAATAAAGAAACCATCATAGCAAATACCACAGGAGCTCCTCCATACTGGAGTGTCTGTCTCGTCACCTCCCCACGGGGAAATACCATCATTACTCCCAATAATACTGATTAGTTTGACCACTTTATAGTCTGTATGGACGTTTGGATGACTCCATTTAATCACTGGGCTTGTGAGCGTCGTTCATGTTGTTCCTTGTGGATTACAGACTGTTCATTTTCAGTGCATAGTATCCTTCCGTGGAACTGTACCATTCACGCCTATACTATTGTTAAAGAAGTTTCCATGAGATAGAGAAGAAACCATGGATAATAACATCATTAGAGCAGAAGGGAGAGTTCTCACACTCACAGGACTGTGCAGAGGGTTCTATATAAAGACCCCTTAAGATGGGGCTGACACGGTCCAACACTCCATTTGGATGTACGTACAGTGGAAATGAAATTGTTATCTTTTAGAGACATCTTCACATCCATTGCAGCGCTGTCCATAAGAGTTAAGACAAAGAAACATCTAAGAGTTTATGGCTGCAGGAATAGATAAAGAAGACGTGGAAGACAATATATATATATATATATATATATATATATATATATATATATATATATATATAAAATGTATACACACACAAATGTGTCTGTATGTATACACAATGATATATTATTCAATTAGTTTTTTAAAAAGAAAATTCTGCCATTTCTGAAACCATGAATGAACGCAGAGGACATCATGCTAAGTGTGATAGATAAGCCCTGTGCAGGAAAACATGGAGCACATGATCTCACATAGATGTTGAATCTGAACAAGTCTAACTCACAGGACCAGAGGGTATCATAGCAGTTGTTGGAAGACAGAGTATGGGGAACCTGGAGAGAGGTATGGTCTGAGAACCCAGTCTACCCTGCAGCATAGTGACTACCGTTAATAATTCTGCCTAAGAATTTCCTTAGATAATAGATCTTATTTTTTCCCACAATGCACAGAGCCACTTGTGGTGGCAAATGTCTGTAATTCCAGCATACAAGTGTCTGAGGCAGGAGGACTTCACCACATTCAAGGCCAGCCTGGGATATATAGTGAATACCGGGATAACTACAGTTACTTAGCAAGACTCTGGATCAAATAAAATTCACATAAACTTTCAGCTGTGAGAAGTGATAGGTGTAATTAGCTTGACTGTGGCCAATGGTTCACAATACAGACATGACAAACCATTTCATTGTTCAGTTAATGTTTCAGTTTTATTTGTTCGTTGTATCTCAATAAAGCTAGAAAAATAAATAAAAAAAAAAAAAAAAACCAAAAACTAAGTTTGCTTTCTGCCTTGCTGATCTGTCAGCCTCCTACAGGCATAAGATCCAATGACCATCTGCAGCCACTCTATCCCAGCATGCTTTGGTACTGTTCTCACACATTTGCGTACACTGTTCCCTACAAAGGGTGGGATGTTGTCTCTGTTCACCTTCTGCCACTCCAAGACTGTTCTACACTTCTTTGTCCTAAGAGAGGTCCCTGATTCTATCCCTACCACATTTAGTTTCTCCCATAGCATAGTTTGCCTGCTTTGTGATCGTGGCTATGTAGCCCTTTCTACTTCAGAGCCCTACTCCTGCAGACCAGTTACTCTTTGAAGGTCTGAAGGTGGGTCCTGTGGCTTATCTTTGTCTTTTCACTATGCCTGGATTGGGTAAGAACTTATTATGTTTTGAACTGATTATTATTGAGGTGGGATAATGGGAATGCCATCAATAGACACATGTAAAGTTATAAATGAGACACTCCTTAGGAAGCAGAAAAGGTATAGATACAAGCTTCGTGTAACATTACCCTTTCTAAATAGAAAGATATATGGTGGACAGGAGAGAAATGTCAGGGGCAAAGTGTGTGGGGGTGGTTATTTTATTAAGCTAACTGGTAAAGACTTGTCCCCATGGCTATGAAAATGAAACAATACTAAAGTCAGCTATTTTCAAACAGACGCAGCACAGCACAGAAAGAGAAGGAGGCAAAGGCAAATGTGAGTTGAGTCCCGTGTATAAGCCAGTTTCAGGAAAGTGAAGACCAAGCAAAACGTGATGATCCTGTTGATATGAAGATTCAAATGAAGACCCGTGTTGATATAAAGACCCTTTACGATGGGACTGACATGGTCCAACACTCCATTTGGATGTACATACAGTGGAAACGAATTCGAGGCTGGTAGAACAGATGGAACTTTCATGTCAGGGTTCTAGAGAAGAAGCCCTTTCATTAAGAGATGGGTTCCAGAAGTTTCTATGAAGAAGTACAGCGCTCTTGGTTCAAGGCTAGGATACACTGAACACTACACAGAAGGTAGTGTAGAGCAGAGATCCATTCTAAGAGTCAGTAAGTTAATCACCAAGACAAAACCCAGCAGTCTTTGAAATTAAGCAATACAATCCAAATGCCCTATGCCATATAATCCGGTGTATAATTAAAAATCTCTAAGCATTAGAAAGTGAGGGAAAGTGACTCGTAATCAAAATGAAGCCAGCAATAAAATGGCCCTGAGACTCAGATGTTGGAATAACAGGGAAGGACTCTGAACAGCCATCATAAATATATTTAAATACATAAAGAAAAATATTGTCTTAATAAATAAGTGATGAGTCTTCAGAGCAGAAACAGAAACTATGGAAAGAACTAAGTGGGGTTGTAAGAGCCTGGCTCAGTGGTAGAACATTTGCCTAACAAGCACAAGGCACTAGATCCCGACACAGTATGGAAAAAAATAAAGAAGAACCAAATGGAAATTCTAGCACTACTTAAAAAGCAAATGTTTTAAGTGTAAAATCAGCTAGATAGAATGAATAATAGAGAGTCGAAGCCATCTGACTTTTAAGCAGGAGTAAATGCAATAATTCAATAAGATGACATGTTTTAAAATTTTAACATCCCATTCCATAGGAGGTGACTTATCCCTGGGATTGTAAACCTGGTCAAGAGCCATGGGCCGGGCAGGTCATAGGCCCTAAAGAGGGAATGTATTACTGTTGCTTTGCTAACTGGCCACATTGTCCAACTGCCTTCTAAATGTTTGTTTATACCCATAGGTCAGTGGTCCTTACAGCCCTGGTCAGAGAAGCTTCCTTTCCCAGTGGGGAGCAGCTAATGCAGAGAGACTCACAACTGAGCGAAGTGCTGAGAATAAGTCATTTTTGAGTGCTCAGCTCTCAGTGGGACATTGCATCAGCCTCCTCAAGGCTCAAAGAATGTTTCAGAAGAAGAAGCAGAAAGAACATGAAGGCCAGACTAAGGAAGAATGCTATGAAATGCTGCCTTCTGGGCATGGCATGGCCTTTGCGCTCAAGAACTCACAGCAGCCATGGGTCCCCACACAAGACTGAATCAGCCAGCATTCCTTCATGTATGGGCTGGGGGAGCTCATGAGATCCCAGCCTTTCCCAAGAGACTATGGGCAGTTAAAGGTTGATGGTGGGGAAAGTATCATTTTCTTCAATGGTGTAGCCACTGGCAAGTTTCCCATGCTTTAGTAAATGATACCCCCGCCCCGACTCACACACTCATACTTGTACAAGCAACCCTAGTGAAACTTAGTGAGAAACAGAGTCATGTTGGGAAAAGGGTTTCAGTGAGGGAGGGGTGAATGAGTAAGGATAATGAGCAATGAAAATGACCAAAAATTATTTTAAAGATGTAAGAAATTATCAAAGAACAACAACAAGAACAAACAAACTCAAAGCCTTGGTGACTTAGTAAACTGAATAATAACAGTGTGTCTGAGGTACCAGAGAAGGAGAAAGCAGATATTGCAGAGATTGAGAATGGAATAGAGATGTTAATAACTAATAATAATAATAATAATAATAATAATAATAATAGTTGTATAAACTTCCTGAAGTTCATTAGAGAGAGGCATAAGAAATCCAGCTAACCTATGCAGGACACAGAGAAGCTACAACGAGACAAATTACACTCAGACTCCCGAACATTTAAAAGAAAAATAGTCCTGAAACAACTAGAGCAGAATGACACATTTCATAATGATATTTCTTAGCCAACATCATATGAAAAACAGTGGCCAGAAGACACCAGGGCAGCATCTTTAGAGTGCTGAATAAAGCCGCTGTCAATAGGCGCTTTCCATCCAGCAAAGTGTATCCTTCAAACGGTGGCATGAAATAAATATGCTGTCATATAAATGACTGAGCATGTGTTGGGAACAAATGTGCACTGTGGGGGAAAAGAATAATAAAGGGAATTCTTCACCCTGAAGGAACACGGTCCACACAGTAGCTCAGATCTATGGGAGGAAATGAACAGTGGGTATGCGGTCAATAACAAAAGGTAGCGCCCCCCATCTCTTAATGTCAAGGTGTGGGGAGCGATGGAGAACAGGGATGAGGCAAAAGCCGTGTACAAAGATCAAATCCTGGTGTGCCATGTACAACTATATGATGGTGAGCAGGTAAGCATTCCTTCATTTGCTACCGAGTTCCTGACACGTATGCATGGATGCTTTTAGAAATTAGAAGAATGTGCGCCCAGAGCTCAGCATGGCTTCCAGACAAAGGAGAACCTCGAGTGAGCAGTCCCTGTGGTAGACATTGGGAACGATATAAGATGCAAAACTTCAAGTCTTGCCTAATTCAAATCTGTCTGAAGTTTTAATAACTATTTGTCTTTTTTGTTTACCTCTCTTTCTAAAATAAAGATCATAGGAGTTCACAGCATTCCTGCTGTTCCATTGTCTCTGATTTAAATATTCAGAGACATCCAATTTCAGGATCATTGATGACATCAAGTAATGACGTCAAGTATTGCAAGGCCTAGTGCTGGGATGGTCACTTCAGAGGCTCCAGAAAGCATGCACCCCCGGTGCAAATGGATGCTAACGTGTGCGTGAAGTTTGCCGATACCTTAGAACAGCAGAGCATCCCCTGCTAGCTCTCAGGCTATCCTATGCTTGGTTCCTCCCTGGATGTTGCTTTTAGTTTCTAAGTCTCTCGCTTTGTTTCTGGAGGCAACCTGGAGTGTCTCCATAATATATATAGAGAGATTGTCATGTTTTTAATTTTACACCGGCCATGCACAGAAAATAAACACATTTGAAAGCAGAACAAAGGCAAAACAACAGTGACGTGATTTAGCTGTAAGGTGCTGCTTTCCGGGGGCTCTGAACCTCTGCTTGGAGAGAAAGATAGGGGGAGAAATTTCTTGATGTCTAATTTAGTTTCACCAAATCTATCAATAAAATACTCTCCACAAGCTCACAACCAACACCCTCTTGTTACTGGAAAAACACTGGTAAGCTTCCTTCCCCTTGACCATTTCCATTGAAGTCACAAAGGGCCATGGCTTTAATTTATTAGTAAGCTTTTTATATTTTTACAATTTCTGTACTAAATACACAAACATGTTTAGTTATTAAACGACTTACAAGCTAATGTTTGCTGCCGTGTCAGTTCCTGCCTTTATTCCACCCATGGTCTCCTGGAGGGGAGAGATACCACATCGCTTGCTTCCACAATGAACATTTATATTTGTATGCTAGGAAATTCTTCTAAAGGGTGGCAACCCCCTACCAAAAGCAAAGGCATATTCTCGGGTCCAAACTCAGATCTACTGATCTACTGAGCCAGAAATACTGGAAGTAAGCCCAGAGGTCTGTTAGTGAGCACTGTAGGATGAGGCTGGGAGAGCCCTCCTTCTGAGGCAAGGAGGAGAAACAAGACACTTAGTGTGCTGAGGACATCACCATGGTCAAGTGATACTCGGTTTGTAAGTATTTACGCTTTGTTTCAGGCTTTTATTTGCTTTTCTTTGGCAAGGAAAACAAGGTCTTAACACATAACCCAGGCCAGCTTTGTACTCACCTGTAGAGCCCAGGCTGGCCACAGTCTCAGAAATCTCCTGACTTGAACTCCCAAATGGTGGAATGACAGGTTATGCCTAGCCCTGCTTCATAATTTTTATTGAAAAAACTCACACACATACACACATGCACACGCACACACATACGCACACGCACACGCACACGCACACGGAGGGCGGGAGATAAAGAACCTCCAAATCTATCACGTTTTCCAAATATTTTACAACTCTGTGGCCCCGGCCTCTTCCTAAGCACGGTTTTTGGTTCTATCAACAATAATTTCCATCGGCGAAGTCAAAAAAAACGCTTCAGTAAATTTAGAATCTAGAGAAGCGTCAACAATAGAACCATAAAGTTCTCAAAATAGTGATGTATATCCTTCCAGTGGAAGAATCTGGAGCTCGCTACATTAATACTGAATCTCTTTCTCTCACCTACGTGAGCGGTTAATTAATTGCACGATTGCCATCCAAAACAATAAAGAGCAAACAACATAAAAAAGGGGACTGTCAAAGCGACCCAGTCCATCAGCCGGCACGCTTCTTCCCTTCACCGGACCTCAGCCATCCATCAGATGTTAATATTTATGGAGTGTTTATGGAAAAAATCTGTTAGGATTAATAAATAATAAAGCTAATATCTTCCTTAAAAATAAATCAAGAATCTGGTCATAAACTTGCCATAATTTACTGCAGCAATAAAGAAAAAAAAGTTTTTTTTTTTAAAGCCAGCACTAAGCATCCGGGATTCTGTTGTATTACTCAGAATATCTAACTACTTGGAAGTACATTTTTTTCTCTTAACAATAAAATAAACTTCAACTGTTAGTAATCTTTTTATCAATCCACGTAAGTCCAGAAGGATCAGATATACTTGCCAGCTCACTAGTGTTTTCTCTTTCTCTGATTTGAGCCTGAAGTGTTAAATTTGATAAATACAATAATACTAAGATCAAAGTCTATTCCAAACTGACACTGGATTTATTGTTGTGAGGTGTTTTATCAAGTTTGCGTGTTAGGATTATGAAAACTCCTTGAAATTTATTCAAAGGTCCTAGGTAAGACATTAAATATCCATGGACTTTATCCAAGTGATGTGATTTCTGTCTACTAGTTAGAAAATTCTGGAAGGTGGGTGGAAGCATAATTTCAAATTCTTTCAGCACAAAAAGAGAAAATATATCCAAATGTGTCAAGTTCTTAATGCTCGTATTTTCTATAATGAAATAGTGGAAATTAAGAGTTGTGTTTCACTTCATGCTAACAGACCACAACTCCACTGGAATCAGTTATCCCCCCCCCTCTCTGATTCCAAATTATAATTTCGTTTTCTCTACATTACTAGTCTTGCCTCAGTGATACCCATATCCCTGGGAAGAAGAGAGCTAGCTTTCTACTCAAAACTCAGTGTTTTCAACATTCTGTCTTAAGAGCAAAATTGTTCCAATTGCAGAACTGGTGTGATTAAATGTACTTGAGCTTGGGAGTCACACAAGCAGATAAAAGATCCTAATCTGAGACAAAATAGGCATTTTGTGACCACACATTAGCTACAGAGTACTGAGAAAGAACAGTAAGATCACATTAAGTCCACCCTAACGTTGTTTTGGTTTTGGATCTTGGACTCTTATAAGCAACTAGTCTAATTATTTTTCAAGGGTTTTGAAGTAATCTTATTGTCTTGGGAAAAGTATGAATCCTGCAGGCTTTTGTTGTCAGCACTTGAATTTTTATAGACAGTATCTATTTTAAATCCATCTGTTAGTCTGTCTTTTGGTTGGTATATTTAGAATATTTTCATTTAAGGTAACTACGGATACAGCTGGACTAACATCAGTCCATTTCACGTATGTTCCTGAATGTCATTTCAATGTATTCATGTAAGACAAAGAATTAGGACTTCTCACCAACTAGACAACACCTCCGGACTGAGTATTAAATCCGCTGTAGTGTTCACCAACAGAGGAACCTTCGCCTAGCCATGTCTGACACTAGGCTTGCATTGTACGGTGCTTCAAGAACTGCTAGCTCAGCCAGGGATGCAGCTCACTGAGAGAACTCGTGTCTAGGATGCTCAATGCTCTAGATTCAGCATGCAGCACCACCCAACACAAGAAAGCACTAATCCCCATTATTTCTACTAGTTCATCCATCACTGGGAAGCTTGTAAATGTGTTTTTTACTGTAATCGCTGTGAATCACAGATGAAAACTTAATTTATCCCTCAGATGAAGCTTTTACCTTTCCCAACTAGTAAGATTACATTTTTATATTTTGTTCTGTAGTTATGTGTATGTGTTGTCTGTGTGGGTTTATGTGCACCACAGGGGCAAGGGTACCCACAGAAGCTAGAGGACACTGGATCTCCTAGAACTGGAGTTAAAATTGGTTGTGAACTGCTTGATATGGGTAATAGGAGTCGAATCTAGGGGCTTCTGAAAGAGCAGTATATGCTCCTAACTGCTGAGCCATCTCTCTAGTCCCCAGAATTTATTTTTATGGACTTTTTTTTTTTTTTTTGGTTTTTCGAGTTTTTGAGACAGGATTTCTCTGTTGTAACTCTGTCCTGTAATTCACTCTGTAAACCAGGCTGGCCTCAAACTCACAAGAGGTCTGCCTGTCTCTGCCTCTGGAGTGCTGGAATTAAAGGCATGCGCCATCACTGCCTGGCCAAAATTATTTTGGAAATACAAATATTTCAATCTCTGTTTTAACCTTCAATCAATTTTTTTTGTTCTTAAAATTATGAAGTTATCATTGATTTTCTGACTCTACCCCTTATTGCTGATGTGTGTTTCCTATGTCATCTATGCCATTAAGATAAAATTATCATTGTTGCTTTAAACAGTTAATAATTTTTCCATATACACACTGTCCTGGTTCACTTTGTCAGTTTGACACAGCCTAGAGCCATCTGAGAGGAAAAGCCTCTCTTCAGTAATTGCCTAAATCAGCTTCCTCTATGGGCAAGTCTATGAGGGACGGTCTTGATTACTAATTGATGTTGGACTGCCCAACCAATGCGAGCAGGACCATGCATGGGCTGAATAAAAGGGCTAGCTGAGTATGATACAGAGAGGAAGCTAATAAGCAACACTCATCCATGGTTCCTGCCTCCAAGTCCTTACCCTGACTTCCCTTGATGATGGATTGTGGCTTGGAAGTGTCAACCATATATACCCTTTCCTCCATGGTTGCTTTCGGAAAGTGATCTATCACAGCAACTGAAGGAACTAGAAAACACACACACACACACACACACACACACACACACACACACACACACCCCTCAAGAGTCCTCTGTCCTTTCGGCAACTGGAGATGTTTTCCTCTAGCCTAAGGTAGGTGGTTTTTCCTTAACCTGCCGATGGACACCTGGGCTGTGTCTGGATTTATCTATCATAAAGAAGCAGCTATGGATGTCTGTAATCTTTATTGAAATACTCTCTCTTTCTACCTTGAGTAAATTACTGAGCGAAGGATTGCTAAATTGTGTAAGTACTTATATGTTTAAAACATAAGAAAATACCAAATATTTACCACAGTTGTACAGCTCTATATCCATTCGCAGTGACGAGAATTGCGATTGTATTCACTCACTGGTGGTCAGTGAGTTATTCGCTACTGTTGGACTTCAGCTGTTCTGATGAGTAAGCAGTGGTTTTGACTTATATTTTTTTCCCAATAAGTAACAAAACTGAACCATTTCTCATGTTTTCCACCAGCCATTTTTTGTGTAGTGTGGATCAGATTTTTGACCATTTTCAAGGATTATCTTCCTCCTATTGAATTCTAAGAATTCTTTATATATTCTGTATCCAAGGCCTTTGGCAAATGCACTGTGTTTACCTTCTGTCTGTGGCTTATGGTTCTTCATCCTGTCAATTTCTGGAAAGAAATCCTTCATTCATCTTTAAGGGATTTTGCTAGGTGTCTAATGCTAAAACGGTTGATACATTTTTTCCCCCTTGATAAAGATACTTCTGTTTCCTTTCAACTTCCACAGCCTCTGTTGAGAACTCTGTGGTAATTCTTCACATTGCCCTTGTAAGAATCAGGATTTTCACTCAGCTTGCTGGTAGTATTTTTCTTTTGATCTTTCTTTGGCTTCAGCAGATTGACTACAATGTGTTGAGATGTCACTTTCATTACTTCAGCTGTCTCTTGGGGGGGGCGGTGAGGGAGTTGGGAGGTTGCTGAGCGCTCGTGGGTTGAATTCAGAAAATTCCTGGTCAGCAAAAATTCCTTATCACCATTTCTGTTCCATTTTCTCTCCCTTCCTTCAGGCTTTCAACCACATTTAAACTAGAACATTCTTCCTTTGCCCCTCTCCCAGTTTAAGTGACTTTCTTTAACTTTACCAGCCCCCTTTGCCATCTCTACACTGCTATTAAGCCCACCTACTTAATTCCTAGTTTCACATATTTCCCGGCAGTTCGTTCTAACGATTCCATGGTCCCTTTCCTGTTGTATTTCAGTGGGTGGTCTCTCTCTTTCCACTCATTTTCTTCTACCTTTTCCAGTTTTGCTTTGACACATCTATTATCATTATTTTAAAGTACTTGCTTGTATCATCTGTGTGTCTGTTTTTGTTGACTGTTGTTTTCCTTGATTGTGAGTTTCAGTTAACTGCTCCTCATGCGTCAAATGCGTATTAGATGCAAGATACCCATACACAAATAATTTAGAGGCTGTAGTTACTATTAAGGCGTGTTTGCTGATATCAGAGGTTAGTTGAAAGGATGACTATCCGATAGTTATGAATTCAGGTTTGTCTGAGTTGTGGCTAAGTTAGCTGTAGTTTGGAATGTCTTGGTGGTAGAGACTTGTCTCACATTATCATTGGCTTCTTCCGTGTGCTGCAAGAGCATGCATGACTTCACTTTCCATTTCCAGCCAGGTGATCAGGTGCTCTCAGTTCATAGCAAAAGTCCCAGTGACGAAAGTTGGTAGACAGAGAAAATGCACTTCTGAATCCAGCCTACTTCTGCTAACCAGCTGTACTAGCATAATTATTCACATTAAATTACCCACTTCTTATACATAATTATATATGTATTTCCAAAGGCTCCAATTTATTTTCTATTCTGTTTGATTTCTTGTCCTCATTCAATTGCTTCAAATGAATATCAGCTAAAACAAGGCCTAAATATAAAATAAAATAAATGAAATTAACAAAAAGTTCTGCCTTAACTGTACCAGACTAATGTTCGTTCTGAGTTTTCCTCAAGGTCTTCAGACTTTTTTAAGAAGTCACATGTTTTTCAATCACCTTTAGTTTTTCAAGATTAATATCAGGACCTTGAGTACTGCAAAAACTAAACATAATCTATTAGTAGAATTGACAGTGGATGGGTAGTTGTTGGCTACTGAACTGAACTCATTTTTCTAGACCATTTTCTTTAATGAGAAAAGTGAAGGAAATAAAATGAGACATTTTAAAAACTAATAGAAATCTTTTATATAATAACTACTGACAAAAGCAATTAAAGAATCTTTTTAAATATTTTAATAGAAATAAATGAGTATGTTCAAATGACAGGCACCCAAGTGAAAGAGGAACATTGTTAACTTTTGTTAACTTTAACTGCCAAATTATTTCTAATTGTTTTTCCTGAACCAAGAAAAGATTTCACAAATTTTTTAAACCACTCTAAAGAATAACTCCTGAGCTTATCAACGAATAAAGACAAATTAATCTTATTTCTTGTATTTTTCTAAGTCTTTCTGAACTTCAAACACAGCCCCACAATCTACTCTAAATCTTGTGTTTATGTTTCTCATTTCAGAACATGAAGAAATGGTGAAAGTCAGAGTAAAAGGTTCTTTTTATATAACTAAAGATTTGTAAAAAGGGAAATAGAATGCTAAAACTACACTACCCACAACGAGAACACCACTTTAAAGCCATAATTTTAGCCAGGTATAACAATCCAGGAAGCAAAACCAATGAAAAAAGAAAAGAGAGAAAGAATCTCACAGTGAGATGTTTCCAGATGTCTTCTGAGAACTCGACAGTACAGTTCTAGCCTTTCAGTCTTCAAATACCAGATCCTAAGAGGGCAAAAGCTGTTCCCAAACTCAGTAGAATATTCATCAGGACAGGGAGCATTTGTCATTTACTTCTAGAATATCTAGGTATTCCCTACACAGCCCAAGGGAAATTTCAAAGTAGGGGAATTTGAGGTTGTAGGAAGGGGGGAGGATCTTGAAGAGGGGCTTCCTGTTCAGGGAGACTGTAAATCAACAAGGAAGTAGACTCAGGTTGGTTTGCGTTCTCATTCCACGTGGTGACAGTTCTCAGCAGTGCTGGTGATGAATCCTCCTCCGTGCAAACAATCTTTTCTTCGTTTAAGTTCTAAGTAACAGCTTCATTATCTGTTGAGTTTGACAATAGAAACGCAAGCCTCAAATTAGTGCCTTCTTATCGCTGTGATTTAATAAATACTGCATTCTCCAGCAAGGCAAGTCAGGAAGCTCCCAGCTGGTGGGGGAGCCCATCCCACGGGACTCAGCTCCAAGCTGTGTGTTAACAGGATGATTTTGCAAAGTTTCAGAGCTGCTGGCACCTACTTCTGTCATAGTCTATGTTCCTGTGTTGATTTAATAGATTTAAAATAAACACTCAAAGCAAATATAAAAGATGAGAAATTTGGGTTACTTCAATTCTGTCTTTTGGGACACTTGGAAGTTTTTATATTTGAAAATAATGAAACAGTACAAATAACTGGATATAATTTTTGTGTTGGGCTAAAGAAAAGTTCAGTTAAAGTAGGAAATATTTTCCAAACTTTGAAAGTATCTTTTAAGTTGCAATTTATTCTTTCTAAATTTTTTTATTCTTTGCTTTAAAGCTAAAGGAAAAATAACAATTGCTCTTGCTTACAAGTATATTGCTGACAATAACTTTGCTTTATTAAGAAAGTGGGGGATACTTAAAAAAATCTGCCTCGTGTTTTAAGGACACCAGGTATACCAGACTACGAAAATCTACACTTATAATAAATGCATGTAGCTGCCTGCTATGAGCATAGCGCTGCATGCTCTCTGCATGTATTAAATCATCACATCCATAAATAAATAAATGTAATAAAAGCTTTTTAAAAGGACCAACAAGATGGCTCTGTGCATAAAGGCACTTGCCACCAAACCTGATGACTTGGGTTTGCTTGATACACAGGATCAACACAGGGGAGAGAGGGAACCAACTCCTGAAAGTTGACCTCTCGTCTTCAAATGCATGCCACAGTACACGTAAAACCTCTCCCTCCCTCCTTTCCTCCTTCCCTCCTTCCCTCCTTCCTTTCTCTCTCTCTCTCTCTCTCTCTCTCTCTTGCGCGCAGGCACACATGTAAACCCACCACACATTAAACACACTACATCATCTCCACTCATATGATAGCTTTGTGGCTAGAAGCTTTTACTGCTTTCATCCTAGCTTTGCAGATGAAGACACCGATGCTTAAAGAGGCCTCGGAAGAAGATGAGCTGAGAACCCAGGTGGTCTGACTCCAGAAGCTGTGCCATTACCCACACTGTGATTCTGCCTCTCAACAGCTCATCCAAACTGTAATCATCTCCAGCTGCTCTTTCCTGAGCTTTGCCGTTTCTCTGGGGCTTTATACACATCATGTCATGGAATCTGTCAATCCTCCCGAGAACCCTACGCGGTGTCGGTCACCTACCCACAGCACAGTTAGGGAATTGAGAGAGGCTCAGAAACCTGCCTGAGAGCAAGCAGCTATGATGGCAGCAAACCCACTACACCTGGCTCCAGATGGCTTCCTTTCTCTTCCTGCTGCTGTTCCCTCCTCCAGTTGGCTCTAGAAAACTACAACAAAAGATTCAGACCTGTGAAGTGCTAGAAGGCATTTGCAGGCCGTGGCACTCTCTGGCTGAGGCTGTGTTTATTTACCACTTTTTCAATTCTTCCTTCTACACAACCATCACAGGGTGAGGGAAGATGGCACATGTCCTGTAGGAACAGAGCTTGAAGCCAGGAAGCAATGTCAGAAGCAGCCCACCAATAGCCAGAGTGACACTGAAGACTAAAACGGTGGCTTCAGATATAGCTGGAGCAAGGGAGCACAGACTGGACCCATCTCTCTTTCCTTCTGTTAGGTCTGGTCTCTGGCAGAGCCTCCTCCAGAGGTCAGAGGTCACTGTTGCACTCTGGGATGACATCACACCTTCAGCACAAGCCATTAGAAATAACACAATCGCTGGTTGGTAGGTGAGCACTGTTCCAGCTTGGGCTGCCGCGCACCCGCTCTGAAAAAAATAACCGAAGAGATAGTCACATCCTCTTTTTCAGTTTAAATTTGTCCCATAGGGTGGAGAGGCCCCGCCAGAATTGCGCGAGTTAAATCAGAAAAGATGCCCTACTGTTTCCAGAGAAAGAGAAGATGGAAGTTTTGCAAGTGAAAAAAAAAAATTTACAAAACCAGACGTTTACCTCCATTGTCATCTTCATTACTAACCGGAGCAATCATTTCGGTGAGGGGGACCCACTGCGGCCTTAGCCTCCAGCAGCCAGAGGATTAGCCCACTCGGTGGATGGGAGGGAATGATATCCTGCTTCGCTCACCGCGCGCTGCGACCCACCCTGTCTCCAGTTCAGTGTCTCTCCACCAGGGAGATAGGCAATGGTTAAAGCAAAACAGAATAAAAAACGGCATTGATTCTTTTCTCCCCTGTTTCAAAGTGTTTGAATTTTTCAGTTTTTCGATTTCAATTTCAAATTTTTTCAATTTTCCTAATTTGCGGGGTGGGTTTCAGGTTCTTTTTAATGTTTTGGTATTATTTTTTATTCTTTGAAAATTCCATGGATGTGTTCGGTGTGTATTGATCATACCCCTCCACCACTACTCCCTCCAACTCCCCCTAGAGCCTCTCCCTCCAGTTCCCTCCCAGCCTCACGTCTTCTTAACCCTGTGAGTCCAATTAGTGCTGCCCACAGTGGTCACCCACTGGGGCAGGAGCCACCTGCCACTGGCCACATCTGCAACAGAGAGTGGCTCTCCCTCCCCCGAACAATCGTCAACCGCCCAGGCTCCTCCAGTTAGGGGCGGGGCCTCGGCAGCCTCTCTGTTCATGCTAAAATTTTGACTGGCTTGATCGTATACAGGGCTGGTGAAGATAGCCACAGCCTCTGTGACCTGATGCACCCCCACAGCCTGGCCGTGTTCAGAAGTCCACGTTTCATCGCTCTCCCTCCCATCCACTGCCTCTTAAATTCTTTCCACCCCCTCCTTCATGAAGTTCCCTGAGCCCTGGGCGTTGATACAGATGACCTATCCATGCTGAGCACTCGGAGTTATTTACACTCGGCTCTTTGACCGGTTTTGAGTCTCTGCATTAACCACTCCCTCTGCAAAAAGAAGCTTCTCTACCTAAACCTGGGAGCAACGCAAACTGAGTATAAGTATAAACATTTGGAGTTTGATAACAAGACCATTTAGCAAAACAACAACAGTAAGTTTCCCACACACACCTCCCCGGGACCTATGATGTCCCCTGTCATGGGCTTTTGACCAGGTTTTCAGTAGCAGGGCATGAAATCCCTCCTGTGGAGCAGCTTTCATAACTGATCCAAAGGGGGCATGTTACCCCCATAACCATCCTGCCACCATTGCCACAGTGGGTATATCTTGCCAGCAGGTCAGTGTTATAGCATGCAGGGTTCAGTACTGAGTAAGACCATTGATGTGCCTTCTTCCTCAGCTCCCTGCAGAGCACCTACTGGTACTATATAAGCCATCAAGCAGGGAGACAGTTCCCTGGTCAGTTTGAGGTTGATTTTTCTGTCATATGCAAGGTGAATACTGTCTTCAGGAATAGAGTCTTACCATCTAGTTAGGGCGGGTAACCAAAAGCAATGGTAAGAGCCCGTGTTGTTCTGGAGGCCTCAGGAACTCCCTGGCCAGTATCAGTTCCTAATTATTAATCAGCTCACGCCTTCAGCTTCCAAGCCTATCATGACTCAGAGATTTCCAAGTGAATAAAGTCACAAGATTCCTTAACCTTATCAACCCGCTCACAGGACTGACAGTTGGACCCATTTGTGTCTCGTTCTTAAGTAACTGCTTCAGGGGTTGGACACAGAGGATGGCAGATAATGTAATGAGCGAACCTGCAGTAAGGCAATAGGAAGTGATGGAGACTGAAGCGAACAGAGTGGTATAGGAAGAAGCAGTCAACACTTGGGCTGGTTGAATATCGCTCTGAATGAATGCAGGCTCTATCACCCCAAATTGTCTGATAGTTTAAATTATATATCCAACTTCATATATTTACTTATGTGTTGGTAAGACACTATGGGCACTGGACAATATATACCCTCAGGCCGTATGTGCCATTGGCAAACGTTGGCCTCTATGCCTGGCCCTCACCAAGGCTATTTACTCCAGGGAGTGGATGAACACTGGAATTTTTCTGCAGAGCTTAAAGAGCTTTTCAGAGGCTGGAACTCGTGGCAGCCAGTGAGCAGGAAAGGGGACCACCGCGAGGCTTACTGACGAATGCTGGGAGTTTGCCATCGCTGTGGCAGCTGCACGGGCCAACACAGAAGATGCCCTTAGTGATGTCAGCTGAGCTCAGAAAGACTTTAACCAAAGCATTTAACTGAAGTTTGTGATTCTGGAGAAGCTGCCTTTCTAAGCTTGATGAGTTAGTTCAGTTAAAGCCACCTGAACAGTCCCTGTGAGACAAGGCCCTGCAAAAGGGTAGCAAGCCTGGAAGCTCTGATTAAACACCCTTTCCCCGTTTGTGCTACTCCTGGCATCAACACAACTTTCTCCCAACTTCCCTTCCTTTCCCACAGGGTCTCTAATGTAGGCCTGGCAAGGTGGCCCCCTTGTCTGGGAAGGGTAAGTTCCAAGACCACCAGTGCCAGGTATCTGAAACCAGACAGCACACGCCTTAAACACACATTGTATGTTCACACCTAGATGAAATATCTATAATCTCAGCTCTCAGGAGGCTAAGACAAGAGAGGATCCGTGCCAGCCTGGGTACCATACTGACATTCTGTCTCTTAAAATAAAACTGGGAATTAACAATAATAACTAATAGTAAAACAAGTCACCTAGGATGACAGGATGCAAGAAAAGCTATTTAAACAAACATGTTTATTTCTGGAATTTTTCCATAATACTCTCAGAACACTCTTAACCTCATCAACCACAGGAAGAAAAAAACCACAGAGGGAAAAGAGGGACAATCGCACTCTCCGATGAAATTTGCACACTCTTTTTCAGATCTCTGAAGTGATTCTGCTACCGGGTTTCCCAACCGCAGAACAGAAAACTGGCAGTGCCACCAAACCCATATTTAAGAAGGTAAATGTGACCACTCAATGGCAGACGAGACAGCATGGCATGGCACCGGACAGGCCCCGCCTCTGAAAGGGCCTCAGCGCTGATTTGTTTCCGTGGCAAAGGTTGTGAACGCACATTGACCAGGCATGATTGGAAGATCGCTTAAGTGGATACGGTACAAGAAATCGATGTTCGATTGATTAGTTCGAATCAACAACTGGCAGAACGAGAGACTGAGAAGCACTCACGTCTGAAGTTGGCTCCACACACACACCGGAGGCTGCTCTGTGCCCGCCCTAGGCGCTGGGGCAGCAGCGTGGGTACAACCCGTCAGAGTGTTGACGGTAGTGACATCAGTGACAGCAAGACCTGCCTCACCTTGAATTTCCCGCAGCATCCTGTCCCCACAGGTCTGCTTTCAAAAAGAAACAAAGAGAGCAGTCCCAAGAAGCTGGCAGCAAGGGGAGCGTGGAAGTTCTGGTACTATACAGTGGGAGGGACACAAAGAAGGCGGGGGGGGGGGGGGGGGGGGGGGGGGGGGGGGGGGGGGGGGGGGGAGTTTGAGGGGGGGGAAAGAGGGGGGGGAGAGAGAGAGAGACAGGGAGAGGGAGAGGGAGAGAAAGCTTCTTCCAAGAGAAATGAGGAGTTATTTCTCAGCCTGTGACAACAGATGAGTCTCTCCTTTCTCTTTCTCTTTCTCTCTCTCCCTCCCTCCCTCTCTCTCCCTCTCTCTCTCACACACACCTCTCCTTCTCCCTGTCTTTCTTTCCCTCTCTCCCTCTCCCCTTCTTCCCCCCTCTCTCTCTCACACACCACACACACACACACACACACACACACACACACACACACCTCTCCTTCTCCCTGTCTTTCTCTCTCTCTCTCACCCCTCCTTCTCTCTGTCTCTTTCTCCTCTCTCCTTCTCTTGCCTTTCTCTCCCTCCCTCCCTCTCTCCCTCTCCCTCCCCATCCTGCCCTCTCTTGTTGCCATGGTGTGCTCTGCACTTCCTTCGCTCTACTGTATGACTGTCAAGACAACACAAAAATCACTAGATGTATTCTCACCAGTGAGATGTCTCTGAGAAGATAAATAGCAACAATGAACAGGTGAACTGGAAGGCTTTTGATGCTATTGATCTGATTCCCTTTTACAAATGTGGAAAGCGGTGCCCAGAGAGAAGATGTAGCCTGCCTAAGTCCAAGGGTAATTATTTGCAGAGTCTCTAAATTTAGATTTCCTAGCATGTGGCACCTGTTCCTGCTAAGTGGCCATGAAGCTGCCCAGATGAGTCTTCCGTGTTTGACTTTGGACAGAAACTACCCAGGACCATCTTCTGCATCAGCGGTTCTCAACCTGTGGGGCACCACCCCTTTGGGGGGTCAAATGACTTGTTCACAGGGAGTCACCTAAGACAGCCTGCATATCAGATATTTACATTACAATTCATAACAGCAGCAAATTACAGTTATAAAGTAGCAATGAAAATAATTATATGGAAAAAAAAAAGACAGGCAGTGGTGGCGGTGCCTTTAATCCCAGCACTTGGGAGGCAGAGGCAGGTGGATCTCTGTGAGTTCAAGGTCAGCCAGGTCTACAGAGTGAATTCCAGGACAGCCAGAATTACAACAGAGAAACCCTGTCTCGAAATAATAATAATAGTTGGAAAAATATTGTAATAATAATAGTTGGGGGTTCACCGCAACACGAGGAACTGTATTAAAGGGTCGCAGCATCAGGAATGTTGAGAAACACTGCTCTAGATATTAGTCTTTCTATTTCTACAACTCTAATGATACAGGGACAAGGAGGGTCTAAGAAAGGTTGTCAAAACAACTTTGAAGTCATACGAGTCTGAAGTAAATTATGAAAGGACAGGTAATAAAACCAATCCTGTGCCGTAAGTACAAACTGTCAAGAATATCCACTCTTGTTCGTTTTCCTCCGCTAATGCTGATAAAACCCACCCGAGTACGGATACCCAGCAGACCAGGATTAATGAGTGAACCAAGATTACTTATAATTGACCTATTCATTGTTCCTATGCAGATGGTTCTGCTAAGTATGTGAAAACAGTTTGTTCTCTTAAATAGGCTATATATTCCCTGCCCTCCATCTTGTTTACACTATTAATTTGCTTAGCAAACCTTTTTACCATATCTAGTACAAAGGTAAACTACAGCCCAGCCAGAGGGTCTGAATTATTCATATACTCTAAATTAGCACGGCCCAGATTAATGAGGTTTTACTGGACTTTTTATCTTCAACCACCTTCCCCTGTGGCATGGGGTTGTTGCTCCCTCTGTCTCTGTCCCTATTACCATAAGCTATGTCCCCCAGGTGATACCCGGTTAAAGGGCACCTGGTTACAGTCTCTCCGAGGCTACTCTGAGCGCACATGGAGAAGAAAGAGAAGCGTCCTGGATCCCTAGATCTCCTGATACCCCCTTTCCACCCTAGGTCCAAATTCCATTCAGCAAGGAGCTCTAGAAGGTTGACAGCTCAATTTCTGTCTTTCACATGTGAGGCATTATTTATTCATTTTCTCAATCTTGGACTCCACGATGCTCTTACTAGGGGATACAGAAAGGGATAATGGTTTTTTTCGGGGGGTGGGGGTTCTCCAGGAAAGATTCTCTTCTCCCCTCTCCTCCCTCCCCCTGCCCTTCTCTCTGTGTCTCTGTGTATGTGTCCATGTCCTCTCTCGCTCCCCTCCTCCTTTACGCAGTCTCGTTCACCCCGAGAATGTCATCATTATGATGTGAAAATAACAATTTTGAGATTGGTGCAATCTGTGAAAACGAAAAGCAGTGAAATGTTGTGTGTTTATCCAAGGTAAATGCGTCAGCACCGACTCCGTAAGAACGTGGACACTGAGGAGGGCTCTCTGGAAGCTGCTGCCATATGCACACTCATTTCCTCTTTTACTGCCTAATTCCCCCACCATGCCATCTGATCGGTTCTCGAACGTCCCCAGTGTCTTCGCCTTAACAATCAAGCCTGGTAGGCCATTCTACACATTTGTGATTCTCCGCATGAAAAAAAAAAAAAAAATGCTTCCTGGCATCTGTTCTGAATTTGTTTCTCTTTAATTTCCATTTATGCTCCCTTATCCTAACATCTGTGTCATTCTGAAAACAGTAACTCAGACTGACGTTATCTGTGCCATTTAAAATTTTATATTCCCCAGCTAGAAGTTCCTCTTAACCGTGTCGTGGACGAGGAATGCTGATGCTGTTCAGCCCAGCGAGGGGGGCTCAGCTGTGATTTCAGAGGGCTCTGTAGATGTGTCAGGCCCTGATACTTTCTCAATATATTTTCAAAAGAGGGGCGGAGACCAAACCTGAGTCAGCAGTCTTCCAGCTGGAAATCTTTCTGCTCAGACCCCTCCCTCGGCTCTTCAGTACAAAGAGAGGAACTCTTAGTGACGTTTCTAAGTCATTTTCCAGCTAAGTCCTACCATTCAGGATGCTAAGAAACATGATCAGGAAATTTCTAACTAAAGACATGAGGCAAAAGAAGGTAGCTTGGTAGGAAGAAAAGATTGAAGGAGAGAAAGTTGGTTACTTCTTCAAAGTTGAATGAAGACGGGCTCTAGCGTTCAGAGCCATGATCGAATATTCCCCTTTGAAATTCAATCGAATTGTTTTTTTGAATGCTAAAAATGTCTCTATTACCCACAGTCCCAGGCCTTTAGATAAATCTCTCTGTGGTGGACCTTGCTTCATTTACCTAAACTCTAATTGTTGCTAGAGGAGGCCATTCTACAAGCCCCCATTTCTGTCTTGTGGTTCCTCCCCATTTCTACACCCCTAATTTTCAGCTCTTCCTCTGTGCTTAAAAATACCCACTTTTTGATATATTCAACTAAAAAATTTACATCTGTTCAATGAAGAATTTTTTTTAATGTGTTGCACAACCACTGCTTGCAAGGCAGGCCATTCAGGCCACATGTTCAGAATATGAAGAAGGAAACCAACAGGGCTTGCCATCATGGGGTGACAAAAAAAAAACCCACAAGAAAGCAAATCAAATTATCCTCCAGTTACATACATATTGTGGTCAGTGCTATGAAGAGGAGATACATTGTATTTTGAGAGCGGCCGAGGGAATGGCTCTTTAGATTGAGTGATCAAAAAGCAATCATAGCATATACTCTCTGATAGATATGGACCAGTGTCGGCCATGGACACCATGAATGCAGCACCGGTCAAGTGTACAAATGCTGCAAGCCACATACCAGCAGAGGAGAGACAGGTATAAAGTCAGGAGGCAACCTTGCCCCTCGCAGCAGATACAGATACACCTGTGCTGGATGAATGGGCCTTTCCACGTCCTGATTGTTGCTTGTCTTTCACTGTGAAACAATTTCTAAAACATTGCTGTTAGCTTAAAGAGAGAGAAAGCTTATAAAGTCTGCAGTGACTGGAAGAAGCTTTGAAATAAAGAGAAGGGTGTCTGTCACGCGGGGCTTCCGAGAACTGGGTTGTTTCTCTTCCAGCAGAGGACAACACCATCTCTGCTTTAACAATAGATTCAGCTGAGTACCTTTGGTCCCTTGCGAAGCCAGAGCAGAATTCCTACAACATAAACTTAGCACCATCCCCTCAGTGTCTACGCTCATCAGACATGCCCTCTTTAACAATACCCTCCCAATGTCTAAGACATCAGGACAAGGGGTGAGCACCATGGGGCTTAAAGGAACCTCATGAGCCAGCCCTGCACCCTGACCTAACCACGGTGCTCAAGCCTCCACCACCTCCTCCTTCCCTCACGTACCATGTACCCCACTTATACTAATTCCTCAGTCCCGTGAATATATAGTAAGCTATTTAAAGGCATGTTCCTTCCATTTTCCAGCCTCCCACTTGACTATCTCTAGCTTCAGAAGCAAGATATAAAACTAATACTACGGGAAGATGCTCTGGGCCTCCTCCTGGGTCTGAGTTGGGAGCCTTTACTGTGTACTCTGACCAGTACAGTCCCTGTGGCATGGCTCCACCCACGCCATAACCACTTAATTGCCTCCTCTAGATCCTACATGGGTCTCGACCACAACTGGTTCCCAAGAATTACTGGGCAGGGGGGAGTCTTCTTTAAAGTAATGAGTATGTGACAACCGTTTTGTTGAACCTCATTGCTGAGTTAAAATTTGCGGCCAGTGGCACCAGACCTTCCCTCCGGAACAATGCTACTGTATCTCAAGCTTTGCCATGAGATCCTCTGCACTTTGAGATAAGTATGCCTCTCAGATAGACAACAGCCCATAGTGGGAGCCCCAGAAGATGAAGCAAAAAGTTTTGCTTGCTACCTCCAGGAAGAAGTGGTGGTGGTGGAGGGTGATTCAGCATGTCTCCTGGTGATGCCATCCTTGATATCAGAATGTTCAAGAACCACGCACAGCTGCCTTGCTTCCCCTCCCCCTAAGTTATGATGAGCATGCAGCCTCAGGATTCCATTTCCCCCTCCCGGAATTATTTATGGGGCCCCGGGCTTGAATAAAGAATTCATTCTTTTGGAGGAAACCATGATGTGTTCGAAAAAAATTATTTTTTTACATTTGGTGTAGGGACCCTGGTTGGTAACCAAGCCCCAGTGTGTGAGTAATAGGTGAGTCGCTCTGGTTCTTATATCGTGCTAAAGCTTATTCAGATGTGATAACATTTTTGCTGCTGTATCTTGGCAACATGATTTATTCTGCAAACGCTCGGTGTTACCATCTCACAAAGCTGTACCATCTGGGTTGAATTAATAGGCTACCCAGAGAAATAAATGAGAATGGTCTCCCATAATTAACATGTAGGTAAAGTATATTTAACAGATTATTATAATTAATATGTCAGTTACTGATTTCATGCTAAATAGAATTGTGAACACAAGATATTAAGATTAGTTACCCTCTCTGTGTGTACGCCTCAAAAAAAAAAAAAAAAAGCCGCAGTGGAGAAAGAAATGGGGGCAGAAAGTTCAATATCAATAAAATTGACCTTAACATTAAGAACATCAGATACCAAAACCGCTAAGCAAACAGTGACAATGCCGGGTGTCAGAAGCTGCGAGCAGCAAATTACTGGTTTCATAAATTCAGAACGGATACCAGAGATGTCCAGAATATCCCAGATGCGACGGGCAAAAGCACCAGAACGTGCTTAATTTATACGCTGCTGAATGCGCCCAGCTAAAGCAAGCAGTGGGGGAGGGGATGGGGGAGTAAAGACAAAGAAAAAACAGATTTTTGCCTAATGCCAGCCTGAGTTCCGTGCAGCTCAGCACCCTGTGCAAAAATACCAACGCGCACTCCCGAGAAAGGCCACAGTGGAGACCTAGAGGCCCAGGAATTCAGGGGTGCAGGCATCCAAGCTGGACTTTCAAGAGGATGGAGAGGATTTTGTCTGGTCATCCGGCGTGGATAGTGATGGCTAAGAGCCTGAGAACCAGGCAGCAAGGGCTGAGAGAGGAAAGAAGGCTCCCCGGCCTTGGCTCATATTTCCTGACAGAGCCCATGTCCGAGCTTCTGGGAAGGGAGACTCACTGTGGCAAAGCCCATGGATGCTGAACTGTGCTTGTACCGTGCCCAACCTGGGAAGCTTCGTCAGGAGATACTACGGGCCGTGAGACAGTGAACTCACAATCAAGTTTTAGATGGCTTATCCATGTGATTAAACAAGGAAGTTTTGTTTTTGTTTTTTTTTTTCCCCATCTGTCTGGATTTTCTTAGTCACAGGAAGGCAGTGCATTTCTGGACCCTGCTCTTGCCCTGCTGGCTCACAATACCCTGAGTCAGAAACCTGCACGAATTTCCTCGCTGACCTTGAACAACTAAACAGGGATAAAAATTATAAAGAGCGTGTCCCCATGCACTGGCGGGGGGGGAGCATATAGAGCCTTCACAAGGGTGAGGCCGTGTTTCTGGGGGATGCTTTACTGGGTGCCTTCTGTGGGTCCTGTCTCCACCCAGCATAGAGCACTCAGGAGCAGCTACCCAGCGTCTGCTTCTAATGCCCCCTAATCTAATTGCTGAACAAATGGGTCCATGAACCCTCCAAGCTGAGCCTTCCCCAGAGGGTCCCCAGGACAGGGCCCAGTCCATTTCCAAAACAATCAGGCCATCTGAAAAATGACAGAGAGTCAAACAGAATGTGTCTCCCAAGAATGGATTGTGTTTAGCCTTTGGGGACGGGATGACAGGAAGTGTTTCTATTGCCTTTTTTCTCAATAGTACAAAGGGAGAAGAAATATTGCCTTAGCCAGAGAGGTGGGGAGGGTTATTGGAAAGATCTGAAGAGAAGATGAGGGGGGTGGGGAAAGGGAAGGGAAACTGGGCTTTATCGGACTGGTCTGAGAAAGTTCAGGTAAGCATGCTCAGGGGCAGCTCTAGATCTCAAAGATCCTGATACGAAGGGAGCTGTCCAGTTCTGTTTCCTTTGAGGGCTTCAGGGCTCTCTTCCTTACTTCTTTCTACCACCTTCATTGTGTCTCTCTGCACTGTAGCCTTCCCTGCTCCACGTCTGTTCATGGGGCTGAACACACACACACCCTCTTAATTCTTCCTCAGTTAAGCTGCCTTGAGAAGCCTCACCAGAGTTCTGTCACTACAGTGCCAGCTCCCCAGAAGAGAGTCTAGTAGGCAGATTGGAGACCAGAGGTTCCACTCTGAGCCAATCTCTTGTGCCTGGAGAAAAGAGGTATCTTGGCTTAGTCAGCAGGGGAGAAAAATGCAACTCTACAGGAAAACGAGAAAGAAAAAATCATTAGAGTGATTTGATGGAAATTTCTTCCATGATAACCCTGTTGGTGTCACCATGGCAGTGTGAAATGTTATTTGCTACTTTAGAAGAAAATAGTCTTTGTCCAGTCTGGAATGATTATTCTGGTCTCTAAAACACCCTTTTTTCCAGCCAGGTGGTGGTGGCACATACCTGTAATCCCAGCACTCTGGAAGCAGAGACAGGCAGATGTTATGAGTTTGAGGCTAGCCTGGTCTACAGAGTAAATTCTAGAACAACCAGAGCTATACAGGGAAACCCTGTCTCAAACAAACAAACAAACAAAAAACATAAAACCCAAAGCAACACAGGCATGTCTACTAACTGTTGTAGAAATTTTAGGTGTGTTTAAAATAATTGTTTTATGCACTGTTGGGTGAGGAGCTGCTTAGGTCTTGATGTTTTGTATTGTCTGCAGGTGTTGGATTTATGGGAGGGCTGTCTGATTGATAAGGATCTGTGTATGCTATCAGTAGAACACCTGAGGAGTTCTGGATCAATAAAACACCTGAGCTGGGATGCTCAGGGTTCCACTGTCCAGTATGATGCTGACCAGGATGGTGGTTCTGCTGAGGTCTGGCAGGGTATGCACCTATGAAAATGCCTCCATGTCTTCCTTGCTGAGCCACCATAGCAGCTAACAACTACAACTAACCATCTTGTCTTAGTCATGAGGGTGGGGGGGGTGTCAATACACTGAACCTCTAACCCCAGTCACAGTGTGTGGCTCATTGCAGCTGCTCTGAAAATAGTTGTTGAAGGAATGAACAAATTAAGAAGGTTTCTTGACAGGCTCCAAGCCTTCCAACTTATCCCAGGCCACCATTCTGATGGGTTCCCTCGAAGCCTTACCAGACAATGATTTCTGACTTTGGCCTCAGGCACCACAGAGGGTGCACCAGTCACTGCCTGCTTGGGCAGCAGCTCCCCAGCCCCAGCTGATGTCTGCAGGTGCACAGCATGTGCTCAGAGGGGAGAGGCACACAGCCCATGAAGCTGGCTCCAAATCTGCCAACATAAGCCTGGGGCCGTTCAAGGGAAGACAGGCTCGGATGAGCCTGTGAATATAAAGAAGATTCCAGTGGGAGTGTGACAACCAGAGCAACCAAGAAGGCACGTTGTGTCCCTGCATACAGAAAAAGAGCCAAGCACAGCAGGCTCCAGGACAATTCACTGGAATCCTTCCAACAGCGCCACAAGCATCTCCTATGCCTTTACCTTAGTCTAGAGATACAACCCTATTTCTATAATTCGCTTTATCCAAATATCCAGTTGCGTGAGCAAGGGTGGGGTGTGTGTGTGTGTGTGTGTGTGTGTGTGTGTGTGTGTGTGTGTGTGTTTTCTCTGGAAGAGAATTTTAAATAATTTTAAAACTCAGAAGTATCCAACATTGAGGAAAGGACAAAGAAAATACACGTGCCCAGATCTGTAGAGTAAATTCGGCTATCAGAAAAGACCACAGTGGATCTGCACGTGGGAGCCATGCGGGGAGTTTTCAAGCTTTACTCGCTCGCTGCTTGCTATTGCTGTGTTAAACCCTTAACATTTAATGCATTTAATTACATTGATGCATTTAAAAATGCATTATTTTTCATTTCTTAATCTCCACAATTTGAAAAAAAAAGGAAACTGGAAAAACGAATGTATTAACCACACTCCCCATTACAGAAAACGAGAATCTGGGACACTAAAGAATTCACTGAATTTGGAAGTGGAGCCAATCTAGTCTCATACCATCTCCAGGAAGAAAGGGGATTAAAGTGGTGTACTGAAGCCGGGTGTGAGGTTGTCCAGGATGAACTGGTGATTGTTGTGACCCACAGTGGAGTCATTTATGCAGAGTCAGAGGACTGATTCAGATCGTGGCCTCTTCTATCTCCTAGGCCTAAGCGTAAACAATGTGTGACCTTCACCAAGCTAGATAACTTTTCAGTCTTTTGGACAATTCGTTTGCAAAGTTAAAATAATAACAATGCCCCCTGTCAGAGGGTCATTGTAAAAATATAATGAAATACTCATTAAGTATAAGCCTTGGTATATGCTAAGTCCTCAGAAAATTTAGCCAGCCAAGAGATATCATTCACGAGGAGTCTTCTGAAATATAAATGAGAAATCACCTGTTGAAACCTTTAATATTTGGTCTGGAACATCCAGGGAGTTGTGGCTAGTATCTGTGATTCTGTGACTCTCCCAGAATGACACGGACAACTTTGTAGGAAAGGCATATAGATTCTCTCTAGGAGAAAGGAGTATAATTCTCCCAGGTCTTTGCAGACACTCCTCCAAGGGTAAGGACACTTGGTTGCAGACTACTTCTTCTGAGGGACAGAAGTTCTAAATCGTCTTCCACCGAGATACCATGGCCTCCAGCTACCTGAAAGCTCCTGGAGATTTACTTGTGGCATCCACACGCATCTGTTCAGGTCTACGTTCTGTCCTTCATAGCCACTCCTTTCACTAGAGCCTACTCTGGTCGCACTAAGTTAGAACAAGTCCAGCCTAAGCATGGATTGATAAACTCATAAACACACCTTGTCACTGAATTGAGCAGTTTGACGGAAGGAAGCAGCTGGATGGTGTGGGAGAGGTAGGGCCACTTCGATCTTAAATGACAGACTGAGAACTCGCTCTGGATGAGGAAGACTAAAATGTGTCCGTGGAAACAAGTCCTGGAGTGTACCTCACCTCTACCAGGTACTCACACGATATCGCCAGGAGTCTGGCCTTGGATCTCGTTTCTGCTTTGTTGTGATTGGCCTGGACCTCAAGTGATCAGGTGGCCAATGATGAAACACAGAAGCTTAGAGCAAAAAGAAATGAGGGCTCCTCTTACCCAATAGTTGCAGCAATGACCAAAATATACTCATTACCCACCTTGGCCTGGCTCACCTGAAACCAAGCGACACAGTGATGGAAAGAAATGGACTCTGATTGGCTGGACCCGCACTCACGACCAGTGTTGGAGACACAGTTACCCACATACAGCCATGGACAGTGGCACGCAAAGAGTGTCAGAAAAGCTTGGGTCCTGTTACTAAAAGGAGGAGGAATGGATGTCAGACTGGATGGTTACTTGTTAACGTGTGGCCGCTCATGTCAAAGACATGCACCCCAAAGCACAACAGCGAGACCTTCAGCGCCATCAGCCAGGCTCAGTCATGCCTCAGAAAGGCTTCATGCCGCAAGTTCAGGCAAAAGCCTTCCAGATGGAGTTGGGGATGTCTGCAGCCTCTCCGGCACACGAGCCACACCGACACGGAGGGCTTCTCCTGCTTCACATCCTCTCAGTATCGCAGCACTGTGGCTCCCAAGGCTCATGTTAGCCTGTCAGAAGGGAGGGATTAACATGTATTTTGATTTCTGTTGCAAACATGTTGTTTCAGAAATAAAGTTGGCATGGCAGGCATCTTGGTTGATTTAATCTCTGACACGGGAAGCTTATTTATAGCATCACAGCCTTCGGAATGTTTAAAAACTCAAACATTATAAGCCTGCTGTGCTTTTCCTGCGAAGTACAGAACAGCACTAAGTGAATAATACCACCTGGCCCTGCAATGCCGGCAGGATCCGGCATCGAGCACAGCTTCAGTCTGCTCCCTCTGCTGGGGCTGCAGCCATCTTGTAGGACTTTTCCCATGCTCAGGGATACAGCCCAGGAATGGAGCCCCCAAGAAGAAGGGGAGCCTTACCTATCTGTTCTCACTCTCTCTCCCAACCTCTCCTGGATGCAGAAGTTCCAGATCAGTTGACTCACACTGACTCTTCCCAGACCCCAATAATCTTTCCCAAAGCAGCTCTTCTTCTCCATATGCATATCTCGAACATGCTTGGTTTTAAAACAACCTAAGGCACTTTTGCTTTCCTGGTCACTGTAAGCTGCCCCACTCTCTCACACACGCGCACGCACACACTCACACAAGATACGGGTGTAGTTGAACATTGCTGTTGTGGTTCACCAAAGAAAACAAGGAGGCATATTCATAAGTGCAAACTCTGCCAGTCCTCAACAGAGGGGACCACCATCATGGCCAGTGCCATACTCAACATCGACATATATACATCGACATTGGAACCCTGAGCATCTGAGCTCAGGTGTTTTATTGATTCAGAACTCTTCAGGTATTCTACTAATACCATGTACAGATCATAAGCAATTAAACAACCCCCACAGAAATCCAACATCTGGAGATAAAACAAAACACCAAGACCTAGGGTAGCCCCTTACCCAGCAGTGCATAAAACAATTTTGTTATTGAATAAGAATGACCCTCATAGACTCATTTGTTTGGATATTTGGTCCCCAGTTGGTAGAACTGTTTGGGAAGGATTAGGAGGTGTGGTCTTGGAGGAGGTGTGTTACTGGAGGTGGGATTTGAGTTTTTAAAAGGCTCATGTCATTCCCAGGGTGCTCTCTGCCTCCTGCTTGTGGTTCAGGATGTAAGCTCTTAACTGTTTCTGATGCCCTGTCTTTTTCTGCCATTATAGCCTCTAACCCACTAAAACCGTAAACCCAAATGGATGCTTTTATAAGCTACCTTGGTCCTGTCATCTTATCACAGCAATTAAAATCCCAATACAGCCTGCTTCCTTGCGCTTCTGAGCAGCCCCTGGAAACCTCAGGAAAGGTGTTGCTCTATTCTGTGCCTTGGTTTTTCTTGGAGCTAAAAGTAGCAGTCTGTCAGGCAGGCATAAAGATTAACTAAGCTAGCTAACATTTCTATGCCAGACTTTCTAGGAGGTTTCATAAAACAACAACATGTATTTATTTATTTGTTTGCTTGTTTGTTTTGTGGTGAGAAAAAGGGGCATATGTGTGCATTGGTGTATCATGGAAGACAGAACAACTGGAGAGAGTTCTCTCCCTCTACCGTGTGAATCTGTCAGCTTTGCAACAGGTACCTTCTGAGCCATCTCACCAGCCTCAAGACAATCAATGCCTTCAGATAGATCTCATCTTGGTTTTTGCACCTATTTGTTTATTTTGCAGGGCGGGGGCTGGGGTGCACTACAGAGTATTGTTTTCTCCTTCTACTCCGTAAGTTCCAGGAATTACACTCAGGTGGTCTGCTTGTCCGCAAGTGCCTACACCCACTGAGCCGTCAGGCTGGCTGAGAGTTGTATGGATATAAAATCATGTTCCAATGAGAAAATGGTGGCACCGAGTGGATAAGTGACTTTTGCCCAAGGTTACGAAACTAGCGCACAGCTCCTGACCACCTGGGCGCTGGCATCTACAAGTTCAACACACACCAAGTGCTCATTCAACAGAGTTCCTGTGGAGGCTCATGAAAGGCGTTCCCTAAAGTATGTAGGTGATTCGGGTAATACAAACAGAAGACAGCAATGTGAAGGGTATTGATACACTCACGACACCTGAAATTCAGGTTCCCAGTCCCATTTCCTCAACCTGGGCCTGGAAAGCTAAATCCAGCTGGCATCAGCCTTTGCTGGAAAGCTAAATCCAGCTGGCATCAGCCTTTGTAAATAAAGTTTTACTGGGACAATCCTGTGGGTGTGTTTACCTGCTGTCTACAGCTGGCTTCGTGCTGCAGAGCCAGGGGAGGATAGTCCAGAGTCATCTGGCTTGCAAAGACTAACAGGTTTAACGCTAGCCCTTTGCATAAAAGGTTGTGGAAGGTTGTCCTCAAGAGTGTGTTTTAAACAAGTCTCCTAAATAATTCAATGGGAGACAGGATGCCGTGAAAGAAACACTAACTTAGGGAACAGAATAAAGAATCCCGAAGACAGTGATTCCCCTGAATGCCCGTGCCACACTTGGCAGTAACAATGCTTCAGACCTGCAGAATCTCCCTTGATCTTCATTCCCAGTCTTTGCAGTAAGATTATCCTCATCATACAAATGAAAACACTGAGCCTCAGAGAAGTTAGGGCCTTGAGGCCACACAGCTGGAAACCAGAATCGAAGGCAAGATCCCAAGTTCATACTGCCCTCCATCCAATTCTAAAACCAGCTTCACCGGCTCCCTCTACAAATAAAGGGAGGAATTAAACTCCTTATTCTGGCTCAGAGTGTCTCTGGGAGAAGGTAAGTACTGATGGTGTTTCTGTCAACTCCAAAGAGCCCTTATTCTCATCCTCCCTGACCCTTTACGTCTTCCTTTCCAAACAGAAAGAGTGGCCTGACCCCTATATGTGTGTATGTATGTGTATACACACACACACGCACACACACGCACACACCGCTCAGTGCTGTATGGACTAAAGCCACGGGACAGATAGGTGATCAGTATGTAGATAGGTGGGCTGTTTCTCTCCAAGTATGCACTTAAAGTCGCTCTAGCCACTTGTCAAGACATAAAGATAAGTTTCCTCTCCTGCCCTGTCTCCACTCTCGAGCATACCACTCAGCGCATGCTGTTTTTCTTGGCCTTGCTGCTGAGGAAGAGGGGAATCTCTCGGTTTCATTAGCTCTTTGAAAAATGAGGTAAGACCGCGTCGGGGAGGTGACGAGGTCACTAAGAGTCATTCATCATTTTCGATGAGGCATAATGAACCCCTCGAAGCTGCGCTCTAATTTAATTGTCGTCTACTTAATTGAGAAGGAGGAAGCCAGTTCCAAGACACTGACTGAAGGTGTTTTCATTGAAACATAGACAGATCTTATGTGCACTCTGCAGGCAACAGGAAAGCTGCTTCTGGGCAAACCGTCTCACCCACTCTCACTCAACACAATCTTTATTTTGTGTCCAGTGGACGCTGAAACTTCCAAACTGACTTATCCCTTCAGTCAGTGACGCCATCCCATTTACCACCCGCTACCCAGACTCCAAACGGAGAAGTCAACCTCCGTTTCTCAGCAGTGAATCCGTCATCAGATCCCATTGGCTGCAGATTCCTGGCTCCTGGGCTCCAAGCCTTTGCTCCCAGGTATTCACCAAGGCTGGCCAGCATTGTCCTGGTTTTGCCTCAGATCCTTACCCATCCAGCACCCCAAATCTACAAAACCTAAATCAGATGACATCACTGGAATTCGCTATATACTGCACATAAATCATTCCCCAAATTAGCAGCTTATGGCTAAAATAAATAAATAAACACTCATTGCCTCGTGCAGCTTCTGACGAGTCAGAACTTGAAAGCAACTGAGCTGGGGGGGTTCTGACACCTTTTCTCCACAGAGTAGGTCAAGAGGTCCACTGAGCTTCTGTCTCGGAAGGCTTTACTTGCAGTGTGGCTCAGGCCACATGTTGGTGAAAGGCCCCAGGTTTTGTCAAACGTGACTCTCCTAATGCTACATGTACACCCTCATGGTGGGGCAGCTGGCTGCCTCAGAGGCAGCAAGTCACAAGCTCTGATGTCTTTTGCAGCCGCAGCGTCACACTCTGCCATTTTCTGGATAGCATCTCAGTTCTTGCCTTTTTCTATATGAAGGGTATAGAGCTGAAGGAAGTTAGGATCTCTTGGAGGCCACCCAGGGCACGGGCTTTACTCAAACCCCCATTGGCTTCTTACTGAAGTAGGGATAAAATTGCAACACGTTACTAAGGTTTTCCAAGCCCTGAATGATCCTGCCTCCATCTATGGTCTACTGCCATTAAACTCCAGCTATGCTGGCCTCTTTCTTAGGGACTGTAGTGTAACAGAGACTGAAGAATTCACTTCTTCTCCTCTCATAGCCCCATCTCATAGTTCAGTGTGTATCGATACCCACATTGCAGGATCAGCCAAGTTGCCCATCAAGTGATGAATAGATAAGTATGAAATATATGTCTGTGTGTGTGTGTATATGTGTGTATATGTCTGTGTATATATATACATATATGCATATATATGCACATATATATCCATATATATACACACACATGTGTCTATATACACATTGGAATACTGTTTAGCTATAAAGAATGAAATTAAGTCCTTCGTAGAAATTTTGATGGAATTGGAAATCATCCTTGTAAGTGACATAAGCTAGACTCAGAAAGACAAATATGCAGAATATAATATATTATAATATATAAATATATTAATATATATGTATATATATTACAATATATAATATATATAAGTATTATATATATAATATATAATATAAGAATTTTAAGGCGTCAGGATAGAAGGAGAGTTATTTGGGTGGAACCAACATAGAGGAACAGGGAAGAATGATGGGAGGTAAATATGATCAAAGATCAACGAATCCATGTATGAACGTGCAATGACAGCAACCACTGTTCTGTACAATTAGTATACACTAAAAAGAAACCAAAAACAGTGAAGGTGTGAATCTTCACATTTAAATAGAGACTAGCTCAGAGAGTGACCATCATACAAACAAGTTTCTAATTTTATCTGTGCCAAGTCACAGAAGTTCAAGCTTCTGCATCTGCCTAAACAGGTAAGGTTCTATTACACCAGGAAGAAGGAGAAAGCAAGCAACCACTTCATGGGAGGGACAGACAGACAGTCTAAGGGATTGTGCGGTAGGCACTGAATGAGGAGAGATGTGAAATCTGGGTAATGGGAGTAACTGAGGCTTTGGGCATGGGCGTGGCAAAGGGAGCAGTCTCTTAAGATGTACAGGAGGGTGGGGAGGTAAGCATCTCCGATGTATCATTGCAGGTGGAGGCTGGAGGCAGGAAGACCACTTAGAGGCTTTGGAAGTGAGGCTGAGCAGATTCAATTGTTCCCACCTTCAGTAAAGCCACACACAGTCACAGGCTTCACCAAGGGCTTCCTCTACTCTTCTTCTACAATGGCCTCATTAGGGAAAAGCTCTATCGACAGTCACATCAATAACTAGATGTGTAATTAACTTTGGTTCCTGCCCCCCAGGGGGTGGCAGTGGGATAAGCTGAGAATATAAACTCTTAATCTCACACTGGAACATTTAGGGATGTGTCTTCCTCCAGTGGGTGCCACGTTGTCGGTGTGGCTAGATGGGGCTTAATTTGACAATCCCAACAATCTATTGTTAATGGCACGCCATGGTTATAATTTGCATTTGATAGATCCGATTTGTGTGTGTGTGTGTTTGTGCTGTTGCAGCTCTCTCCTCTGGGTTCCTGCACCCCTGTGTTCTTTGGAAAGCAAGTTTTCTTTTCAACACCACAAATACCATCTCTGCTATTGGGACACAACAGTTAAATAATGTGAAACTGCACCGATGCCAGTGAAATAAAAGTGAGTTTTACAGAAGCGAGTTCCTTCCCTGAACATAATAACAGTAAATTTCCAGGGTCCTGTAGTGTAATATCCATTAGATTTATTATGTTGCAAGTCCTGGTCCCACTGGCTCAGCCTGAGGGTAAGTATATTACATTTCATCACAGTTTCATTTTCTCCTACAGATGAGAAATGGGAATGCGATTGCAGTTATGTAGCATGCATGTGTTAAATCTGATCTCTAATAAAATCAAACACATCACAACTCAAAGCACTTTAGCACAGTGTCGGCAAAATGAAACACCATCTGTCATCGTGTGGAGAGTGCCTTATTAGAACACAAAATCAAACCGCTCAGTGTGAACATTGTTACTTAATAAATGGGTAAATGAAAGCTGATAATTATGATCTTATTTATTTTAAATGATTACTTAAAGCCACCAAAAGCACAACATAATTTGTCAATTAGACACTCTGGACCCCGTAACGGTACATAGAGCAAATACCCCTGAGTGAAAAGATTAAACAGACTTGGAGAGAAACAAAAGGGGAGGGATGGAGAGGAACTTTCCAGAACTACCTGCCAGCAGTACCCACGAGGAAGAGGAAGGGCTTGAGAAGCCATGAGGACTGCAGCTTCAACACTAGAGCCACCAGAGCGCTCAGCTGGAAACACAGCAACATGTCCTAGTGTGCGGCGAAGACAGGAACACACTGATGGCTTCAACGAGAGCCGGGGGCACTACCAGGGTCCCCAGGAGGCGAATCTGAAGCTGTGAGCTTGTTTCCTGCTGCTGGGGGGCAGGAGACGTCTGTTTGATTTGATCTTTTATTTGACTAGAACACGGTTAACGTGGAGTAAATTAAATCACTTCTGAAGATAGAAATTAAGTAGGTAGGAAGCACACAATCTGGGAGAGCAGAGTGCAAGAGTCAAAGAGAAGCTAAAGGCAGAGACCGTTGGCCACCAACCCTGTTACGGAGGAAGCTCTGCTCTTTGTTCCCTGGACGGAGTTTATCCACAATTACAACACTGTAGAGACTGAGGGGGGAAGAACTCAAGCTCAAGGCCAGCCTGGGCTACACAGAGAGACCCTGTCAAAGACAGAGGTGAAGGGTTATGAAGATGGAGAGAGGAGAGGGGGAAAGGAGAAGGAGAGAAGGAGGAGAGGAGGGAAGTCACCAAACACCTAGCTAATTGATGTCAGGCGGTTTAATGCTTTTAGGTTTGATCTTGTTTTCGTTTCTCTGCCATGATGAAATCACAGCCATTCCTGGGACCCTACCAGGCTTTCCCGAGTTCAAGCCCAAGATGTGGAGATACTTGGCAGTCTGGTGTGAGTGTCTACACAATCTGGTGTGAGCATCTACATAGATATTAACCATTCTGGAGTCTTCCTTTGGCTTGACACTCAGTTTTTCAAAGTCTTGGGATTCTGAAAATTCTCTTTGGCCAAAGAAACTAATAAAGAGGCTTACAGATCTCCCCAGATTCCTAGGCTGCCCCTAAGATTTTCATAGCATATATTACATGGCCAGGAATTAAATCAATTTTTGGAAGAATATGTGACTTATTGTCTTGTCCTGCCCTTCTCTAGCAGTTTAAGGATGGTTTTATCACCAGTGGTCAGGGGCAGGACTGAGGGTCAGATGTTTTCAGATTCTTCGCCTCTTAGTCAAGGAATTGACACAAAATCCCATAAATATTGGAAAGTGGCAAGAAAACTTTATTTAAAACAAAGCAACAGAAGGGATCAGAATACACCACAGGGGAGCGTTCGGGCCACAGAGCTAACCTCAAAGGGTCCAGGCTCCAGCCTGGACTGTTTTCATGGACTCTAAAAGGAAGGAGTAGCTGGTTACTAAGGAGCAAACTTTTAGTGATTGCCTATTTTGATTGATATCTTAAATTATGTAATCATTTTTTCTTCTGTGTGTGTCCTTTCCCATGGTGCATTTGATTTTCATCATCTGCAATCCCAATTATGCATAAGCATACTATGGTAAATAATAAATCCTTCCCAAAAGTCCACTTGAAGGACACAGTTTGCCTTACTGCTCATGCACCCAAAACAAGTTCAGGCCAGATCATCCTTTCTATTCTTCATGCCTAGATACACTGGGAATATATTTTAATAGATACTGTCTAAATTTGATTGACATTAAGAGAGGATAAACTCATTCTATCGTCCAGAGAGGAGTGCATGTGTAGCCGATACAGATGGGGTGTCCCAGGTTGCTAACAGGTTGTTAGGTACATTATTCAGAGAGGGGCAGTATGTATATAATGCACAGGAGAAGGAGCTAGGCTGCAGAGTACATTACTAGAAGGTGGGGTGTACATAACCTGAGTCAGGTTGAGTCCCAGGTTATTGGCTCTTCACTGTGCTTGCTGGCCTCAGTCCCATGCAGGATGTGTTCTAACTTCTGTCTCAGATAACTGCATTTAATTTCATTATGTGAGCATACTTACAGTGCTTACTATATTTAAATCAGTGAAGTTGATATTTTCATGTAATTTAAAATACATTCACAGAAGGGAAAGTCGTAGCAAGGATGGGAATTTGTGTAATGAAGGTAATTTGCCATACAATTCTTTGTGGCAGATTGAAGGTGAGGCACGGCAGATCCAGTAGAGAATGGGCAAGGCTGGAAGAGATGGCACCTGGGATCGACTCTGAAGGACTTCAAGAGGTAAAGAAGCTGTGGCAGAAGCGGTGAGCAGGAGGGGTCCTAAGGTAGCCCTAGGATATAAGGAAGAACTTGCCCAGCTTAGTGCTGAGTTCCTTGTGGAGATATCTAAAGCCTCTTAGGGTTTCTCCTGGAAAGAAATGCCTCTGCTATGTGATGAGGTGACCAGTGGGCATCAGGATAACTTCAGGATGGGGCACCATAAAAACCAAGAACATGACTCAAAGATGGGAGCTTTGTAACAGTGAGGAGCTGTATCTCCAGGGATCTCCAGGGAAGAGGAAAGAGCTGGAGACTGACCTCAGTCACATGGCCAATGGCATACTCAATCGTGACTATATCAGAGACCTCGCCAGCAACTCTGAACATGGCAGCTGGATGGAGCTTCCTGGAAGCTGAATGCGTAGATGTGCCCTTGACTCCAGTGGGGAGAAGCTGTGGAGGCTCTATACTTCCTACTGGGCTTCACACTCTGTATGTCTTTTGTAATAAAGCAATAATCGTATGTGTAATACTAAATTCTGTAAGTCACTTTAGTGAATTAGTGAATGGAGCATTAGAAGAACCCCAGGACTTGAGCAAACCAGTCTGTAGGGTGAGTGGCCTCAGACCCCATCCATGAGATCAGTCATATAAAGGACTTTGCCCTGCACCGTGGGCAGGTGACCCTCAGTGAGCCTGACCTAATCAGGTGACCTGTTAAAGTGTGCAGGTAGGGCTTTTTCCGGCATCAGACTTGGAAACAACAGAAAGATGCCACAGCGGAGGTATTCCCCATTCTCTGTGGCTTGTTTTGAAGATGGAGAGTCCATGTAGCTAGGAATGAAGCAGTTAGTGAAACAGTTACAGGGGAACATGGGTTTCCACCCTGCAACCTCAAGAACTAAATTCTGTCCTGCTCTTTGCTCAAACTCAGAAGTAAACCTCCAGTTCAAGCTGAGCATGTACCTGGAGCCTTCAATTCAGGCTTGTGACACTCAGCACTGAGAACCAAGCCACACACCCCGTCAGTCAACCTGCAGAACTATAAAATAATAACGGAGTTTGCTTCAAGCCTCTAGTGGGGCTAGTTTATTACACTACAGATAAGGAAGGTCCTGGGATGAACATGTCAGGAAGCAAGCTGCCATTCCGAGTAGCTGAACTGTTTCGTCTGCCTGGCTTCCTTCCTGATGATCTCACCGTCTCCCCTTCACCACCCGGGTTAATTCCATCCGGCGATCATCGTGGAAGCAGTCATTTTTGGATATATGAATGTCCTGCCTCAGATACAGCTGATTAATTTGGAAGATCTAAATGTGCTAGCCAACTGGAGCCTTTCTCTGGAACTTGAGATTTCAAGTTCAAAATGTGGCTGGCACAAGAAAGTGGAAGTGTCCAAAGTGTCTTCTATAAGGAGATGCTCCCGCTGTGAGTGGAAAGGATGTAAGCACGCACAGAAGCCAGGGCGGCAGCACTGCGCCATGTTAGAGTTCTGTTCTCAGGCCCAGATGTGATCTGCCTGTGAGCGGTGAGAGACACTCAGGTATCTTTGATGTTAAATTCCTTCTTCACTTAAGCCCGGTCCAGCTGGGCTTCTGTCCTAGCACAGCAGTAACGATCACAGTTCATAGTCTCCTGATGTCTATTAGGCCAAGACTAAATCCTGCCTGCTGGAGATCAGTGTTCTGTCTCCATGGGACATTTTCATGAAGTACTCCACAGACAGCATGTCGGATGCCCTGACATTAATTTAAACAAGGCATTTATTTTTGTCTTGAGATTGGCTCCACAGGATGCTAAAATCAGTTTCATTTTATTAATTCAGCAAATAACCTGCTAATTAAACTTTTTTAAAAAATTAGTTCATTGCACCAGTGTTTGCTGAACGCTGTCCTCTTAGACCCAGCAGTTCTGGTCACCTGCAGGAGACCACATCCATTAAGATCTGTCATGGACGGGGAAGGCTTGGCCAAGGCCGACTTAGGGGGAATCATATCTTTGGTCTGTTGTTGGTGCCCTGTCTGGGTGAGTAGATGTTTGTCCATCTCCCCAGGAAGTGTTCACACAACAATCTGGCATTGTAGGTGAACCTCAGACAGGATGTTGAGATAAAGATCCAGTAAAGCTAAGACACATCACAGCTTCCTAGGCCGAAAGGCAGGGGGACATCTAAGCTCAGGGACTGTTCTCTTCCTGCATTTCCCTCCTTAGCCACAAACACTGACGTGGTTGTCCCCTTCTGTTAGGTCTCCCATCAGGGCCTGAGCCACCATCCCCAGTTCCTGTGTGATGGTGCCTACCAAAGCCATCACTCTGGAGAAGCAGAGTGATCTGCTGTTCCCATCAAAGCAAAATAGAAATAGCACAGTAACCCAAGTCTTGAGTGTTGGTCCAGCAAGAGGCAGAGAGGAGCAAAGGGCAGCTCAAGTAAGTGGAAGTCCAGCAGGTGCACCTGCCTTCTGCACACCAGCCACAGATGCCAGCTGCTCCTCTCACCGGTCTGCTCTCCTCCAGACCAGCTTTCTCCACATCACACTGTGCTGGAGTATAGCTTTATGTCCCCCAAGGCTTCATGTGTTGACAGTTAATCCCACGGTGAAGTATTAGGAGGGCAGGAACTTGATCTGAGTACAGTATATAAAGATGACGCCTTCGGAAAGTGATTGGGATAATGTCATTAGGGTGAATTAGATAATGTTATTGGGGCAGAATGAGTGAATCCCTTGATGGACTCTGATGACTTTATAAAAAGAGAGAACACACACACACACACACACACACACACACATTGCTCAGATGCCCTGGGCCCCATCAGAACTCTGCAGCAGGAAAGCTGTAAACTAACTCAACATGCTCACTTCTTAACTCACTCAGCCTGCAGTATTGTGCTCATAGCAACAGAAACAGACTAATGCAAGTGAAAACTATAGAAGATCCACATTATTATCCCCATAGCCCTGAATCTGACAGAGGTGCCCTTTACCTCCACTGTTCCACAGAAGCACACAGTGCTGGTTCCACTGGTCCAGCGTAGGTCACGAGCTCATCAAAATTCACTGTGATTGGTGATGGGTTGATAGCTTATTTAGCCCAAAATCTTATGGGTGCTCCTGGAACAAGATATGGGTTTATTTTCACTTCATGAATCAAGGTGGGAGAGTCTGTACCCCCAAAGAAAATCACAGTCATCATCAAAATAGAAAAGGTGCCTAGGTCAGCAAAACAACAGATACCCACTACCGTGGTCTTGTCTGGATCTGGCCTCCATAACAACTTCCCTCACAGCAGGGGCCACTTTAGAGACCACTGTGACTTTCCTCATGTGGCTACACTCCTGTCTTCAAGCACAGGGCATTGGGGGCTACAATCTATTATTAGGCATTTTGGTTATTGCCAATTATCCAGCATCCTGTTCTTGACCCCTGAGCATTCTGGCCTTTGCCAACTGGTTTCTGTATCCTCATTCACCTAAACCTTGCCTTTCCTTTGAGAATTTTGTCCCAGACATCGGTTTGTATCCCTTGTCCCATATCTGATCCCGTATGGACAAGCATCGATGGTAACGGTAAGGATGTTCCTGGACTCTCTGCCCTTCCTTCCTATAGGACTCTTCCATCTCTTGTTATTTTCTGCCATCCCTCGCTTGCGCCTTAGCTTATTGTATTTTTCAGGAAAGTTGATCTCACTGTAATTCCCTGGTCCCTGCGTCCAGGGGTTTTCCAGATAGCTTAAACCAATGAGCGACAACAGCAGGAGACTGAGTGTGAACTGGGGGTGTGGAGCTAATGGGATGGGGGTGTGTGGGGAGGGTTGTAAAATAGTTTTGTTTCCTTCCCTCTCTGCCTTGGGCCATGTCTCTAGAGTGAATCTTCCCTGTGACTCCTCCCACACAAGATCTATTTGGCTTCTGCCTCTACCAGGTACAGCTAGCCCCTACCTCCCTGTAACCCTTCAGTAAGTGACAGTAGCCACATCCTGCTGCTATTAAGTTCAAGGTGACTTCACCACCTTGACCTGTGCAACCAATTCTTTACCTTAAGTTATTTCTGTTTAAATATTCAGAGTGACTCCAGTGTTCCTGGACAACCCCATCTTCTACTACAGTACTGAACAGGACTTAGACCTGGCCAATCACAATGTTGCCTTCCCGTGACCGCTATGATTGGTACAGAGATTTGTACACAGCCTGATCACAGCCTTTGATAAACACTACTGGGAAATAGACTATGGTATCTAAGGGTGTGTGTGTGTGTGTGTGTGTGTGTGTGTGTGTGTGTGTGTATGAGAGAGACAGAGAGATATCTGTGAGATTTAAAGCAGAGTCTTCTGCACCCACCTGACAGTTATCCAGCCGTTTCATGAGCACCACAGAGAATAAAGTCAACATGGATGATTGCCAGATTTCAGAGAGCCAGAATAAACCTGGGTCTTGATAACATCTAGAGACTAACACCTTCAGGTCCTTGAGTATGAGGACTGAGGAAACTACCTGGGGGGGGCACACCTCTCTCAGCATACACACACACACATATGTATACATATATGTGTGTGTTTATATGTAAACATATATGTGTGTTCATATATAAATATAAATATATATGTGTGCGTGCATGTGTGTGTGTGTGTGTGTATATATATATATTTATGTCACTCACCTATTTACCTCTACCATGTCCAGCCTTTTACATCATGACATGACGCTGTCATATACCAAAGCTTAAAGCTTATACTCAAAAATGATGTGATGAAGTTACAAAAAGAAATGTAAAAAAGAAAAATCTCCTGGTGATTTAAGTTACCAGCACTGTACTGAGCACCATTGCACCTACCCTTGGCTGCACATAGCCCCCAGGCTGTGTGTTGGACATGCCTAGGTCCTTTTAAGTATTGAAAGCTCAATCAAGTCTGAATCTGGGTACTCGAATAATATGATCTAGGCAAGCAACACTCCCCCCTTCCCTTCTCTTGGCTCTCTTAGGCTTGGTTTGATTTCTGTGCCCAACTCTGAACCTCTGAGACTAAGGGCATAGAATATTTCATCGCTCTGCCCTGACCATGAACCTGCCCTCTGGAGGGTGGAAGAAGAAGAATCAGCCATACACAATCCAAATGCAAAGCGGTAAAGTGGTTCCCAAAAGAAGAGGGATATGAAGAAATGATACACCCTGACTTGTTGCAGAAGTTTATTTTTAGTTACATATAAAATAATTCTTTTATGCACTGTTGGGTGAGGGGCTGTCTAGGGCATTTGGTATTATTTGCAGGTGCTGGATTTCTGTGGGGGTTGTTTGATTGCTAATGATCTCCACGTGCTATCAGTGGAATGCCTGAAGAGTTCTGAATCAAAAAAACACCTGAGCTCAGATGCTCGGGGTTCCACTGTCAAGGATGGCACTGACCATGACAGTAGTTCCCTCTGCTGAGGTCTGGTAGCGCTTGCACCTATGACAGCACCTCTGTATCTCCTCTTTGGTGGGCCCACACAGTAGGTGTACAACTACACTGACTCACTCCACCACTTTCAATTTTGAGACAGAAAAACTGAAGGCTAGAGAGGGGACATGGCTTGCCCCAGGCAACACAGCTCACACCATTTATCTAAGTCTAGTGTCTCGATAGCTAGAGACTTTATTAGTCTTCTTTTACAATTCACTTGAACTTCAAGCACTTCCAAGAATGTTCTGGAACCTTCTTGGCTCACAGTCTCCTTGGAGCTTCTTTTAATACTGGGGCCTCTTAGACTGAAGAAAGCATAGCTGTTCCATTAAGTTAGCCATTAGGTCCACAGCTGGGCCATCTTAATGCTACCTGACCAACAGAGGCCCCTCACTGGAGACCCCTGTTCACAGCTGAGGCATGGCACTGCCATCTTGAGTACCACGGGGTCAGGGCAACCACCGTTGGCCTTTTCCTAAAGACAGTGTGCTAAGAGATCAGTGCTCCTAAGGAAGAGATACTACTGCTTATTTCATTCATGTGCTTGCTTCTCCCTGATTGAGTTTCTCTTTCCATTTGCAGTTCTGGCCTATCATCCCATTATAAACAAACCTCTTGTGTTATAAAGTCTTTCAGGAGCTGAAGCGAAAGCCCATTTATGATTATTTTTTTTCTTCTAAAATATAAGCCGATGCTGCTTCTGAATCCTTCTCCTATCCACTGACCTGGAAGTCACAGACCCATGCTCTCAACTGACTGGGGCACCCTCTGACTATGCTATGCTGGATGAACGCACCTCGCTCTTTTCCTGCTTACTAAAAATGAAGGGGGGCAAGCACAGAATTTTCTATTGATCACTAAATTTCCCAAAGCTTTCCAATTTTAATCTAGATTATCAGTATTTATTTCCAGTAAAGACAAAGAGAGCAGTTACAGTCAGCTTCGTGTTAACAACAAAACAAACAAATTGGAAAGAAGATACCCCCAAAGTATCTTCACTTTAAAAGTTTATTTCTTTGCTTTATTAGTAAAACTGACTGCGTTGGCCTTTTCTACCTTCTCTGTTTTTTGTTTGTTTGTTTTAGTTTTAGTTTTTGTTTGTTGTTGCTGTTGCTACTGTTGCCCTAGGGATGGGGTCCAGAGCCTTCCATATACTAGGCGAGCTTTCTGCTGCTGATGTACTTCTCGGCTTGATTGTCTCAGTTGACAGAGTGCTTGAGTGATCGACACCTTACCAGGGATCAGAACAAGACACACGGGAAGTTCTTCAGGGAACACCCGGCCCCGCCTTGACCCGCGGTGACTTCTCTACCTGAACCCCATTATGTTCATCTGAAAAATGGGCATAGAAACACACTCACTCTGTTGATTCCCCAGGATTGTTATGAATGTGAAGTGAAAGAAAGATGCCGGTATCAGCCCCAGGACCAGTTTCTGGAACCCCCTTTGCTCCCTCCAGAGTCAAAGGCTGCAACTAGGCATCTTCAAGTTTTTCCTCAAACTCTCTGGCCTTGGCTGGTTTAATTCAGACCCTGAACATCAGTTTAACAAAGTGCTTTCATGTTTATTATATTGGATTAGCAAATTATAAGCTATCATGTGAGGCTTTCGAGAACACCGGGGCAAATGGTCTGCGCACGGGGACTGCCACGTCCTTACCATATGGGCTTCATTTATTACGGTTCCAGACCTGGGGCTGGGAGAGAGCCAACCTCTTTACAGAGAGACTCCTGAGGGTCGGTTGCTAGGAAGCTACAAAAGCTAGTGTTTTTAATGAGATTTAAAGTATCATAAATTATATATTATTTTCTGCTCTTAGGACATTCATAGCTCTTTGGTTTGGCTTGTGTTTCATTTTGCATAGGTGACATATCATACCTTCACATACAAAATGCCTGGCATAGGAATTCCCTCAGAAGTCAGAGCAGAATTGCATTTCTAAATTTCTTTTTTCCTCTTTAAAAAATAAAAGTTGGCCTTGTTTCATCTCCCCACGTGTGTCCAAAGTAGACAATGGCTAAGAATTTATTTTCCCAAAAAAATATTTTAATAGTATTCTTTCCTAATAGTAATGACTCCAGTGAGTACTATGTGTTGAGTCTTCAGCTGCCGTTAATAAGAATTCTCATAATTCCATTTCTGATGAGTTAATGTGCTTCTGCAGCTTAATTCCACAGATAATTACAGAGGCAGTATTTAACGAGACTGCTTAGTCACTACCTTTCCTCATCTCCCTTCAGTTCTCAGCATTAAGTACAGAGGCAGCCACTCACAAAAGAAATTCAAAATCTATTTGGTTTAACTGCCCATCTTTAAGGAGGCCGGCCATTATGCAAATGAGATGCCTGCAATTGGCTGGTGGAGGCGCTGGCTATTTGCATAAGATAACACAGCTCTCCTCCCCACCAAGGGCCAGGGCATGCCTCTGCTGCTAGTGGCCACCAATAAGATGAAAGAAGAAGGTGGTCCTCGGTTAAGAAATTATTTATGAGAAGGAATTTTAAAATCTTGGGAAAACAATGGGCTCTGGACATGGCTGCCTTTCTGCCATCCTGAATTGCACTTTTCACTTGGCGCATTACGTATGTTTTAGAGACACTGGGTACCCTCTGGAACGTCTTGACTATCGCATTTAGTAAGCTCCATGTTTCACTTTTAACAAATTAAGGGCTCCACTGAGGTGTAATCGATCAACTCTAAAGTTTTTTATGAACATTTATAAGTGGAGGTGTGGGGTATCTGGAGGCAACATCGTGTGCGGCTTTCAGATAGCTGCTTGCAGGACTATGGGGACTGCCCCTCTCAAGATAACATCCATAGCCCTATCCAAAGGCCTCCTGTTGGTCGTAGTTGCCCTTCTAAGAGCTGTCAGTTTCAGGTTTCCAGGCAGGCTTGCTGGCTGTCTAAATGTATGCACCTCCCCTGACTCCTTGCTGACCAGTCAGGAATCTGGCCTTACTTAGCATCCATGTCTTACATTCCTTCTGTTCTCCTTGCAAACAAATGTCTTTTCTAACTGCATGGCACTGACTTCAGTGGTCCACACTGTAGCAGACATGTCAGCTTAGGAATTGTGTCCTTCACCTTTAGTGCCAGAGTGGAAGGATGGCACAGAGAGGCCAGAACAACAAGGAAAATAAAGGAACTTGTTGGCAGATTCAAAAGAGCACTTGAACTAGAAGGAAAAAGCATAGGTAGACAGAGATTTGTACATATATGTACATATATGAATGAATCAGGTACATTATATACATTATTATTATAGTAGCTATAATAATAATATTATTATAGTAGCTATATATGTATAGCTACTATACATATATATATCCATTATATGTATTATTATAGTAGCTATATATGTATAATAGATTGCTTGTCCATTTTTTCTACAGTTTCTACAAATATCATGCATCGCAAAGTTTGGGTGTTTTGTTGTTGTTGTTGCTGTTTTAGCTTCCTGCTTTAGGAGTGATGCAGCTGTGGCTGTCAATGTGACCCTGGATCCCCTGGATACCCTGGATACCCTGGATACCACCTCTTTGGAGTTTGATGTCCTGACTGTGAATGAGAAGGCTGATGTGGATCTTTTCCACGGCTCCTGTTGTGTCACCTGCGGTAACTGATTCACCCTGGGGATAAAGCAAGAATAAGGAATCATAAGGACACAAAGGGTGAAGAAACTTTCATCCTGCCGATCAGCCGCTCAGCCGTGCTAAAGCAGTAAGGGTGCTTGGAGATCTTCCTAGTGAGAGGATTTTCTGAAAGAAACTCCTGCTGGAAGAAGTGGGTGGTGGACCTCTCGCCTATTTCAATGTCTTGGGTGAAGAATGAGAAGCTCCCAGTGGGGAGGAGACAGAGCTAGGATTAGAACTTCCATGTCTCGGGTCTTTCTAGAGCATTTACTGCCAAATGTGGCACTGTCTTTAATTTTAAATAATTCCCTGATTGGCTCTTAAGTGGGATGGCGGTTCGTTGCAATTTGAGTACCATCCTCCTGGGTTATGTCTCACTCATAGTCTAGAGATAGGAGCTGGCGTTTGCCCTTCCAGCTCAGGAGCTGAACTCTTCAAGAAATCTCCAGGCAGAGAACGAGCAGGATTGCAGAACGGGAGCTCACCGTGACTACAAGGCATAACGGCCTCCCTCTTGCTGGAGGAAGAACACCACATGCAGAACAGCACACTCCCCACCAGGCAGCCTTCTTTCGTTCATTTATTTGACAACTATTACGTGTCAGCTCGCGTGCTACTAGCCAGGCATCATCTGTGTTTCCAAGCAGTTCACAGACTGGTTATGGAATGGTCCTGAGAGGGAGGGATGGGTATGTATGTGTGTGAGATTTACACATCACTTGCTCTTTCTGTCATTTTTAATCTCTTCCTGACAGTTTATTATACAGTAAGCACTCAAAAAGGTTTTTTGACTGCATGCCTATATGAAGTAATGCATCTGTTAATTTCCTTCTTCCTGGAGGCCACTGCGCATCAGCCTCTTGTTTCTCCAAATCCTGAGCGGTATCAGAGCATCGGCCAGAACTTGTAGCTATGAAGAGTTCAGGCCTAGAGACAGAGATGTTGGGTTTCAGTGTAGCTCTTCCATTTGCAGCAATGTACTTTGTTCCTTTGTGTTTCCATTTCCTGTTTGAAAATGGAGATAATAATGGCAGCCAGCTTGTGGGGTCAAGATATATAAGCAACTGTCTTAGTTTCTTTTCTGTTCCTACAATACCATACAAAAGCACCCTAAGGCCTGTGATGGTTAGTTTCCATTGTCAACCTAACACAACTCAGAATCATCTGAGAAAAGAGTTTCAATAAGGGGATGTCTAGATTGGGTTGGCCTGTGGGCATGTCTGTGGGGATTATCTCAAACTGATTGGTGTGGAAAAAAAAAATCAGCCCACTGTAGGTGGCACCATTCCCTAGACATAGGGTCCTGAACTATATACAAGTGGGAAAACAGGAGCTGGAGAGGTGTCTCAGAAGTCAAAAACATTTATTACTCTTACAGAGGACCCCGGTTCCATTACCAGCAGCTCACAATTGTCTGTAATTCAAGTTCAGGGGTTCCTACTCCATCTTCTGGCCCCCTCGGGCACTGCATGAACACACGCACATAGCTGCAGCAAGTGAACATTGATTGTCTTGCTGCCCTTTACTGTGGGTGTGACATGACCAGCTGTCTCAAGTTCCTGCACTTCCTGCTATTGTGACTTCCCTGCAGTGATGGGCTACAACCTGGAATTGTGGATTAAAATAGCCCTTTTCTCCCCTATGTTGCTTTTTGAAAGGTATCTTACTATAGCATCAGAAACAAAACTAGGACAAGGAAAGGCTTACTTTAGACAATAGTTTAGGGTTATGGTCCACATTTCAGGAGACGTCACAGTGGCAGGAGTTGGAGGCAACAGTCACACTTCATTCCCAGTAAAGAAGCAGAGAGCAAGAGATGAATGTGTGCTAGTGTTCAGCTCACCTTCTCCATCACTTACAGTCCAGAATCACTCTGCCTAGGGAATGGCTCCACACTCGGTGGGCATGTCTTCCTACCTCAGTTAAGTGGCAAATGAGATAATCCCCACAGGTATGCCTAAAGGCCCATCTCTCTGAGTGAACCTAGATTCTGTCAAATTGACAATTAACACTACTGATCACAGTACCTACCCAGTGATCAGTGACAGCGTCGTGCTCAGTGGTGAATGTCAGCTCTCTGGGGAAGTAAAGAAAAGGCCCTGTTTTATAGTCTATGTTGATTTCAGTAGCATAAATGCTTCTCCCACCAGGGTAATGTCAACAGGGATAGAGGTAGAAAAGTTAGTGCATGATCGGTTCTTCAGTTGATCACCATTGACTTACCCCTCACAGGGCAGTGTGTGTGAAAGCATTTCTTTAACTTTGCACATGTGCCTTCACAGCTAACCAGACCCTTTTCTGTCTGAGTCCCTATTGTGTTAAAAGGGGTACAAGAGCAGTGAAGATATAGAATCAGTATTGTAAATTATTCAGCTGACGAGCCAACTGCATTCATCCAGTAAAGTCAAGAAATGGGTAGGTGCCTGGCACTGTCTGCCATGTGCCATATCATTAGCTTTCTTGAATGATGCTATGGTCATAACAACCATCATTCTAAAGGACTTATTGCACCCCAGGAACTCCGCAAGATGGCTTTGATAAAGATGCCACTGTATCCTCTCAACAACTTTGGGAAATTGGTGTTGCAATCCCCAGTTTACACAGGAGGGAACTGGGGACCCAAGAAGTCAATAGCATCTTCTTTTTCTACCATAACTAAGTGAAAAAGCCAGGACTCAACCATGATCATACCCCAGATGAGCACACTTAACCACACGGCAGACTCTAAGGTCCACTGTCATTCTCCTAGTGACTATGGTGTCCTCAAGAACACTCCTCATAGCTGGGCAGTGGAGGTGCACATCTTTAATCCCAGCACTCGGGAGACAGAGGCAGGCAGATCTCTGTGAGTTCGAGGCCAGCCTGGTCTACAGAGTGAGTTCCAGGACAGCCAGGGTTACAAAGAGAAATCCTGTCTCACAAAACAAAACAAAACAAAAAGAACACTCCTCAGCGGACAGTACAACTTATCAACCTTTCTCAAGCAAGTTACTTGACCTCTCTGTGCCTCAGTTCATCTGTAAAATAGCAGAAAGTGTAGAAACTGCTCTAAGGGGTTTCTAAAATGAGCTATTATAGATAACACTTAGAAAAGGTTCTAGAAAAAAGCAAGTTATAAACAAGTTTTGGTTAAATGAAAGGAAGGGTCTTCCAGATGAGCCCAGGATTTCCTTGGGCTTCATGATGGAAGTAGTATGTATATACAATAGCCAAGGAGCTCGATTCCCTCCGTGGAAAGACTACACAGATGAAACCAAACAATACGGGGGCCGAATGCAGACAAACAGCAGGAGCAGATCAGACTGTTTGTTGATTTCACAATATCCTCACAGGAAAGCCCAGTTACATTGTCTATGCTTGTTCTTCAAAGGTGGGTGTTGATTCCTCTTAGGGGCCAAATGACAGAAGGAAAACTAGGGTTTCACGTGATGCCAAACTCATCGCTTAAGCTGCCTTCCCCCCATTACACATAACTCTAACTCTACTCAACTACCCAACCCTTCGTAAGGTCCCCATGCTACTTTACTTTCTGCTACTCTAACAGACTGGGCAATTTATGAACAGTAGAACAGTACTATTTAACTCCAGGTTCTGGAAGCCAGGAAGTCAACAATGGAGGTGCTCTATCTACTTAGGACCTTCTGGATGCATTGTGTGATAGAGAGCAGGAAAGGGTTAAACTCACCATGGACTAGATCCACTCTTGACGCCTACTCCATCGATCACATCAATCCAGTCATGAGGAACAAGTCACATGAGCTAGTCATCTCTTATTACACTGGGGATTATGTTTTCAACATCTGATTTAGAAGAATATGCTCAAGCCATAGTATCCCTCAGACACGGCTCTCCTTCATCCCCTCTATATAATAACTAAGTACTACTGTTGAAAGGCCTTTGACAAATCCAATAAAGGTACAGACCCACGTGACTTTCCAAAAGTACTTGGATGCTCTTCATTCCATTTTCCCCAAAAGCATTTACCTAAAGATGGTAACAGTGGTGCACCATGGGGGACCCAAACACAACCCCAAAGAACCATTTTGTACAAAATTAACAGCACTTCCCAAGCCCTTATCCACATCTGTGTCATTTACTGTCAACTGCAGCATTGCATGTCTCGTGTTCTCCAGCAATCTCTGTCTCATTAGAGATTTCCTCTTCTAGGGAGAAGGTTACAACAGGACCTAACTGCCAATTTGCTAGCAGATCATGATGGATGACACCACTGGGGTGTAATCGTTGAAGCCAGGATCATATTAACCAATGCCGTGTGTATGGAATTTGTTTCTAGCCTAACCCGAACAAATCAACCTCGGACAGCTGTCTTGAGACGATGAAACATCGGCTGACTATTTGGTGATACTCAGAAATCAAAGTTAACTTTTAGATATGTTAAGGATGTTACAGGTCTGCATTTTAAAAATTATTTTCTCTTACAATAACCTGGCTCAAGACCTTTGAGGAAATACTGTGCTATTTTCTACCTGCATTGAAGCATTCCACAAAGGACCCAAGAACTCACGAAAGATGAAACCAAATGTGTGTGTGTGTGTGTGTGTGTGTGTGTGTGTGTGTGTGTGTGTGAGAGACAGAGACAGAGACAGAGACAGAGACAGAGGAGGAATAACCATGAGGGTTTGTCATAATAATGTCTCTGCTTTGTATATATTTGTAACAAAGGTTCTTTAACTTTTTTAATCAGAAACATAGCTTTCCTTCTAATTTGTTCCCTTCTTTCCACTACTGCCCTTCCATACTGCATGTCATCACTAGAATCCATCCATCCTCCATCCCATCATCTTCTCTCCAGTCAATAGCACCTCAGTCAACTCCTCACATCCTCTGCAGCAGCCTCCTGCTCATCCCCAGTCTCAAAGCTCCACCATCTTCTCACAATCAGAGTAATCCTCTTGGACTTTGAATCTCTTCACATTAATGCCCTGCATGCTGCCCCACGATGGTTCATCATTACCCACCAGTCAGTGTCCTACCGTTAGCCAGAGGCCTTTCGTGATCCGTCTATCCACCTGCCATTTCATCTGGCCTCAAGCACAGTAGACTGTGGGAACGTCAGACTATTTGTCATTTATTTGGCAAGAGCTTTCGGGATTCCTATGACAAGAACCCTTTGCTAATGTGGGAACATAAAGGCAAGATTACACACTCATAACAGAGACAGATACACAGTTCACGGTGACAAACGCTAGCTGGACTCATCTGTCATCTCCTGATTTTGCTATCTTCTTACTCTTCTACCACTCAGCATTAAGTTGTAGCAACTAAGAAGTTGCACTTGTTGGAATGCTCTCCTACAACTAGCTCCATGCCTTCTGCTGGGTGTCTGCGCACCTCCCCACCCTTGGGGATTCAGACCACCTGTTGCTTCTTCGGGAATCTATCATGGGGCCTTCTCGCTTTGTTCTCCATCATTATATCTCCAAAGTCTACACTTGGCCCAGGCCAAAGTTGTAATGTAATAAAAGCCCATTGAAAGAACAAATCAACGAATGGGTTAGTGAATGGATTTCTGCCTTCTTTAAACTAGATTTCTTGGACTTTGAGTTATGAGAGGTAAGAGATAATAGCGGAGTATTATTCTGTATCCTGAATCCCTTGAGATGATGAAACACGTGTTGTTAACCAAAGCCATTGAGAGTGCATAGTAACTTAAAGCAGAATGTCCCCTGTTTCCTGTTCCCAATGCATTTGTGCTATGTGCAAAAAGGTATAATCTGTTGAGTCAAAGTCATGCTGAGTTTGTTTTTGTTTTGTTTTTTTTTAATTTCAGGATTTTTCCAAACCTCTAAAATCCTGATTTGTATCAGGACCCTTAAAGAATGGAGTTTGTGCAATTTCCTGAAACATGTCTGATCAACAGATCCTTTTGTCCACAGCATATCTCAACAAATGTCCTCAGGAGCATCTTTTCAGAAACCTTAGCCTGCCTGACACCCTGCCAAACTGTTCCCCTTACCTTAAAGCTAGGTACTAAACAGCACTTGACGCAAAGGCCGTGCACCAGCTCAAGAATGAAGTTGCTCTCTGCTTCTTCCTCCTCTTCTGCTAAACCAGGGACACAGCGCCCGTAGGGTCTGAGTCAGCAGAAAGAGAAACACGGTGAAAGACCAGGGCGTGGAGGTTTCAGTTTCCAGCTCTCTCCCAGTCTGTCTTTATCTCTCAATCTCTACAGTGAAGAAAGCAATGCCTTAGTAATTGAGAAAACAGCATATCAATCAAAGCTTGTTAAAACAAACGTGCAAAAATGGAAGCCTCTAAGGACCAAAATCAGTAGCAGCTACGGCAGCTTTGGATATGTGAGAAATGAAATAGGAGTCGACAAGACGCCATTGGGGAGAAGGGAGCCTCTTTTTAGCACAATGGTTTACATTGTTTGCTGAAACACAAAGCACGCAATAAAATACAGGTGAATGTGCGATTTTACACATCTGCACGAATAGACACCTTATGCTCTCGCGTGAGAACATAAAATCGACAAGGGTTTCTTTTCAGCCAGTGTCTCTGCAGTTTAGTTGATGACTAATCTTACAGATTAAATCCGATCGCTGGATTATTGATATTAATTCTTTCTTTGGGTTGACAGCTGTAGGATGGAAACGTTGCGGGAAACTCTGAAATCGACTGAGCCCAATTAAGCAGGCAGGACCAAAGCCAATGCATACGAGATGGAGTCATCACGGCTCACAGTTTTCATTCTAAGTCAGAATATTTTTGAAACCTGAGGAAGTACGTTTAAAACGCTATATTAAGAGCAAGACTGTTTTGTATGATGGTATAAGCTGTGCCCCATTGTTTTAAACCTAACTTGTCAACAAAGAGGAGACATTTCCCTAAGCTCTCTTAAAGACCAAGAAATGTTCAAGGAGGGAGGAGGCTTTACCGTCTTCAGTATTTTAAGCCCTGCTTTTAGGTAAAGCTTTTAGTTAAACAAGGACAAGTCTAAGCTGGCAATTTGCAAACAGGCTCATTTCTGCACCCGTTCATTAGAGAGCTGATTAGAATCCTAATGTAGAGACAGGGGCATCTCAAAGTCAACTCATTTATAGAAATGCTCGTAAGTTTAGCAAGTCATTGTTCAAATAGAAACATTTCGGGATTATAGAATGCACAGAAGGAGATTTTAAGGGCTGGGCAAGCACACAGCTCCATCAAAGTTACTCACAATGAACTGATAAAAGCTAAACTCAGAAGTGAAAGATATTAAGTATTAATCTGTGGTTGAACTGGCAGATGCCAGCGAGAGTGTTTGGCAAGCAAGGAGAGAAGACAGTGGGCAAGGAAAGTGGGGGGCAAAGAGAGAAGGCAGAAGTCAAATACTGGGAGAAGTGAAACTGACTATGAAGCTGATGTTGCCACACCTGATAACAGATACATAGGAATTGCGTTGCTTTTATATTTGCTTGAAATTGCCCACGATGCAAATATGAAATGGAAATTGACTTGTAGAAAGAGATGCACTCATTTTGAGTGAAAGCAAACAAGCAAACAAAACAAAAAACCAGTTAAGAGCTATTAAAGAAACACTTCAACTGCAGAGAGGAAAGGAAACGAAGAAAACTGTTCAGGAAAAGAAATGGGGACACAAAAGAAAATTTTAAGAGAAAACCAGGACTGAGAATGACTGCAAGTAGATTTTTGTAGATGACGCTTCTTTTTTCAATTTCAAAAATAAGTATTATAGAAGAACATCATAAAGAGAGGGGTGCATTGTTGCACACTTATAATCGCAGCCCTGTAGAGACTGTAGGAAGTGGAGTCGTGAGTTTGAGGCCAGCCCGAGCAACACGGTAAGTTCAAAAGCATCATAAGACTCAATTTCAAAAAACCCAATGGGTAGGAATGTTGCTCGGCCACAGAGTGCTTGCCTAGCTATACAGACCGAGTTCCATCATCAACACCGAAAACAAACCAAGCCAAAACTATATGTCAGAAGGAGTAGTAATAAAAATGTGTGGGCATAAGACACACACATTCAAACATTTCCAGGATTTAAAAAAAAAAAAAAACATAGAAAGTACTTAAGTAAAAAATATTTTGAAGAGGTGGGTAATAGAGAAGGAAGAGAATATAAATGTCTGTGTATAACAGGGAGCTTTAGGGAGTGTAAAGGTCATCTCAGGAGCTCCCAGAATTTTTTCCTCCTTAGGACAGTGTGCATCTAACCCATACCAGCCTTGGATTTTCTGCGATCCATGCTACTAATATGTCCCTTGGTATGACTCCAGCACGTGCTAGGACAGAGTAAGGGATAAACATGAAGTACAAGCTTCCACCTCAAGGGCTGCAATTATACACTGTCCAACTCTTTCAAGTCTTACCATTTTGTTTTTTTGTTTTGTTTCTTTGTGACTGACGGGGCTTCAAAGTCAATATGTAGCCCAGACTGGCCTCAAGGTCATGATCTTCTGCCTCAGCTTCCTGGGCACTACGATTGTAGGTGTGTGCTGGCATGCTGGGCTTGAAATGTATGATATATTAGGGTTTGGGGATTTTTTTTCCTTTTCACTTTGTTTTTGTGGTGCTGGGACCCAACCCAGGACTTGTACACAAATATTCTACCACCATCCTTAACCCAAGACTTTTCATCAATGATATTTTTCTGAAAATTTAGCATTGTGTTCTTTGTGATTAGCATCTAGTAGATTTTAATAAATATCCATTGGATAATGGAGCAAATGAATTCATAAATGAATGTGATACATCATCCCCTTTGGCTACCAGGGCCATAGGAGCTGTCGGGCTGAGATTACTGCCATGTCAGCTGGGGATGAACACATTCGGAGAGTTGGAGGCTTCCTAATCAGCCTCCAGGGCTCCCTGTCCCTCAGCCTCCCAGTCTAACTCTTGGCCCCACTCTGTCTCTCATCCAGCCTGTAAATGCAATGACCTACTTACATCAATTATCTCGTGTACCAAGTTCTCAGGGCACAGGACATTTCAGAGCCTGCATTGCATCACCCAGAAACGTAGACAACAAACAGCAGTGAAGTGATCTATCCTTTTCATTCCTTTTACTAAAATGCCCTTGATTTCCCCCCATTAATTGCATATTAACATATCTAACACAGAGAATATCTTCTAAATTACCCACTGGTGCGAGGGATAATGTAGTGTGGGAGATGAATGAAACACTCAGCTTCTCAAAGCTCCCCAAATACTTCTTTCAGAAATGATACACTATTTTCTTAGCTTGAATAGTCTTTTCATACCAACCCCAGTGACTACCAAAACAGTTTAATGCTATTAGAATATCATCAACTTTCATTATGTTTAATAAGAGATGGTGACAAGAGATAATTTCAAATGCATTTTCGCCAAAATTAAAACCACAAGTTGTAAAAGGAATCCTAGAGGTGTCAGTTATAATGCGATGTATTATAAACTTATCCTCATTAATGGCTCCAGGGTGGAACTCATCTATCGATAAAATTATAAATAGAGGCAAGAAGCTAAAATTTCAAATACCAGTCTCCATTCTCAAAGGTGAAACCTATAGCTTATCTCATCAACTTATTTGATACTTTTCATGGTTTATCATGTCTGTCTCGACATGGCCAAATATCTCGTTGTCTATTTGCCTTTGTGTATAGTCACGGAGTATTTATCCCTACAGCACTGTAGTAAAAATAGCATGAACGACCAAGAAAGACAGAAGCTACATGCTCACTCTTCCCCAGCCCCGTCCCCATAACTAACTCACTAGATAGCAACCTAGAGAAGTATCAAGTTAAACACGGTTGGTATTTATTCATTTATATCTGGTCAAGTGTTTTGAGAAAAACACTTGTTATATAATGGGATAAAAGCAGAATCAACCTGATAAAGGGAAAATAAAAGAAAGCAAGTAGAGAAGATCAGCTGAGAGAGGTTCACCCTCTGTAAATGAAGCAAGGGGGTCCCTAAGACGCAAAGCAAAATCCATGTGTGTGTATCTGTGCACCAAACACACACATACATGCACAGGTCAGTTGCTCAGAAGAAGCCAAGGTTTCCTGAAAATAAGAGTCAAGCTTCATGTAAAGGAATGCTGTCATGTTGCCTTGACAACACCGTGCACTCAGCTCTTGGAGCGATGAGCTCCATGCAATTCTGCTAACTGCAGAGTCCAAACAACTTGGGCTAAGCAGCCTGTTTTTAATTCTTATCTCCCAGGATGTAATTATCTGGTTGGGGTCTCCGAGGAGGAGTCCAGTCTGGATTACAACCCACATGTGAATAGTCACATGATTTGCAAGGTATAGGGAACACACAAAGGAAGAATGTCCCTTAAGCAAATTCTAATAGAGGAAGAGGAGCTGGTTAGACCGAAGAAGCAACAGTAGCAGAGCACAGGTCAGATCTGGCCCTCCACTTCAGCTTGTACAAAGGTTCACAATTTAAAACTGGTGCTAATGTTTAAAAACCCAGGTTTCTCATTTCTCAAAAATATATATATATATACTGTGAGTTTGAGTTAGTCAACCCAGAGTCTCTCTAAAAAGAAACTGAAAAACACTGTATTGTAGCCTCTTCTTGGGTGGTGAGCACTCTCTCTCTCTCTCTTGCCCCAAGTTCCACCGTGTCCACTTCACCTATTAGCCTACATTCCATTCACTACAGACACCCAATGGATAAGGAAGGAAATGTAGCATGATTAAAAACATTTAATCTGCCAGATGGTGGAGGCGCATGCCTATAATCCCAGCGCTCGGGAGGCAGAAGCAAATGAATCTTTGTGAGTTCAAGGCCAGCCTGGTCTACAGAGTGAGTTCCAGGACAGCCAGAGTTTCAACCAAGAAACCCTGTCTCAAAAAAAAATGAAAGAAAAACAGAAAAAAAATAATCTCAGCTGTGGGGAGGCAGAGGCTGAGATTATTGAACTATTGAAAGTTCAAACCCCCCCCCCCACAGGCTCCACAGTGAGACACTGTCCCAAAAGAAGGAGCAGGGGCAGGGAGCAGCATATGAAGGTTTGAAAGAGCAGCATGCCTTGGAGAGACCGGAGTGTGGAAGCCATAGGTGGTAGTCACAATGGTCAGCCATAGAAAGACCCTACTCAAAACAGACCGCCAGGCAGAGAGGTTTGTCTGTTCTTTTGTTCCCACAGGCCACTGACTCCGTTAGCTGGGTGAAGCTCTTTGGATCTGATTGTTGCTGAGGTTGTGGGGTTTTGACAGAGAAAGTGGGTCAAGCGTTCAGCATGTCCCCTGTCCTCTGCTTCCTACAAATGCTGGCATTGGAAGGCTCGCATCTCTGTCTCTTTCCTGCAACAGGAAGTGATCCACACTTAACTGAAGCCACCATAGAATCCTCAGAAGCCATTTTCCCCTGGGCATTGCCTCTGCACCCAGAGCCCTGTACTGTGCCCAGTCTTTCTCTATCCTCTCTGCAGATCTGGCACTAAGTGCAAAGATTACACCCTATGTGAAGATGCCTACATCCGGTTCTAGTGACCTCGAGCCCTTCGTGGGCCCCAGCATGTGGTATCTGTGGCATGGCTGTTTGTGTTTGCATACATTTATTTCTCTTTTATTTGACGGCTCTGATTTTAGGAGGGAGACAACAAAATGGCTTCCGGAATGCCAGGGTGTGTCTTCTGTTGACACCCTTCTGCATCCCACCGCCTCTCGGCGCAGCCTCCTTTAGTCCCCAAGCCATGAGTGACTTCAATATGTACCAGCAGCCATGTGATCTGGGAGGAAGGACCAGCAAGACACAGGACCCGAGACAGGAACAGGGCCAGCGTGTACACTGAGCAGAAGAGCCGTCAAGGGGATGCAGGGCAGTGGATGAGAGCGAGAACAGGGAGTAAAGCCCGAGAGGTGAGAACTTTCTGTCCTGGTTCACGGTGCCTGTATGGTCTGGGGGGGTAGGAATATGTTTTAAATTTTTAACTGGTGGGGGGGGGAATGCAAAGAAAAATATTTCATGGCCTGTGAAGCTCATACGAAGTTCAAATCTCAGCATCCTTAAATAAGGATGTACGCATGTATAAGTTTGGCTGTATTTACATTCAACATCAGAACTTGAGTAATTCTCCCAGAGACCATCTGGCCCACCAGCGTTAGGTACTATCCAGCCCTTCACAGAGAATGTTTGTCAACACTGTACAACTAGACTCTAAGCTTCCTGAGGCCCACTCATAAATGAACAAATGCTGTACCAGGGATTACACTGACCTCAGGCCAGCTAGTAGATTAAGCCGCAGAACGGAAGCTTCTGAACCCCTGTGCTTCAGTGCCAGAGAGAAGGAAGGCAGTTTTAGGTTCAAGGATGACCTGACTAGCTCTTTGTCCTCTTGATACAAGCTGGTCACCCGGGAAGAGGAAGGTCACCTCCATAATGAAAATACTTATCATCACATTGGTCTATAGTCAGCTCTGGGGACGTTTTCTTGATTAGTGATTGACATGAGAGAACCCCGCTCATTGTAGGTGGTACCACCCCTGGGTGGTATAAGAAAGCAGGCTGAGCAAGCCATGGAGAGCAAGCCAATAAGAGGCATGCTACCATGTCCTCTGGTTCAATCCCTGCTTCAAGTTTCCTGTTTTAGTTCCTGCCCTCATTTCCCTTCAGGATGCACTGGGATCAGGACATGTAAGCTGAGATGAACCCTTTCCTTGCCCGAGTTACTTTCGGCCATGGACTTTATCACATCAGTAACTAACACAAAAGATTCATTCAAAACTGTGACCCATGTCTTACTCCGGCTTAACCACTGTATCTGGCCCCATTTTTTTGTCAACTCTAAAAGAAGACAGAAGCTATGTCCTGCAAAGTGACCGGCTCCTTATAGAAACAGAGGCAATCAGCAAAATCCAAAGGCTCCTGAATATGTTGAGTCAAGCTATTTTTTTTTTTCAGAGCAAAAACAAAAAAAGAAGATGAAGTCTTTAGAAACGAGATATTATTTAGGAAGCGATGGAAAGTGTTCTCGCTGCACTAATGAGTCATTAAGTGAGGCGACTGGGAACAGGGAGGCACTATAATTAGGTTATCTGTATTTTTAACACAAGAAAAATAACCCAAAGCAGCACTAACCGATGCAGCTGTATGGAAGGGGGACGACTCTGCGAGTCTCCGAACAGAGGGGAATCATTTGTAACAAGGAGAGCTCAGCTGAGCAGTTAATTGAACAAAATGCTTGAGAGTAAGCCCTCAGCCGGTTACCACCCTGAACTGGCTCCTAGCTTTACCATAACTAGAAAGCGACACCCCATTCCAAAACACCAGATAGCAGTGTAGATGGAGTGGAAACAGCAAATCCAATCATAACAAAAGGGGAGCAGAAACGAAGAGAGTGACAGGTTAGGAATTTCACATAATTAAACTGTCAAAGGCCACAAAAAGAATGCGAAAATCAGGGGCTATCACCATCATGGGGGAGAAGAGAGGGGATTTAGTCACAAGTATATTTCTGAGGAAGATGAAGAAAAAAATAGATGTCCAGATTGCTCATTTTTGGCCTAATGAATAAATCATCGTGCCCCCGCACCCCACCCCCAATGCACCTGCTGCTTTGAAAAGTCCTTCCATACCAACCCAACATAAACGCCTCACAATGTCTCCAACAAGGCTGGAGCCCCGCCAAGGAAAATTACCACTCTTCAACCAAGATAAACATCATATTACTTCATTACCCTTTTAAAACATATGCAAATTAAATCCATTATTCTTTTTTCACCCAGAAATGAAGTTCGTTTGGCCGGAATTCAGCGATTCCTTTTGTTGCAGATGACCACGAATGGATGAACTTCATGTAGATGGTGCCCACTCCCCATCTCTGAATCAAACATTAATACCATTTGACAGTAATAAATAACACTTATCACAATAGGGATAGAATAATGATTTTCCCACTCAGCTGGCTCATCAGGGCCTATCAGCTGACAACTGCATAAATGAGATTAGCATAACAGCTGCCTACGACAAACGTATCTAAATCCTTCTGATGCTAACTAGTGCTTTGATCTCCCTATCAAGTTGGTGCCAAAACCCAAATCCATTTCTGAAAAATACATCTTGTTTATGATAGATACATATGTATGTCCCAGCACTCTCCCGCAATCCTAAGACATCCTTTAATTAAAAAGAATGTGGAATATTGATTGAAAATCGTCACCTCTGGCTTGGTACTTCTTTCCATGACTTTGCTGAATATTTTAAGAAATTTATTTTCAAAATGGAGCCGATGTTCTGCCTGCCTGTCTTGCTCACTTGAGTCACTCACCAGAATGTAATGAGATCTCATTCTGATGTTTTCAAATGAAAATAATTACCGTGGCTTCATTTTGATTATTGCCTTTCAGAGGTATTGGGTTCATAAAAATTTAAATCAACTCCAAGTAACATAAGCTACAGTCCTTCACTTCCTATTATACAACCACAATGCAGCCCAGACTTGTTCTTTGTTTCGGAATGCAAATGGGGTTTGAGATCAAACCTGAACTATAACGACTTCATTTATCCTGCTCCACAGCCGACAGTACTGATGAGGGAAACATGAGGAGCAGTAAGTACACATTTAGGGTATCTGGGTCTCTACGAGCCTCAATTTGTTTCTCCTACTGAACTTGGAGTTGAAACAATATTTTTAAAAAAGAATCCAGTGTTTAGGGAATGATGGAGGAGAGATTAGGGTGTAAGCAGCTAGTCACTCCCCTAAGAAGAGAGGCAATGGAAAGCCAGGCCACCAGATGAATCGATGTGGGTCTAGTTAGTCCACCGTGGCACGGGTTAATGGTAAAGGGCAGTGGTTACTACTACTGTGGGGAACATTTTCATGTATTCAACATTCCTTCAGACATGAAAGTCAGGCTCCAGGCATTCATTCACACCACAAATACTTGGAGGGGCCTGCTGTGCAGAATTCCAGGTGCTAGGAATCACAGGAACTAGATAAACAGAATCCTCGCCCTCATGTAAGTTACTGTCTTGGTGGCTGATGTCAACAGCTATTGAAAAATAACTGCAAAGCAGCAGACAGAGAAAGTGTATGTCAGGCCTATACTAAAGAAGGCACGTTGACCCAACAGTTGTAGAAACACAAACAGCACTAATAAGAAGCCGCAGATGAATTAGTCAAAGACAGTCGACTTAATCTACATTTGAGTAATTTTGAGACTGAGATTCCTCTGCAATTATGCTCAGTATGAAATGGTTGGGGAATATTCAATTACTCAACCAGATATTGATGGTGAATCAAAGGCAATATAGCCAGGTGTGGTGGTGCACACCTCTAATCCCAGCACTCCAGAGGCAGAGCCAGGTGGATCTTGTTAGTTCAAAGCCAGCCTAGTCTACTTATGGAGATTCGGTCCAGCTAGGACTATATAGTAAGACCCTCTCTTAAAAAATAAAAAGATGAGGGAGACAATCTGTACTGTCTGTGACAGGTCATTCCTACCATGGAATCATGACACAACTATATGCCACAGAAGTAACATCTACTGTGGCAAAATATTGAAACCGTGAAGTACATAAATGGGCTGGTCCAATACAGAGAAGGGTCCACCTGATGAAGACAGCCAGGCTACAACAGACAGGCTAATACGTCAGAGCAGAAGTTGTCAGAACCAGTAGAGTCTTACCAGTCACAGCAGATCCCACTGTGGCTGGCAACAGGAAGGCTGTCAGTGTCTAGACACAGGGCTGTTCACACCGACATTTAGTAAACCATCTAGGTGTGGCTGTGTGTGATGTGGAGGCCAACTATGAGTGAAAGAGGAACACAAGCATTTTAAAGGCAAGACTTTATCACCTACTCGGAGAAGGTGGATCAGAATAAGGCATGTGGATGAAAGGTGTCCTTCGTGAGCTAGATATTGTTGAGTTTGCTGCATAAAAGCTGGATACTTGACAAACTTTGGTTAAATGATTAATATTTATGTCAATTGTTCCATTGAAAAGAACTCTGAGATCGATACTTAAAATAGTCATTACCTATTGTCAAAAGAAGTGATGCATATCACACCAGCAAATGGTGCTACTTAAAGGGCGCTATGGGCTAACAAGATAGGAACTTTTTAGAGCACCACTGAATTTACCATAGCGCTATCTATCCCTGTGCGCTTTCTCAGCCTCCAGACACAAAAGTGTACCATCTTAAGTTAACATTAGAGAAGTTTTCATACCGGGAGCGGGGGGATGGGGGTGGACTTAGAAGCATCTGTCCTATGCGATACAAATATTACACAAAAACAAATACTGGGTTATTATTCCTCACTAGCTGATGATTCAAAATGACTAAGCAGCTAGCCCACTTGACTTCACAGACTCTCATCCTTAAAATGATCCCAGGTACCTGGACTTGATTTGTGACCACCTGCCTGTCATCCCAACTTGAAACAAAGAAATGGGGCCAATGAAATTCAAATTAGCAAGCAAGTTTGTGTGTCTCCATTTCAGCTTTGATTGACAGCTCCTGCCGTGTTTTCGGCTTAGGGGGACAGGGTGTTTACTTGCTGTTTTGTTCATTTTGTGTTTTGTCTTTTTTTTTTTTTTTTTTTGGCATTCCATGCACTGCCATGTGCCTGGCACTTTGGTGGTAGTGTGAAACCTATAATAATTTCTAAATTATCTGCTTCCTGATTTCGAATAACTTCCAATATAGTTAGGGACAAAATAAATTATATCCATGTTCCAACATCAAGCACCATAACAGAAAGAAAGAAGGAAGGAAACAGAGAAAGGAAGGAATGGAGGGAAGGAAGGAAGGAAGGAAGGAAGGAAGGAAGGAAGGAAGGAAGGAAGGAAGGAAGGAAGGAAGGAAGGGAAGAGGGAGGGAGGGAAGGAAGGAAGGAAGGAAGGAAGGAAGGAAGGAAGGAAGGGAAGAGGGAGGGAGGGAAGGAAGGAAGGAAGGAACGAAGGAAGGAAGGAACGAAGGAAGAGAAAGATGTGGGCCTTCTGAATGGGAAAGTGTCCCAAAGCTTCAACAGCACAAAACCGGAGACAACAACCTAGGAGCTATGTCTGGGGCCCTGGGCTGCACCCGGGAGACATTGTGGACCACAAAGTGTTCAGACTGGCTGAGTCTACAAAAGACAGAAGGACAAACAAGGACCCAGTTTAAATCCAGTTAGTGGATGACCTTGAGTGACATTCTGGGCATTGGTAGTTTCTACAGCCATCACCTAGCTTGGCGTTTTGCTTGTTTTTCATCTACTGAGTGAAGCTCCATTCATCTTCCCATCACGGGAATTCTGCAAAGCTGGTCGGGGTCTCTAGGATGCTGCTCGGCTCTTGTGTCCATCCCAGTATTCCTTTTTCCTTCTATAATTATGGTAAGCACACACAACAGAAGTTTATCATCTTAATGACTATCTAGTGTCCAGTTCATTACTATGTTCAGACTGTCATCAGCAAATCCCCAGGCCGGTTTCATCCTGACGAACTGAGCATCTATATATCCATTAGAGAATGGCTGCCTATTTCCTCCTCCCACGCCTCTAACCTCCAGCCCACTAGTCAGTACTACACTTTCTTGTTAGTCAGATACCACATGTATGTGGAATTTAATTTTGTCTTTGTGCAGCTGGTATAAAGTCCTCAAGGCGCTTCCACGTTATTTCGTGTAACAGAACTTCCTTCCATCTTAAAGTTGAATAATATTCCCCTATGCCAATACACCACATTATTTATCTAGTCATCTGTTGATGGACATTTGGGTTGCTTCCACCTCCTACGGTGATACTTCTGTGAGCATAGATATGCAGTTTTCAGGTTTTAAAATATATAAAATGATACCCACAACAGACACATGGCCACCAAGATCTAAGCGATTTTCACATTACGTGAACTCATAGCCTAGTAAACAATAAGAAGAGAAAGATTAAAAGGTGTGATTGGCTAATGCTCAGAGCCCTTTGACTGGCAGTCCTATGGCAAAGAGCCTGCCCCAGCAGCCACCCTTCCACGCCCCAATGTGGGTTACTTTCTTGATAGCAGTGTGCTCTGTCTCTATTGACCTTGAGGTTTAGTCGGCCTAGATTTGCATGGCATCACGGCACCCTTTGCAAGAATAATACCCAGAGTTTGTCAGTTGGTCAGCTTGCTTTTTTTCTCCTTCCGGTCATTACTGACATTATCTATTATTTGATTTTGAAATACCAAAGAACACGGTTTGTACCAGGATCGCTGATCACATCTGTCAAGTATAAAGAATAGCACAAAGGGCTCTGCTTTCACAAAAAAAAAAAAAAAAAAAAAAAAGCAACTTGTGTGAAAAACTTGATACTGTGTGAATCTTTGAAAAGTACAAAGATAAAATAAAATTTAGTTGCCATCCTGCAGTTTGTTGGTATTCACTTTTTAAAAAATCAACTCGTTAATCAGCATCCATTGTCCATGAGATTTCCCCCAATTGCTTGGCTCAAGTACCAACTTAGGTACCAACTTAGACGCACCATTCCTAAGCAAATGCAACATTTCTCCCAAGCCCTCGGCTCTCCCGTCTCCTTCTCCTGACTTATTCTTAATAGTCCCTCTCACCGTCTCCATCCTGCTTACTTTTTATATTTTTAATCTAGATTGTTCCAGGAGGTCAAAGATTGTGTCCGCCTTGTTCTTCCGTAAAGCTTTCTTCTGTCTTATACCCACACCGCCTCCCACATGGCGTGCCAATAAACGCTTGTCGGATTGATACGTAAATAAACCCATGAGCTACAATCTGAAGGTAAGTGTAGCAAACCGTCTGGAGTTTTGGAGTCTGCAAGTCCGTAGGCTTGAAGCCTGGCAACTGTATTTAAAGCACATAGTTCTCCGTCCAGAACAACTGAGCTCATCAGACTGGTCCCTCAACCCCAGAACTGAGCTGAATTGTAACTGCCAAGTGCTAATGTGACCGTGTGAGGTGGTTCAAAATGGAAGCAGTGAGGCCAAAACTAAGAAGAGAAGGAAGGAGAACAGATCTCTCTCTAGAGAGTGAGGGAGTGACACGGAAAAAGACAGAGGAACCAGGTTATTATGGCCTCCTTCAACAAGAGACTCAGCACCTGAGTTGGTGATGTTTTCCTTTCCCAGTCCTTGTGGATTCTGAACTTACATTTGCACTCTTATAATAAATTCCCTTTCTTATTTAGGCTGGCTTGGTATGGACCTTTATCCCCTACAACTACAACAGCCCTAACCAAGATAGCACTGTAAAGTAATTCCTGGTGCAGATGATAAACGTGTTTGCATTCATCAAAGTGATATTTCAATGGGTCCGTGGTCAAATAAACGTTCCTGTCTTTTTTGCACTTTGTCGGTTCATTTAGAATCACATGGGGCCGGGGTTCACTCTGTGGTTTGAAGACAGGGCTCTTTATGTGCCTTTTTCATATGATAATGCAGAGGATATTTTCAGCCCAGCCCTCCATCAAACCAGCATCATCTTGAGGAGACATAATTAGAGCTGCTATTTGGCTGGCTCCTAATGGAAGACAAAGCAAACAGTATGCTAAGAAGTTATTTTCAATGATGACACTTCAAACAACAGGGAGAAGGGCCCGGCCAGCAAGTTGGAACTCTTGTAGCCCAATCTGTGGTGTTCTATCCTCAGAGGACCTCCCCGACTAAGAGGGCTGCCAGTAGCTTTTCTTGGGTGGATGAGTTGTGGTTACTCCAACAGGCTATGAAATGGTTCCTGCTGGATCCCACCATTCCAAATAAAACCAAGAAAAGTGACCTTGATTACCAGAGAATCGTATTCTGCAATAACTACTTCAGGATCCACTGGAAACAGCTGGCATAAAGTGGTGGGGGATTTTCTGCTTTCATTCAGTTTTGTTTCTTTGTAAGTGCAACTGTTCAAAATCACAGCAAAATGTTTATCTTCCAATGACTGTTCAGTTCTGTGGCTCCTTTGAAGTCCAAAATTATGCAAATATTAAAGGGGTTGAGGGGTGTGATTCAGTGGTCAGGTGCTTGCCTATCATACCGCAAGGTTCTGGGTTCAATCTTCAGTATACACACATGCACACACACACACACACACACACACACACACACACACACACACACGCACCACAAATTACTAGGAGTACAAATTTTTCCAAATGTTAAAAACTGTAAAAATCATTAACAATGGTAATGAATTCTCTTTTGATGCTACATACCCTGGGAGGGGAATATAATTAGAGAACACTTGGTTTGTAGTCCAATTATTTAGCCACTCTGTTTCAGGAGAGAGAAATTTGGCTTAGTCAGAAAGCATCAAACTGCATGACATATCCTACTGCTGTAAAATAATTGTGTTTCACATACATAGTAAATGTGTTTGAAAAGTGGGAGGATAAGAGAAAATAGCTTCGAGACACACAGGAGACGAGTACTGGCATCAAGCTTTCCAACACTATCCTTTTTTTTTTTCTTAACTTTCAAACATTGCATAAGGTTCACTCAGACAATTGGGTTTGTGTGTAAATACAGTTGACTGGTTCTCATTGCAGAGACCCCGTCCCCTCTCTCCAGCTAATAATATCTCCCTTTTTGTTCCACCTCATTACTTCAGGCTCGCTCCTCACAGTTCTAAGCTAAGTAATTTCTCTCTCGACTCTCTGCACCTTCACAAATATTTGCAAATGGTTAGCGTGCCCTACCCTGGTACTTAACAACGAAGCAAAAAAAAAAAATCCTCAGTGTCTTTAACACTTAATAACTAGGCCAGTGTCTTAACTGTTTTTTCTCTCTCCTACAATTTCAGCTGTCTAACGGCTATGGTAATTATCCAGTGCATTCCTCTACAGCACAATGTTCAATTCAGCATCCACTTTGCATTCCTTAGCAAATTCTGTCTTGGGTGAAACTGCTCTATGGCATTATCGGAGCCACCATAGCTGAGGAGAGAAAAGCCACTACTGAGTCCTGGAGAGTTAGGAGAGTGTGGTGAAGAGACAATGAGCAGTAGATTCAGATCTGTCCTACTGTGTGATCACCAGCAGTAAACTCAGAGCTGTCCTACTGTGTGACCATCAGCATGTCACTGCTTCTGTGGATCTTGTTTGCTTCAAGAGTTCAAATAGTTCATCACTAGGATGCTGTTAGGACCCTGACAGCCTGTGCTTTTAGAGCATCCCTTTAAAGACTAAGGTCAGTCAGGTCAGTCTTTTCTAGAAGCCTGCACGGTGGACTTAGAATGAAGCCAAACTCAAAGTCTGGGCCTACAGAGAACTCCTGAGAGACTGCCAAAAGTACTGAATCTTCCTTGAGTTATCCCACTGAGGGATACCCCCATTCACAGAAGCTCATGAACTTCCCAAAACCCTGCCCTGCCAAGTGTGCTGACTCGGCATGCTAGAAAAAGCTACCCTGAACACAGGGATGCTGAGAGAGTGTCTGGTGGATACAGGTGGGATACTAACACACCTACTGCTCCATTGGCTACTACCATCCAGCCTTCCATGTCTTCCAGTTCCTCCATGTTAGTCTCTCCTCTTAGATGCTGTATACAAATAACCTCCTCTGATCAGGACACTTCCCAAGTAGACTTCTCAGTCTAGCTTCGCTTTCTTAGCCAAGTCTTTCCTGGGCTTCTTCCTTACCTTGCTCTCCTTCCTTTGCTGGGTTGGCATTTCATGTCTGCTTCCTCTGTACCATTCCTCATGCTTTATACAGTTATTTTGATTTATCTTTTATTGTTTGCTTGCACCAGATTATAAGCTGCACTTGGTCTGGAATCACAGATGCTTCATTCACAGATTCGAAGCTAGCACCCTGCTCAGTGCTGATAAATGGTTGTTATTCTCTGCGTTGCTCTCACATGAGTAAACTTTTGGAAGCCCACAATTTGTTTTTAAAAAAAAAAATCCATGGTAACCAAAATGTTTTGTTGAGACAGAAAGTATTCTAATACGAGATTCTACATTGGAAAGGGCTCGTTTGGTGGTCTCCTGGGGGAGATAACAGGTGCTTCAGCTCTTGTGACTTGGTAAGGATGGAGCGGATATGAGCAGGGCTTGGGTCTTCGGTCTCAGCCCTTTGTGCTTGCTAATGGTGTTTTCCTGGGCATCTGATGTGTGTGTGAAGCCTTTACATCTTGTTTGTTTACTTATTTGTTTGTTTGTTTTGTGTGTGTGTGTGTGTGTGTGTGTGTGATGCATGTGCGTGCTTGCACAGGTGCACATGTGGATGTGTACACAAATGTGCACAGGAATGAGCATGCCATGAAGCCCATGTCCAGATCAGAGGACAACTTGCTGGAGTCAGTTCTTCCTCCCACCCTGTGGGTCCAGGGATTGAATTCAGGTCACCAAGCTTGGAGACAAGAGCTTTTACCTGTTGAGCCATCCTACTAATGCAGATGATTTCTTAAATATCACCTGCGCTCAGATGTGCTTCCAGTCTACTAAGTGAGAAAAACAAAAAACAAAACCCTTGTATATTGTATGTGCTAGCAAAATATTTGGATTTAAAAATAACAATAATAGCTAGACCACAAATACAGTGTCACAAAGCTCTGCTAAAGGAATCTGTTTCTTTCTTTTTTGTTGTTGCTGTTTTTGTCTTGTTTTCTTGTTTGTTTTTCAAGATAAGGTTTCTTTGCATAGCTCTGTCTGCCCTGGAATTTGCTCTATAGACCAGGCTGCCCTCAAACTCACAGAGATCTGCCTGCCTCTGCCTCCTGAGTGCCGGGATTAAAGGTGCATGCCACCACCGCCCAGCTTAGAATCTGTTTCTAAGTGGTGATTTTAGATTAAGAATCACGCTGAGTCACTATTACCTAAGTCTATGCTCGTAGCAGACATCATTAATCAATTGTGGCACTCCTTCACTGATTTAAACCATAATTCTAGAAACCTGGCAGATGATACCTGAGCCAAGAGATCAAGGTCAACCTTGCAAGTGATAAGCCACACTGAAAGCATGGGGATAGGATAATGGTATTATATGTGGCATAAGCAGAAAAGTAGTTCAGTTTTGTGATATTTTTCTCCAAAACTCATAATTACAATATATTCACGAGGGGGAAAAAAAAAACACCAAGATAAATTCAAAGTGAAGGGTATCATACTGAGTGGTATACTTCAAAGGCCTGAGTGATATACTTCCAAACTGTCACAGTCACCAAAGCCGGGGGGTGGGGGTGCGTGAAGGGATGAGAAACTATTACAGATCGAAAAACAGAAAGGAATGTAACGACTGAGCATAACACAATGCCATTTTTTATTTAGTTGATTGATATTTTGTCAGTGCAGAGACTTGAAACTAGAACCTTAAGCATGCTGGGAAAGCACTGAGTTGTATCCCCAGCAACAATACAATATCTTGAATAAGATCCTGGATCAGAAAAAAAAAAAAAAAAAAAGCACTAGTAAAAGAAAAAGGAGCCAGATAAAATCTGAATAAAGTCTGGAGTTAACTGGACAGCAACTTATCAATGGTAATTTCTTAATTCTGATAAATACAACCTTAGTAATTTGGCATATTAGCATTTATGGGGGAAGGTTTCATGTATATGAGAACTCTGTCTTATCTTAGAACATTTTCTATAAATCTAAAATTATTCAAAAATCAAAAGGTTATTTTTTGACTCAGTGAGCCACAGCCTCTCATTATTAGTTATGAACATGTTCAACATACTTAACTTCTCTCGGTTTCTCCTTTCCCAACAAATAAGTATCTTTCCTCTCTTCAGATATTTTGCTGCAGATAAAGAGTGTTGAAATTACTATCAAAACTCAGTTAGAACATCTAGCTTGGGGCGTGTAGTAGGAAATAAATGATCCTGCTAAACCCAGTGTTATTCTTTCCTACTTTCAAACAATTTAGGGGTTGATCTACTGCCACAGACTTCCTTAAATTAATGTCTTTTAAAATATAATTAATTTCCAAACTATCTTTCATTTACACTCAAATTTAATTGCGATGTTTGATATCTGGGCATGGACAGAATTTATGGAGTCCTTTGATACGAAAGCACTGCCTCCCTAAACACCAGCAATGAACAAAATTGCTGCAAATCTTGTACTAATACCCTCCAGATGACATGCGCACTGTGAGAGTCTTAGTAAGATGCATATCGCTTTTTCCTTGAAGACACATACCAAGAGCAGGTCACGTGCTTTCTCTGTACTTATGGACTCCATAACTCACTGTCTGGGTGAAATGGGCTGTTTTTGAAAACTTAGAGACCACAACCTTCACTTTTCAAATTGTAGAGCTAGCAGATTTCATTTACAGTATATTGCAACAAGTCCCTGGGAGTTTCCACCAGAGCCTGTAAATCAGAATCGGTTAAGAAAAATGTTCAAGAGAATTTCCCATTTCTGCAGACAGAGAAGGCTGAAAAAATATCAGAGGTAGAGTTATATAGTGTGAAATGACACTTTCTAAAGGGCTCTTTTGAGCAATTTATTAAGAATTTGTCAAAGACATGCCAAGCACTCATCAGTGAATTAGACATGTATTAAATGCTTATTGTAGCATTTAAAGATCATGGTGCTTACCACTTAGAATCTACTTAACACGCTCAAAACATTTTCAATTCTAATTAAATGCCCTCCCACGTGAATCTGTGTAGAAAAATAGCGTTTATAGGAGAAAGAAATACCTAGACACACAAATAAAAAAATCCATCAGAGAAGACTTGGGAACTGGAGCATGGTATTAAATATGTAGGCGAATGAATATCATCTTGAATTTCAGCCAAAAGTCTAAGCTAGTTCCCCAAACAACCATTTGGAGTTCAATCTTTTCATCAAAATGAGCTTTTGTGCTTTTTTTTTTTCCTTCCTAAAGTTTTAGCTGCCCTAGACAGAATCTTTTGAGGGTTGGGCTAATTAGGTGGAGCAAACAGAGAAACCAAGCAATTCTGTCTTCCCAGAAGGAGGCTTGTCTTCTCAGAATCTGGTGTAATGGAGACGGCTCAGACTTTTCCAGCTTTGTGATTTACTTCCGCTTTATGTTTTTAGATTTTCAAAGGCATGCATTCTTTCCCAATGGGATCAACATTTTGATAGAGGGGGATACCAATGGGAAGTTCACCTTCACAGGTAATCGTCTTCTATTTGAAAATATGAGGTACGCGCACAGAATCTAGACTTCCAATGCATATTTGGGACAGCAAAGTAGAAGAGGAAATACCCAGGGAGAGAGAAGGGACTCATGGGAAGGAGAAGGAATGAGGTGGGGGAGCAAAGGCAAATCCCATGCTTCCTTTCATCTAGGAAATCTAAAACATATACATGAAAGCAGGGCTATCTAGGTGGAGGGAAGAGACCAGCAGCAAGAGGGGCAAGGGTGGGGAGTAGGGGGAGTGGGTTGGAAAGAGAGCTCAGTGGTGCCCGGGTATGGAAATGTCCTAGCGAAGCCCTTACTTTCATGCTACTTTTTAAAAGTAATAAAAATCATGAGATGAGTTAGGATGTTTACTCCAAGAAATTGGGCATTCCAACTTTCACTTTGGCTGTTCCCTGGGGAGCCTTGATTTTAATGTTAAAACTACAGACCCCAGTGGTAGGAAAGATGGCCTGTAAAGAAGGCTTATAAACAGCAGAGATCTATTACTGCTCTGCCATCTGGAATGCTAAGATCAGGGTGCCAGCATAGTGGATTTATTATAGACTGATACATTCTAGCTGTGTTTTTACATGATGAAAAGCAGCAAGGCCGCCCTCTGGAGTTTCCTTTCTAAGGCCAAAGATGTCATTCAGGAGAGTTCCACTCTCACTGATGATGTAATTACCTCCCAAACCCTTCCCCTCTTAATACCAGGTTATTCAGCCCATTCCTGACAAATCTGAAGGAAAAACAAAACAAAACAAAACTAGAGCTAGCGTCACTTGGACTGATTGGGCTAGTGTCCTGCTCAACGGAATCAGCAACCATACTTTATCCAGAAGGGCATAGAAAGAACAGTTAAAAGGTTTTCAAAACTCTTAAGAAATGCTGGGACCCATATGAGCAATTGGTTCAAATCCAACCCCTCCTCCATGTGAGCCTGGCCTAGCTGGCTATATTCAAGAGTAACATGTTTGTTATCTAAAGCATAGCTGTTACTGATAGCACCCCTTCTTTGCGTCTTGGCTTTGGTGTCGGCTATTCAGACAAGACATAAGTGGAGACGTACATAATGCCTAGCTCAGAGCAAGTAAGCATAATGGTGTCTACTGTTGGAACCATGTGAAGGGGTTGCTGGAGCCCTGCTCCTTCTGTGTAGCTGGTGGAGAGGCCATGCAGCATCACCTGGAGGTTGGAAGGCACAATCTCAAGTCCCATGCCAGGTCTACTAAGTCAGAATCTGCATTTTAACATGACCCCAGACCACTTCATGGGGGAAACTACAAGATCTCAGGTAGAGTCTGCATTTCTAACAAACTCTCAGAAGACTGCTTGCTTCTGGACTGCAGTCTATTCTTTGGGTAACACACAATAGAGTGGTTCTACCCCTCCCATATGTCACTCGGGAAGAAACAGAGTTCTAAGAGCAGCTTGTTCGGGTCACGCACCAGTGTGTACCAAGTCTGACTCAGTGCTCCTTATTCTGAATAAAGAGTTTGAGTGACAAACTGATCAGAGCAACCCAATTCTCTAAGAGCGCAGCGGATGATTTGAAATGGACTGCCTATCAGATCCTGAGCTCCTGTACACATGTCAAGGTGAGCCCCTAAACGGTTGTGTTAATGAGCGCAATGTTATAATTCACAGAGTCACTGTTAGACCTAGCAAATTCATAATTAGAGGTAATTTTGCACCTGCTGTCGTGGGAAGATGGCATTTCCTTTCATTTAGCTTGATGCTTTGATGATACCCTGGGAGCAGCAAGGACTACGCAGTCTCCCACTGCGTCCTGGAGGAGACACACAGCCTTCACCTGGCTATCGCTAATGAAGCCATCTAGCATCCTTGGGATCATCTGCCCCTTCTCCTACCATTGTATCTTCCATGGGTCAGAATCGGTAGCCATTGTCCAGTCGGTTACAGGAATGCCAAAAGATACCTGGATTCCTTTTAGTAAAAAAACCATCTCAAACAACATCAAATAAAAATGAGGCCAGGGATTGCAGTGTTGAGGGGTAAAGAGGGAGAGGCAAGAATAGAAAACAAACTTGCAAACAACTTCTCCATCTAAGAACACTGCATTGAGATTGCTGCCACCAAACCTTCCGGTAGCTGAATCTACTTTCTAGCAAGACCCTGCTTCTAGAGCTTAGGGTTCCCCCTTCCTCGGGGACTGTCTTAGACCTGAGGGATTTCTCTGAAGCCAAGTCATTAAGGAAGAGAGTCATATGGTAGCACTCACAGACAGGTCCCACCTGGTACTGACACCAGCTTCCAGTGCTCATGACTGTCTGCAGCTGCAGGGCTCCCCTGGTTCGAGGCTGCCTCTGTGGATCTCAGATACCCAGGCTTCTCCCTGGTGCTTTGTACTAGCCAGAGAAAGATGATGGGGCTAGGCAAAGCCTGTCCCCAAGACCCACCCACAAACCCACCACTTCTGCTCCAGTGCCACGCTGGATGTTTGTCTGTGCTATGGATTGAATGTCTCCCTAGAAACTCATGTTGAAATGCACTTGCCATTGTGACAGTCTCACTCAGTGAGACAATTAAGACGTGGTCAGGTCATGTAGACTGTGACCTAAGAAATAGATCGATACTATTTCACAAGTGGGCTCCAAGCTCCATGCCCGTGTCTGCGTCCCATGTATTTGCTTTGCTCTTCTTCCATGTTAGGACACAGTAGAGGTCAGCGCTATGTCCTTGGCCTTCCCAGCCTCCACAGCTGTGAACCAATAAACTTATATCATTGATATATGGCCCAGTCTGTGGCATTCCATTGTGACCCAAATATACTTAAATCATTTCTAAAAGACCCATACAGTGGAATTCTGCTATCGCAACACAACATGGACTAAAGCAATGTAGGAGCAGTAGGGTTTTGCCTGCTCAATATTCAAACTGAAGCTTGGTTGAGGCCAAGTCATTCCTTAACCAAGACTGTTCCAACCCTCAGTTTCCCCTCAGTGTTCATCATAATGAGGACTATCACAACTTGGGCTAATTATATGAAACATGACATTTATTGGGCATGTTAGTCAGGAAGGGGATCGGGACTGGAAGCCAGGGGGAGATTCAGGTTTGGGCTTCAAGTCCCTCAAACTGTGACTGCTGCTGCCTCACTCATTGCTAACCATCCTTGTCATAGTGGGGGTGTACTCCCCCGAGAGCAAGTATTATCCCCAATCGCTTTAATTGCCTGCTGATGAAGGATCAGGTAATGTCCACCTTTTTCCTATGTGATGCAAAGCTGCAATGGGCATTCTGTAGGGTGCATTGCTCAGCTGTCTAATCACTAGGGCTTGGGACAGCGCATGACCTGAACAGCAGGAGCCACTCATGACTCCACTTTGTGAGTCTACACCCGTTTCCCCCGATGCCTCTCCCGAGTATTCCACAGGAGTCAACAGAGAATTCCAGGTCACGTCTGGTCATATGACCTTAAACGAGTTCCTTGACTTACTTCCTCCAACCAAACCCTATCTATCACCTCCCGTCTAACACCACCTCCAGGTCATCAAATTGAAATGCAACTGGTGAAGTGAGAAAGCCCGGGGATCTAAACACGTGGGTCTTCTCATGGAACACTTCCTATCCAAACAACAGCAATGATGGTGACATTGGGAGTGAAAAAAAAGAGAAGGGATTTAGGAAGGCTTGATCATCCATGAACACATTCCACAGGGGCTGGTGTGCATCTGCTCAGAAGGTGAATGGTCCTTCAAAAAGGAAGCGTGAACCTCACTTCCCCAGCCCAGCTCAGCCCCGATTCCTACCCATATTGCCTCCCTTTCCAGGAAAAAAAAATGAAGAAGGAAAAGAAGAGGAGGAGGAAGAGGAAGAAAAGCCCATCTGGGGAAACTCTAAGAGATTCTACAATGCTCTAGAAAGGCGAATTACTACCGGGTGTGTTAAAATCTTGTACATGCACAAAGTCAACATGAATCCCCAACGAAATATAATTAACTGTAAGCTATTTTAGTAAACATAAGACTTTGTTATATGGGAAAGAAAAGGTGCGATGAAGCAAAAGTCTTTTCCATGAAGATGTATGCTATTTTCGGTTTCAGGTGGTAAGAGGGTGGCTGCAAAATTATCGGAAACATGATTACAGGGTGGGGGTTTTTTTGGTTTTTTTTTTTTTGCTTAAGGTTTCTGATGCTGCTGTCTTTAGAAGATGCCTTGCTTTCCTTCCGTTTACTCCTCTGAGGTTCAAACTACAATCGAGGCCTATATTAAAAGGCAATCATTACCCCGAGCCCAGAGGACAAAGCCTCAGCAGGCCACATATGAGACGCTTGATTTCGAGCGGTGTTAAGAGGGTTTTTAATTACTCCGCTTTGGACTCAGGTATCACCTTCCTGGCAAAACAGCAAGGGGAGAGGCGCTTTCTAACTGGATCAGGCCACTTCCCCCCACAGCCCAGGACCAAAGCCATCTTGCCTCACAGGAGAGAAACTATTTTAAACTAGTATCTTAGAGAAATCAGGGAGGAGAGCTATTTAGAGTTTTCTGAGGCTCCTGGGAACAAGAAGAGGGGGAAAGTAGACGAGTCTTATCAGTACCCAACGTCTCTTCTTGTCCCCAGCAAAATTCTGCTGAAGCTACCCCACTGTAAATGACAATGAAAGAATCTTTAAGAGTATGGGCGTGGAGAGTTGATCCCAAAGACCTGCCCTTAATCCCGGGCCATCGGGAATTCTCCAGCAAAACTGCTGTTGAGATGCAATGCCCATTGTAAGGTAGTAAGAGGGTGAAAAACTGAGGGACATGGAGGTACACTCCCGTAACCCTAACATGGCTCCGTAACATCCTAGATGCGTGACTATGCAGAAAATAGCCGCCTCTTCTACATATGTTTTACAGGTTGGCCTGTAGGTCAGACTCAGTCTGTTGTTGATAAATTGGGCACTGTAATGTGTTTCTCAGGGGCTGTTCTGAACAGAACCTGCATTAAGACACACAGTGTTCTGGTGCACATGTGAGTATCTAATAAACACCAATTGCTATTAGTAAGTAGTAAAGAAGTCCAGGGATTGCAGTGGGGAGGAAGCAGAGCTGGGAAAAGTCTATGAAGCTAGATTCCCCTTCCTCCTAAAATCTCTACATCTACAGCTGGGGAGATGATTCACTGGGTAAGAGTGTTTGCTACAAAAGCAAGAGATGCTGACTTCAAATCCTCAGCACCTACGTAAAAGCTTGGGCATGGCTGCACGTGCCTCTAACCCCAGCATTGAAGAGGAGAGACGGATGGATCCTGGGCTGGGTGGCTGGCCTAGCCCAATGTCAAGCTCCAGGCTCAGCGATAGGGCCTGTAGGAGCTCAAGACTGGAGATTTGAGAGTGGTGGGAGGAATAGTTTGGGTTTGGGATGCAGGAAAGGTACAGAGGACAGCTATGTGAAGTAACAAAGCCCCTAGAACTGGCATGAAAGAATGAAAGAACATGTAGGGCTGGGTATGAAGTTCAGTTGATACAGTATTTACCTAGCAAGCATGAAGTCCCAAGTTCAAGCCCCAGCACTGCAGGAAGCAAGTGTGGAGGCACACACCTGAAATCCCAGGATTAAGACTGGGCTGTGTGAGGCTCTGCCTTAAAAACACACAAGAAAATGGGAAGGAGGGGAGAGGACAAAAGGAGGAAGGGGGAGGGGAGGAAGGAAGGAAGGGAGGGAGGGAGGAAGGAAGGGAGGGAGGGAGGGAGGGAGGGAGGGAGGGAGGGAGGGAGGAAGGAAGGAAGGAAGGAAGGAAGGAAGGAAGGAAGGAAGGAAGGAAGGAAGGAAGGAAGGAAGGGGGCAAAGAGTATGCTGGAAGCAGCAAATGAGCAACAGGCCATAGGCACTATGAAAGGTTTATTTGGCCCACTATTCTAGGTCCCAGCCTATAAGAGCAGAGAGTCACAGTGGCTTTCTTCCAAACTCACATTAAGCAGAATGCCAATGTCCCAAGTCAAGACACCAAGTCAGAGAACGTCACTGTTAGCCACCTGGTGAGTGTTCTCTGTGCTTTACAAATGTACACTTTTCAAAACAGGTGTCTTGTTGTACAGTTCACCGCTGCTTCCTTGACGCATTGTAGAGTCGTTCCTGTCAGTGCTGCTGACAGCCCCTGTCCCTCGTTGTACCCCCAGCATCCGATACAACTCTGGACAAACTCATAAGCCTGGAAAGTTGGTTTGTTTCCAGATCTCCACAGCACTCATCATCACTTTCTATCCACCTAGGGATAGCTCTTATTTAGCATAAAATCTTACATGTGCGTTGTCTGGATAGGAGGTACGAATGCTTAAAATTGAGGCGATATGTTATCAAAATGCTCACTCCCTCAAAAAAAAAAAAAAAAATGGTTCTCATTTTATCTATCTTACCTGCCCCTTTGAATCTTGTAACCATGGTCACATTTTCCCATGGGTTGTATTCTCTTTCCATGGGCACTGGCCTGCCGGGACCGCAAGAATAAAGCACCACAGACCAGTGGCTCAAACAACAGAAACTTATTTCATGAAGTTCTGGAGGCTCCAAGCCCAAGGTCAAGGTAGCAACAAGGTGAGTTCTCTCTGGAGAGGACCTCCTGGGATTATAGATGGCTGTCTTTCTCTTCACATGGTCTTCCCTCTGTATAAGTTTGTGTTCTAATCACTTTCTTAAAAGGACACCAGTCATTTTAGACTAGGGTCATATGATCTCATTTAAAGGCCCTAGATTATGAGCAACATCTGAATCTTGGAGGGCAGAACGCAATCCTAAACACTACCTGTACTCTTGCATTTCTGAAGTATTTGCATTTCTGAATACAAAGAGAAATGACCCAGTGTTTCCTATTAATCAAATGGATACGTTTTCACAGCACCACTCCCTAGTCCATGGCTCATCCAAAGAGCAAGATAAACTCTGCCCTATACGTGCTCCACAGCCTCAAGCCTGCTGCCTTCCCTCTGTTTTACCATCAAACACAGTGGTCACATCAAAAGCAACTCAAATGGAAGTCCTATATGAAAGAGAACACGGTTTGAGATCGCCACGCCTCTAATGACAGCTCCTCCCATTCTCAAGTTTGTGCACCATCCCCAGTCCCCTTCGGCCTCCTCAGAGATCGTTAGAGCCACTAAGAGAACTACTTCCTGTGCAAACAGTCTCCAAAGGCAATTAGGACTCACGCTTCCTCCAGTGCCTGCAAAACCTGATGTGTTCCATGCTTCTGTGAACATTAACCGCGACTTGGTGACAAAGTCCCAAAAGGGACAGATTCGTTTGGGGTAGCAGACGATGACTTCATTGGGAAGGCCATTAATCATAATTATGAAATAATGAAATGGTTGTCAATTTGCCCATGCCTAATAACGCCCAGTTAATAAGAGGGTCTTTTATTTCTCATGGTGGACACGGATGGCGAAGGATACTGTTTCTGGGAGCGTTACATGTCTTGGATGGCTGAAGTGCCTTGGCCGGTGGAAGTCACTCGACTCTTGGCTGGCTGCCTCAACAGCACTCTATGAGCCGTGCAATAACCTCTCTGAAATGCACCACTGCTCCTGTCTTATTGCTTAATTAATCCACTTCTAATTGATATGGCCATGCATGACCACGGCTGCTTCCCTGCCGTGAGAGCCCATAAAAACATATTTGGTTTTTCTAACCGGACTTTTGAAATGTCAAGAGCGTGAACTTTTAAAATGACATCATACTTTCTCAAGAAATGTGAGTCCCATGACTTTGGCCAAATATTATCCTGACATCTAATAAAAATACCTAGGTGCACTGAAAGCATGGCTGTATTTCAGAGGACTTCCACTGCAGGGAGGAGGGGGTAGGAAATGGAAGGAAGGAGGGAGGGACTATGTGGAGAAGGGGTGCTGCTGTCGCCTTATGCACCCTCGCTGGTTAAATGTGCCTCTTATTCCTTCTCCCCTAATCATGTCGTCATCCACTGAAGCCCGGATGGACAGTTCTATGAACAGACAGACCGTAAAGTGTTTGCCTCGTACATGTGAGGACGGGAGTTCGGCGGCCCAGAACCACACAGAAAGCTAGTCACAGGGACGCACACCTGTAATCCAGTAATGGTGACACTGGAGGTGGCGACTGGCAGACTCTTGGACACTCAGAGGCCAGCTAGCCTGGCCCATGTGACAGTGTTCCAAACAGAGATCTTGTCAAAGGTGCCTGAGAACTAACACTCAAGGTTGTCTTTTGATCTTCATACATACGGGAGCATGTGCGCGCGCACACACACACTATTTAATTAAAAGAAAAATAAAAACAGTGACAAGAGTTCAGATCCCAACTCTGGTCACAGCTACCCATCATCCTGAACACAAAATCCTTTTTGCAAATTTGACAGACATTAAAATAACACATCACACCGAACATGTCAGGCCAGAGTGGAAAACAAAGTCTACAAACTCATGTAAACAAATTATGTAATCAAATGTAATCAAAATCATCTTCAGAAAACCCTTTCAGCAACTGCCTTCTCTCTAACCCTCTCCTCCACGATCCTCGTGCACATTCACGTTTCACCTACAGAAGAGTCTAGATCAATACTTCTCAACCTGTGGGTCCAAACCCTTGAGGGGCAGGTGTTAAAATGACCCTTTCACAGAGGTCACCTAAGACCATCCTACATATCAGATATTTACATTACAACTCGCAACAGTAGCACAATTACAGTTACGAAGTAGCCACAAAAATAATTTCATGGTTGGGGGTCACCACAACATGAGGAGCTGTATTAAAGGGTTTCGGCATTAGGAAGGCTGAGAACCACTGGTCTAGATCAAGGCTTGAGAATTGTCCATGAGAATAGTTCATGAGTCAAATCCAACCCACCCAACTAGAAAGCCACCATCCTCAGTCATTTACTTAGCTGTGAATGGCTTTCTTCACACTGTCGTGGCAGAGCTGAGAGTTACAGCAGACGGTGTGTGACCCACAGTCCCATGTGTCTACTGAATGGCTCTTTCTGGGAAAACTTAGTCTTGCTTGCTCTAAATGCAAATGACCAGTCACTTTGTCACAATGACCATCAATCCCCAACAGTGGACAGGGAAGGACGAGGAAGCATAAAGCACTCTGCTTGCCTCCAGGGTGGGCTCCATTCAGTGATAATGTTAAACTCTGCATACCTGTTTTTGGATGAGGAAGTTGTGGGCTGATAGGAGGATTAAAAAGAGATCGTAGGCCAAGCGGTGTTGGTGCATGCCTTTAATCCCAGCACTCGGGAGGTAGAGGCAGTTCTGTGAGCTCGAGACCAGCCTGGTCTACAGAATGAATTCCAGGACAGTCAGAGTTACAACAGAGAAACCCTGTCTCAAAAAAACAAACAACAAAAAAAAAGAACAGAGAGAAAGAGAGAGAGAGAGAGAGAGATCATGGTACGCTCCTTGTATAAAAGTCAGATTTTAAAACCAGCTGGAACTGCACCTGGGATTTGATGTCCCTAAATACAGTGCCCTCTTCTTCCTACCCACAGCTGGAGGTGAAAGGCAACAGAAAGGAAGCAAGACTTGGGGAGAGTTCATGTCATACTAGGTTCACGCTGGAGCTGGAGGGGTACAGAACTACATTCCCCAGGTGGGTGAGTAAAAGCTGTTCATAATCAGCACCTTCGACAGACTAGTTTGTGATCCACAAACTCAGTAGTTTAAAAAAATCCGTCCCAATTCCACCTCTACCACCTTAGCTGCCTTCTGTCCACCGCCTCCTTGAAACCCCAGGCGGATCCTAGCTCCTTCCTTCCCACGCACAGCATGGAGACAGGCAATATTAATCACGCTGATTAGGCATGACCTCCCCTTTTGTAAACTCGTGTTGATGGCCTCAAGCCCATCAGTACCTGTCTCAGTGCTTATGGTTCCATAAAGAGAGTGGTGCAGCGTGAGTTTGGGAATGAGAGAGCCTTGTGTGAGGATAGGGGTCTTCCAGGCCCAGCCTGCACCAGCAGAAGCTTCTAGAAGTGAGATTCAGAAATGTCTTCACAGCCTTTTTTTAACACCATTGATGAATTGTAAAAGCCCCCTGTATGTAGGCAAAGCCTTCTCTGCATGTACCATCTCCCTAGGAAGATTTTTTTTTTTAGACCAAGAGCAGGAAACCATGGGAGCAGGGAACTGAATCAAACCGCTGGAATAAGAACCCTGCACTATGCTTCTTAGTAGCCAGTGACCGTGTAAGAGTATGAACTTCTTCACGACTCAGTTAAATAATCTGCAAATGGCAGACCGGAGACCACTACACAGACATGTGACACGAACCGCTGCAGAGGAGGTGGGGCTTAGAAGGGCTTCACACTTGTTCTTGTGCTCGCCATCTTGGCATTCATATTTCCTCAACACGGAGCCTTGCATTTCTGTTTTGCACCAGGCCCTGTAAATATCGTGACTGAAGATCGTGAAGGAAGAGACTGCTCCCTTCACAGAACTGCTGGGACAGATTCATGTACTGTAAGTTCTGCAATAGCTAACGTGTAAGAAGCACTCAACAAGTAAATAAGCTGAGCAGTCCCACTAATTTGATCACACAACTGAGAATATGAGTCAAATAGCGGAATGGCTCTAGATGCTCAGGGTGGTGGAAACCACTAAGAGAGCACCTAACCTGGCTTAGTTTAGTTCAGCGAACATCCGTGTGCTTGGCCATCCATTCAGAGCATGTGTGCAGGGCTCTGGCTGTATGTACGTAGGCTTGGGGGAAACTGTGGAGAACAAGATGGGATGAGCAGGGTCCCTACTCCGTAGTTGACCCCCATCTTCAAACCGTAATTCCATTCCCCAAAAGACCACTTGCTGAAACACTGGGGCCGCTTATATAGACGACCTCATCTTCAAACCGTAAGCTCAACCCCACAAGAGACCACATTCTGAAACTCTAGGGTCCCTAACCTCAAATATCAGCCCATCCAGATCACGTGCCTTCCCAGACCGTGGCCTGAGACCAAGGCACCCTCTAAGTTTGGGGTCATGTCCCAAAGCCTTTGGGAGTTTTCCAGCCCTAGATGTGAAGGCTTGTCTACACCTGCTTGATTGAACACAGTGTTGGCGAGCACTGCCAGGTTCCCTTCATGAGAAGGCATCCCGGAGACTGAGCTACTGGCACTTCGTTTAACTGTTTCCTATGAAGAGGAAGTCTATATACAAACGCTGCTCTTCCCAGTGCCTGGGAACTTGCTTTCTTGGAAGTGGGTTAAACAAAGATAGTCAAGACCTTAGTGGCTGTTGTGGCAATGTCGATACTGATACATTGGTCCACTAAGTCCCATGAGTAATTCATCTCCATCCATCCATTCTTCCCATGCATGCATCTTCCGGAATGCCAAAAAGGAGCTCCCTCTGCACCACCCATCCATCCATGTCCATATGTTAAACCAGCCTTTCCCAAGTCTGTCACTCAGGATGTGGTCCACATTCGTGCGTACCTGTCTCATAGTGTAAGTCATACTTACCATAAAATTGCCTTCCCTAAAATTGAATTCGTTTATTTAAAAGGAATTTCACACCTCTAACATACAAACAGAAAGTGATTGAGTACAAACATATACATATGCATATATATATTATATAATCAAAAATAATACTGAATTTGATGATGTGTATTCTATCTACCAACTGATACAGTCTAGTAATCTTGATCCAGTTCATTTTCTCCGCCAGTTAAAGAACTAAAAGGAAGGAAAACCTTCGAGCATAACAGGTAGCAGTGGCAAAGTCATCACCAACAGAATCAGCAGCTGAAAAAAAAAAGGGCGTTTATTAGAATTGAGGAAACACATAGACAGCAGGAGTTTATTGGAGGTGACGAAATGCACACATGCAGCAGGCCCACAGAGAAGAAGAGCTTCTGCAAAGCAGAGGGAGGACTTGACAAGCCAAAAATCCAGCCTCTTCTTGAGGGCTGAAGACTTTAAAGCCTCTGAAGAGTTTTCATCCCCTAATTTAGGGTTGGCCGGTTCGAAGAGAGGTAAGATGATTGATTTACCCAAAACTGTTGTGTACCATGTTCTGATCTGGCACTGAACTTGTTGAGCCAGTCCCTCAACAAGGTCCTGCTGGTCTGAGACAAAGCCTGCAAGACCTTTGTTTTAAGTTGTCATTTTTCTCAGGTACAGAGCGTGGGGAAGAAGTCTGATGTCATGGAAATTCATCACCTTTATTACCTAGCTATGGCCTCTCTCTCTATCTGGTTGCCTACCAAGGGGTCTGTCTAACTCCTAGTCTCTCACAATTACCTCTTGCTCCACAAAGTGGTACACAGCTTGTTTGGGAACACTGAGAGTTAAACTAATTTCCTGCACTACATTCAAAGCTGTCAACACTTTAGTGTGCTCCCTATTTGCAAGTATGTACATTTTCATAAAGAACCCATAGAAATAATGTGGGGATCCTAGGCAGCCAGCCATGCCAAGAAGACATTTTGCTGAGCATGGGCTTTCTAGCAAGGCTGAGAGCTTAGGGCACGAGCAGCCAACTTAGATATCTCAGAATCATGCCCTGGAGAAAGCAGGGGAAGGGACAGGTTGTTTCAGGGACCCCAGTCTGCTTTCTGTTTCTTGCTGGTTTGTTTTGCCTAAGGAAAGCACATCAGGAGCTGCTGGGAGAGGGGTCATCTGGAGAAGTCTTCCCTGCATGGCACTGATGGAGAAGGTGGTAGGAAAGGAACTAAGACTAACAGGTATCTGCTGAATAGCTGATCAAGTCCTATCTGCTGGCTCTCAGGGCTAGCCTGGGCAAAAGCAGACAATAGTGGTGTGTCTCCTGTGCCTTCCTGTCCTGTCCCATACCCTCCTTGGGAGTCAAGGTTCACTTCAGCCTCTCATGTTTCCACCCACTCATGAGGTATTGGTTGACTTTCACCTCCTCTCCCTGTCTGTCAATCTTGATTCCTTTCCCTAGTCCAAGGCAGAACATCAATGGCCATGCCAAGCTCCTACAGACGCCATCATGTGATAGCTATACTTCTTGTTTCCTAGCAGGCCCATGTCATATAACATGGATCATAGTTCATCCTGGGACTGTGGTTGCCCTCGTAAGCCTTACCCTTACCTCGCCTGCTATTCTTTTCTGTGTCTGTTTCCTCGTATGCCTCCCTGAGCCCTTGACAAGTTTGTGTTTTAATGTTCCCAGCTAATCACCCAGCCCTGTGGGGAACTAATAAGAAAAGTATAAGTATACATATTTTAAGTAGTAAAGCATAAGAAAGAAGAGTTCTGTCTGCTGCAGTCCAAGTGGCCATAATGAATAACTTCAAAGGGTTAGTGAATTTTAGAGACAAGAGTTAAGTTTACCTCTGGTTGGATTTAAGGCACACTCTACGAGATGGGAACTCATGCCCCACACGGCTAAAGTGGCTGAGAACCTGGGACTAGATAGCCATGGGCCTAGTGGGAAACCAAATATTATTGTTCTGCTAAAGAAGCATAGCAATAAAAAAATGACTCGTAACGACGTTCTGCTATTCTCAGAGATCAGTGTCTTACTCAACCATTGTCAAAGAAGTTGCTTCTTGCAGCAGATGGGAACAAATACAGAGACCCACAACTGGACAGTGCACAGAGAGTGAGAGATTTTGGAACAGTCAGTCCTAAATAGTTGACTCCACCAATCCTCTCCCAGCCCTCAGGGCTCAAGGAGCTAATCCAGAAGAGGAAATAAAAAAGTTATAAGAGCCAGAGGTGATAGATGACACCAAGGAAACCATGTCCTTCCAGATACAGCAGGACCGGCGCACATCTGAACTCGCAGAGACTGTGGCAGCATGCCCAGAGTCATAGGTTCAAGCCTATGGAGTCCCAGCACTGAGAGGAGGCACTGGGCATGAACTCTCATCCCTAATCAAGAAGCTATCGCCAATTGACGTTCACTTGCAAAGGAAAAATTATTCTCCAATAGCGTGTCACTGGGGATACTAACCATAGTTAAAGCTAGGCCCCACAAAATGAATTCAATGGTGTTTTTGTAGATTTTTTTGTCTTATATTACTTTGTACATTTTTTGACTTACTAGTCAGTTTGCTTGTATACTATGGTTTCCAAATTTGTATTATCATAGGTTTTGTTTTGTGTGTCTGTGCGTGTATGGGTATAAGTTTCTTGTATTTTCTCTTCATTTTTTATTCTGTTCTATCTGCCTGTTTGTTTTTCAGAGAGAGACAGAGAAGGTGTAGAGTTGGATTGGTGGGGTGGTGGGGAGGTGGGGGGATCTGGAAAGAGGAGTTGGGGGAGGGGAAACTGGGATCACAATATACTGTAGGAAAAAATTTATTTTTGATTTAAAAAACAATATTCAAATTAGGTTGTTTTATATCAAATATTTATAGAGAGCAAAGATTAAGTTTAGGCAAGTTACTTTTTCTCCTTCATACACAATTTAGAATTCCTTAAAACATGCCCCGTCTTCTTATGCCAGTAGACCTGGAGGTTAAGCAAATACCTACAAGATTCTAAACTGTTGAGCAAAATGTTTTTGGCATTTAGTTGAATAAATAAAAATTCTCAACTTAAAAAAAAGATAAAAGAGTTAAGTTTATAATAGAGCCTTTTCCTGGATTGTCAAGCCTGGGGATTTCCTTATGCTACTAACAGATTTAGAAACTTTGTCTTATACCAAATTACGGAAGGATCACAAGGTCAGACTCTCCATAGAGAAGACAGGAGGTTCAAGGGAACTGTGAGTATAGCTTTTAGTGGATGAGTAAGTAAAGGATGAAAAAGACCTGTGGAGAGGAACGGGCAAGCTCTAGGCTAGGTGCGGGCTGGGACATCTTTGTCTTGTCTTTACATTGGTATTCATTATTTCCAGGCACTTTGCAAATGGGGACCGCTGCTTAAGGGGTGTGAGTATGGAGTGGCTTGTGCACGTGTCTTCCTGGATCACTGCTGGTTCTGTTCTAAGCACTTCCTTCTGCTAACACAACCGCACAGCACAACACAGGACCTGCCTGGAGGAAAGTGTTGGCTTTAGACAGTCCAGTCTATCAGACAACAGGTTCTCGAACTAAAGCAGGCCAAGAATGGCTCAGTATCTTGTGCTATGCCACTTTGGGGAACTAGCTTAGGCTCCTCCTATGCATGTATTGGTCACACACATGTATTCCCACATGCAAATCACGTGCTCATGGCTAGAATGTGCTCAGGGGGAGACATGTTTTCATGTGACATGGTCCCTACTCATAAGCCAACTACTCTGTGTCAAAAAACTCAAGATCTGCTCAATTTCAAAAATCATTATTCCAGCACTGGATTTTTGAAAACATACCAATCCAGAGCTTCCTAAGATCAGATGCTGTACACCCCAAACCGTGATTGCTATATTTCTCATTTGGAAAAAAAATATTTGAAAAAAAATTTTTGTCCAATTTTAGCCTTGTACCTGTAGCGCTGAGCCCTAATCTAAATGTCAGGCCTTCTTTCAGACTCTTCCCAAGTCCACAGAAATGGTCCCCTTGGTAGCTTGATGGTAACATGTGTGAGGAAATTCAAACTGACCTTGGTTAGGAGATGCATGAAGTCTCCAGGGTGGATGCTACAACTGACAGTAGTCTGTTTTGTTTCTCTAGGGCAGACGCCTCTTGGCAACAGTTTGCCAAAAGATCAGGCTTCGAGCCCAAGTAACACGCTGTACTAAGAGGGAGATAATTTTTCCTATTAACACGAAGAACATGAGAGAGAATCAGCCTAATCAGGACTGCATGTTCCTCCACAGAGCCCAGAGAGAGGCCAGTTGCAACCATATGTTGGGGGTAGTTACACAATGAGACTTTTCTTTTAAGCCTCAGACATTTGTCTCTCCCTTAAGGGAAAGGTACTGAAGCCACACTTGCCAAATGTACAGATCCGAACAATATAGCCCCCTTTAAAAAAAAAAAAAACTAGCTTCTAGATGTATATATCATAGAGTGAGGCTGTTCTCTGTGAAATCTCCAATGTATCTGTGGTTTGGGTATCCACCAGGCTTCATCACAACTGTATCCACAAGCCCTGAGCCTGACTGTATCCATCAGGCCTCAACCCAACTGTGTCCACCAGCCCTGAGCCTGACTGTCCACCAGGCCTCAGCCTAACTGTGTCCACCAGGTCTGAATGTATCCACCAGGCCTCAGTCTGACTGTCCACCAGGCCTCAGCCTGACTGTGTCCACCAGGTCTGACTGTATCCACCAAGCCTCAGCCTGACTGTATCCACCAGGCCTCAGCCTGACTGTCCACCAGGCCTCAGTCTGACTGTGTCCACCAGAGTACAGGAGTATAGGATTAATGTGTTCGATAATATGCAGGTTCCAAAAGCTCAGAGGCAAAAATCAGCAGACTTCCTGAGTCAGTGCACATGAGAGCCCGTTCATTTCAGTCACTCTGAGGCACAGGTGGTAGAGCAGCCACCACCCTGGGTCTCACTGGTCACTTCACCAAAAGAAAAAGAAGCTCTGGCCAGTCTTGCACAGGAATGAAATAGTCCATCCATCACAGACAAAGATCCCTTTCATTTCCAGACCCACTGGCTGGATTGGTTGGCCCCATCCAAACCTTCTAATCACAGGAAAGGCCATGCTATCACATGCCTGGAAGAGAACCTGGCCACTTTGTCAGGCTTAGTGAAGACTGCTACATTCCTTTAAGATGTGCCCTGTGCTTTCTCTGCTGTGAACCACAGTTGTTCTAGAACTCACAAAGCAATTTGACCAGATTCTTTGAACTCATTGCCGTGGCGTAGAAGATCCTTGGACTGATAGGTTCTTCAGAGTAACAGAAAGCAAAGTATCTCTGCCCAAAATGAACCAGTGTTCCATGGAGACGTCCTTCCCCTCTCCATCCCTGTACGTAAGCAATGAGCTCTGCGGAGGTCCTCTCTGATAGCCTCTGCTCTTGACTTTAATTCTCATACATTTCCAAAGCTTCTCTATTTCCTCCTCTCCCAGAATCAATGTTTTACTCAGATGGGACAGAACATTTATCTCAAGAGCACTGTTATAGAAATAACTGAGCAAGGCAGTGGGGAGAATCGGCTTGGCAACTCTAACTCTTTCATTTTATGAATGAGAAAACCATGACCCAGAAAAGTCTTTCCAAGATCATAGTCAAGCGTCCAAACTTGCAGCCCAAGCCACTCCCCACCATCCCATGTGTCACTCTAAAGAGCCCAGAAAGGAGATTTATTTTGCCTGATATGTAGGGATAAAAATTAAACATCACCATTAGTAAAAACAGCGGGGTGGGGGAGATAGGAGTTGAGACTCAGTGGCATTTAGACACAAATGGAGATGCTTTTCCATATTGCAGATTTCTAAAAGTCATGTTTGCTGAAGTTGATGGTCTACCCTCCCTGTCTCTCCCTTTCAGCTTCTTCATTCACAAACAAAAAGGCGTGAGTCCAGCCATGACACCAGGCTGTGAACCCATTTCCCTGGACCCTTAACAGAGTTGGGTCATAAAGAGAAATGACCACTGAGTCACGATTCCTAAAGGTGAAAGGAAAAGAAAAACAGATGCACAGCACCACGCACACACTTGACAGCAGGCTTTCCCGTGAATGGTGTTTTCCCTGGGAGCAGCGTTCTTATTTATATTCATAAGAACCCATTCCCAAATCAAACAATAAATAATATCTCTGGCCTCAGCCACCCACTCTTCACAAGCACGAATTCCAATTTAACCTCTCCTCTAGCTTGTTGGTGTTTGACAGATATTTAAAGTAAATATCAGTCATAGAGAATAACCCCGTGATCTCGGGGAAAGTTAGAGTCATGCAAATAATAACACTGGATTGAGGGCTGAGGGATAAAGGCAATAACTGAAACCTGTCATTGAAACCTGTCATTCTAATGATGCTAGCCCTTGATTTCCTGATTATGTGTGTGTGTGTGTGTGTGTGTGTGTGTGTGTGTGTGTGTGTGTGTGTGTGTGATGGTGTCGCAGCTTTCGGTGGATGGAACCAGGCATTGTAAAGGAACAACAAGTGCTCTTGTCAATTAGAGCAGCTATTAATACTAATGGTGCTTTAGAGTTCTCGCTAGCAGCAGTGTTGGAGACCCTAATTAGTACACCCAGGTTAACCGATAGATGACGAAATCTGAGTTGCTACCGACACCAGTCTGATAACTAGCCCACTGGTGATGGGGGCTGGCTCAGAGACAGAATTTTAAGTACCATGCAGAAAAGAAAAATTAGCATTTGTCTGTCTTCCATTGCAACGGGAGTGAGAGGATCTGGCCCAACTACAGAGCCGGGGATGGGACGCATAAAGCCCCCCGAAGCAGAGGGTGTCTTGCTTCCCAAGCCTTTTGGTGAATGGCGAGCCTTCCATGTGCTGTCATTCTGGGTGAACACAGCCAAGAGCTTGTCAAGTACTTGCCATGCATGCACAAGGCCCTGGGTTCTATCCCTAGCTCCACAGAAAATACAAATAAAAGAGCTTGTGTTGAGTTTGGTGTGGTGGCGTGCACCAGTGGCCCAGCCGCTTGAGCCCAAGAGTTCAGAGCCAGCCTGTACAACGTAACAAGGCTTTGTCTCTTAAAATATAAAAAGATAGATCAAAAAGAATTTGCATTGAAATGGAGTAGGAGAAGGTTCACAGATTCACACTCTTAACTAGGTGCCTCTATTTCACACTTGTGAGAAAGAGCACACACACACACACACACACACACACACACACACACAACCCCTTTCCTCGGCTGCTATCCAGCTGGATGGTGCTGTCCAGAGCACCCTGAGCAGGCCTGTACAGGGCTTCTTCTCAGTTCCCGTGGTAAAGCCCTTCTTCTGGTACATTTCAGAGGACCAGCACACTGTTGCCAGATGCTTAAGACAAATCTGGAATTTGTCTCAAGACTTTTGTGCAATTGAGTAAGAGAGTTTTATCTACTTGGATTCTTTTAGACTCTAAATTTAGATCCTAAAATTTAGAGTCTTGCTCCTCTTGGCCTCTACCTTATACATCTGCCACAAGTGTTTCCCTGCCCAAACTTGAACTCGGGGACTCATCATTGGAATCCATCCAGTGCTCTCGTGCTCTTAAGAGGTAAGACCTTGTCTTTCTTTGGCTGCTCACTCAGCGCTCAATATTGTCAACCTTTGGGGACCACAGGCTACTTGGGAGACAGCTTAAGGCTTGACCAGAGGGTTGAATGAAACATGATTACTTTTTTGAATGGCTTGGACCACCCATTTTACTAGTCTGGGCTACTGGTTCCCCAACTCTAAAAAGGCAGTACCAGTTACAGCACCGCCACCCCAGTCCTTTACAAGAGTGCTGTAACAAAATCAATTTCTAGGGGCTTTGGGGCTGGAGAGGACTGTGGAAATGTTTGTAACACTGAACTGGAAATGCTCAGAGCTTAATGAGCTGCTGCTGTGGGAGCTTGGAAGACACGAATGCTACATAATAGTGTGCTCTGCCATGCAGAAGCTTTTCGGTTTAATGAGATCCCATTTATTAATTGTTCTTAGTGCCTGTGCTACTGGGGTTCTGTTCAGAAAGTCTTTTCCTTTGCCATTCCCCACTTTCTCTTCTATCAGATTCAGTGTATCCTGCCTTATGTGAAGGTCCTTGTCCATCTGAAGGTGAGTTTTGTGCAGGGTGATAAATATGGATCTACCTGCATTCTTCTATGAGCAGCCATCTAGTTTGACCGGCACTATTTGTTCAAGATACTGCCTTTTTCCCCTAAAGTGTGTTTAGGACTTCTGTGTCAAAAACCTGGTATCCATCCATGGATGCTAAGACCTATCTCTGGGTCTTCGGTTCGATTCCCTTGATCAATATGTCTGTTTTTATGCCATTACCATGCTGTTTTTATTACTGTAGCTCTGTAATACAACTTAGAATTGGGGATGGTGATACCTCCAGCCGTTCTTTTATTATTCAAGATTGTTTTCGCCACCCTAGGTTTTTGCGCTTCCATATGAAGCTGAAAATCGTTTTTCAACTTCTGTGAAAAATCGTGTTGGTTTAAAGCGATGCGTTAAAGTGTAAAGCTGACAGGGGGGTAAAATGTCACAGTTCACTTCAGTCATCGGTGTTTTGGTGCTTTGGGTCAGCAACAGAGAAACAAACCAGAACAGAAACTAAGGCAAAAATATAAGAAGTGATTCAGTTACATTCATTCCATTCCAAAATACACAATTTTTTTTTTTTTATATTTTAGCGACCTTGAAATCAGAAGACATCTTACAATTGTCAACAATAAAGCAGCTGTACCTGAACGTGTGCATCGAAACCTGTACCGTAAGCAACTATGGGAAGGAGAGCCCACTGGCAATATTTGGGCGTGTTTTTAAGGAATGTTACACCTGGCCAGCCATAGTAGAACTTTCCTGTGATCATAGCATTCAGGGAGATGAGGCAGGAGGATCAGGAGTTTGAGGCCACCTGGGCTATAGCAAGACATTGTCTCAAACTGTTAATGACACAGAGGATGATACTTGTTCAAAACACAAACATCAATGGCTGGGAGTTAAAGGAAGGAAAGAAGGAAGAGAAGAAACTACCCAATGGACACAGTGGTATATTCTTATAATCCAGTCACTCAGGAATCCCAGGCAAAAATCTCTCTAACTCGGGCCAACCTGTGCACCACAGCAAGACTCCATTTCAAAACCTTTTTTTAAAAGGAAAAAAAAAAAAAACAACTAAAAGAGTAAACCACAACATTAAGAAACTTAAGCAATTTAGTTTGCTCACGTTTCCTTTCTTAGGTACATACAAAGGTGATTCTGATAAAATCTGTACCTGCATAAATATTATAAAACTCAATAAGTAGAAAACAAAAATTATAAGTATTAGAAAGAGAGTGATTTCACACTCTAGTTGGTACAGTTCGCCTTTCTCAGTTGAACCTACGTGTTCAATAACTGCCAGTTTAGGCTGTAATTAATAGAGTACTATGCAGTTTTCTAGATGCCCTTTTAACCCAGTCTGTCACATAAGATGCCTGTATTCTGGAATATGCTTTGAACAGGTTCCATTTGCATTATGATGTGGAATACTGAACCCTGCAGCAGAAGAGTCTTCAAAGCCCCTGAACCCTTCATTTCATTAGTATTCTTCTAATGAAATGTCCAGTATTATTATAAATGTTCTACCAAAGAGACCTAAGAACCAGAAATGTTACATGCCCACTGAGAGAGTTTCGAAATGTGTGAAGCAAAACGTGACAGAACATAGAAGACAAACCTTCCACTGTAGTTGACTTCAACAATCTCTTAGTAATTGGTAACAGAAGGAAAGATCAAGAAGGCTCCAAGACATACAGGAATGTACGCACACAAGCCTCTGGAGAAGCAGGATCTGAACCTGGGATCTGCTGCTGTCAACCAATGACATAGACTCTGGGGGTGCTGCTTAGCATGGGGCATGGTTGTTAGCTAAGCGAAACAGGCACCGTAGGAGCAAACTCCTATGTTAACATACTTTCCAACTGCCTTTTTCTTGGTTTCAGTTAAAATCTTTTTGAGAAAAAGAAGCCAACCATGTGAGAAATTTCACTATCAGCTGCCATCTTTATGATGGTGCCTAGGATACCCAGAAGTGCCCTATCTACCATTTTAACCATTTGAACATGTGTTTTATGGCATGGAGCTAATCATGCTTGGAAATACCTCCCATCTTTCCTTCTTGAACTTAGTGATGTACATCTTAAACTGAGCACGCTCTGGAAAGTGCTCTCCTGTGTGAATATGCACAGGCTCCCTGGATCAAATCCCCACCCTTCCTTTGTTGCGGAGAGCACTGCTTTGGGAGTTACTCCAGTGCTCCCCCTCCCTGCTGCAGGTTGTCCGTCTTCGAGATGTACGTGTTGGCTCTGAGTATCGAAGAGGAGACGCATTGTGTGAGGTTACACAGGCACATGAAGTGAGTATTTTCCTCATCTCAGCTTGGGATAAGTAAACAACTTATCAGTTACTAGATGTCTTTTGGACCCTTCTGCCCAAAGCATTTGAAAATCTAATAAGAACTTTTAGGAGGACATCTTGTAAGGGGAGGTACCATCTCAGGCTGGCCTTGAACTCAGCGATTGTACCTCAGCCTCCATAGTGCTGAGACCACTAACATACCCACCACGTCTGGTAATGTGCTGACCTTTAAGTGGATGAAATGCATATGATCCCTGCTTAGGGACAAGAATCCCATCAGGATGCCTGGGAATGAGGAATTCATTCATCCTCCTGTGTTCTTCACCTATGAAGACTGATAAATGTATACTAGATAATTCCTTAAATGATGCATCAGTAATCACAAGACCAGTGAGTCATGCCTCCTTGAATCTACACCCATGCATGAGTCCCTCACGCGATGGCTACCCAATGGTCATGGGACTTCCTACCACCATATTTATAAAGCCTAAGTCAGCTTTCCGGAGACAGGCATACTGACAGCCAGCTCCAACCAAACAACTGGAGTAGCCCCAAATGACACCCACAGATATCTAACTCAGACTGTTGCCCCAATGGAACTTGGAGCAGAGAGATGGCTAAGTTCTGGGGAAGCTTTCTAGACAGCAAGGAAGACCTTATTACACTTCCCACCGTCAGCACCGCTGCACCAAAGCAGAAAGCGTGGCAATTAGTCCTCAGCGGAGAGGCGCTGCCAGGAAACCCAGGGTCCCGCCCCTTTGACATGGCCCCTCCCGTGGGCCTGCCACACCGCATTATACAACACGGCTAAGATTCCCTGGGCACCCTTCGAAAAAGAACTTTTTCATTAGGAAAAGAAAAAGAAACCTAATTTGAAGCTTTAATAACCTTCCAATTAGGTTGTTTCTGTTCACATTAATATTTAATCATGACATGATTGGCCTGTTTTAGAATGGAACTGAAATTAAGTAAAAATGTTTGATCATAAATAATTTCATTATTAAAGATAATCTTTGTTATGTATGTTCCCATGCCTGTCCTTTATTAAGTTTACTTTTCATGTTGACATTTTTAAGACCATAATTGTATGTTTTTGTTCTTGGTAATATTGTTACCATGTATTAATTATGGCATCATGCCAGGAATGCTAGTAATGAAATTTGTTCATTTTTTGGTGCTCCAGGCAGGCAATAGGCCCCATCTCTGCTTTACAGCTAACAGATGATCAGCTCAGAACTCTAAGTTCATTCCCTGAATAACTTTTTCTCCTACCTAATTTGTCCAAAGCACCACTGATCCTGATTTGTGGGGCAAACAAATAAACAAAACAGATAGTTTTCTGACCTTTTTCCCAGAAGTTTCCCAAACTATCGCCTAAGGAAAGGTGCTCTGGCAGGGAGAGTAATTATCCTAAGAGACAGCCACCTTCTAATCCTGGAGACTTTTAAATATATAAGTCACATGCCAAAGGGATCTTGCAGATAAAATTAGGAGGACCATCCTGAATGACCTTGGTGGATACAGACAGCATAATCAAGAGCATCCTTAAAAGGCTGGGGAGAAAGTCAGAGAAGATGCGGTAACCAGAGCAGAGTTGGACTGATGGAGAGCAAGGATTGGTGGCTTTAGAAGTGGAAGGGGTGAGGAAACTGGTCCCATCTAGAACCTCTGCAAAGGAACACAGCCCTTATGGCATCTGAGCATCTGGACATCCCGGATAGACCAGAGTCAGGCTTCTAGCTCCCAGAGCTAGAGGTGTTAAGTCTGCATTAAGAAACAGACTGTGGGAGTCTATTAAGAAGCTGCAGGTAGCCTAGAACCTGGGACTCTCAACATCACTCAGATCCAATACTGGCAACCCCACTTGTGGGCTACGTAATAGAGAGTGAGCTTCCGTTTTCTCATCTGTAAAGTGACAGTTTCTCATGAAGTTATTAAAATAATTAAATGAGATAATTTGCATAAGTCACTTAGCCCAGTGGCTAGCATATTATAAGTACCTATTAAGGGTCAGTTGTTGTAGTCCTCATTAAACCCTGTTGTGGCAGACAGTTCTGTTCACAATGGCTGTGCTTCCCCTACTGTCTGCCTTTGGAGAGAGACTACAGACCCTTCCTGTAGGGCATGTATACATCTGTACCACTGGCAGGCTTGGCAATGAGCCTTCATCCACAGACAGAGCAGGCATGATCAAGCCCACATGCAAGGAGAAACTGCTCGCAGGTAATTTGGCTCCACCTCTCCTCTCTGTGATGAGAAATATCTGCCCAGATCAGTATTGGCTGAGGGAGTTCATCGTGCAGAACTGCAGTGTATGAAGTGAGGTATGGATGTCTGAGGCTGAAAGCACCTGAGTCAGGGGAGGGGGGCATTTGCACAGTAAAGTTATAAACACTTCTCTCATAGGCACTGTCTTAATCAATGTTCTGTTGCTATGAAGAGACACTATGACCACAGCAACTCTTATGAAGGAAAGCATTTGACTGGGGCTGGCTTACAGATTCCTTAGTCCGTTGTCATCATGGCAGGAAGCATGGTGGCACACAGGCAGACATGGTGCTGGACTAGGAGCTATGAGTTCTATATCTGCATCAGCAAGCATCAGGAAAAGAGAAACAGTGGGCCTGGCTTGAGCATTTAAAACTCCAAAGCCCACCCCCCCCCACCAGTGACACACTTCCTCCAATAAGGCCACACCTATTCCAACAAGGCCACACCTCCTAATCCCTATCAAATAGTCACTCCCTAATGACCAAGCATTCAAATATATGCGCCTACATGGGGGCCATTCTCATTCAAACCACCACAGACGCTATTTATAGAGCCTACCAGGAACGCTCACACACACACCATTATGTACAAGAGCTATACATTGGTCACAGTTGCCCTGAGACACTGGTGTTCTGTGACTATGATCTCCCTCACCACAGTTAATTCAACCATAGAAAGATCCTTGGCCTTTGACCAATATATTCTCATTCTATGAAGTTTGGAATTATGACCTAGAGTCTTCTGGAGGCAAGCTCCAACTATGCTTAGTACTAGGGACTAGGAAAGAGGCTGGGCTCCGATGTCATGACTGGGACAGCTGTTAGCTCTGCAGTTTGATGGATCACAGTCAGGCGCACAGCAGGGAGAGAGCAGCCGCTGAGAGACAGGAGAAAGGGCCACCTGTGTTCCTGATAGCTTGCAGATCTTGGACTCTGCCTGCCTACCTAGAGGTTTTTCAGCTCCAGGACCCTTACTAGTTCCCTTTAAGCTTCCTTCTCTATGAAGAAAGTTCACGTTGGTTTCCATAACTTCATCCTGGTTGAGATGAAGTTCTAAGCTGGAGCCCAGCCTAGCTACCAGGAGATTTAAAGAAAAAGGTTTCTGTGGATGAGAATCCTCCGAGGCTGGAGGGATCAGCCTTAACCTTCCCTCATCCCTGTCTGCTCAGGTCACCCCAGGACCCCAGTTCTTCACAAGGTAGAATTCCCCACATGAGGCCTGGGCCACCCCATCCCAGCTAAGATCTGTCCACACAGGCTAGCCTTTTCCTTGGGATTGTCAGTAATTCCCAAATAAGGTATCAGGCTGGCTTCATCAGAATCATGCAGGAAGCCTTCTAGAAACGCAAATTGTTGGAGCCCTAACCTCAGTGTTGCTATAACCAACTAGTATAATCACGGACTCCAAAGAGTGCCATGAAATACATAGAACCATGACAAGGCCCAGAAGGGACAATGTCTGCTGACAGGTGAACTGACCTTCATGTGCACATCATAGGTTTCTCCTACCTGGCCACCTCAAAGAAAAACTGTGTTCAGGTAGCATACAGAAGACAGAGGGGTTGCTCAGAAGGCTAGACAGCCACGCTCAGCAAGGTGCAGAGAGCAGAGTGGTCCTGGGGTCTGGGTGGCAGGAACAAAAGCCATTCTCACTGTGTCCTTCCATTGTGCTAGCTGAGCTCTTCAGGCCAGAGAAGGAGCCCACCTCCTGACCAGGAAGAAGGAGGGGCGGGTAACCTGATTCAAGTCTAGCCAAGATCACAGTAAGCCGGAGATAGCAAGTTCTCCCATGGGAAGCTGCAGATTTATTTCATTGGCCGGGAAGACGGAGTTGGGGGGAGCTGAATATCCATCATCTTTCAGGAGAAGGACAAGGAAAACAAAAACCAGAGGCAAACAGGACTTCACTGCCCCTCCCCCCAGGGCAAGTCATCCACCCGTCACCCGGACATCCTATCTCAAAGCCACAGCGGTGATGCTCCCAGTTTGCTTCAGGAATCATTTTCTGATCTTTCTAGATTCCCTCCCTCTGTCTTCAGATCTTAAGCCCTCAAAGGATCAAACACATAAGCAATGGTTTGAAATCTCCAGGTCCCCTACTTTCCCTAATCACCATACGTTTGTCCACGCAAATAACAAAGAAAAACCAAAGCCTAAGTCTGTGTCAAGGAGGTACCAAAACATTAAGTTGATTAAATCTGGTTACCAGCAGCCTGTCACTCTGTGGGGTAAGAGGAGGAGAATCTGCCAAATTAGTTATTTGAGGGAACTGATGGGGTGTCTTGGTCAAAATTTGTCTTTTTTATTAAATGTGGACAGATCACAGTATATCAGGAATCTCCAAAAGCCACTTTTCATCTGTGTAGACAGTAAAATCAAGGTGGCACGCTGGAAACCTCTAAATAACACTTTGTCTACATCAAAGGGTGGAATTCTTTAGGTCAGAATAAATTAGGAAAGAAAGCTTCTTTTTCAAGTAAAAAGGACTGGGAGTCAAATTACCCCAGTGTGTTGTCGGCTGTGTCACAATTTCTCACCACCTAGACCACTCCACACGGCTCGCAGGGCATCAACCCCGGGGGCCCAGAGAGCACTCTAAGTGTTATCTATCCACTTGCTATCTTATTTGATCAGGCCGACAGCCCTGCAGGATAAGGACCACTGTCCTTGGAGTCGAAAAGAAATTGCAGCCTCCGTATAGTCTGCGTGGCTTACCCAGCTTTCACGGACGGCACAGCTCACAGAAGAGCACTTGGCTCATGTTCACCGCAAAGCCCTGCTTTCAGCCACTGTGCTGATGGCTCCATGTCCTAAGAACATATTCATCCCTACCCTCACCAACCCTCAATATTAGCGCTGTTCTCACTGTGTGGACCCAAACCATTCTAGACCATTCTCCTCCACTTGTTCTAGATGACAGACTATTTTCCTGTCCTCGGCCTCAGAACGCCTTACCTTACTGCCCCCTTGTCCTTCCCTTAGGCTCCAGTGCAGGGTCCAGTGTGGTTCCTGCCACCCTTCCTCACACTGTGTCGGCTGTGGCTGAATGTGCCCAGCCTCTGCTGTGGGGTCTGTGTTCATAGTAGTGCCTCAGACCGCTGGGTACTGCCCGTTCTGCTTCTCTTGGGCTCCAGGGACTCTCTACAAGGTACAGCAGTTGGGTTGTTGATGTATCATCATCGCTGTTTGTCTTGTGGCCAGGTCTTTCGCTTCTACAGAACACAAGAGCTGCTCGCCAGGCCCCATGCTATGCCATCTCAGAGGACCATCTCAGCCCCTTCTCTATGGTTTCCATCCCAACTGCGGCTCAGAGGATATGAAGAAATGGATTCTACCTTTCTTTTGGAGATAAGGACTCTCGTGTGTAGAGTGTTTTATAACCTGGAGACATCTTCAGTGTTTGCTTTAGAGTTGTGATATAAATTAATAAAAGATGGGGAATAGATTCATACCAAATGTGTTGTAATAGGAGACAAATTACCACTGAGCATTCCTTCAAAGCCTAAGTCGGTATGTCTACATTCTAGACCCCTATTTTTCAACGTTTATGTAAGCATTATATATAATTGAGATAAATTCCAGAATCAGACTTGGAAGAAAAAAATGAATCAGAGAAGAAATAGAGTTTAGAAACTTAGGAGGAAGGGGAGAAGAGGGGGAAGAGGTCAAAGGAGGAGGAAGGAACACGATGGGATCCACCAAATTTCTTGCCTTCAATCGTTGATCTACTCTTTCAACTTCCTGCCTTTAGTCCGGGGGGAGAGGAAGAGGAGGGGAAAAGGCGAAAGGAAGGGTGGAGAAGAGTGAGAAGAGGAAGGCAGAGGAAGAGGAGGAGGAAGGAGAACATGGATGGGGAGGATGAAGAAAGTTTGTGGCCAAATTTCTTGCCTGTGATCCTACCCAGCTCCGTTCTCAAAACAGGGGCCACTAAGAGGGCTCGACAGGAGAAGGCGCTTGCCACCAAGCGTGATCACCTGGGTTGGGTCCTCTAGACCCATATGGTGAAGGAGAGAACCAACCCTGGAAAGTCACCCTCTGACCTTCATGCACGTATGTGTGCATGCACACACGCAATAATGGTAAAGTTTTTAAGCCGTAAACAGCTGTTTGAATTTCCTAGTGTTTCTCTGAATCAGTATTTGCTTTCCTGGAAGAGAGGCGAGTGCTGATAGAACAGTCATTCCTCAGAGCCCTCTGGCATGTCTTAGGTCACGTGACCAAGGCGCAGCAGCAGCAGCAGCAGCAGCAGCAGCAGCAGCAGCAGCTCAGTCTGTAGAAGGATGTTCCCCACAGCCCTGTCGTTCCTTGATTCTAAACAAGTTTTCTTCCCCTTCAATCCCTCAGAATTTTTTCTGAAGTAGATGTTCATCCTTGGCAACTGAAAACCACAAATTTGAATTAAACATGCAACCATGTTCAAAGACAGTATCAAACAGTGATGGAAATAGCTTTAAAAAATTTAAAGCAACAGTCACTCCTTCTGAGTTCCAGGAGTTCAGGGGCTGTTTACCAACCTGTTGTGTGAGCTGGGCGGTGGTGGCACAAGCCTTTAATCCCAGCACTCGGGAGGCAGAGGCAAGAGGATCTCTGTGAGTTAAAGGGCAGCCTGGGCTACAGAGTGAGTTCCAGGACAGCCAGAGTTACAACAGAGAAACCAGGTCTCAAAAAAAAATCTATCTCTCTCTCTCTCTCTCTCTCTCTCTCTATATATATATATATATATATATATATATATACACACACACACACACACACACACATATACATATATACACGCATACATATACATACACCAACCCACTATATGGCACGTAGCCTATATTACCAAGAACTATTGTATAAAAGCCCACCACTGTCTCCTGTGAACCTTTCCCACCTCCCTTCTGCCTCTAGACCCAGAGACAAGGTTCTTCTTTGGTTTTTGTTTGTTTTGGTTGTTTGGTTTGGGGTTCAGGTTTTTATAGTTTGTTTTTGCAGCCTTATGGGTGAACGCTGTGCACCCTGGACAAGTTCCACCACTGAGCTGCATGCCCAACTGGCTGTGCTGCTCAATCCCTGTCACTGTGACAAAATACCAGTCTGGGGACACAATTTAAAGAAGTAGAGATTGGCCTGGGCTCATGTTTTTGAGAGTGCGCCGGTGGAGCTGTGACTCCGCTGCATCCGGGCCCAGAGTGCAGAGGCTGAGCATCCTGGCAGGAGCACTCAGTAAGTCCGTCCGGAGCAGCGGGACCGAACTACAGCGCTAGACAAGAACGACGACTTTTGAACGGTGTACGGTGCTATAAGAAGGAAATCTCTCCTAAAGGGGACAGAGAGTGGGGGATCTTGAAGGGAGAGGAAAAGAGAGAAGGGACTGGAGGGGCAAGAGAAAACATCACGTTTCCTCTTGCACCGCCACTGTATTTAATATGTATGTGACGTGAATGCGGAAGAGGGCCTAAGGAGCGGGACCCCGTGAGAAGGGGAGTGGCCGGGAAGAGAGTGGGGGGGTAGGGATGAACACAATACGACGATGTACACGTATGGACGTGTTAACTTAATATTGTAAAACAACTCTCAAACCTGTTGCTCTGAACCACTCACGTTGCTCCAAACAGGCCCTGACTCCGGGACGGACTTCTTGGTGCTCACCGGACATGCTGATGCCCATCCTCAGAACCGACTTGGTTAAAGAAGGCTTGTGGCACACAGCAACTTGTGGCTGGCAACAGAAGCCAGCATCATGGGCACCAAGACATTTGAAGTACTACCATAAACTCAGACATGGGTTCGAACGATACTCTGACCTCTATTGTGATCTACAGATGGGAACACTGAGGCATAGAGTGGCTCAGCGACTTGCCAGGGGCACACAGCTGGAAAGGGGTAACTCTAGGATGGAGGGCTGAGTTAATTGCAGAAGGGGTTCACCTGCGTACTCAGTGACACAGCTCTCTGTTAATCTCTGGCAGAGTCTTCCTGGACGCCATATCATCTTTACCCTGCCCGACCCCTGGTATTAGTCAAGGTGAAAACCCAGTCCTGGCCTGTAGCTAAAACAGAGGGACTATCGGTAGTGTTCAGAAAAGCTGATGCCTGAATCTATGTACCAGACCTTTCACACAGAGAAAATAACGCCATTTTCTTTTAATAATGCTACAGAGAAATAATGAAATGGTACCATTACAAAAACATAATTAGGTCTTCGGGAAAAAATCGTCTCCGCTGGAGTCCTATAAAAAGACCACAGGTGTTCGTCATTATTTTTTATTTAGCAGACAGTTTTAGCCATTGTTTGTTTTTTCCCCCATCTATTAAGTTCTGGTATTTTAAGATGATTTGTGTGTAATAATAACAATAATTTCCTGTCTGCCTGTCAGTTGCGAGCCACTTTAATTACAGATATTCATTTTCACAAGTTAACTTGGTAAACATGCTCATTTGTTATGGCGCCTGTTCATTAAATCAGTTAACACAGCTAGTAACTGTGTTAAGTATTTGGCTGTCCGGGTTCAGTGATGCATCTTCATCCATTTCCAGTATTATTTGTCGAAGAGACAGACACACACTCTCTATAAGTCCCTGCTCGGGGGGTTAGGAGATGCCAGTTTTCCGTTTCCACAGAGCCCGCTGCCCTGGACTGATGGCTGTGTCTATGCCTTTTGTGTATCAAGGGGCAAAATCATGAATTCCCACTGAATCCCAGTACGTGGCAAACACGGGCAAGATCTGATACACTTACACATCGCAGGATCTAAGGAGACATGCTCGATGTGTATCTAATCACAACCCAATCCTTGGACGGCGCCCGCCCTCCAGTCCACAGAGGGGGAAAGTCCAAACTACTGTGGCTGTCTCAGATAACCCTAACTTCTGTCAGTAGCTAATTATTCCAAAGGCAGGTATCAAAGGTTTCCTATTGCCTGCCTCACTCAAGCATTTGGGGAAGAGGTCTCAAAGAGGCACTCAGTATTGAGACTGAGTCCCTAAAGCATTTCAGTACTGGACCAAACATGAACCACTTAGTATACTTCATACTTACAGCAGGTGTGAAGAGGTATGTGAAGTCATGTCTCTCAACAATGAGAAGGCACACAACCAGAGAAGATGGAACAGAGGGGAGGGCCAAGGCCTGCAGTTCCCAAGAAGCCCAGCTATTTGTGTTTTGAGACTTCAATGCATCTTTCCAAAAGCCAGTCTCTCTCTGATACCTGAAACCAAATGCTCTCTGGAAAAAAACAATGCACCTTGAGTATTTTACTCACTTTCTTTAGTTTTGTTGTTATCAGTTTTGCTTGGCAGTTGCTTTTGTTTTGTCTCTGTAGCTCTAGAGGTTGAACCTAGAGCCTCGCACACACTGGCCAAGGGCTGAGCTGCACCCGTAGTTCTTGAACAGTGCATCTTAGTCATGGCAGTTGCCATATGCTGTCAGTTCCATGAAGGGTGTCACATCTGGCATGTTCCATTTTTTTTTTCTAGAAAGAAGCCTCAGGCACCACCAGAAGGTCATCGTTCATCAGACACCTGTTGAGCAGGCATTTAACAGAGATATCCTTTAGCAGAGACTCTTTGCAATAGTGACATACATACCTTGGCAGAAACCAATTGCTCTCTATTTGGAGTTAAGGCCGACTCAACAAGAGGGAAGTTATGCCTAGTACTGGGAACCTAGCTACCCAGGACTAATAAAGTCATGGATCTTAAAGGAGAACCTACAACCGCCATTTTGGTAAACCAGCACCATCCCTAATTACCTACCATCTAAATGTTTATCCTTATACCCACAGAAAGTATAGGTCTCGTCCCTCATCAAAGAAACATTTTTTTCAATAGAAACCATTACAGAAAACCAGAAGCCATTGAAATTACAAAGAACAAGTGACTGTGTGGTACCCAGCCCACGTGATGCATAGTGGAAGAGGAGGCCAAAGATTGTAAAAGCCAAAAGGAGAGGAAGTGTCAAAGAAGCTACATCTACCAAGTCTCCTCAACATGGCTGTCTTAACAAGACTTGAACAAAGACAATGCCAGTGGACATGCTAACGTGGAGGGGGGAACACTCATGGGGTCTCAACCTGAAAGAAATAACTACTGGTACCTAAGGAATGCTGAGAGTGGGAGAAATAGTCTTCCCCAATGGGGGGTAAAAAAACTCAAATTGGTTTCCAATTTATGTGAAAGTGAAAATCCAACAACAAGTGGTCAGCCCTGAAATCATATCAGTAACGTTATATGGACTGAGCAAAGTGTATTTATATTTAGAGGTGTGTGTGTGTGTGTGTGTGTGTGTGTGTGTAACAACAATTAGAGAAAGAGAGGATGTTAATTTGAGAGAGAGCAAGGAGGTTCACAGGAAGGGTTAGAGGGCAGAAAGGAAAAGGTGAGAAACAATGTCATTATATTTTAATTTAAAAAAAATAAAAACAATGCACCCCCTAAAGCCTAACCAAAGAGTGCCACCAACTAAGGACCAAGTGCTGAAATGTCTGAGCCTATGGGGGACATTCTCATTCAAACCACTACACCCTCCGTTTTCTTCCTTTACTGTTTCAAGACCTTTTGGATGGCCTGCACCCACTTATTTCACCCACCCTTTGACCTTCGATCTTCTTCAAGTCCTCATCAAGCCTCTGGTCGATGCTGGAAATGCATTCTTGGGTTTAGATTTTGTGCTCCTCTTGGACATAATATTTGCAATGCCATTTATGCCATAGAGTCAAGAGTTGGGTGGGTAGGGAGATGGGAATTTCTGTAGTAAACACCCCCCCAAAAAAGGCGGGTAGTGGCAGGACCCACAGTGTGTATAAAGAGTTACAGTCTTAAAAAAGAACAAAACTAGAAAGGGCAGAATTGTTGAAGCAGACCACAGGAGCGTGTGGCACCTCGATTCCAGGTCTTCATCTTCCCTGTAAAGCGTGAGAGTGCAGAACGCAAAGACAGAATCACAGGCATGAACTGAGTAGTAAATGTTTAGAGACAGCGAGGCCTGCTACATGTGAGACTTGCTATTTTGTGAACTTTCATGCTGGAGTTTAGCAGGTTAAGCCTACCCTGTGTGGCTTTGTCAGTCCTCTGATAACACGCCTGATTCTGACCTGGGGCCCCTCCGTGGACGCTGTCTTATTGGGACAGTCTATCAAAGTGTCATACCCTTCTCCACCTAAGAGGAAAGCATGTCGCTCATACTAGACCAAGTCCTCCCATGAAATGTGAATCTTGAGTACATACACAAAGACTGAAGACTGTGGATTCTTTCTCACAGTAGCTGCCAGGAGTGACTGTCATTTAACCTCGGGGCCAAGAAGATACTCTGCTGTTGGTCCCCTTTCTGGAGTTTTGTAAACCATCCCATGTTGTTCCAGTAAGTTCTATTTCCTTAAATTGGTCAGAGCTGCGTTCTTTTGCTCATAACTTTGAAAGCCCCACAGTGGCACAACTATTATGGGGCTTTATCCCAAAAAGCTCATCGTATATTGGAAGCCAAAAATACAGTCAATATGCCTAGCCTACTAAACATCGTGGTTTAGCCTAGCCTACTTTAAATGAGTTCAGAACACTTGGCTTATAGTTGGGCAAAATCATCTAGGTCAAAGGAGTCTATTTGACAGTAAAGTAGGAGTATCTCATGCAAGTCGCTGTGCTGAAAGTGAACATCAGAGCAGTAGTTATGCGGAGAGATGTTTGCACCACTGAGAATGTTTTTTCTTTTTAATTGTGACAATTTTTAATTGTCAAGCCATCATATGTCAGAAACAACTGCATTACCAATGTTAAATTAAAAGTAAGCCATGTGGGGAAAAGTTAGAATCCCACACTCAGCCCAGTTCCTGTCACTAGGACACAGGCAAAAACGAGCAAACGTTTGCGCTCATCAGGCCTCGTGCCTCCCATGTCTGACTTGAGCTGGATCTGCTAAGAGCCCATCCTCACAGAAGAAGCTTCCTCTCGTCTTAGGTCTCCATCCTGTGATCCTCTAGGTCTCCTCTGAGCCATGAGCTGAAAGGACTTTAAGAAAAATAGCACCCTATTCTAGTGGCCTTCATAAAAATAAATAAATAAATAAATAAATAATAAAAATCTCTAAAATCAATGGGTAAAAACAGTAGTGTTAAGCAACATCTTGCCCTCGGACAAAGAAGATTGAGTCTATTAAGATTTTTGCTTGCTTTTTTTTTTTTTTCCATTCTTTTGCCATCTTCTCAGTACTTCATTTCCTTTGAGAAACATAGAGTCAAGATATTATCTCTGTCATCAGGAAGCTTAATATTCTATAAGGGGCCAGACATGGTACTGCACCTAGCCCTGAAGAACTTGAAGCAGGAGGAACTTGAGTTCCCCACCAGCCTGGGCTACAAAATGACATAGAGCTCAAACAAAACAACTATTGATAGTTGGGAAAATACATGAAATCCCTGCAGGATATTTCCAGGAGGGTTGGAATCACACACCCAGCACCAAGAAGACGTCAAGTGTATGGTAGGTGTTTTATATGTGTTGATCAGGTGTAGGACGATGACATACAAACACCTAATGTTACATGGACAAAAAGCTTAAGAATTCACAATAATGAAAAGATCAATACTTCTTTTGTAACTGCCGTATACACCTACTACACGGGAGCTTGCCGTAGCCTTCCATCCTGAAACTGTTGTTCAAAGAAGATCAACTGGACAGTGATAATTTGTATTTTGTAAAAGAATATTTCCATCTTAAAGAGATTTTCTCTAAAGAGTCGTCTTACATTTAAAATGGGTCTTGAAGGTGCAGTTTAAGGGATTTGCTACGTTGTACCAGGGTCAGCCTGAATATGCGTCCCACAAAGTAAATCCGTTCAAACGCTGCCCTGCCCCTTAGCTGCAAGTGCAAAACATCCAACACACAGCAAATGGTGTTGTTAAGGACTCCATCTACTCGCCAGACTGTCAACACACAGAGGTCTGAGGAGCGCAGGGACTCTTGTTTCTGGAGGCAAAGTTCACCGGGAAGATCACAACCATTAGGGCGTAATGAGAGCCTTCTGGCGTGGCCAAGTGGATGAGACTTAGGAAAGGCTGAACAGGGAACGCTATAAAATTAAAATGCAGCAGGGGCGAACCGTGGCAGCAGATAGCATAACCTTCCTGGTGTCTTTAGCGGTGTTAATGGATCCACTCAGGGCACAGATGGTGGTTTTCAGAAAAGTCATTTTTTCTCTAACAAATTCATGACTAAACTAAAAAGACCAGTATCAACTTCATTATGCTTTCCAATTGACTTGCTTTTAGGGTTATTCTTTTTATTATAGCTCTTAAGCTCCCATTTCTTTTTTAAAGCACTTCTTTTAATACCAATTTTCATAGCACTAAGAAATTTAGCACTCTTCAGTGGCTATATTAATGGGAAGGACTATCGGAATCCGGAGAGAGGCGTGAAGCCCGTGCTACTGGACTAGTCATTTCTCATCTCCTCTACCCCAAGTTAAGGGCCTGGGTCCCAGAGCTGACAATCAGACAGAGGTGTACAGGGGTGATGAGAGGAAGGCCAGGCCCATTCCTTCTCAGGGAAACTCCCTTCCTCTGAAAATACCAGGGTTAGGACACAAGACACACCCCATATTGTCTTCTCCGATGTGTCTCTGTGCCAAGCCCCTCCTGCGCACGCATGACCAGGGAGCACTTCAAGCGACCAGAAAAATCTAACCCATTCCATAATTATCACTGTAGGTGACTGTAAACACAAGGATACACAAAGCTTTTCTCCTGCAGTCTAAGCTAGGGTTCTACAGGCTGTGGCCACAGGAAATTCTTTCTGACGTGAGGCCGACACAGAGCAAAAAAAAAAAATGATTAGGAAAGAGCATGTACAAAGGTGGAAGATCATTATAATGTTAAGAGAAAACAAGATGGCCTTGAGAGATGGCTCAGTGGTTAAGAGCACTGGTTGCTCTTCCAGAAGACCCAGGTTCAATTCCCAGCACCCACATGACAGCCCACAACTGCCTGTTACTCTGGTTCCAGAGATTCTGACACCCTCACACAGATATACATGTAGGAAAAACACCAATGTACGTAAAATAGAAGTAAATAAATTATTTTTTAAAAAGATAAAACAGGACGTAGAGTATCTATAGGCAAAATGACAAACCTACATAAAATAACTGACCCACAGGGAAATACGAGTTTATAAGATGTTTATAAGCATTGTTTCTAAGATGCTAGCAACAGCTGTTCTACGGTGGCAGGGTTACATGTGTGCTTAAGCTCTCTTGTTTTTCTATTTTCTGGTCTTAATTTCATCATGTTTATGTAAACTCATAATGGAAAGAGAATATTTTCTCTTCTGTGAAGAAGAGTCAGTGGGCATACGGAGGGATTTTGAGCTTTGTATTCTGCGCGAACACCTCTATGTCAGTTTTTGAGCTGTTCCAAACGTTGCATTGAGAAGTCACATTTGGTATTAAAGCTTCTCAGAGCATAATTCCCGTGCTCCGACCCATCCACTCTATTGATTAGTAAACTGAGGTTCGGGTAGCCCTTTCCCGAGACCCAGACCCCCTATCTTTTAGCTTCCTCACCTCTCAGCCAGATAGATCATTTTTTACAAAGCAAATCCTTGCTCTGGCAGAAATATCTAGAACTCAGAACGGACAAAAAGTGAAAATACAGATGCCACTCAAATCAGACAAGGTGAGACTGCTTTGCTCTCTTAGGCCATGAGGCTCTGTTCTAGTTTCACTTACTGTGGTAAAGCACGCCAACCAAAAGCAACTTTGCGGAGGAAGGGATTTATCTCAGCTCACGATTGCAGCTGACAGTCCATCACTGAGGGAAGTGAAGGCAAGAATCTCAAAGAAGAAACTTTGAAGGCAGGGTTGCTCGCTGCTCCACACAACATTACCACTGTCCCTGGAACTCTTCACAGCCCAGGAGGCCGAGGAAGCGCAGCAGAAAACATAGAACAGGATGCAGGCTTGCTGACTCCGCACGCCCTTTCACATAGGCAGGTTTGTACACAGTTCAGGACCATGTGCCTGAAGATGGTATGTTCCACCGTTGGCTGAGCCCTCCTGCATTAACTCACAGTCAAGGCACTCTCCTGCAGTCATGCCCACAGGCTGATCTGATTTCTTGGTGGAGGCTGTCCTCTCAGATCAAGGTTGCATCAAGATGGCAGTAAAAGCTAAGCAGGACAGGCCCCAGAACCATCTCGCAACCAGCCACCAAACACCCTTCAAGGGGACCGTGACTCACAGTTCTAACCCTGGCTTCTAAAGCCCTTTTATTCTGAAGCCACTCCTGTTCCTGGATTGCTGTCTGGTGGTGTGCACAGGCAGCTGCAGCTGAGAGTCCTCCTATCTCTAACGGACTAAGAATATTCTGGAATCTCCTTTTTCCATGCTTTAAGAAAATTCTGGAATCTCCTTTTTCCATGCTTCACCATGTCATGTGCAGTATACACACGGGTTCTATCTGTATGGAGCATGGAGCAGCCATGTTATATAGAACACAAGGCCTTGAGTGGAACTCTGGGAAAATGGCTTGCTTAAACTAATTGTGTCACAGAAGAGGGCAGGGGAAGCGCATTGGAATACCTAAAGAGAATTAAAGTCGTTTCAGTGACAGGGTGACTTCTTTGAGAACGTTTTTTCCTCCCTCCTTTCCTCGGAGATACCATCCTCCTTTGAAAACGGAGGGCAATTATTTTTTATTCAACCTGTTTTTAATTTTTATGTCATGCAAAGAAAGAACAGTGATCATTGACAAAGAGGTCTTAATGACAGTGAAAACAGCCTTGTGATTTATCATTTCACATGGCGCACTCCACCCAGGAACCGCGGTCACCAGCATGGGGCCTCTCTCCACGAAAGCCCTGAGCAGGCCTCGAGGGCTTTGTGTATGGGTGACCGTGTTTGAACAAAAAAAAAATCACAAGAACAAAGGACCACAATTAGAGGCACCTTTAGAGACAGGGAGAAATAAAGACTCAGAATGTGAAATATTTGAGCACTTTCAAATCTGCTTTCAACTTTTTACACTCTCCTATCCTTTCTCAAATCCTAGCTTTTAATGAGAAAACCTCAGATAGAAAAATACCAGAAAAATCTGAATGAATAATCAGGAGAGTCCTTTAAAAATCAGGGATATTTGAAAGAAGCAACACACATCTGTAATCAACCTTTGAATTAACAGTGTTGAAATGTAAGAAGAAAAGTATTCTTTGTTGCAAGGGGTGTGTAAAGTTTCCCACTAAGTTAAGGTTGATGCCGTATTTATCTCATTTTAATTCGGATTCCTCCACAGTCTTGTCTGCAGCCAAAGCTAATGTAGAATGGACCACCTCAGAAGGTCTTCGTCTCTACCATGGACATCCAGGAAACCCTGATCGGATTAATGTTGTGACGATCAGTGTTGATTAGCAATTTGATGGGATTGAGAGACAGCTGGGAGATTCATAAAGTATGTATCTGTAAAGGGGAGAACCACTTGAAATATCAGGGACTATCCAATCAGCTGAAGACCCAGATGGAACCAAAACAGGAGAAGGGCACCTGGCAGTTCAGGCTTGCTCTGTATCTCTCTGCTTCCAGGCCACGAAGAGTGAACAGCATCCTCCGCCACATACTCCCATGACCTTGATGCTCTGCCTCATCTTAGGCCCAAAGCAATGGAGGTCCCAACTTCCGGCGGCAACCTACAAAAGCATGGACAACAGAAAGCCTTTGTTTTTCTCTCTGGTTTTGCAATAAAAGAATACTAACACAGATGCCCATATTCCAAAGCACTGATAAAGTATTCCTCAGAGTCCCAAGCACAGGCTGGATAATTACCAATATGTGTTGTCTTCTCACTTCCAGAAACTTCCTGCTACGAAAGTCCTGATTCAGAAGAAAAATTCACCGACTGCATCCAACCATGATGTACTAGGAATCTAAAGGAATGGACTCTACAGTCTACAAGAACACAACAGAGATACTGTCTCACACAATCCCAAATGATAGTTCAAAAGAAAACAAAAACTAAGCAAGGCCTTTGAGGATCTAGTTAATAGCAATAATAGGGACCTTGGACATTGAGTCTTTCCTGTGAGTGACACCAGGGATCCAGGAGAGCCAATGCTTTCTCTCCAGAGCAGCTCTGAAAACAGGTGACCACTCCTACCATGTTAAAGCCGATTCTCCTCACCTCTCCTCTCCTTTCTTCAACTCTCGTCTCCTCTCTCTTCCTTTACTCTCATTCTGCTTCTTTTCCTCCAATCTCAAGGACCACTCTTTGTCAATATGTCCCTCAAAGCTGTCTCTAAATGCTGATACAATGCAGACTTCAACTCCAAGGACCTTTTCTCTTTTCCATTCGCAAACCGCATGGGTGGTTTTCCCCCTGCTTCCCTGGCTTTAAGTACTCCATATACATAGGAGTCCTGGGCTCTCACAGCACTGCTGAGCCAAGTGCCTTTGCCTGGAACACCCATAGCCCTGTCTGACCACACCTCCTGTTGCTGGTCCCTGTATCTCTCTCTCTCTCTCTCTCTCTCTCTCTCTCTCTCTCTCTCTCTCTCTCTCTCTCTCTCTCTCTCTCTTCCTGAGAGCTTCCAGAGGCTGCAGCACCTGTATTCAGAGCAGATGTAGCACACCTGGAGGAAAACTCATTTCCTGCAGGATCAGCTTCACCACCTAGGTGAAGCAATCTGAGGAGCATGTGCTGCTCTGACCCCCAGAGCCCACTGGGTACCAGTCTCCAGCAACCTCAGGGTAACTTACTTGATTATATTCCCTAACTTGTCTCCTTTCTTAAGTCTGCTTCACTTTCCCACTCCCACACCAGTGTTTCCTTGAACTACGCTGCAGTAGCCTGCCCTGGTCTCCTCCTCTCCACAAAGCATTGAGTGTTCTTCCAAAAACCTAAATCAGGACAAGTCACTCCCCTGCTTAGAATACAGTGATACTCTCCCATCGTCACACCTTGAGCAAATTCTAAGCCAATGACTGCCAGGCCCTGCACAGCCCATTGCTGCTCACCCCTGCAGCACACTCACACCACACTCTACTGCTCACCATGCTGTCCCTCACTCTCCAGAGACGCCAGCCTCAGGCCTCACCTGATCGAACCTCTGCCCATAGGTATGATGTTCATGGCAGGTCCTTGGCTACTCAAGTCTTCTCTTCCAATACCCTTCTCTAGTACTTGAGTTCTAAGGGTTACAGAGAGATGTCCCTAGCTTCTCATTCTCAGAAGTCAATACAGTCCCTCTCTTTTATGACACCTACTGCCATAAACTCAGCTCCTGGAATATATATATATATATATATATATATATATATATATATATATATATATATATATATGCTGGCCTTGAACTCATTATATGGTTGAAACTGGTTTTGAGCTCCTGATCCTTCTGCCTCCACCTCCTGGGTGCCGGAACTACAGGCACACGCCACTACCATGAGCTCTAGAATCCGTGATCAGCACTCACTACATGGGAAACAGAACAGTGAACAAGATCACTGTGACATTCTCCACTCAGGACCTCCAGGGTTCCCATCTGTAAAGCAGCTCCTGAAGTTCACCCAGATAATCGTAGGGGTAGCTGCTGACTGAGGTTCCTGAAGAACTAGAACAAGCGTGTGCAGCTAACTGTTTCGGCTGAAAGAGCTCAAGTCACTAACAGCTGCCACATCCAGCTCAATTAGGTCACGCGCTGTCCTAAATTCCCTGCCTTCCTACAGTTGTTTCCGAAGGTGTTTGACGACAGCTGTACCTTGGTTTAAAAAAAAAAAAGGCATCTGGTACATATTTGTGAATGGGAAACTCCTAATTTAAACCCTAAAAACGGAAGAAGCTTATCTGTGTGCTAGAGAGACAAACCCAATAGGAGAATTTGAAAATACAGATTTCATTGCCAAGGAAGTTATCGCATGGCAGCAGGGTGCTCAGACTGGTTCTGTCAGAAGACACACTTCTGAATTTATTTGTGGATAAGACTAATTTTAACATTCTTCTGATAAATTGGGCTTGCTTCATGATCGAAGCCTAGCAGGGGCATATATATAACTTTTAGTGTGTTTTACTCTTAATGTAGTCTGCATTTACTTTTCATTCAAAATCAGAATTCATAATTTCAGGAATAGTCCACATAAAACCATTATATTTTTTTTTCATATTACATAATGGAATTCCTTGAACTCAAAATGATGTTTGGCTATTGTGACGGTTATTTTTAACTATCAACCTGACCTAATCTAGAATCACCTGTAAGAGTCTCAAGAGTCTCAAAAAGAGATTGCCTAGGTCGGACTGACCCATGGGCACGTTTATGGGAGATTCTCTTGATCATGTTGATTGATGTGGGAAGACCCAGCCTACAGGAGGGCAGCACCATGCCCTGGGTTTGGTCCCTGAACCGTGTAAGAGGAGAGAATGAGGACTGGGCAGTAAGAACGCGCGCGTTCGTTTCTCTCTGCGCTTGACTGCTGATGTGATGTGACCAGCTGTTTTCAGTTCCTGCCTTCCAGACTTCCCTGCTAGGATAGGCTGTAACCTGTAACCGTGAGCTACAAGAAACCCTTTCTCCCCTCAGTTGTATCTCGTCAAGGTATTGTATCACAGCAACTGGAAGGAAAATGAAACAGCTGTCTCATGGCACTTTGGTCACAGAAGACTCATTCGATTACAAATGTACTCTTGGGCAGCCCAGTTTGGGGATAAGAAGGATTATCTCAAAGAAGCAACATCAAAACTCAAAGTGAAAAAAAAAATACTTTGACTTTTAACAGATTTAGAGCATCAGTATGCATGGTACCTCTTCCTGGCAGCTCTGCTGGTTTCTGCTTCTTCCAGGCAGCTAGTCTGGTCTCAAAGTCTTCTTTGCAGCTTGACTTGTCTGAGAGTGACTCTCGGCAGTTTTTATTGCTCACTCAGGAAGGCAGGGGCCTGGTGAGACTGCTCAGTTTTGGGAACTTCCTGAAGCTATTTTGAGTTGTCTATTGTTACTTTCTGGATTAATTAAGGAGCCTTCGGATAAGATGGAATGTTTCAATCTTGGTGGAAATTGTTATACAGCACATACATAGAATGATAGAGATTCTTAAAAGGAATTGGCTCACATAACCACATAGCTATTGAGTTTAAGAAGCTCCTAGTCTTTAGTTGTCAAACTAGAAACACCAGAGAAACAATGTGTCGGTCAAGCCCATATATAAAGGTCAAAAAACCTATGTAAAATTTTAGTCCAAAATCCTGCAGGTTCCAGACCAAAGAAGAGCCCAGGCACCTCAGGACATGAGCAGAGCCCAATTCCCCAAGTGAGAAGCCACTGCTCCCTCTCACTGGCACCCTAACCCCCTGCTCCCCAGGACCAGCTTACTCTCCAGTGCCCACCTGGGACTAGGTTGCCAGCTTACAGGCCACATCTTCGGTCCTCTGGCACCTTAACAACCAGCCTCTCAGAACCCACCGGGAGCTCATTCTGCAGCACCTCTGACCAGAGCAGAACTTACTACCCAGATAAGAGCCACAGCTCACTCCTTTCAGAACCTGCAGGGTGCTCATCACAAGAGTCCTGAGGCCTAAATCAAACTCAGTCCTCTGGTTAGAGACCACATCTCCCTCCCTCCCTTCCTCCTGGCCTCACCGCAGCTGGCACCCTAATCCCCTAGCTTTCAGGACTTATGAGGAACTCAGCTCCCAAGTCAGAGACCACATCACCTACCCTCTAACATCTTAAACCTCAACATGGGTACTGGAGAGATGGTTCTGCCCCTAGGAGCACTTGCTGTTCTTACAGAGGACCCTAATTCAGTTCTCAGCACCAATATCAGGCAACTACAACTTCCTGTAATTCTAACTCCAGAGCATCCAACACCCTTTTCTGACCTCCACGGGCCCCCAACACCTATGTGTGCATAGACACAGAGAGACACATATATAAAAATAAATCTTTAAGCCTCAGCATCTGAGGATTCCCATGGAGCTAATGCCAAGGTTAGGGGACATACTTATGCCTTCCTCTGCCACCCTAACTTTATCATCGAGTAACCCATATAAAGCACCTTTTTACACCTTTTTACACATTCCATCATGCTTGGCCATCCTGACCCACATAGGACCAGAATGGCACGGCTGCATCCTTCTCAAATCAGAGATCTTGAACTCCCACCACCACAATAGACACTAGAAGTGCCCTCTTGAACCTCAGGTTATAGGCCACACAACTGCTGACTCTGGAAACCCATCACCCTCTCTCTCAGATCAGGCAAAGCAACTGCTCATACGGTCAAAGACCATAGCTTTCAGTATCCAAGCTTAGGCCACCCCGGATACCATACCCAAGAGTCAATGATAGACTTAAAACACCTAGTTGATTTCAAATCAGCAAAGTTGCATTAATAACAAGCAGATATTCCAATGTCCACAAGAAACAGGTGGGGCAGACTTGTATCAAAGGCCACAACCAAGAAAATATGAACCATCTCATCAAAAAAATACAGGCAATATGAAAAACTAAGGCAATGTGCCCCCCTCAAAAGTCCAGTCTCATAGTAATGGTATCTGACGACAGCTTAACTTAGGACAAATTCCAGACAAAGAAATCAAAAGGACAATTGTAAAAATGTTGAAAGAATTCAAAGAAGAAATTAGTAAACACCTGAATGAAATTAAAGAGAACAGGTGAAAACTCCTGATTGAATTCCAAGACAACCTAAACAAACAGCTAAGTGAAACAAGGAAGATAATTCGCGATATGAAAATAGAACTCAATAAAGAGGAACACTAACACTCACAACTCTATGTAACTCCAGTTCCAGGCGATCCAAAACCTTCTTCTGTCCTGTGTGGGCACCACACACGTGGTACACAGCTACACATGCAAGCAAAACATATATATATATTTAAAAATAAACTTCAAGGCCAGCAAGGTAGACCAGTAAGAAGAGGCACATGCCACCAAGCCTGGTACCCCAAGTTTGATTCCCAGCACCCACAGGAGAAGGGAAGCACGTACTCGTTCTTCTTGTCCTCTGACCTCCACAACGCTTCATGGCATGGGCACACACACAAAGTAAGCTGATATATGTAACAAAACATCTGAATCATAGCTAACTCAAGTGAATAACCCAGTAATGCACCTTAAAGCTTTAGAAAAATAAGAACAAACCCAATCCCGAGGCAGTGCGGCGTTGGCAGCACAGTGCCGAGCACGGCTACCTCCCAGCCTCAAGGCGGTAGACAGAAAGAAATAATGAAGGCCAAGGCAGAACTTAATGAGCTAGAAATGGAAAATTTTACAAGGGCTCAATTAAACAATGGGTTGGTTATTTGCAAAGAGAAACAAGATTAACAAATCCATAGCTGATTTAAGCAAAAGAAAGAAGAAAGACCCAAATTAAGAAAATTCAAGATGAAGCGGGAGACATTATCACAGACAGCAATGAAATTTTAAAAATAGTGACAGACTTTAAAAGCCTATACTCCACCAAGTCGGAAAATCTAAAAGAAATGGATCAATTTCTAGATATACGTGACCTGACAAACCAAGAATAGATCGATGATTTAAACAAGACTATAACAAGAAATACGATTGTAATAACAAAATAAAAATTCTCCTAACTAAAAAAAGTCCAGGTCAAGATGGATTTACAGCAAAATTCTCCAAGACCTTCAAAGAAGAACTGAAACCTTCTAAAATTATTATGTAAAATCGAAAAGTGCATTCCCAGAAGCCAGTATTACTTTAATACCCAACCCAGACAAAGACATAGGGGGAAATTTTTATCTCACAATAGAAAGGCATGCACAGCGTGTTCCCTGCTCCCCTCTTCACCGTAGCTGGGAAATGAAACCAACCTAGACCTCCATCAACTGGTGAATGGATAATGAAAGTGTAGCACACTTGCAGAATAGAATTCTACTCTACCAAAAAAAATGAAGTTATTAAAACTGCTGGAAAATAGAAAGAACTACAAAAAAAATTATACCGAGTGAGGTAACTCATGTGTTCTCTCCCATGTATGGATCACAGCTTTGAAACTATTTTTGTATTTGACCTGGAATGTCTGTAGAGACCAGAAAGCTAGAGAGGGACCCTGAGGGGAGAAATGCCTAAAGTGGGGAGCATGCAGTAGAATTCACCCAGATAAAATAAAAGCAGAGAGGAGGATGCAGGGGTAGTGATGCTGAAACAAGGAAAGGAAAGGGGAGAAAGAAGGGAAGATGTGAGAGGGTTAGTCAAAAGTAAGATTATCAGAAAACGTATGGAAACTTACTACTCTGTAAGCTTATTTTATTTCATTGCCTTAAGAATGGAGATAGGCTACACAGGTGGATAATGCCAATCCCAGCAGCCACGGGTGCTCAAAGGAAAGTCTCAGTGCCGGGTGTGGGATGACTCCGTGTAAGTTGTTAGTCAAAGAATCCAGAGGTCCTGAAAGCACAGATTACTGTCATTACCCACCTGAACTACAGGATAAGACCTTATCGCTGAAGATACCTTACATCCTGGTTGATGGATGTAGAGAAATAAAGCCAGAACTGAATTAGAAATCCCCTCTCTGCTTCCTAGAGCACACTGTGTCAGAGGTGCTACGCTGGCTGCTGGAGGAGAAAACCCAACCTTATGCAACAGCGAATCTTGTAGGCTTCAGTACCAACCTGCCAGGCCAGATGTGCCTGCCCTCTGATGCTAATAGTGCCATGATTGTTGTGGAGATACCAACCTCTCTCTCTGAGTAAATTTGAGACCCACTCCAAAGGAGGAAATTCATGCCTGCTACTGTAAATTTGGTCAAAAGCTATGGCTGAGGAGGTCACAGTCACTAGGGAACGGTAACATCATAGTTTTGCTAATTTGACATGGCAAATACTTCCTTCTAAGTATTTATGCTTATGCCCACAGACAAGTGCTTAGCATTGACCAGAGAAGCTTCTCTATGTGGTAAATGACAGTGAAATTCTGACATTCTTAGCTGGGTGAGGTGCTGAGATTTAGTGACTGTTGTGTATTCAGCCCCGAACAAGGCATTTGTACCGCCATTTCTAAGGGTCAGGGAATATCTCAGAAAAAGAAATAGAAAAATAATGTAAGAATTGAGTGACAGGGAGAAGGGTTGGAAATCAGTATCTGCTGGGCTTGACGCCATCACTGCAAATCAAACTCACAGCAGCTGGAGTTGCCTGACTGGGCCATGCTTTTTGTCTTCATCTCCTCTGCACCAGGGACAGGGTCATATGCAAGTTAAGTCCTGTTAAACAGTACTTCCTGGATGGATGGACGGATGGACGGATGGATGGATGGATTGTGGATGGACAGACATATGGGTGGATGAAAAGAATTTCCTAGGAAAATGTGATACTGGGCACAGGATAAATTATAGAGACATCCTGACAACTCTGGAATCGGGTCGGAGAAATATCAAATCTTCAGAGAAATAAAATCTCCAGCCTGTACTTTTACTAAGTAACTGATGGTTATCTCAACAATCAGAATCGAATATTAAATATATCAGAATTGTTGATGAACAACATATGGCTGGTAGTTGTCGGTGTAGGAATAGTTTTTCACAGAAACGTTAACACGTGGAAACATTTAACCTCTGTATACAGTAGGCTTCTCATTGAAAATTTCCTATGTTGTTGATGTGAAGACTATAGCTCTGCAGTTCACAATCTACGTGACTGCGTTGGGCAGTCTAATCTTGTCCTAGGATGCTAATGTAGTATTTTAGTTACTGCAACCCCCCAGCACCTCTGAAAAATATGTCCTATAGAGTCCACATGACAGAGAAACGGTTCCAGAAATTTCTGTAACTTAACTCTTACATAGAATAGATTATGAAATAGACCAGGCTTCATACCTGTGGATTCTAGCGCAGAGGTCCCAAAGTATTAACTCACAGAATACTTCACAGTGTTATTGCAAAGTTATATTAAACTTCCAGATAAGAAACATGTTTGCAAAGGGCAAAGTCAGGACATCTTTTAAAATCGTATTTTTACCATTACTTTTTCTGATGGGCAATCCCTAATGGTCAGAACCTGAGCGGTCTCATAACTAACCTAGGAAAATTTCTAGGCTGTCTTTACAAATTTATGTTTTATAGCCTGAACATACACCACGGCTCAGAGGGAAGTAGGAGAAACCCCAGCCACTATCGATGTTTCTTATCAATAATGGTAAATAGAGAATGATGTTCATCAAAAGGCAACAGCTGGCCAGGGTCTGCTGAAGGAATTTCCCTCCTTGGAAACATCCTGGGGGAAGCGTCAGAAAAATCCTCAAAGCTCAGCAGCTGCCCAACTGCCATGGAAGGATGAATTCCAAGTGACCCCACCTGGTAACAACCCGTTTCCCTCTGTGTTCAGTAAGAGCGGTCCGAGAAACTCTTTCTGGAGAGAATGTCGGCTTTTGAGCAGTCGGAATGCACTGGGAGCAGGGAAAGACGTTGCCGTTCCGCATACATTTCTCTAAAGAAGGGGGAAGCAGATTTTGAATGTTCTCCAAAGCCTCACCGAAAACTATAGAAAGATCCATGTTGAAAGTTAGCTTTGCTTTTCTCAAGGGGAAAAAAGATAAAAGCCCAGTAGCGGTTCAAGACCCGCAGATTTCAGAAAATGGAGACTTCTGTGTGCTTTTGAGCCAATTGATGTATGCATCCATAAGCACCGAAATTCCTATTTGTTTCCATTTGCAGGCTTTACCTCTATCGGATATGTCTACTTTCCTGCCTTTGTGATCAGACTATCTGTAATCTGTTTTGGTCGTTCCTGGAGGGCATGCAGCCAGTGCTGTGAATCTGCTAGCAAAGTCGATATCCTCACACCCGTCACGCAGAAGCTACAGGGCTGGTCCCCTCCACTCCTTGGGATTGGCTGGCTTCACTGCCAATGCAGTTCTTCTACCATCGAGATGTCATTTTACCTTTCCTTCTACCCAGGAGCTACCTCTTCTGGTTGCCTTCTCTGTCCCTCTCATGGGCAAACCAGATTCTATCTCAAAATCTGGAAAAGTGTTTCCTCAGGGTCAGCACACAGAAGTTGTGTTCCAGAGGGGGCCAGGGTTGTACCTCGTGTTGGCAGCCTGCCTTGGTAAGGTGTAAGAGTCATCCAGATGGTACTGGTTTTGAAGGCATAAAGGGGTCACTGGGGAACAGCTGAGGCTTGGCACCATGAAGAGAGGCCAGGAGAGGCCATTGATAAAAATGCAGCCTCAGTGGCAGTTGAAGGCCAAGATTGAAGGGGTCATGCAGAGAAATTGCAGTTTGGCACCATGAAGAGAGTCCAGGAGGGGCTATTAGGAAAAGTGCAGCCCAGTTGCAGGAGAAGATCCCAGAGTTCTGAAGATACCGGTACCATGAGGGTGATCACCAAGAACAGCAGCAGCAGCTGTGTGAGCCACTCAGACCCTGGAGGACAAGCTGTGTGTGCTGCAGAGGTCAGAGCCTGAGAAATGACCCTTTGGAAGAGCCCAGAAGGTTGTGAGTGAATTCCAGATCAATGGACATTGATAATGCTTTTCTGTTGTCCAAGGACACTTGAAATCTTTACAGATGTTTGGTTTCATTTGGTCCTGTGCATCCTAGCAGGCCTCATAATTGTTCCTCTGGTAGAAAGTGTTGCTGGTGTAGTGTTCAATTGTGTGTAGAGATAAAGCTTTTTTCTTAATTGGCATATACAGAAAGGGGAAATGTTACAGAAGTTTATTTCCAGTTATGCTTAAAATGATTGTTTTGTTCATTGTTGTGCATTGTTGCCTAGTCCTTGGCATTTTGTATTGTCTGCAGGTGTTGGCTTTATGGAAAAGAGGTTGATTCCTCATGATCTTCACATGCTATCAGTAGAACACCTGAGGAGCTCCTGTTTCAATAAAAACTGCTGAGATAGGACGATCAGGATTCCACTGTCCAGGATGGCACTTGCCATGGCAGGTGGGTCCCTCTGCTGAGCTCTGGCAGGGTTTGCACCTATGAAAATGCCTCCTTGTCTTCTTTGCTGGGCCACTCAGTACCGAACTGCTACAAGTGGCACTCCAACATGGAGCAAGAGAACAGGTGCCGACTACAGACGCCACTATGTTGTCCTCTGATCTCCTCATGTACATCACGACATGAATGCGCTCACACATACATACCCATGTGTACATACATACAGATAAATACGGTTTTTAAATTTTAATAAAGTAATTAAATTATGGGCCAACGTAACGCTTAAGCAAGTAAAGGCTCCTACTGTGTAAGCCGGGAAACCTGGAACTCGAAGGGTAGAAAGAGAAAACTGACTGCCGCAAGTTGTCTTCTGCCCTCACCGAATACAGACACAAAGATAACAAATGAAAAACTAAAAGTAAGATAAAATTATAAGGAAGAACAACTAAGTCAAAACTCTCTGAGATGTGCAGGGGAGGAAGCAAGCCTGCTCTTTAAAAATGAGCTAGAGATATGGATCAGCAGTAAAGAGCAGCTGGCCACTCTTCCAGAGGACCTGGGTTCAATTCCCAGTACCCATACAACCACTGTCTGTGAGTCCATTTCTAGGGGATCCTCCTAGAAATCTTCTGATCTTCTGATCTTCTGATCTCTGCTGGCTTTGCACTCATATGGCGTGTAGACATGCATGCAGGAAAAACACCCACACACATAAAAATAAATAAAATTTATCAGTGAGCACGGCAGGCTCCGGTGGTAGAGTCCTTGCTTAGCTAGCATGCATACATGTAGGAAACAGCCTAGGTAGAATCCCTAGTGTCACACAAACCGGTGCCACTGCGTGCCTGTAATTCCAGGAGTATCGGAAGTTCAAGGTCATCCTTAGCTCTTCAGTAATTTGAGACTGAGGTTAGCCTGGGCTAGATGAGAGCCAGTCTCAGAGAAATAAAGCAAGGAGAAGGAGGAAGGAGGAAGGAGGAAGTAGGAAGGAGGAAGGAAGGAAGGAAGGAAGGAAGGAAGGAAGGAAGGAAGGAAGGAAGGAAGGAAGGAAGGAAGGAAACAGTATGCCTTGTGACGCAGAGCAGATTTCAGCCACAGGGACTGCAACATAGGGCAACATACAGTATCCCATGCACAGAGGGTAATTAAGCACTGCCTTGGAAAGGGACGTTTGCACCCTCTGCTGTAGCCCGATGGCTGGCTTGTATCTGTTTCTATTCATTACTGTCAGGAAGAACAAAACAGGGTGTGATTAATGCAGTTCAGAGCAACAAATTGCAGCCAAGAATGACTCCTCCAAAAGAAGAAAGCATGAGGTTAAGCAAGGGAAAAAAAAAAAATCATTTACTAAGGCCTGGGATTCTGTTTGTATTTTATATGTATATATGGTATTGTTATTGCCGTTACTAGCATGTAATGAGATTTAGATGGTGCCTGATATTAATTCTAGTCTGTGTGCCACGTGTGACTTAGATCAGTGAATCCTCATAAAATTCAATGGAGTGGATATTAATGTCTTCCCTAATTGACAGGTAAGGCAAAGGGCTTCAGGAAGCCAAGTGACTCTCCCAGTTGCTGGGTGTCAGAACCAGAATGATAGCAAGGTGAGTAATAGATGCTCTGTTTATCTCCTAGACTTGTCATTAGTGTTAAACACGATACTATCCTGGGAAGAAGTCAAAATTTAACATGCTTATCTGTATAAGATCCTGCGATACGCTATCTACGTCTCACGGTGCAGGGACTCGGAATCTATCTCGGTTTCCAGGTTAGTGTCCACTAAGCCAGAGCAGCATGCGTGGCCGTAGGAAAGCTCTGCTACATGAGCAATCACGGCAGGGCCAGCTTTCAGATCTGTAGATGAAGATCTCCAAATTCTTGCACCTGTGAGGTTAAGGGCTGCAGCAAAGTGATAGCTCAATAAACATTTGTTGAACTCACAGATAATAAATAATTAAGTAGTTATAGCTAGATAGATAAATAAATATCCATCCATCCAGTGGATATATAAATAGCTAAGCCAAGCTGCCTGGGTTAAACACCTACTCTATCTTAATTTGGTTGCCTAGCAATCCTAGATATATGTCTAAAACACATTTTTTGTCAGATACACTGTCTATTTAGACGCATGGCTCCTCGTGGATACTACTTTAACGACAACATGGCAATAAGAAGGATCTTGGGGGTAGGGGGGTGGGGTGGGCAAGACTGGAGGTTGGCCTTACATAATCATGTAATCACTGAAAACCTGGAAGAGTATCTTCTCTCCTAGAGAAAACCTGACACAGTATATTCCATGAATATAGAATATACTCCCAAAAAATACTCCTCCAATATACTCCCTCAAATATACTCCCCCCCCAAAAAAATGGTACAATGGCCAAGTAAATCTTAGAAAAATAGAACTAATCAAATTTCTCAAATGCCAGAATTCAGGTTGTTGTTTTTTTAACATAGTGAAATGCATTGAAAAGTCCCAAGCAAAGGAATCTGCCTACTGAATTTACCAAACCCATTATCCCACTGAAACATTCTCCCGAAGCACCATACGGGATTATCATCCAAGAAATCCACACTGGCAATGAATGCATCACAACTGGAAAAGCAACTGTGTAAACTTTTTATGAACCAAGAGAGCAGATTTACTCTTGCTGGAGTAAATGCCTCGAGCCAGTGACGCTGAAGGTGCGAACTGGGGAGTCCGCACTCTTTATGCCTCAGCACCTCCACCAGCAATGTGGACTTTATCCTTGGGCTTCACCAGGTAGCCCCAGCCACTCAAGATCACAGCTTTCTAGGTTCAAATCCAGTTCAGCCTCTGCTCATTTTCTCAAGCAAAACCCCCTAAGATTTCTCCCTTGTCCCAATCACTGCGGCCAAAGAAACAAAATTCCCTGGGTGGCCAGGCTGAGTGAGTCACTACAACTCCGCATAGAATTAAGCCATCCCAGAGCACAGGGGCTGAGGTAGAGGATACAAAGTCTGCTGGGGAAAACCGAGGTGCTGTTACTAGGGTATGGGAAAATGGGTGTTGGGAGGCTGAAATGGCACGGCCCCAGTGAACAAACTGGTCTCCCTGGGATCGGAAATGCTGCAAGTCATTTTCTGATTAGTTTGGATAATACTCCCCTCAGATAAACAGTTAAAAACTCTAAGCTAGGAGGAAGATGAAACTTGTCTAGGCTACATGGTAAGTTCTAGGCCAGCCTGGAACTAGCAAGACACTACCTCAAAAGGAGAGGTAGAGAGACAGACAGAGAGACAGAGAGACAGAGAGACAGAGAGAAGGAGGGAAGAAAGAAAGGAAGGACAAGGAAAGAAAAGGAGGAGGGGGAGGAAGAAAGGAAGGGAGCCAAATATGTTATCTGGTAAATTTTGTTGCTATAATGAAATATATGAGCTGGGGCAGGCTATTTTATAAAGAAGATTGTATTTAGCTCACAGTTTTGGAGGCTGGAAGACTAAACAGATTGGCCAGGTTCTTACAAGAAACCATTTGGATGCAGCACACGATGCTGAGGACATGAATGCATCTGTGTGCCCTTTCTTTCTCCCTCCTCTTATGAAGCCACCAGGGTTCAACCACCGAGAATCTATCTTAACGATCTGAGCTAATCTACTGGGCTCCCAAGGACCCGCACCTCCAAATACCATAGTCATTACATTTCCACTGTAATCATCAACATAAGGCTTTGGGGATTAATCTCCTGTGTGAACTGGGGACTGTATTACGTCCTTTTCCTGTGGCCACACTCTGACAGACAAATTCTCTGACAAAATACTCTGGCAAAAGAAACTCTAAGCAGGAAGGGTTTATTTCAGCTCAAGGCCTGTCTGGGCTGGGAGGTAGAGGTGGCGGGAGCCAGAAGCAGGTTGGTCACATCTCATTCTGAATCAGGAGGCAGAGAGCAAGGAATGACGGCTACCAGCTAGCTTCCTCCAGGACCCAAGCCCAGGGAAAGGTAGAAGCCATCTTTTAGGTAAGGTCTTCCACCTCCTTTAACCTAATCAAGACAATCCTGTTGCAGAAGTTTGTTTCCAGTAATGTTTAAAATGGTTGTTTTGTGCACTGTTATAAAAAGGGATACCTGGGCTTTTTATTGTCTGCAGGTATTGGCTTTATATAAAAAATGTTTGATTGCTCATGATGTGCATGTGCTATCAGTAGAACACCTGAGAAGCTTAAGTATCAATAAAAACCCTGAGATGAGACATTCAGGGTTCCACTGTCCAGTATGGCACTTGCCATGATGGTGTTTCCCTCTGCTGAGGTCTGGCAGGGTTTACACCTATGAAAATGCCTCTGTGTCTTCCTTAGCGAGCCTACACAATGGCTATCAACTACAAATGGCACACCAACATAGTAGGCAGAAAGCAAAGAAAGGCACATCATGCCAGCTAATCCAATGTGGCGACAAGGAAGAATGAGAGAGCAACTCTAGACCTCGCAGAGTCCAGTAAAGTGTGCTCAAGGCAGTTCCCAGAGGACAGAGATTATATATATGGAAAAAAAATAATGATAAGTAGAAGTCTCTTGAAGGAAAAAGAGAGTGAGAAAGGAAGACTAGAATCTAATAAGAGAAAGACAAGTGGTCCAAACACTGGTGAAATGGTCCTGACAAGACACATCTGATATGGTGATGCGAACTCCACCCCACAGCTCCACCCTTCCTGCAGACAAGGCTCACCTGCAATGATGCTGAGAAGAACACTTTCTAAAAGAATGAGGTCTAATGGTTGCTACATTCTGAAAAGGTCTTTGGAACGTTCTACCAAATTTTGAACTCAAACATGAACTGACGAGTTTTTTTTCTGCAAACCAGACTCTCTCTTAAAATCTGGAAAGTGTTTCCTCAGGGTCAGCACACAGAAGCTGTCTTCCAGAAATGGCCAAGGTTGTATCTCATGCTGGCAACAGAACTTGGTACTGTAAAAAGCACTCAGGTGGTACTGGTTTTCAAGGTTTTCGTGATCCCTGCATAGGGATCATGGAGAGCAGCTGAGGCTTGGCACCATGAGAGACCAGGAGAGGCCATTGGTAAAAGTTCAGCCTCAGTGGCAGTAGAAGGCTACGATTGAACTTCTTATACAGAGAAGTTGAGGCTTGGCACCATGAAGAAAATCCAGGAGAGGCTACTGGTGAAAGTGAAGCCCAGATGCAGCAAGGGACCCCAGCAGTTTGGGAATGCCAGTACCATGGGACAGCCACTAAGAAGAGCAGCAGCAGTGGAGTGGAACCAGATAGAACCTGGAGGACAAGTTGTGTGTGCTGCAGAGGGCAGAGCCAGAGAACTGACCCAAGCCCTTTGGAGGAGCCCAGAAGATCGTTGAGTGAATTCCAGATAATTAGACATTGATAATGTTTTTCTGCTGTCCAAAGATATTGTAAAAAGCTTGATAGAAGTTTGGTTTCATTTGCTCCTGTGCATTAGCAACTCTTGTGACTGTTCCTTGTAAATAGTTTTGCTGATGTAGTGTTAGATTGTTTTGTAGAAATAAAGCAATTTTTGATTGTCTTATACAGAAAGGGAGAAATGTTGCAGAACTTTATTTCCAATTATATTTGAAATGGTTGTTTTGTGCATTGTTGGAGCAAGGGCTGCCTAGGCCTTTTGTATTGTCTGCAGGTGTTGGTTTTATGTAAAAGATGTTTGATTGCTCATGATCTGCACATGCTATCAATAGAACATCTGAGGAGCTCAGGTATCAATAAAAAATAATAATAATAAAGCCTGAGATGAGATGCTCAGGGTTCCACTGTCCAGTATAATGCTTGTCATGATATTGTTTCCCTCTGCTGAACTCTGGCAGGGTTTACATCTATGACAATGTCTCCATGTCTTCTTTGCTGAGCCTCGTCAGCAGGGAACAGCTACACAGTCTCTCACAGGTGTAGGGGGTGCTCCCTAGGTATTTGCAAATCTTGTTAAGATTAAGTTGACAATTGACACTAACCATTCAGGGGACATTACTCACCTTTATTGTGTTCTTAATTGTGCATTTCTACATGCTACCCTTACTTCTTTTGGGGGGAAAGCTGGAATTGCACAGGCGAGCGTGAATACAGAAGCAATCAGCGCTTGTTTCCCGAGCTGCAGCAATGAATCTTGACTTGCTTTTTTTTAATAATGCAAGAAAGAGAAAAAGATAAGAGGATGGTGTTGAGGTCAGAGAGGCTGTGAGACCACAAACACCCCCACAGCATTCGAACCGTAGCTCCCAGTTAATAGGTAGCCGAGAACAGCAACTTCATCTTCAAGATAAATGTTATAAATTGCACATAATGAAATAAGACCTTCTCTTCCCACCTTTGGGTTTCTTATTTTTAAGATATACAGCCCTGTGTCAACCAAAATATCTAGACTTATAGCACACACTTCTATTCAGCTTGTAGAACAAATTCACTGGCAGAGTTGATTTTTATTTTAATTATTTGTATAGAATAGAAAAGGAATGGTCTGATTTATTACCGAGTGGGACTCCAATGGCATTATTATTATAGTTGCAACAGATGAATAAACCAATATATTTCTTAGAGCCGTAAAACAACCAGCTACACGTCAGAGAAAATTGTTCTCCAAAACAACAAGGAAAAAAAAAGAAAATCAAGGGAAATAGTGCCCCTCCTTGGCCTCCCATCGCCAATCCAAAGAAAGCAGGACTCCTGCAGACTAGGAAAAACTCATTTCAGCAAACTTACTTTCCATCTACCAGCTGAAATTAAAAGCTGGCTGGAGTAAGTGACAATATTGTCTCTGGCATTGATGTGCTTATTCCACTGAATGTGCTTTGAAAAAAAAAAATGTATCAGTAGCCACAGAAGATCATTGTTCCCCCCACAACCCGGAGCCGGCCATGATGATGCAGCCCTGGGCCGCAAGCTGCAGGATTAAGTTGCTCAGAACTCTGTGCTGTGATGACATTGTAATGCCCGACTGGAGCACAACTGTTCTTTGCAATTTGCTTTGAAGAGAGAATGAGGAGGGAGGGACACAAAGAGGCGACGGGTTCTGCATTGTCGTTGCTTATCTGCAGAGTGCATGCCATCCCTGCTCAGGCGATCACAGGGAAGCTGCCTGCGGAGGGTGGGAAAGTCAAGTGCAGAGCCCAAAGCCCCTCCTGCGAGCCTCCCCCCCATTGGATTCTGTGAACTCAGCTTGTGCTGATTGCCCAGCCTCAGGAAGTCCAGAGCTTCTTGGAGCTCTGTTAGTCACTGACAGGCTAGGGTTCTTTTTCTGGTCTGTTGTTTACTCGAGTTCGAGTTCGCCCAATGCTGGTGGGTAGTGAATAGACCCCAGAATACTCAGAGGAGAGGCACCTGTGAGCGTAACATGTGTATAGAGGGGTATATCCATTAAGACCTCTGGCTCTGGAATCAAAACAATCCAAACAAAGTCCTGGTTCCACACATTTCTTACAGTGTCCTTGGATGAGCTGACTGACTTCTCGCAATGGTCTTTGTCTCATCTGTTGAATATGGATATTGACACCGCGGTAGGCATAGTTAAAGGGGTGGCCGACGTCATGCGTGCTTCACTCTGTAAGGACAGCATCCCTGGCCAGGATTTCCTAGACACAATCATTTTTCAGCTGCAGTTGGCTATGCCAATGCTAGTTTCAAACTCCCTTGTCGGGTCCTAAGCTATCTAGAGGTCTCTAGAAGTACTCTTGGATTTTTCAAATGGCTAGTTGGAAGTCTGTCCTTTAAAGGGAGTACTACAGGACCTTAATCCAGAGGAAACACAAGCGAGGGAACATGGGAAATAAATGTTGTGGGCCTACATATACCAGAATACCTATTAGCCCTTCTCCCCAAGCTGCCAAACATCAGGGCATTTCCTCTGTGGGCAAAATGATATAAAAATGATAACACCACAATTGCTAGTATTCTCGGGGCACAAGTCTTACCAGAAATGTGCTGAGCCCTTTCAATGTAGTAAATTCACTGAATCATTACAGAAATTCTGTAAGACTGTCACCAGACACATCTCTATCATACCCGTCCAACAAGGTCAAAGCGAGGCGCCCAAATTAAATAGGACTATAGAAGATAGAAGATCCAGATTCAAATCGCACAGCCTTTACTCCTCCAGCCCTTTGTGGTGATTTGAGATGGCCATGCGTGAGATCTAAGACGCCTCTTCTGCTTCCTCTCTTAGGCCCTCCCTGCTCTTGCTGCGGACAGGAGGGTAATATGGCACCTCTTGCTACTCTCCTTGATGTGCTTTCACTTTAAGGATTCTGTTCCACAGAGACTATCCTGAGCGAAGGAATGGCCACATCAGGGGACTTCAGGATTTGGAGGAAGAACGTCTCTATCTCAAAGAGTTCAAGACACGCTGATCAGCCACTGCAGTGATGGATCACATTACCAAAGAGGACTTCCCCTTAAAAACAAATGTCCAAGGTAGGGGATATAACTCAGTATATGCCTCCCCAGCATAGGCTGACTTTGGGTTCCAAAAGGGAGAAAAAGAAAGGAAAGAGAATGTTAAAGAGGGAAGGAGAAAAGGAAGGAGAGAGAGAAGAAAAGGAAGAAAGGAGAAGGGAAGAATGAACGGGCTGGAAAGAAGAATGGAAGGGAGGGAGAGGGAAGGGAGAAAGGGAGGGAGGGTAAAGGAGGAAGGGGGGAAAGAAATGGGAAAGACCCCTATTCTCAAATGCCCCCTGATTCACAGGGAAGCACCCCATAAACACTAGGATAAGGTAGACCTTTGTTTTGGGATGCCAGTCTTCCCTTGGCACAATTAATTAATTTTATAGTTTGAAAGCCTTCAATCCATCCAGCCTGAAGTCTCATCTTCAGCTCATATTAGACAATGGCCAAGAGTTGATCAGAAGATCAGAATTATATGTTAATGCCCTCTCTCCCCACTGTGGGAGGGGAACATATTTATCCCTCAATTCCAAACAAAAGGTTTCATTCCTAACTCTAAAAGAATCTGTCATGATTTCTCTGGGTCGTTGTTCTCCTCCGGAGCAATGCATCACTGAGCATGGCCCACTGAAGGCACACTAGACTATTATATCCTTACACTGGTGAAGCTCTAATGATCTGGCAGGCTCCTAAATCACCAGAGCTCTCACTCCCATGATGCATTACTCCGAGACACAGATATGATTGGAGCAAGGCATCTAGGAGCTCAACAATGGGAGAATTATATTTTTGACTTTAGAATTTCTTGACTTTAAAAAAAAAAAAAAAAGCTCTGTAGAAAACAGAAAACTCAGCCTGGAATCAAGAGAAGCAGGACATTGTCTTCTGTTTTGGAACATGACAGACACCCAGTGATACGCACACATATTATGGAAACCATGGCCAGGTAGGGAAGGGGGTGGCTGTGAAGAAAGTGATTCCTAAAGAATCCGCAGGGTTTCTGAAGTGTGGCTGGCCAGGTGCTCACACCTTTATCACAAGTTAAAGCACGTACAATCAGGCTCTAGCAATTTCCCGTCTAAAACAATATACTGAGCAGACATAGTCACACATTAACAGAAGACTACAAACTCCTAGAAGATTCTCTGCAGCAATAACTGCAACTGGGAGGAAGAAAAAAAAAATGGAACCCACCTCCTAAACGTCCATCAACACTGGAGTTCTTAAACACATCAGTGCAACTTTATCTCCTGAGGCCTACGTCACCACTAAGAATCACGATGTGGATCAACAGCTCTGAAAGTACGGAGAATCGCAGAGTGTCACTGGTCAAGTGTCTGGGTCCACTAGCATCACTAGAGAAGTCTGCAAATAATCTGGGTGCCTGGGTCAGGCCTGGACCTCTGCATTTCACCCTATTCTCTAGGTGGCTGTGAGACACTGAAGCCTGAGACCTACTTTCCTGAGATGCAATGGAGAGCCAGCAGACCCCTGGCTCCTCCTTCCAGCCTCATCTGTATGTGTGCATTTCCTTACAACGCTGAACTGCTTTAAACTAGTTTGCAAACCGTCGATGTCGACAGATGATGAACACGGAGCTTCTAAACTATGCCTTCTAGTCATTATCACCTAATTCTGTGGCGACACGGTGAAGTGGGCCATATTATTATCCTTCATTTGGCAGTTTAATGAGTTGAGACACAGAGAAGTTAAGTGAGGTTCGGAAGACCGAGCTAGTGATATCCGAACTGGATTTGAGCACAGGCAGGCATGACTTCTGGCCTTTCTAACTGCACCGTGTGTATTAACTCACATGTCTGTTGACTTGAAAACAGGTCCACAGTGTAACAGTTCTGTAAACAGAACAGGTGCAATTGGATACCATTGTGTTACCTATCCGTGGAAAGAGAGATGTATTATGTGCGTAAGCAGGGAAAGCTTGAGGGCTGCATTCAACATGTCAAGAGTCACGCCCCTTCTTTGAGTGCTGTATGTGTGGACGTCCCTTTAGGGACGTGTATGTAGCATTTCAGGACTGAGCAAAAGGCCCGTGATAGCTCTCTGCTTCCCTTGTGCCCTCTGAGTTACTCAACGTCAGGCACAGCACATGATCCGCAAGTAGTTAATGTCAGACGAGTACGTGAACGTTCTAAGTATAGATGTTTTTCTTCAAAGTCTGTCTCTGGGTTGGCAAGAACATTCCAGCTGAAATTCATTTCATTTTGCACACCTAACTCTACAGCTAGAATCGAACCAAACTGAATCAAACACCGTAGCAAGGGTGACTCCAAGGGAACCACAGAGAGCTCGCCTATCTTGGTTGGAATTGGCAAGTTATTAGAATTTCTTAAGAAAAAAAATGTCCATTTAACAGAAAATTACATGAGGGTTTATAAACTCTATATTAGAATACATGTCAAAAATACACAGGACTCCAACTCAGCTCTGGCGAAAACAATGACACAGGCCAAAAGTGAAAACAAATATTTTCCACCTGCGTCTAGCTCTATGGTTCTCCACCACTGAGGTGTGGAGCACTAATAAGCCTTGAGCCCAGAGCGGTGACACAAACAACTTTGCTTCGTTCAATGCAACCTTTTTTGAGTCAGAGTTAATATACACAGTTGCGGAATCTGACGGGCACTTTGGCCACGGCGTGAAAACACAGAGCATGGTGCATCCCGCCATGGACGCGGAAGTGTGAGCGAGCAGACGTGGCATGGGCTTGTAAACACGGAAGAGAATATGCCCAGACCACAGAGCACCCTACTCAAACAACAGAGCCGCGTGGAAGAGTGGCCACTGACTGCTTTATAAACACTGGAGCCACTGTTACACTGTGGTAATAATTGCATTGTAATTATTCTTAATTTGTTTAAATGTTGTTTTTAGTCTCCCAATCACTCGGAGAGGGCTGCCAGAATTCTAATATTCTGAAGTGTGGCACGAATCCACAAAGTCTAGGAGCTGCTGATCTCAGCCCTTTCCCAGCCCATGGATAATTTTGCCCTTAAGAAACAGCATTGTGATGATAAAATCAAAAGCATGTATGGGCTGTGGAGGATTGAAATTACCTAGAAATTACTGCATAAATTGAGAAGTTCATTTTCTAAAGAGAGACAAGAATTTGCCATGCTGCCCGAATTGTTCTCAAACTCCTGGGGTCCAGCTGTTCTCCAGTCTCAGGTTCTGAAGTGTCTAGAACTGCAAGCCTCTGCCACTATACCAAGCTAGAATAGTTTTTAAAATAACCTTCTATCCCAAAATAGTTTAACTTACAAGTTGCAAAGTAGCAACTTGTTCCCAGGTACTATTTACCTAGATCCCCCTTGATAATAATTCATATTACTATAGTATATTGTCGAAACCAGAAAACTGACATTAGAATAACCTGTGTAACTCAGGATGCTCTGTTAATTTTTAAACAATATTCTCCAAGAATGTGAGCGAAGGGCTAGAGAGATGGCCCAGAGGATAAGAGTATTTGATGCTGCTACAGAGGACCCAGGTTCAGTTCCCAACTCTCATCTGGTGGCTCAGAACCATCTGCAATTCCAGTTCCAGGGAATCTGATGTCCTTTTCTGACTTCAAAGGGCACAACACACACATATACATGCAGACAAACACACACATAAATAAATGTAAATTTAAAAGAACATGAGTCAGTAAGTTTTAAGAAATCAACTAGCTATTGGGTTTTTAACTGGGGTGAATTTCACACACTTAGCTGTGTGTTAACTCAGAAAAAATGAGTAGAAAGGACTGTTTGTGGTATCTGAAGATCAGGAAGTAATACTTTACCAAGCATCTTGTTTGTACTAGGAACTGAAATAATGGATCTGACATGCTCAGTCCCTTCATGTAGCTCACAGTCCAGACGGAACTATAAGCAGGCCCTGGCTTTTTGGTTTGAGACATAAATGATGTTTTATAAAGAACACATGAGACAAAATTGTCTAAAACAATAAGAAACTATGGTACAGTTCCACTGTCCAACACTGAAGCCCCCAACCACACGTGGCTACTTAGGCTCGAGATGTGGCCAGGCTTCACTGAGATGTGTTCTACATACTAAAACCAACAAATAATAATAATTAGTACCAATAACTTTATATCTTTCATGTTAAAGTCATTTAAACATATTGAATAAATACACTAAGGCCATTGGTTTTACCTATTTCTTTTCGCTTGTTTAATGAGGCTACATAAATTAGCATAACCTATGTGGATCCTGTATTTCCATTGCACAGGGCTACTCTAAGAGATCAGGGATGCTCTTGAGAAAATGCCATGACGTCTGCAGGATCAGGGAAGTCAACCAGGGACATCCGGAAAGCCAAAAATGTGGCCTGAAGAAGTAAACAAGAGCTCAAAACTACAGTGTCAATTAGATTAGCTTGCAGGTGTCCTTTAATCTAAAGGCAGTGAAATTGTAGAAGACATTTATTTATATAAGAGAATAACAAGGTAGATGTTTAGGTTAGTAGCATCAGCCCAGCCGATGGGACAAAGCAAAGGTAGAGTTGTGAAGAGAAGCTGGGGTTGTTGGAGTCTCCAAGGCCATGCCTTTCTGCCCGCCTGGTCCTTCAATTTCTCACCTCCATCCTGATATAAATCTGATCAAACCATGTGACCAACAATGAGGAGCAAGGAAAGGCTTAAAACCCTACAGGAAACTTCCTTCTGTGGCTCATTTTTCAAACTTGAGCAGTTAAACAACTCTGTTCCTGAAGTCAGTGTCCGGAATAAAAAGCAAAGCTGATTATAGATTTCTCCCCATTCTCTGGGTTCTTTCGATCTGAATGATTGAAATCAATTGATCTCAAAGCAATCATTAAATCATCTTCCTTCCTGCAGACTGTCAACTTCCAAGGGGTATCTCAGTCTCCATGTATGGAACTCAGAGCTCAGAGTACAGGGACTAAGGGTACTTCTCCCGTCACACTCAATCCTAGTAGCCACTCGTCAACCCAATGACAAGGAGTCCCGGTGCCAACGGACAGGACAGCATCAGGGCAGTGCAAAGGAGCAGTGTGCCACCGTGTCCAAAGTGACATCATTCAAATGACTTTAACCACCGTTTCTACTCCAGTTCTATTCCCCTCAGGGTGACTTTGACAGTTTTCATGGTTTCTTTTGGGAGAAACTCTGTACAGTGAGCCATCTGTATGGTTTGCCTGTGTTGCAGGGTTACACAGAATGCATACAAAAATGATAAAGAAAGATACCTACCTTTAAAAACAGTGTGGGATATAGAGACAGCTAACACTTAAGGGCACTTGCTGTTCCCGTAGAGGACCCACGTTCAGTTCCCAGCACCCCATGGTAGCTAACTATCTGTAATTCCAGTCTCAGGGATCTCTAGTGCCCTCTTCTGGCTTCTACAGGTACCAGGCGTATACATGGTGTATATGCATACATGCAAACACTTATATACATAAACTAAAATAAATAAATATTTTTAATGTTTAAAAAAAAAAGCTTAACCTAGAAAGATAATGGACAAAGAATGCTGTGATCCAGGCAACATAATTGTATGGGCAGATGATGGAAGAGAAGAAACACATCAAAGACCCACGTCAACTGTTGTCCAGCTGCGGCAGGCCTACGGATAAATACATTGAGCTTACTGTCAACGTTTAAATTATTTGAATTAGTTGCTGGCACTTAAAAAGTAGGAATATTTATTGCAAGATCTGCAATTCTGGTTTCCCTTGTAAAATAATAAGTTTCTGCCACTCAGAATTCGTCTTCCCACTTGGCGCAGCTTGACGGCTGCCACCCACACATCTCCTGCTACCTAGGGTCCACTCTACCGGGCTCGCTGCGCTCAGCCTCCTGCACCCAGCAGTGGTGTCGGTCAAGCTGTCTAGATAGATGGAATAGACTGGGTATGGTGGCACACGCCTTCAATCCTGGCATTAGGGAGGCAGAGGCAAGCACATCTCTGTGAGTTGGAGGCCAGCCTGATCTACATGATGAGTTCCAGGCCACCGAGGGTTACCAACATAATAAGATCCTGTCTAAGGGAAAAAAATTAAAAACTCCAGCTAAATGAAATAGCAACCTGTTGTGCAAATACGTGAAAAGTGAAACTGGGCAGAGTGTCTCACACTTGTCACCCAAGCATTCGGATGCCGAGGCTGAGGGTCGCAACTTAAAGGCCAAGCGGACTACACAGTGAGACCTTGTCTCAAATGAAACTGCAGAGAAGACTATAGTCTATAACTCGAGAGAACGGCTGTGGGAACGGGACACACACTCTGTGTTTCCCCTTATAGCTGTATTTCTAATAGGTCTCAGAGCAAGAATACTTTGTTTTATTATTGCAACCATTTTAAATAATATTTATTAACAATAAGTTACAATAATAAGTTGCAAGCATTTATGTGGAAATTATTATAGACTTACTGTATTAAACAGAATATTAATGGATTCCTAGAAGGAAGACTATCCCCAAGCAGGAAAATTATTATAGGCTTCATTTTGATGTTGTGCCAGAATCTTAGCTCTGTGCCTCGTGCATAACACATGCCACGTGACATACTAACATAGCTTTCTGCGAGGAGACTCCCCATACAGATATAATTTACAAATGGCCAAATCAAGTGGTCAAACGAAACTAGTAAGTGCGACACCTTGGACAAAGTAAGTCTTGTTGGAAAGAGAAAATCTTTTATTTCCTTTTTTTGTTTTACCAACAAAAAGCATAAGTCGGGCTGAAGAGATGGCTCAGTGAATAAGAGCACGGGCTGCTCTTCCAGAAGTCCTGAGTTCAATTCTCAGCACCCTCATGGTGGCTCACAACTGTCTGTGATGGGATCTGATTCCTTCTCAGGTGTGCATGAAGACAGAGCACACATACACATCAAATAAAGAAATTAATTAAAAAAAAAAACATAAGTCACCATAAGCTTCATGTTTATCTAACGTGTGCAGAGAGGATGTAAACTCGTGAGCACAGCCTGGCCAAAGCCCAGGACTCAGTATACCCGGTGAGACAAAAGCGTGCAGAGGAGAGTATGAGCAGACCACTTGGCCCAGCTGAGGGCCCTGTCTAACTTGAGCATCTCTCCTTACTCTCTGTACGGTAGCTTTGTCCCACACACCATGAAGGTTTCCTTACTCAAGTTTTGTGTTTTTAATAAATATTAGTGTATATGTCTGAGATTTACAGCATACTATCGTGGAAAGCACAGATAGCAGGGGCGGGGGGCCTTTGTGGTAACAACACAGATATACTATCTGTCACCTTACGAAACTCTTCTCCTGTGATAGGAGCAGCTGAAATCTACTTACTCGGCAAAAAGCCTTAACGGAGGACGGTATTAATTACAGTCCTCGTGCTGTACACGCCACCTTGGCCTACGCATCTGCCGCTTCTGCCCTTTCACCTACTTCTCCCCATCTCCCACCATGCTCCAGTTTTATTCTCCTCTCTGTGTAGTTGACCCTGTTGTTTAATTTAGATTCCACGTGTGCGTGAAATCATACAACAATCTTCTTTGGGGATCTGACTTACTTCACCTAGTACAATGGCCTCCGGAGCCATTCATGCTGTGCAGGATGAAGGAGACTCTTTTTAAGATTTTATTTCTATTTTTATTGACGTCTTCTGCCACATGGGTGTAGGTGCTCACAGAGGCTAGAAGAGGGCACCAGATCCCCCTAGAGTTGTAGTCCAACCAGTCGGGAGCTCGGTGGGTCGTTGTAGGTCCTGAGAACTGAACTCAGGTCCTCTGGAAGAGCGGCAAGCGCTCTTAACACTGAGCCACCTCTCCAGCCCCAGAGATTCATTTCCTTTTCATTCATGGATATGTACGTGTGTCTGTAACGAGGGAGTGTGTGTCCACATGCAAGTATTCATGGAGGCCAGAGGGAATGTGAGAAGCCCCGGAGCCTCTTGGCGTGGCTTCCAAGCAGCATTAGTGCCATCAAGGTCCCCTTTTGTCCACGTGCTTCTCCACATTTGCTGTTTTCCGTTCTTTTCAGAACGGCTATCCTCATATATGTGGAGTGACACCTTGGTGACACAAGTTTGCACGTCTCGGATGCACTAGTGATGTTGAGGATCTTCCATGTAGTTGTTGACCATTTCACTTCTCTTTTGAAACAGAAATCTGTCTCAGCCTTTTACCCACATTTTAATAAGGTTATATGGGGGTTTTTTTTCCTATTGAATTGTAAGCGTTCTTTATAAACTTAGGATATTCACTTCTAATCAGAAGTGTGGATTGCAGATATTCCTCCCCTTCCCACCACCCCCAAGACCGTAAGATGGCTTTTATCTTGTCAATTGTTTTGTTTCTCATGCAAAAGCTTTCTAGCCTGGTGTGGTCCCGGCCCTTTGTTTGTTTGTTTGTTTGTTTTGTTTTTCTTATACCCTTACCTTGTGGTGTGAAAACCACAAAAGCCATTGCCAAAGCCAACTTCATGTAGTGGCACCCCATTCCCTCCTCCCCCCTCCCCCCTTCACCCCACACTCTGTTCTGACATTTTTGAGGCTTCAGGAATGAAGGAGAGAGCCATCACTTGACCATATATATTTGTGTTTATTTCTGGACTCCATTCTGTGCCGCTTCTGATACGTAAAACGGGGATCGTGACCTGTGACTACGTGGTGGAGCTGGAGAGAGGATCAGCTCCCGTAAGTTGTTCTCCCATCGCCACCTACATGCAAACAGTGCACACTCTCTCTCTCTCTCTCTCTCTCTCACACACACACTCACACACACAAATAAATGTAATTTTTAAATTTTAAAAGATTGTAACCCAAATAAGGCTGCATTTTTTATGCCAATACTATGGTATTTTTATTTATCCATTGACAATTTCATACATATATTCCTTGATCAGGTTTCCCCCATCATCTTCCCTCCTCCCCTCCGGCTCCCAACAAACTCCTTCTTTTCAAACCTCCATCTTACTTCCATGTCTTTTTTTAACGTCTGAATCACTGCGTCTTATTAAGGTTACCCGCACGAGCATGGGTGGAAGTTACCTGTTTGAGTGGGGACCATGTCTACTGACTACCACACTGAGGAATATGAACCACCCCCCTGCAGCTTTTAACTATGAGCAGCTCATCTGAGAGAGGAGGGGCCTTATAGCCCTCCCTCGTCAGTAACGGAAGGTTGATGGTCCTTGTCCTACTCAGGTCTCAACCGCTGCTATTGTGAGTTCATGGATGTAGCAGACGAATCCATGAGACAGCACTTTACAGAATTCTTCTCGTCCTACAGCTCTCACGTTCATTCTTCCCACTTTTCCATGGCTATCCTTGGTTGTCAGCTTGACCACATCTGGAGTTAGCTAAAAAAACAAAACCCAAATTGGGCACACCTGTGAGAGATTTTTGCTTAATTTGAGGTGGGAAGACCTGCCTCTAATCTGGGCCACAAGGGTTAGAAGCCTATATCAGGACGTGGAAAAAGAAAGTTTCTGCTCTTTGCCTGCTTGTCCTCATCTAGCTAGCAAGTCCATTCCTTCACTGGCATTAGAGCCTACTTCTTTGGGATTCTGTGTATACTGAAGACCAGCTGAAAGATGCAGCCTTGTGGGCTAAACAACTACTGGACCTTCCATTCATAGGCAGCCACTGTTGGTTGGATTAGCTGGACCACAGCCTGTAGGTCATTCTAATAAGTCATATATATATATATATATATATATATATATATATATATATATATATATATATATATATACATTCATTCTATAAGTCCTATTACTCTAGAGAACCCTGACTAATACACCACTCTTCCATGATGCTCTCTGAGCCTTGAAGAACTGATACAGATGTTTCATTTAGAGATAAACACTCAAAAGTCACTTAACATTGGCCCTTTGACCAGTTTTGAGACTCTGCATTAAGCAGTGCTCACTACAAACAGAATTCTCTCTGACCAGGGCTGAAACAGTACTGACCTATGAGCATAAACATAAATATCTAGAAGGCAGTTTGACTCTGTGTCCATTCAGCAAATCAATAGCAGTGTCTTCTCCCCCTAGAACCTATGCCCTGCCAGGCATGGGTTTTGACCAGGTTTTCGGTACCAGGTATGAGCCCCTTCGTGGGATGGGCTTATATCTGCCCATAAAGGATTTTTATGTTTTATAAAACAAGAATAATGCCACCAGGCCCATCTTGCATGGTAGGTTGCTTTCGTAGTTCACAGGGTTCGCAGCAGGGTAAGACCGCTAATGCCTTTGTTCCCTACCATCCTGCATAGCGCTTCTGGCACTGTGGAAACTAACGAGCCGAGAGAAACCTTCCATCTCAATTCCAGCTCGGTTTTTTTCTAGATCTTGCAATCAACATGTAGTATCTTCAGCAATAGTATCTTATCGCCTAGTTCTACCGACAACCAAAAGAAATGGCAGAAGTTTAGCTTGTTTTGGAGACTTCTGGTGACTCCCTGACCGACAACTCACGGGAGGGGTTCCCGCTCCTGGCACTGGGACAACCTCTTTTTTTTATGATTTTCACTTAGTTTACAAAACAGTTGTTTCCATATTTTTATACCCTTCATTTTCATAAGCCCTTCTCCCATACACATCTCTCCTTTTCTCCGCCCCCATCCCTACTTAAACCTTCCCTCCCTAGTATTCCCCTGTTCTGCTCCGCTATAACCCATGCTCTACTATCCCACACTGCTCAGGCTTCCTTCCCACAATGCCCCTGTTTTAGCTTCATGACCTGTACAAACACTCCACGTAGGAGAGAGAGTGTACGGTGTTTGTCTTTCTGGACCTGGCTCACCTCAACATGTTTTCTATTCCCACTTACTCCCCTGCAAATTTCATATTTCTATTTTTCTTTACAACTGAATATAATTCCTTTTTTTTTTCTATCCACAAATCAGCTGATTGACATCTAGACGGATTCCATTTCCCAGCGATTGCGAAGAGAGCAACAACCAGTCTGAAAGAGCACTATGTCTGTAGTAGAATAGAATCCTTTGGGTACCAGCCCCGGAGTGATGTGGCCAGGTCACATCACTCTAGTTTTGTGAGAAACCTCCGCACTGATTTCCACCGTGACTGTACCAGTTTACACTCCCGTCAGAAGTGTGTAAGGGCTTCCTTTCCCCCACATACATGCCAGCATTCCTCATCAGTTATTTTCTCTTTATTTATTTATTTATTTATTTATTTATTTATTTATTTATTTATTTATTTGTATTGTATATTATCAGTTATTTTCTTAATGATAATGATAACCAGTCTGACTGGGGTGATTTCAAAAATAGTTTTACTTTGCACTCGCTTGATGAATAATGATATTTTCAAACACTCTTTAAAGTACTTCCCAGACATTTTTATTTCTTCTTTTGAGAGCTTTCTGTTCAGTTCTGTAGCCCTCTTTTTTTTTTTTTAAGTTGGGGTATTTGTTTCCTTGGGTTTAGTTTTCTGAGTTCTTTGTATATTCTAGACATCAATCCTCTGTCAGATGTATAGCTGGCAAAAAAAAATTTTTTTCCTCTCCCATTTTGTAGGTCGCCTTTTCATATGACTAGCCATCTTCTTTGCTGTACAGAAGCTTTTTAATTCTATGAGGTCCCATTTGTCAGCTGTTAGCTTTGTGTCCTGAGCAACCAGGGTCCTATTTAGAAAGTCCATACCTACACCCATCTCTTGTGATGTATTTCTTACTTTTCCCTCTACCAGTGTTCAGAGTTTTGCATTAAGGTCTTTGATCCATTTAGTGTTGAATTTTTTTCTTTTTGAAACAGATCTAGTTTTATTCTTCCGCATGTTACAAATCCACTTTTCCCAGCATCATTTGGTAAAGATGCTGTCTTCTCTCCAGTGTATATCTCTTGTGGTCTTTGTCAAAAAATCAAGCGACTATGTATGGACTTATGTCTGGGTCCTCTTTTCTCTTCCATAGATCTACGTAACTATTTTTGTGACAGTATATGCTGTTTTTATTACTATGGCTCTGTAGTATATGTTAAGGTTGGGTAAGCTAAGTACCATGTTATTTTAAGTAGTATAACCTGGTAACATAATTTTATGTCAGGAAGTAAGATGCATCAAATTTCAGTTTTCTTTCTCAGTGTTGCTTTGCTTGCCTGTAATGTGTGCATGCATGTGTGTGTGCATGTGTGTGCACATGTGCGTTTTTGTGTGTTGCATTTCCCTGTGCACTTTATTTCTGCAAGTAGTGCCCTCAACATTTTAATAAGGATTGCATTAAATCCATATATCACACTAGACAGTATTTTTAATTTTTCATTGAAAGCTGCATCAGAAGATTCTCTTATACACTTCAGAAACCAACAGGAAGAAATAAAAAATAAACTTAAATCAGTCAGCTGGAATACAGAAAATAAAAAAAAAAAAAAACTCATCCCTTGATCGCGGGGGAGCACTGACTGGTGAGCCGGAGCCACTGAGTGAAGCTCAGCTTCAGGCCGTAAGGCACTTTGGTTATTTGGCCACGCTTTCTATTTATAGCTATGTGGATAAATCGACTTTATTTTAAAGATGTTTTTGGAGGATTCTCCTCGTGTTAAAAAGAGGTTTGGATGACATGAATCTGTTAGTCCTCCCACCTCTAAGATCCTGTGTTTTTATGACAGTAAACTCACTCAAACAGCTGTTGTTTTTTAAATAACTAATTAGCACTACCATAGCTGGCTACTAAAGTTAATTGAAGGGGGAGAAAAGCCAAGTAATAAATTACTTGGACCCATGTGATTCCTTCCTTGTTATATAACAAAAGTAAGTATCTGGAAAGAGGTCATTCGTTATGAAGATCCTGGCCATACCTGTCACTAGTCACTATTTTTATGCAACAGAGACTTTACTTGGGTTATCACCTTCCTTTTAACATCAGGCTCATTAAGAAGATAATATAATTCTCCCCATCTTATATGTCAGGAAACGTAAGGCTCGAGAGGTTAGCTAAATTTCCCAAGATTATAGGGATAAATGATGGAGCCAAGATTCAAATCCAGATTGATTTTATGCCAAAACTTTTGTTCTTATTCATCATACCATACAGTCTCCAGACTTAAGGACAAACCATGCTTATGGACGCAAGCCGATTTTAATCTATCCCTTGGATGATTGATTGATTGGTTGACTCTTTGACAGATCAAATACCCTCCATGCCAAGACTCCAGTAGAAAAAGAAAAACCAAATTTCCCACCATCCTCTATTCTGTACATTTGAGTAAGTCTGTAGATATAATACAGTGCTCATTTGAAAAAACACAATCTCAAACATGATCCATTTTTAACATAAATAAGCCCCTCCTCCATACATTTCTATATTGCCTGGCTGACTGCATGGATCCTTTGACAAAGAGTGTGTCACTTTCCCAGCTAATAGAATATGGTACCAAACAAGTGCCTTTCCATTTGGAAGAACTTTTACTTGAGAAAACAGGTTTCCCCCGGGACCCTCCATTTGTCCATGAACATGAATCTTGGGGATGGGTGCAAGGCAATCTCTACAGAGAGGATTTTCAAAATCTTTTTTCAATTGGTTGGGCTTTAGCTGTGAAAATATGCCTACAAATTAGGCGTGCCAGTTATCTATTCAAAGTCTTCCTGGCTTTGTTCATTTTAATGGGAGAATAAGGCAGCATTTAGACCCAAACACTTTCCAGGCAGTGTGCAAGCTGGGCCCTAAACATTTACCAAGAAAGCGTACTGGAGTCCAGTCATCTTTCAAACAGAAACACTGTTTAGCTACATATAAATCACTTTAGGGCAGAGCTGTTTCCAACAGTCACTGTGCCTACAAAAAAGGATTCTATTTTGGCTAGCAAATACTTCCAAAAAAGCCTTTCTAGCCATCCATGGGAAAGGAGTGAGTGCCCCCTGGTGAAAATGTGGGAAACGTTTCCATATGTTGTTTTTGGCTGGCAAGAAGGTACAGATGTCTTCACAATAAAAATATACTCGCTGAGAGTGCTCATATCCTTGAGAAGAGCTGGCACCATTTGCAGGACTGGATCTAAAGGTGGCAAAGATGCACAAAGGAAGCAGGGGAAAGAGCCCACACCAGAACTATGCAAGTTGGAGCCACAGGTGGACCTGGATTTAAGTGTCTCTTTCTGTCTCCACCGAACCCATACTCCGTCTGCCTCCATTCTGCTCCGTGTCCTGGAGAGTGGACCTGTAGGAATATATCAATGCATCCCTTTGCCTTCTGCCCTCTAGTTGGGTTATCCATGGGAAGGCACTGTGGGTGATGGAGGAGGAGGCACAGGGAAATGCTCGTCCCCAGGTTCAGTCTTTCCAGTACGGCTTGGAAGATACTGTATTCCCCTCCCAATACCCACCACTGCCCATGAGCTCAGCAACTCTGACAGTTGTCCTGTATTAGTCTCTATCAAGGATCTGGTGACTTTTAAGCTTAGAGTGGTAAGGGCTCCGCATGCACTGCTGCTGGCCTGGGGTACTGCACCATCCCCCCCAAACACCCCCCCCCGACTTCCCTTACTACTCCCACCTTGGTTAAAAAAAAAAAAGTTCAGGCAGCAAAAAGGCACACTGTCAACCTTTATGGTGATGCAACTCTTTCCCACGTTCACCCTGACTGGTACACATTCCCAAATTACTGTAATGTGAATTGAAAATGCAGGGAGGGTGCTACACACTTGTAAGCTCAGAAGGAAGCTAGAAAGGATGCTGAGGCAGGAGGGTTGTGAGTTTGGGGCCAACTTGGACTGCGACTCTATCTCAGACAAACAAACAAACAATAACCATGTACAATATACACAAAACAGAAATATAATAGACATCCAAACTTGTGTGGCTCAAGGAACCTCTAAATTTTCTAATCGTCACAGGTTCCAAATCACCTAGACAGCGGTGAAACAAAAAGGTTCTGGCCAGCTGGACAAAGGTAAAGCAAAAATATCACTGTGGTTTTTAAGAGTTTTATTTTCCTGCCCTGTGACATCCTTTACCTCAAGTTTCTGACTTCATCTTGAGCAAGATGAAAATTCTGTTTACACTCGGCCTTCACCCATCTTACCAGGATGAAAAGAGAACAAATTGTCCTGTCAGGCGGGATCTGTGAGATTAAACACATAGCATGTTGGTTCTGTGGTGCTAAACTGTCCAGGCTAGATGCTCTGCAAACCCATGAACAGAAGGGCAGGCCCCTGGTCGGCAACCAGGGCACCAGCCCAAGGCTCTGTTCACTGGCAAGGCAGCGCAGATGTAGCTGGACCTTGCCAGTCCTCCAAACATCCGGACTTTCTGCATGACTCTATTGTAAGGCTGTCATTCAGGATTGTGCCCGTGTGCTTTTCTGCTGCTGGGGGGTGGAGAAGATGAGGGAGGCGCATGGACTTAGGCCTCAGAGCTGGGCTCCACTCCCAGTCTTACTTCTCTCTGACTGTGTGATGGGGAATAATGTTAACCCTTCTAAGACCTTCTCCTCACTGTCCAGTGAAGATAATCACACAGCATCAGTGGTTTGAAGGGTAAACAAAGTCATAAAAACATGAAGTGTGCCGTCCCAAACACGGTGTGGATATTTGGTGTAGAAGACTTGGCTTCACCCTTCTTAATTCTCCGCAGGGCATAGACCTCCATGTCCTCACTGAAGTTCAACAGTCAGACCGTCATTCAGAAATGGTTTGAGCTAACAGCTTGAGTTGCTTTACATACAGAAAGGTTCTGCTGGGCCTGTGAGATGCCACAAAAGCCAGACGACCTGAATTTGATCCCAGGATCCCATAAAGGAAGGAGAAAAGAAACTCCTGCAAGTTGCTTTCTGGTCTTCATACTCAAGTTGTGGTACCTGGCCCACACAGCAACATCATCGTCGTCGTCATCATCATCATCATCACCATCACCATCATCACCATCATAATAACAATTTTAAGAAAGGTTCTCTGCATACTAGAGACAATACAATTAAAGATGAAAATGAATTACGGGCTCCTTATCACACAACAGGCACTCAACTAAAGCTGTCTTTAAATTTATGATTATCAAATATATAAAGGCATATATTTAAAGGGTCAAAGCGTTACACAAAATGACATGAAAGTCAGCAGCTGCCACCCTCTGCCCCACTTCCTTCTTCCCAGTAACCATGACTTACAGATCTCCAAAGAGGAAACATTGGTATTTATCTGCACATTTCTATACAGCATCCCACGCTAATGTCTTCAGTTTGCCCTCCTAAACGCTATACGCTGATGTCCCCCACTTCTAATGACTACTGAACTTCTATTCGCTCCCCCTAGCCTCACCAAATATCCTTGTTCCTACATACTCTTTTCAATAAAACCATCTGTAGTTTTTTCAGATCAATATTCAATGTTGACATTATGACTGCACAGGCGTGAATAAGCTAATAATGGTTGTTTTTCTTTGCTGTGTAGTTTTGGTTTCCCTAGAGATAATGGTCTTGTTTTCTTTCCTCTTTTTTTCCCCCTCCTGGGAACTTATCACTAATGCAACTTTAAGTTTTCTGCCTTTTGTCTAAATCTCTTTTCAAGACATTAGCTACTTAGCTATCTATCAAGCTCCTTTTCTTGAGCAAAATCCCCTAGAAGGTTCTGGTAGGGTTCAGATTTAATTTGATTTCTTCTCTCTTGTCTTGAGTCCCCTCTTTCCTGAATCTCCTCTCTTCCTTTTTATCAAATTCTTCCCTATTTCGGATGGAACATATCCTTAAGTAGCTTCTAGGAAATGGATTTGTTTACCTAAAAATATCTTTATTCAACCTTCATATTTCCTCTCTAAGTAGTGGACACAAAGGAATGTTTTTAGGTATTGTTTGAGGCAAAGAATGTGGGAACAGTAAAACAATAGCAACGAAAGCTTTTGACAAGTTTTATCATATAGACATTTGGAAACTTCCTTATAGTAAAAGAAACAAAAGTAAAGGCAGACCACAGAAAGGACGCTCCCCTTTCGGGGGCATGTACCTAAAATAGCAGATATTGATATTTTTTAGCATCTCTGCTTATCAGAAATTCTGTCATATGTCACTTGTCCCTACATTTATTTGATTGGTAGTTTGTCTGTGTGTACACTTCCAAGTGGTATTATTCATTTCTCTTTCCATTTTGAAGACACTTTTCTAGTGCCATCCAACATCTAGCACGGCTATAAGAAGATTGAAAGCATTCTGATTTCTGGCCTCCTCACTCTCCTTTCTCCCCATGGTTCTGAGATCTGTAGGCTTTGTATAATTATTGTCACTGTGCTGAGAACCCAGGGGCCTTCTCTTTCTGGGGATTCGCCCTTTGGTAATAGGAAATTGTTTCCCTTTGTGGAATACCCACTGCCCAGATCTTAGACTTCCCATACTGAAACACTGTACTGGTCACTTGTCTGGTGCTGTAATAAAATACCATAACTAAGGCAACTTTATAGAAAGGAGGGTTCATTTTTAGCTGATGGTTCCAGAGGGATAAGAGCCCATCACGGAGGAAAGCAGCCGAGTAGCAGACGTGGATGCAGGAGCAGAAAGCTGAGAGCTCACATCCTCCATATCAAGCATGTAGCAGAGAGAACAGGAAATGCAGCTAGACTATAAAACCTCAAAGCCATGTTCCAAGGCTGTACTTCTTCTGGGAAGGCTCCACTTCCTAAAGGTTCTAGAGCCTTCTAAAACAACGCCACCAACTGGGAATCGAGTGTACAAACACATGAGCCAGTGCAGGACATTTCTCATTCAAACCAACACAGACTCTAAATTATCTTATTTTCTACCTCTTTGCCTTTTTAATTCTACCATCTAGGAAATTTGTTTAGTTTTTACTCAACTAAATCTTGCCTGTTGTCATTCCATTTATATTCCACTTGTAATTATTGTGATTCTTTTGCCTAAATGTCTCTTTTATAAGACTTCCCTGTTCTTGACTTGGAATTGCAACAAGCAGGATCTTTTCCTTTTGCATGGTTTCTGTTTTTTACTGGTCTTTTGTTATTGATGTTCATTTTTATTTCTAGCTGTCAATTAAGATATCTACGTAGTGTGACAATCCAGTTGCTTGCTTATTTAGGCGTATAAGACTGGGAAGAGATGGTTCAGCATTTAACAGCACTTTCTCCTCTTGCAGAGGACACAGGTTCAGGTCCCAGTACCCATACAGGCAAAACACTCATACATATAAATTTTTTTAAATCCCTTTTTAAAAAGATTATAAAGCAGTGTGTGGTGCTTATACCTCTAATCTCAGCACTTAAGAAGCTGAGATAGAAGGACTGTTGTGAGTTTGAGACTAGCCTGTGCTACAAAGTGAGACCTCGTCAGAAAAGAGAAAGATAGAAAGAGGGAAGAGGAAGGAAGAAAGAAAGAGAGAGAGAGAGAGAGAGAAGGAAGGAAGGAAGGAAGGAAGGAAGGAAGGAAGGAAGGGAAGGAAAGGAAGGAAAAGAAAGAGAGCAAGAGAAAGAAAGGACTGAGGAATGGAGGGAGGGGGGCAGGAGGGAGGAGGAAGGGGGGACAAAAAGAAAGAAAATAGAAAAGGGAAACAGAGGAAGAAACTGAAAGGACAAGACCAAAGCAGCCAAACTTTAGTCAGGCTACTAAGAGCACCAAAATTGTGTAGGCCCAAGCCAGGAGCACCGTGACCCAAAACAGTTCCCAGAGTTAAAGAAAAACAATTTCTGTAAGAAAAACACTAAGACAAATAAGACGGCCTTGGGCTAAAAGAGTTTCCCCACGTAGACAGCCCATAGCCTCGGGCTAAGGGTCTTCCCCCCACCCACAATGACTAAGACCCTAAAGTTTACATTTTCTAGGAGCCTGCAACCTTGCTATATGCCAGCACCAATCAGCTTAAAGGTTAACTGGCCCCTACCTATCAAAATGGGAAAACAATTTGGGGACCAATCCACCTGTCCCAACTCAGTCTGTGCCTAGCAACTGTCAGCCCCCTAGCAACCGTTTCAACTGTATAAAAAGCTTAACCATTTGCTCCTCGTGGCCGCTTCTATCCTGCGTGTTAGAACGGTCCCAGTATACTGGAATAAATCCTCTTGCTATTTGCATCGATTTCCCGACTGTGAGTTTCTGTGGGGGTGCAGCGTTCCGGTTTGGACCCCTGGGGTCCAACAAAACCAGATTGGCAGCTCCAAGGGTAATTACTGCCGTGAACTTCACCTGACCTGGCTGAGCTCTTCCCTTGTCAGATGTTTGTGGATCAGGGTCCCCAGAGAAAGCTCCTGGCCAGACCCCTAGTAACCACAAGGGCCTGAGCATCACTTCCACGGCTGAGTGAAAGTACACCTTCTTCACACCTCTATTTTCAGTAGGATGACTGTCCCGGTTGGTTAGTTTTTGTCAGGTTGATACAAACTACCTTCACCTGGAGGAAGGAAGAACCACTACTGAGGAATTGCTTCCATCAGATTGGCTTGTGAGCATTTCTGTGGATCATTTTCTTGATTGACAGCTATGTGGGAGGTACTAGTTCTCTGTGGCTGGTACAACCCCTGGACAGGTAGTCCTAGGAGATAGAAGAAAAAATAAGCAAGCTGTGCCAGTCATTGCAAGTAAGCCAATAGCTAGCTTTCCTCCATGGTTCCTGCCTCTGTTCTAGCTTGAGTTCCTGGGCTGACTTCCCTGCATAATGGACTGTGATCGGGATGTGTAAGCCAACTAAACACCTTCCTCCCCGAGTTACATTGGCTGTGATGTTTATCATCATAAAAAGGGAAGTGCAGTGACCTCAAGTTCAATAATAGCAGGGTTCCCAGTCCCCACAAGCTCTGTTTGACCTCAGTGAATGACAAGCTCCTGGACCTCCTTTAAGATGAAAACAGAACAGTTGCCAGCTGTGGCCTTGGAAAAGGAAATCAGGGCCTGGTGCCCCTCTTCTCGTTGGTCGATTCTACTCTGGTCTACTTTGGAGGTGTGAGGCAAAGTTTTACTGTATAATCCAAGCTGGCCTGGAACCTCTCGATCCTCCTGTCTCTGACACCTGAGCGCTGGGATCACACGTGTGTGCCGCCGTGCCCTGCTTGTGATCGTTCTTAAATACATTCAACCACCACCTACCCCTCATAAAGCATCCTTTTAGTGAAGTCTCGAAGGCAATAGAAATAATAATAGAAATAAGTTCGAGGCATGGATTCCTTTCTCGGATTTTTACACAAAGCCCCTGAGAATTATTTGTGATATTATGTATATAACCTTCCTCTAGGAAAGTACCATGAGTGTGCCCATTTCACAGTTGCAGAAACCACTCGGAGGAGAGTGCTTTCCCCAGAGGGTCACAATGAATAGAGAGACCCCTTGGATCATAAACCGTAGTATAATCACACTGTAGAAGACCACTGAGCAGTGAGAACTAGGGCTCCACCACACCAAGGAACTTTCCTCCCTCCTCTCCTCCCCCTCTTCCTCTTCTTCTCTTCCTCCTCCTCCTCCTCCTTCTTTTTCTTTTCTCCTTCTTTGAGGCAGAATCTGATTGTAGCCTTGGCTAGCCTGCTGGAACTCACTATAAACCAGGCATACCTTGAACTCACAGAGATCTGCCTGCCTCCCAAATGCTAGGGTTAAAGGCGTGTGCCACGGGCTTCAAGTAAGAACTTTGATGGAACAACGAGTTGCATGAAGAGGACAGACATGGCCAAGTGACACAGAGCACATAGGTGGAAGGTATCCTGTGCAACTCAAGGACATGATAGAAAGGAGCAAATACGCGGGGCCAAGGTTCTAGAACTGCTTCTCAATATGAACAGTTGAAGTGTGGATACATTCACCTCCCAAAGCTTCAGCAACCTTGAGACTCACCTCACATGAACTTGTCTGTTTGTTTGGAATACTCCTGTAAGAAGTGTAAAATGGGGGATGCAGTCAGTCCCAAGGGAGACATCTACAGAACACCCTCACACCTACAGCTCAGGAAACATTGACAAAAGGTAGGATTGTAAGAGCCAGAGGCTCTCAGGGGGCTTTGCTGTGAGGTTATGTCTCCTCCTAAGATCAGAAGCTACTGCACTCAGTCTCACCAACCCGACTGCCCAAATGTGAGCTAAATAAGGAAGAAACCAACAAACACACCAAGCTACACGAGGAAAAGTCCACGAGGCTTCAAACCCTACACAAAGAAGTACAGGCAACTGAGTGAAGCTGGGAATGGAGAGGTGGCCCTCCCCAGAGAAAAGCACAATTGGTCGGTTAGTACCTAAGGGTCAGTCCTGAAAACATACATACACGTAACGTTATTTAGACTCAACGGGTTATATTTGTAATCTCAGCTACTCGGGGCTGAAGCAGGAGGGTCAGCGTCAGGTTCAAGGTCTGCCTTAGTATACTGGGACACTGATGTGAGAGAGAGAATCTGGAAAAACCACTCAGCCATACAGTGCTGCCTGGTGTGTGCAAGACTCCTCCCTTTCTAGTTCCCAGTGTCACAAAAATAAAAATAAAAAGTAGAATTACCCAAAGAAAAATCAAGTTAGCATCATTCCACAATGTGCAAACTTTCTGTTTGCTCTCTCTAAAATAAATGTGATCCCTTTATTTTACCCAATGCTCGTTCAGAAGAATCAAAGAATTCAACAAACAGGAATCTATATCCAGATAAAAAAGAACCAGTGTCCAGAAGTTAAATATGTATTAATTCCACATCAACCCTATTCCCTTTATAGAGGAGAAGTTGGTTGGTTCTTTTTTTTGTTTTTGATTTAAGTTATAAGAAGAGAGAACCATCAGGTTCTTATATCCTCAAGTCTCACAAGTTACAATCAAAAGTCTAGCCTTTATCCTAAGCTTAATCAACAGCTCTTGTAACTGAGTAACAGGCTGGATTATTAAAAATAAAAATAATAAAAATTAAAAACCAGACATTGAAAAGTTGGAGAATTGGTGGTTCTATTAAAACTAAGACTGCCTCAATCTGGCTAATCTTGGTCTCCTGGATAGACTGTTTAAACTGCTGATGAGTTGGATTGGTTACTTTATAAACCATAGACATTTGAATGTGTTGCTGTTAGTGCTTGTGTCTTGGTGCACGCCCTACTAGAATTCTCTCTGCAAGGAGGTCAGCTTGTCTTCATTTTACACTTTCCAGGATAACAGAGTACAAAAGTAAACAAAGTAGTGGGCTCCTTCTCTCCCCTCTCCATAGGAAATGTGCTTGGGTTTTCCCATTCATTGGTTGGGGGCGTGGAGGGGGGATAAGAAAACGCAGTGTTCTGCTTTGCTTTGCTTAACCGGAGGAATCCCCCAAAGCCTGGGGTGGGAAGCCGGACAGTGAAAGGCCTGGCAGTGGATTCCTTTGTTTGGTTTTTATTGTGCATGACTAAATGTATTAGATGTGTTGGATCACAGAGAATGTGTGCCCGTGAAGCACGGAGCTGTTGAATCTGTATGCATTTTGCCTACTAATACTGTTGTCCTTTCGAGATACAAAAGGTCTCCACACTAACTTGGTATCTGAGTCACTTTAGTAAAATTACAGTCAGAGCCTGCTCTGTGAGTCTTCTGTAGGAAACTAGAGACGCCTCCTAAAACCTTTGGACGGGATGATTATTTTTCCCATGATTTTTTTTTTCTCCTACCAAAATTGTGTAGCAGAAGCAGGAGGCAGGGTCCAGGAAGGGAAGTGATGGGCGGAATGTTCTGGAAATCACTCTTCATGACACACCACCAAAGGTGAGCAGAGGCACATTTTTTAAAAAGTCTAATCTTTTAAACGACACCATCTGAGCCTCTGCGATGAGGGAAGCTGGCTTGCCTCAGTCATCCCCTGTGACAGCTGGAAAGCGGCTGACTCAGGGGCAGGCCCTTCTTCACAGATACAGGTTCTTTTTATTTTATGTTTATTTTATTTTATGTTTGCAGATAGACAGGGCTACTTCTGAACACCAGGGGGAGAAATAGGCCATCAACAGACTTGTACCAGCCTTACTGACCTTCTCTGAGAAAAGAAACTAGAAATGTCCTTCCTCGCAGAAGTATAACAAATGTCTTCCTGCAAATCTTATTTTTTTTTTCCAGTGCAGATTTTTAATTGAGGAAGATTATTGCTTGGGAGTGGGGACTGGGTGAATCTTTGGAAACATCTTTGCTCCAGGTTTTGGAAAAAAAAAAAAAAAAATCCCTCACCAAGAGGATTACTGATAGGTTTATTGCCCAGCCATGGAGCCAGGTACTTTGAGTTCAAAATAAAAGAAGATGTGATTGGAGGGAAGATCTGGCTGCTGCAGGCCCTCTGCTCTAATAGACAATGTTGAAGAAGTGTGTTTTGTTTTGTTTTTGGTTTTGTGCCTTGGTTTCCCCGTCTGCAAAAGGAGGGCTTTGCGCTAGATTATCCTTAAGGCCCCCAAAACTCAAAAGAAATCTGAAGCTCAGATCTGTCCCGGTCCGCCTGCCAGCCAGCATTTCAAGCAAACATGTTCGCGCCACCGAACGGCTGTTTTCCCCATACTCCTAATTGACGACATTTTATACCTGAACTTACAATTTCATCACTTATACCTACCCCATATCATTTAAGGTCTCTCCTCTCTGCTTTGAAGTTCAAAGAAAGAGAAGACTTTGTATAATGAGGATGGCCCCTTTGAAATGCTCCCCGTGCAGCTGCAGGCTGGCAGATTCCGCGCGGTGCGAGGAAGCTATTGTGATGCAGATGTGCTTCCAAGTGTCTCTGTAGCAAGAGCATTTCCACGGCCCTTTACTGTATTTCTTCTATTATTCATAGAACACAATGTAAATGAAGCCATAAATTTTACCCCCCACACTAGATGTAGAAAGAAGATAATGGAAATTGTGAATTATGAATGAATCTCTGTTATTGTAATTCCTTAAGGATTCTGATGGAGATGATTAAATTCATGCAAAGACACAGACTGGAAACTTTCCCGCCTGCCTGCGTCCTCACTAATGCCTCTTGGAATGTCACAAGGTAAGGATAGGCTAGAGATGATCTTGGTTTCACATTTACCTGCCAAATAATCTCACAGATGATCTACCTAAACTCGTATATATTAAAGTTTCTTCCCGGGGGAAGGGAAAAATGGGTCGTACCAGTATCTCCCAAGGATTCAGGTCTGTCTCTTAGGAGCCTAAGCGGAAAACCTACCCTGAGTCCTATAAATTCATTTTCTCTTTCAAAAAACTAGAGGGAGAAAAACCGACAGTACGAGGGAGGGGGGCGTGTCTTTCTCAAGAAGATGAACCTGCCATCTAATGAAGCCAAGGATACAGACTGTTTGATTTTCTCTTCTAAGTTTGTTTTGATAACAAGAATTCTGGTCAATGATTCTCCCGACCGTAGTACGTGGTTCTTCTAAATAATGACGGCAGGCCGTGAGACTCGGAAGCCGTTCTGGTTTTTGGATAATGACAGAAAGCACTTCACTGATGTGAGACAAAGCCCTTGGAAAATCTCAGCCTTAATCCACTTTCGTCCCGAGCCAGGCTTTTAGAAGGTTAGAGTCCCCCAAAATGAGATTTGAGATGATATTTAACAGTTCAAGTGTCATCCGGAAAGAGTTCTCTCCAGCAAAATCCCAAAATAGATTTTTGACATTTTTATACAAGGAATATGCATGGAGAGATGAAGCAATAGGCGCACGCAGACTTCTGTGCAGGAGCAACTTCTACTCTCAGGCACAAAATCATGTAAAACGTAGACGTGATTATGCAGGTAGGCGTGAAAGATCCTCCAGGAGAGATGTTAGCATTCACCACAGTGTAGCAGATGCCAGGTGAGCTAGGAGTTCCCAGGCAGCCGGCATCCCTTCTCCGTCTCAGCATCCTTTTCTACAAAATGAAAAATTTGGACTAGATGATCTCAAAGGCAGTTCAAATTTAGTCTTTGTAGTTATTAGCAAAGGGGGATGCCTGTGTTCTTGTGTTCACCATCAGTGGGGCTTGGACCAGGAGGTGAGGTGACTCACAGGCTAAGACACCAACCTGTGTTGAGGACTTAGGAAGGTCCAAGAGAATCAGTGAAGGGTTTCTACAAACAGCTGGGTCTGGGAGCACAGACAAAGGTCACTGAGCTGCTGGCCAAAGGGATAGCCTTCACTATTTGTGAAAAATAAGGTTAGCTGATGACCTTAGGATACTACCTCTTCAGCTCCTAGAAGCTGAACCATAAACTTCAGCCTGGACAGATCACCTTACTGAAGACAGAGAATTCATTCCCAAGAAAGTGAGTGTGTGGCAGATGTGTTCATCAGACGTATTCTGGCATGCTGCTTAAGATCCTGAACACAAAACACTTGAACCTTATGACCCTGAACCCTGGAAATTTGTTTCCTCTTTTAGAAAAGTGTAGGGAGAAAAAGCAAAATTAAGCAGGAGACAATGTTTTTCTTTAAAAGATGACCCAGACATCTAGTGATGTCAAGGCTAAAGGTTTTTTCCCCTTTCTACATTTGTTTTGATAAAGAGAATGTTGGTATTCTTGGAATTGACTGCTCAAAATGACCACGTAGAATCTTAGAGAAACATCTTCTTACTCTCAAACTCCCTCTACCTCTGCTTCCCTCAGCCAAGACTCCAACCCTCTCTTTCCTTCCTCATCAGCCCTCCTGACAACTCCAGGGGATATCAGAGTGTAAGGCAAACTGAAGGAATGGGGCATGGAGAAAGAGCCCATATGGGAGACACTGAATGATCACCAGGGACCAGTGAGCACCATCAGGGGATAGTCTAGAGAGCTGTAGCAAGCATATAATACCCTGGAACTGAAGACAGAGAGAGTATGGGGAGCATTCTCAGAGCCCCAATGCTCCCTACAGGCAAGAGCCACAGGAAGGTGCTGCCTGCTAGGAAGGGGATGAAATGCAGCTGGTCTACCAGATGCCACCAGAAATAGGAGGAAATGGAGATCGTAGCATCCAGTGTCTCTCCTCTTACCACCAGAAACAGTATCTGCACCTCACATTGGACACATCTACCAGGGGCCATCTGAGCAAGAGCCTGTAGCAACCAACCCTATGGGACAGAGCGTAGCAGTTTGAGGAAGAGAACAGCTCTCCAACAGCAGGCGGTGATGAGCTGTACACCTGGGAGGACTGCCGAGTGAGCAGCCTCATGTGTTCTTTCTGTTGCCTCTGAGACTTAAAGCCAAGAACAAGTTGTCTCTTCATTCCTTCTGAGGTGGTGAACGGGATGGTTGGGCTGGTACAACTGGGAAGAGCCAGTAGCCAGACAGAAACACAGGAAGCTTACCTGGCCTGGTTAAAACTCAAAATGTTGCCAGGTGGTGGTGGTGCACGCCTTTAATCCCAGCACTCAGGAGGCAGAGGCAGGCAGTTCTCTGTGAGTTCGAGGGCAGCTTGGTCTACAGAGTGAGTTCCAGGACAGCCAGAGTTACAACAGAGAAACCCTGTCAAACAAACAAACAAAAAAAAAACCTCAAAACCTCATCGACCTCTCTCCTTTGCATACTTTCCTCACTCACTTTTCTAAGGTCAAGACCCTGCTACCTGTTGCTATGGCCTTGTAACCCAGCTCCCCATCACTGTCTCCCCATCTACACCATTTACATATGGGGAAAGCCCCCATTGCTTTGCTTATCTACAGGAACATCACACACACACAACAGATGAGCTCCTCGTGTGTTCCAGTCTGGTGACACCAAGAGACAAAGGTCCACGACGCCGTCTTCAAGAGGAGGCAGGCAGAAGCCCATCTGCCTTCCTTTCTTACAATGCTAAGTCGTGTTTGCTTGACGCGCTTCTCTCTGTAACACGATACACATTTTTAAACAGAGGCTGTCTTTCCTGGCCTGTGACTCCCCCACACTGTAGGGATTGTGTATCGCTCTGGTACATAGCAAGCGTTTCATAAGGTTTTGTAGATTGAGGAAGAGGATAGCTGAATAAACAAAGCTGACATAGAGGAATGTTTTCCAGCGGGCTAGGAAGCCCTTTTCTCCTTGCAAAGATAACCTAGCCTTTCACACAGCACCAAAGATCCTGTGGGCCTAAGAAAGTCATCTGCCGGCTAGCTCGTCACGGTTACAAAATCCCTCGCGTAGATTCATCTCTTAAGGTTCCCAGGAGCAGTCATCAAGTAAGCAGACGTCCTTAAGTGGCATTTGGAGGCTAGATCAGAGGACAAAGTAGTTGATAAGGAAGAAAAGGATTGAGGCTACAGGGTGAGGGATGTGGGCTCTCGATCAGCTCTTCCCTGTTAAAATAGTACTGAGTAACACTCGCCATTTTTACGTCTGACTCTCCTCAAATATCATTCGCCTTTGTGTGAAACTTTGACAATTGGTTTTAAAAGGAGATTTTCCTTTTCCAGAAGTGTGTGGGATTTCCCACTGTTCTTTTATTATTATTATTATTATTATTATTATTATTATTATTTTATTTTACTTGGTTTTGTGAGACAGGGTTTTCTCTGTTGTAACTCTCCTGGAACTCACTCTGTAAACCAGGCTGGCCTCAAACTCACAGAGATCCTCTTGACTCTGCCTCCCAAGTGCTGGGATTAAAGGTGTGTGCCACCATTGCTCAGCTAGTTCTACCATTCTTAAAGGTAAGGCTGTATTTTGTTTCTACAGAAAACTTACCTCAGTTATGGCTATGGAGGTTTTATCTAAAAAAACACCAAAATATTAACGTATGTGGATAGAACAAGGATCCAAGGCAGAGGTTCCCAAGTTGAGAGGCTCCTCAAAGCCCTCACAGGTCACTCCGTGTTTGTTTCCATCTCTCTTCCTATAGATTGTGACATAGTCAGCCTCCAGTGGACCACAAGGTCACATCAGAAACTTCAACAGCTGACACCAGTGAGCGCATGTGGTCCATTAAGCTCCCACCTGGCTTTGATGTTTTAGGAGTCCCAATCTTTTGTAAGCAAGAAATGCTCATCCCAGCAGCACCACGCAGACTTTTCTGCATGTCAGAGTCATTGCTGGCCTCATCTTAGTATCAAAGCAACTCAGTGGGTTGATGTTCTTGTCAAACAGTCATGGTCACTTAGAAATACTGTTCTTGATCAGCCTGCCGATGGTAAGGTAGCTCTGACCAGTCTTGGAAATCTTCTTGTTGATTTCAGTGCAATGGTGGAAGCCTTCTGTCCAGCCCAGTGCACAGAGCAGGATTCTAGGCTCCCATATAAGCAAGTCTTGAGTCTCTCCATTTGGTCTTGTAGACAACTTCTTTGTGTCCCAGCCACTGTGATCACTCAGATGACGTTGACAGTTTTGTCCTGCTCAATACTTGGCTGTTAGGGACCTGCTGCTCTAGCCTCTCCAGGGCATCTAATTTCAGCCACAGTACTGTTCTCTCGGATCTCCAGCAAGGGGGCCGCCTTCTGACTGAGAAGGAGCAGGCACACCCAGGTGTGAGCCATCATACAGATAACCTGGAAGTGCTTCTTCACGTGGCTCAAGTCCCTCTGCAGCAACGGCAGCAGCTTCACACCCGTGTCGCTGTGCCATTTCTTGAAGTATTTGCCTTCTTTTTAGATTTGTGCCAGTTCCAGTAGAAGGACCTTTGGTCCTCATGGCTGATATGCCCAGCAAAGACGATCTTAAAGGGACAGAGGTCTCATGGGGTCTTCATGTAGCTCACGATGCCCACAACCACCATGGGCAGTGTGTTCACAGTAGTGACAAACTTTACAATGTCTTTCTTGCTCACCTCGTACCCTGGCCAATCACCTTCTTGCAGGATGCAGGTGTAGACACGCCAGCCTTGTAGCCCAGAAAGACTGTGAGGTGTTCAGGCTTGGGAGGATGTCCCTTGAAGAAGCTTTTCACTTCCTGCAATACCTGCTGCTGTGCTTCTGAGGCAAGAAGCCCAAGGACTCTCGTCTTAGAGCAGAAAATTTCCTGTTAGACAATGAACAATCAGATACCACCAGTAGAGCCTATGAAACCATAACAATTCAACAAATATAGATCACTTTAATAAATTGAATGGGATTTCAAAAGCTGTCTTTTCACAGTATTAAAGATTGGACCCAGGGCAGCCTACCACTAAGCTCCCAGAAGCCTCTTTTCTCCTTTCTTTTTTCCCTCCTTCAATTTAGTTTAGTTTAGGTTAGGTTGACGCAGGATCTCATTAGTTTACCTAGGCTAGCCTCAAACTTACAATCCTCTTACCTCAGCCTCCTGAGTGGCTGGGATTATAGGTGCGTGATGCCATGTCCTGCGGAAAAACTTATTTTAAGCCCTGCTGCTGTCACTGAGCCCAAAGTTATTTCCTATACTAATGATTGCCAGGTAGCTCTGTCTGAGGTTTCAAACAGACCATAAAGTGAGGTGTCAACCGGACACCATAATGAATGTAGAGCCAGAGAAGGGCCATCTGTTGGGGTTTTCTGATCTTTTATTTTACATATTTCTTCTGTGTATCCAGAAAGACCCATTCCGTGAACATACAGTCTGTCTTTTAAAATGGGATTTTTGGGACTATTTAAGTAATTGTTGCTGAATCTTCTCCCCCGATTACCCCCCAGCCTGTCGCCCAGTTTCACTGCTCCCCAAGACCTTAAATTAAAAGTCTTTCAGCCAAAGCCAGCTTTCTAATGCACAATGGATTTCACTTTTCCCATCACAGATAACTGGCGTCTCACACACACCTTTAAAGGGTCTTTAATAGAGAGGCACTCTCCAGCCTTGGGGAGCGGTGACAGAGAAACCAACGGCAATCTCATAACCCCTGTGAGTCTGCAGAGTGGCATCCACCAAACCCTAAAAGCCAAGGTCAGGGGACCTCTACTGTTAAGTGTCTAAGAGGTTGAGGAAGAACAAACAAAAGCAAACTGATGTCTATTTAACATAGCGTGATTGCAACTGTTCAAACCGCATACGGAAGCACTGCCAAGGCTCGGGGGAAGCTTGGGAATGACGTCCTTATGGTTAGACTCTGAAATGTTTGTCAAAGGCTGGGGTTTTGGATACTTGCTCCCCCCAACTGGTGGTGCCAATTTAGGAGGCTGTGGAAGCTTTAGATGGTGTGGCTTAGCTGGGAGAAGCAGGCAGGACTTTGAAAGCTACCTCTGCCCTGGTTCTGGTCAGTGGTCCCTGCTTTCTGCTCTGCAGTGATGTGAACAGCTCCATCACAGGGCTCCAGTGCTGTGAACTGAGCAAGCCATGTTTTCCCCACCACAGGGGACTGAAACCATGAGCCAAGATAATGCTTTCTCCTTTAAAGCTTTCAAGTACTGTGGTCACAGTGATATTCTTCCCTCTAGATTTATCCTCCCCACTCCTCTTTCTTCCTCCCCATCCCCCCGCTTTGTCTCTTCCTTTTCCTTTTTTTTAGACAGGGTCTCACTATGTAGGCATGATTGGCCTGGCCTGAAACTCACTATGTAGACAAGGCTGGACTTAAACTCACAGAGATCCATCTGCCTCTTACTTCCTAGTGCTGAGACTAAAAGTGTACATCACCACACCCAGCCCCTTCTGAATTCTTGAGTAGATGCTAAATAATTATTACTATATATCATTTACTTTTAAGTACCTTAGAATTAATTATAGTTTTGGAAAAGAGATTTTGAGACATCCCTCACCCTTCGGGAGCACTACAGTATTAAAGGGGTTAGATTAACTCATGGATCAAACACCAGTAATGAAATAGGAGTCAGGGGTCATTTCAAACATCCAGTTGGGACAATCAATATAAACCTGACCACAATACATCCAGACGTTGGTGTTCTGGGCAAAGAGAGAATCCTGTCTTGCATCCTCCTTTTCCCATAGGCCTCCTCTCTGATTCCAATAGGCCAAGTTATTTCCTACCCTGGAGGCCTTTACACACAATGTTCTCCCGTGTGGAATGATCTTCCTACAGCATTCTACATGCACAAAACCTCTTTCAGAGGTCTGCTTCAGGTGTTTTCAATGGATCCAGGTAAACTAGATCTCTGTTGCCTATTGCTACAGTTTAAGTGTGTTTGATCTGCACCAAAACGATGATCCTTAACTCCCCAATATAACAGTATTGAGTACTTGGACCTTTAAGAAGTGGAGTCCAGAGGGAAGTAATTGGGTAACAGACACCTTTGAGGAGGGATTAATGCTGGCCTTTTAAGTAGATTAGTTCTCATGAGAACAGGTGATGATTTAAAGAAAAAAAAGTGAGCCTGTCTTTGTGCAATGGATCATGGTTAATTCAGAAACACATAACTGGTCTAAGCACAGGGAATAATGTCCATAGAGGGCTCAACCACAAATGGGACATCTGGACCACACCCCTCCATCCAAGTCTCAAGGACAAATCTCTGAAGAGGGCTTGGAAACACTGTAAGACCCAGAGCTTGGAGGACCAGCTCGACAGAACCAGTGCATAAGCTCGGCAGCTGTGGTTCTCTGCACTCTGAGAATCTCTGCCCCATCCTGCTCCCCCAGTGGAATGAAACTTCTGATTATCTGAGCCAGGATAAGCTCTCCCTCCCTGAACATCCTCTGTTACATGTCCCAGCCCTGAAGGAGTTGCCTCTCACAGTGACCATCTAATGTCAGGCTAACGTTGTATGTGATCTTGGAGAACTGCACAGGTCATGTGCCCATCCTTATTGTCCACCACTTGGTCTGCAGCCCCTAGCCCAGGGCTTGGCAAAGAAATGATTATTCATAAGTAAACAGAGAACAAAGATTCTCCTGCCTTCTTCTCCTCCTTCGTTCAGTCTCCCATTGTTTGAAGTTAGAGCGTTTGAATCCTGCTCTGGCCATCCCTTCACAGCTGGCTTTGCTGCTGTTTCTTTAAAAGTCAGAATCTTCTTTGGCAGGTTCGTCCAGCCCCCTTAAGATTGAGATTTCTCAGAAGCTTCGGTTGAGAAATGTATTTTTGTGTTTCCTTAAAGGAAATTCCAGTGCATCCTTCAGTGAACTGCTCTTGAAGAGGAAAGAAAATCAATGCTTTCAGATAGCATTACGTTGTCCTGAATAATCCCAAAGCTGCCTGTGACTTACTGTAGAGGGTATAATTGAAGTGAGGATAAACTGCACACCATTTCAAAGTCTACTAAATTGAAACCGTTCTTTCTGTTGACACATGCTTGGAAGCTGCAGATAATGTGATTTAAAATAAATACACTGGCCCAGGATACTTGTATAATTGAAATAAATATGAAATAACCTGCAGAGTCTGCAGACCGTTTGGGTAAATTAACTCCTTGTATGCTAGGTGACAAGACACCTGTCTCAGAAAAGGAACGTGGCCCTGAGTAGATTTGGGGGAAGGGCAAGAGATCACGTGCCTTCAGAAGAGACGGACACCCAAATATTGAGGTTTTAGGGACTTGGCTGAGTCTTTGTAGAGCACTTGTTCCAAGTGGAGAATCTTCTCTTGACTCGTACTTCATTCAATTCAGCTGCATCAATGGTAAGAGACTCTGACACCCCCGGACACTGGCTAGAGATGGGGGCGCAGAGAATCAGACTCCTTCTCCTGATGACCCCATGTCTGAGCCTGAAGTCAGCAGGGCTGGCTACAGAGAAAGGAAGACAGGCATGAGTAAGGGTGAAATAAGAAAACACTAGAACCAGAAGAATATTCCAGAACCATGTGGAAGAGCTGGAACTGGTCTTTGGCTCTCATAGAAACTCACACAATCTCCTATCACCTCTAAATCCTTGGTCTCCTTGATGCAGGATGACCTGCAAGGAGTCTATCAACTCTTACCCATGGGCTACCCAAGAGCCTAACAGAGGGTTCTAAAGAGCTGAAGAAGGAAGTGATGAACAGGAGAACCTGGGGTCCTGCTCTCTGTCCACATTACAGTGTAAGCCAGTGTGGGCTGCAACAGCGCCTGCCTCTGTGGCTGCCCTGGAGCCTGACAGGTACACCTCAATTCCATGCTCCAGCTCTCCTTACAAGCTCTGATTTGATCAATGTCACTCAGAGCTGTGCAAGGTAAGGAATTCCGGGAAACTGAGGAAAGAAATTTCTGGAAGATGTGCGACAGCTTAGCTAAACGGATACAATACAAATCTGCAGGGGACAGTCATGAACAGAGACTGCCAGGAGTATGCTTCACGGAGCTCTTTTGGAAAATCTTTGAAGGTGGTTTGAGTCGGGGTGTATCCTGTCTTACTTGGTTAAGGCTACTATGCTGCAATGAAACACCATGACTAAAAAAAAGGAAGCTGGGGAGGAAAGGTTTTATTTCGCTCACAGCTCCATATCATCAAAAGCACTGAGGGCAGGAACTCATGCAGGGCAGGAACCTGGAGGCAGGAGCTGATGCAGGGGCCTCCATGATGAAGGGGTGCTGCTTACTGGCTTGCTTCTCATGCCTTGCTTAGCCTGCTTTCTTACAGACCCCTGGATTACTAGCCCAGAGATGGCACTACTACCAATGGGCTGTTACACACACACACACACACACACACACACCCACACACACACACTGAGGACTAATAAAGAAAAATACCTTACAGCCAGATCTTATGGAGGCATTTCCTCGATTGAGGCTCCCTCCCCTCTGATGACTCTCGAATGTGTCAAGTTGCCATAAAGCTAGCCAACCTATTCCAACCTCTAAGAGGGTACAGTTGAAATTGGACACAGGCACAGAGTGGTATAACTGGGGTGTGCTTGCAAACGGCAGTCTTAATTGGGGGAATTTTTCCTCCATAGGGCACTTAGCAATGCCTGAGGACACTTTGGGATACCACAACTAGGGCATGCTGTCCATATCTATTAGTTAGAGACCTCGATGCCTCAGAACATCCCAGAGGACACAAGCCAGCTGCTCACTACAAGAAAGTGCACAGAACCAAATACCAGGGGGCTGATGGGAACACCTGGGCATAGAAAGGTTGCCTGCCGTTATGGCAGTTTCTAAGAAAACTGGAGGAAAACTCGTAACATATGTCATAAGATGTCCTTAAAAAAAAAAAAACCCATACCAGAACTGGAAAGATGACTTAGCAGTTAAGAGCACCAGCTGCTCTTCCAGAGGATCCGGGTTCTATTCCTAGAACCCACCTGGCAGCTCACTACCACCTGTAGCTCCAGTTGCAGAGAAGCCAAAGCCCTCCTCTGATCCCCACAGGCACCAGGTACCCATATGGCGCACAGACACGCGTGCAGGCAAAACATCCGTACACATAAAATAAAAATAAATAAATCTTTTTTAATTCAAAAAATTAAAATTAAGTAAATAAATAAAAACTCCATATTAACTAAATGAATCTTCCTGTGGGGGGAAAAAAAGAAAACAAAGTAAGTCACTATGTACTGGTGCAGCCTCTGGCAGCTAATAGGAAGTGCATAGCACCACAGACAGAATGTGTGGTGTGCGCTGCCTTCTTCATAATAATAACGGGCAACACAAAATCCTTACTCTAAACCGTTGTGTGTGTGTGTGATTTATTCATTCATGAGTGCAGAGGTAAAGGTTGAAATCAGGTGTCTTCATCGATCCCTTCCCTACCTTGATTTTTGAGATAGTCTCTCAGGGAGCCTGTAACACAGATTCTGGTAAACTAGCTAAGCAACAAGTCCCAGGATCCTCTTCTCTCTACCTCCCTAGTTCTGGGTTTCAGGCTCAAGCTCTAGGCAGTATCAACTTGTTCTTCACATGGATCTAGGGATCCGATTGGTCCTCTCACTTGTTACAAGGCAAGCACCTTCCCAACTGAGCCGCCTCGCCAGACACTTTCTTCTTTTCTTCTGTTGTTTGTTTGCTTTCAGCAGGGGTCTTGCCATGTAATCTAGCTGGACAAGGAACTCACCACAACGTAGTCCAGACTGGCTGCAGCTCTTCTGATCCTCCTGCTCCAGCCTCCGAGTGCTGGGATTAAAAGTGTGTACCCCCCAACCATACTCACAACCATAACCCCGCCTTCCCTGCCCCCATTCAGTGCAAGTCATGTACTTGGTAAATAACCCCAGGAAGCATAAGTAGTCTAGAAGGGAAGAAAGATGATTAATCCAGGATACATACTGAGCCCATTAGCTGGGGAATTCTGAACCATGATAGAGAGTAACCCTGAGGCTAGAGAGCTAGGGCATTTCCCCACCAGTTCCCACCAGCTCTTGGGGAAAGGAGTAGGGGATAAGCCACAGGGCTTCAGTGCCAGTGCAGATCTGGTGTCAGAGAGTTCTCGGGCAGAGAAACTGGTGTTTTCTCAGGCAGAGAAAGTGCTGGTGGTTAAAAGCCCAGCATTTGGCCCTGAGAAGCCAAGGGGTCTTAATAGTTAGTTTGTATCCAAGAAAGGATTTTTATGGCCCAATCCCTTCCCTTTCCACTTGGTATGTGAAAATGTGAGACAGAACAACAATTTGCAGACATTTTGATATACCTAACCCTGACAAGGAAGTACTGAAGACACAAAGGAAAGAGACATAGGATTTGTGCCCCCAAAATCTGAACCTCTAAAGAAAAGTGTTTATCCAGGAAAAGACATTAAGAATCTTCTTGCTAATTGCAGTATATTTTTGATTGGCTCATTTGGGGAGGCGATAATTTCATCTTGTGTGTGTGTGTGTGTGTGTGTGTGTGTGTGTGTGTTGGCCTCTCACTGAACCTGGAATTCAACACCTCAGCTAGACTGGCTGCCAATAGAGCCCCAGTTAGCCTCCTGTCTCTGCCTCCCCAACACTGGGATTACACATACATGATCTATGCACACCTTTCATGTGGGTGCTGGGGTCTGAACTCAGGTCTTCATGCTTGCATGGCCAAGCTGCCGCCCCTACTCCTGGCTTTCTTGCTTTGAAACCGTGTCTCACAGTGTAACCCAGGCTGCCCTTAGACTCACTCTGTAGCCCAACCTGGCCTCAAATTCTTGATCCTCCAGCCTCAGTCTATGGAGTGCTAGAGTTTGCAGGTATGTTCCATCGTTCCAAACTGGTTACAATTTCTTTAGGATAGATGACATGAAATTGCATGAGCTGGAACTATCCTCGCTACGAGATGCCTGCTTTTTGAGGTTTATATTCTAGGCACACCTGTGGGCATGGCAATAAAAAGAAGAGAAGGGTTAACATCATGCACTCCATAGTGACCAGCAAAATTAAATTAAATAGGTATAGACAGGTTAGGAGCAACTGGAAGCTAAGGAAGCTGCTTCATCTGATAGTCAGAAAAGTAAGTGACATTTGAGTCCAGTCCTGGAGGATTAAGAGTCCCTATATACCCCAGGAAAATAGCTCCTAGGAGAGGGAAAGGTAGGAACAGAGGTCCTGCCTTAGTTTTTCTATTGCTTTATCAAATCACTTGACTGAAACAGTTTAAAGCAGGGAAAATCTCCTCTGGCTCATGGTTTCAGAGGGCTCATTCCCTCAGAGAGGGGGCAGCATGCAGCTCATATCCTGTGGGCCAAGGATCAGAGAGAGAGAAATGCAAGCACTGGCTGCTTTCTGCTTTCCAATTTATTCTGTCTGGGCCTATCGGGCAGTGTCACCCACATTCAGGGCGGGTCTTTCCCCTTGGTTAACCCTTTCTGGAAATGGCCTCTGCCTCCTAGGAGACTGTGCATCCAGTCAAGTTGACAATGAAGAGCAAGCAAGGAAGGCAGGCTCCCAGCCAGGAAACTACCTTGGCATGTTACAAGTGTAGCTACATCCAATCAGTCAAGGGTGGTTGTGGATGCAGCAAGGGAAGTGAGCCTCAGGTGCACTGGAACCTTACTACTCCACACGCCCTGGGGAGTTAAGGGTTAACAGCAGCTCCTGTAGCTACGGGCTGGCATAGGAAGATTTTTTTTTTAAGGGCTTGATTCAAACTCACATTTTCAAAAAAAAAGTCCTCTCCTAGAGACCATGTAGACAATGAGCATGAGGTGGAGCCTGGAGACGGGACTTTGAGGGTTTTAAGGGAACTTACTTCAGGTCAGGCCCCTAGAGGGCTGCACTACAGATGTCACTCCTCTGCATTCAGAGAAGCTCATGCTGACCTGAGACATGGTACCAGCAGGATCTTCATCTGCAGCAAATAACCGACCCCTCCCAGTGCCACACAGCCCCTGGGCTGCCAGCAAACATCCATTGCTGGATTTTTTTTTAATGTTTTTGCTAAATGAGTTTAAAAAAAAAAAAGACTAATTTTATTCACAGTCACTTAACAGCTGGTGACTGCTAATTGTCATCTGTTACATCGGGCATCAGAATGTGGCATCAGGAAGTCTGTCCATCTGTCCTGAGCTCTGTCAGGATTCCTTATGCTTTCCTTTCACAGTCTATCTCTGTACCAGTTTCCCAGAGCCAACTCACATCTCTTGGCTCCCAAGACAGGTTTCTCAGGGAGGGGAAGATGGAGATGGGTAGCTTTTTAAGATAGGTATGTAATCAAGACAGCCAAATCCTCCCAACTCAAACTCCAGGGTTACCGGTATACCCTACCGTGGCCAGACATTGGTTTCTTGCTCAAGAGGTTTCATTGGCTGAAGAAGTACAAAGTCACATGATTTCAAAGTAAGAGCCATCTGGTTGCATCAGCCCAGTAGCTCAAAACCTTCCTGTAGAGTTGTTAAAGAGAAATAATTACATAAATGGTGAAATAAAGGTACATACAAACTCCCACCTTCACTAAGCTTATCTTTACCTGCAAAATGAGAATGCACATTATAAATGAGGAAATATCTAGGAAGCTACACATCGAGGTGTTAGCAATTTCTCTGAGTTAATAGATTTAGTATTCCTTCGTAGCATTGATCTGCCTTTCATAATGTTCCTATAGAAATAGAGAATAGAGAAACATGTACTGCTCTGTCTTGCGCATGTGTATGGTGGGTGTGCATACATGTATGTATGCATGTTTGCATGCCTATGTATACACATGTATTTGTGTATATGGAGGCATGAAGTTAATGTCAGGTGGAGCTGGCCTAGAGGTAAGAGGAGGTTGAAGCATGCTTTGAACCCTGAATTTTTCACCCTGAGGGCAGAAGGCATTCGGCTGCTCCTCTTTTCTTATTCTGACAGACCCCAGCTAGCATTAACAGCTAGCAAAGCTCCCTCAAGTGCTGACACGCCTTATGCCACATAGCACCTAATAAAATCCTGACTCTCCACGGTATTTGGCCTGGTTGTTGTTTATCTGACCACTGCAGCTGGAGGACCCTGAACTGGACTTTCTCTCTCCCTATATGACATCATAAGGTCTCTTCCCCTGGCCCCTGTAAACCTCTGCTTAGTGCAAATAGAACTTTCTCAGTACCACTGCCCTAGCCAATACACACCACCACATAAGGCATTTCCCCCTCTCCTTCTATATGTATGTGTGTGTGTGTGTGTGTGTGTGTGTATGTATGTATATATATCCCTTCGCTTCAATAAATGAGCTTTTCACTGACACTGCCTCCCAAGAAGTCTGTTTCTCAAAGCTCTCAAATCTCTGCTCAAGACCCCCTTGGGTCCCAGATTGTTCCTGCCTTCATCCCCCTCCTCAAGGCTGGACTAAGCGTGGCTATCCCAGGGAGGGGACCAGGAAGCAGGGACCCAGAGCTTTCCACTTTATGTACTGAGGTAGGTTCTCTCCTACAACCAGGAGCTCACAGATTTTGCTTCTCCAGCGAGCCAGCTTTGTTGGGGATCCCTCTGCCTCTGGAGTACCAGATTATAGGCAGCCACTACACCTGTCCAGCTTTTGCATGGGTTCTGGGAACCTCAACTCCAGTCCTGATGCTTGTAAGCACAGACCTTTATCCATTAGGCCGTATCTCTAGCTGTCACCAACCCCCTTTCTGTTTGTTGTTTTTGAGACTGGATCTCGCTCATGACTGGCATCAAATTCAATATCCTTCAGCTTCAGTCTCCCCATTGCTAGGATCACAGGTGCACCAATTTGCCTGTCACTCACTTTTGCAATAATAAATAAAAACAACAGATTCCCAGGTAAGATGGAAGACTAGAAACTGCCTCCATATGGCCCAGGTGAGGAGAAGAGTAAGCACAGAAAAAAGCAGACTCTGTTGCAAACATAGAGAAGGGGAGGCTGGGGGGAACTCACAGAAGTAGTGGGGAACAGCTGAGAAGTGCTGGGAGACAGCCAGGAGATATGCTAAAACGTAAATCAAACCAAACACAGCTGTGGCCACATGGGGCGGGGCACCAGCCTCATCCAAAGTAAGCCAGGTACCCAGGCGAAGAGAGACCAACAATCCCACCCACAGGACAAGCCCACAGCTCTCAGACGCCTCATATTCATTCACAGGTTTTGAGATGGTGAGTCCTCTGGTCACCCGTGTAGAGGAATCCCATTTCCTCCCTGTGTGGAGGCTATTCTCGGCGTCAACTTGACCACAGCTAGAACCGACTAAAATCCACGCAGCTGGGTACACCTGTGAGGGACTTTTCTTGACTGGATCATTTGAGATGGGAAGATTCACCTTCAGTCTGGATAATTAGAGATGGCAAGATCCATCCCTAATCTAGGGCAAAGCTGTCCGGTGGCAGCCTATCTAAAGGATGTGGAAGAAGGAAGCTTTGCTTCTTGCCTGCTTGCCCTCACTCTTGATGTCAAGTTCATTGCTTCGCTGACATTAGAGCACACTTCTTCGGGATTCTGACGCATACTGGAGACCAGCTGAGACACCCAGCCTCATGGACTTAACAATTATTGGATTCTTGAACTTTCCATCAAGATGCAGCCTTTATTTGCACTAGCCAGATCACAGCATGTAAGCCACCCTAATAAACCCTCTTTATATAGATAGGCAGATATAGACAGACAGATCCATTCTGTTACTTCTGTTCCTCTGGAGAACCCTAACTAATACACCCTGTATGGCTTGGAGGGGCAGTGGCCAAGTGCTATCTTGAGAGGGAAACTTTAAAGTTGAGTTACCCTATGGGTCTGAGAACAGGGAAGAGCTACAGGTCAAGGGGCCCTGAATTTAACCTTCCAAAGCCCTAGGATGAGAGACAGCCCTGAGAAACAGCCCCGAGTGGCAGTTGTAGAGAACCAGAGGGTGGACACACACAGGAACCAGAGGATGGATGCACACAGGAAGTCCTAAGAAAAGGTAGCTGTGCCTTGGTGGCCAGAAGCACACCTCATCATCTGAGAATAACCCAAGAATGTGACAACCTGAGCCGGAGGTCAGTGTGTGAACCAACCTCGGGAGCCACCTCTCTGTGCTCACTGCTGTAGAGTCCAAAAGCTCGGAAGGTCCAGCAGATAGACAGCTTGAGTCCCTCCATCAAGGTGAGCACTACTTTCAGGATTGGAAAGCACCAAGGCAGGTCCTCCTCGACCCATATGGTCCTGATCTGCGCCTACCTTCCATACTCCCACGGCACTTTGGAGACACACCACCATCACCACCAGTTAGAATATCAGCCAGCCAGTCTGCAGATAAGGTGGGGACAGCTGGCCAGCCCACAGACTGCAAAGGTAAGTGTGGCCCGCAGAGGCTCCTAGTGTGAAAAGAAGAAACGCTGCTAACGTCGTCGCAGCCCAGGCGGACATTTATCCAGTACAAACTCAGCTCCACCGTGCCTCACACAAAAAGTCAAGACTTCGCAAGCCCAACTGATCTGACCTGACCCAGGCATGGAACTTGCAGGCTCCATTCTTCAAAAGACCAGAAGTAAGTTGCTCTCATGCTTTCTCTTTTGTTTATCTTTCTTTTGATGCTTTCTACCGTACTTTCCATAATATTTATGCTTCATTATATCAAAACACAAACTTTTCTCTTTCTTCATGCTGTCCTACAACTTGACACAATGTTTGTTGTTGGGAAATATTTTTTTCTTTTTCTGAAAAAAAAAATCTTATTTTAATTTCTGTTGAGTATTTAGTATTATGGTTTTGCTGTAGCAGGTAGCTACAGCGTCAGTCAGTCCTCAAAGAAGACAAGGAGACACTTTCATAGATGCAAACCTTCCAGACTCACCAGAGGGAACTACCTACCTGTCATGACAGCACCATACTTGACCGTGAACGTCAACCATCTGATCTTAGGCATTTTTATTGATACAGAAGTTCCTTGGGTGTTATATTGATACAAAAACTCTGCCCTCTAATCTAGAGGCCTATTTGCATAATGGAGCAAACCTGTAGCTTAGTCTTATCCCATAGTCCTTTAGCGGCTGAGCTATGTCACCTTTGTGGAAGAACTCAAGGCCCAAGGGAATGTTCTCTCCTTGTTGCCTGAGACTGTGGGAGAGGGACTACAAGAATTCCTCCACTACAACTTTGCTCTTCTGCAATGGCTCTGCCAAAGAACAGTGAGCAGGTGCAAGTCATGAGGAAGCAAACACTTTAATCACAGATTTACATAAAGCCAACAGCTGCAGATAATACCAACTGCCAAGACTTAGACAGCCCTTCCCCCAACGATGCACAGAACAATTATTTTAAAGTTATATAAACATAACCAGAAATAAACTTCCTCAATACTTTGCCTTATTCATTTTCCTTTTTTTTTATTTTATTTTTTTTTTTTTACTTCATATGCATTGATGTTGTGCCTGCATGTATGTCTAGGGTGTTGGATCCCCTAGAACTGGTGTTACAGACAGTTGTGAGCTGCCATATAGGTGTTGGGAATCGAACCCATGTCCTCTGAAAGAGCATCCAGTGCTCTTAACCACTGAACCATCATTCCAACCCCTGGTTTTCATTTTTTTTAAGTTCTTGTGGGTTTTTTTGTTGCTGTTGTTGTTTGGATTTTTGTTTGTTTTTTGTTTTTTGCTTTTTTACATTTTCTTCTAACATTTATTTTCAAGCTTTCTAATTATTGGGAAATCAGGTTTTTGTTTGTTTTTATGTCTTTACCTGTTTACATTCTCCTGTTCTTTTCCCTTCCCCTCCACACACTTCTCCCCACCCCTTCCTCCTTTTTTTTTCTTTCTTTTATTTAACCCTGCTTCTCTGTTTCCTCCTTTCCCTACACAAAATGTGAATACTCTGTAAAATTACTGACTAGAAGCAACAGAATCTCTCTGCAGTTAATCTTGAGAAAAGCATACGGTGAAAGGCTGTAAAGAACCTGGCTTGGAGGCAGAGATTAATTGTTGCTTCTGGCGCTGTCAATGGGGAAAAATAGCTCTACTTGTTTTCAGTCTTTACTACATTCTGCTCAACATTCAGATTCTGATCAGTATAGAGGCTCTTCAAGAGACTAAAACAGAGCTACTGTATGATCCAGTTAGACCACTCTTGCACAAATATCCAAAGGAACCTAAGTCAGCACACCCAGAGGCGTCTATGCAGCACTGCCCACAGTAGCCAAGGTGCAGGGGTAGAACTGACTACTACCACTTGGGTGGTTAAGGCCAAGAGGTGTCTGGAGAACCTTCCAAAGGTCTCTAATGTGGTCAAATGTTAGCCCTGGTGTTGCTCATTTCTGCCCCTTATATCAGCTGCCTTTACTCTCCTGTTTCACTTCCCTCTTCCCTGCTGGTGCCTCCTGGATCACCTCATTAAAAAAAAAAAAAAAAAAAAAAAAGGCAGCTCGAAAATCTTTGCATCCTATCAATTGTCCTTGGGACATCTATGCCACAACCCTACACAAAGACTCAAGGAACATCTCAGAATAGAGGACAGTAAGACTGGAAGAGCCAGAGGTCAGGGAGAACCAAGACGAACCTGTCTTCCAGACATGATAGGATGACTGCATTCATGAACTCAGAGCAGATGTGGTTGCCTGTGCAAGACCAAGCCAGTCAGCCCTGCGTTCCTCCACTGGGAGGAGGCTTTCAGCATCAGGAATGCTTTGTGTGATTTCCTCTCGTTGCAAAGACATGAGGCCGGAAATTCATGAGAATGCTCTAAGAAGAAACCCAGGTCAAAATGTTGAATTATCCCAAATGATAAAAAGACTATGTGTGAAAACCTATAGAATAAAACAGCAGGAACGTTTGGGATCAAAACACAAGGATTAAGTTACACATGCTATTACAGTAGAAAGAATAAAAAGATAAAAATACTTCTAAGGCTAAAATAGTAGAATAATAAATCAAATCTGAGGAAATCAAAAAGGAAATGTAAAAGCAATAATATCTAGCAATGCTGGTGTCATCTGTAATCCCAGCTATTCGTGAGACTGAGGCAGGAAGGTCTTCAAGTTCAAGGCCAGCCTGTACATGTTAGTGAGACTCTATTGCAAAATACAGGGTAAGAAGAAGGGACATAGCTCAGCGGTAGCATGTTTGGCTAGTGTGTGCAAGGCCATGGGTTGAATTCTCAGTACTTCAAAAATAAAATTAAAAACAATTATTAATAGTTTTAAAGCAGATTTATAACAAGCAAGTGAATCTGAAATTGGATTCCTTAGAAACAATGAAAAAGTAGCTAGAGAGATGACCCAGTGGTTAAAAGCAATGAGTGCTTCTCCAGAGGACTCAGGTTCAAGTCCCAGCACCCACATGGCCGCTTACAACATCCAGTCCTAGATGATCCAATGACCTTCTCATTTTCACAGGCACCAAGCACGCTTGTGGTGCACAGGCATGCAGGCAGGCAAAATGCCCATACACATAAAAATAAAGCAAAATTTTAAAACTCATTTATAGAGAAGAAACATTAATAAAACAGCCACACCATTAGATATTCTAATAAATAAAAGAGGAAAACAGAATAAATTAAAACATTAAATTTCAAAAGATATTATGGAGACAATAATAAAAGAGATCATTCAAAGAATCCTAAGACAGCATTTTGATTTCAACTCAACGACTGTCATGAAACAGGTAATTTCCTAGAAAACTGTCATCACTGCTGACCCAGGAAAAGGGAAAGTCCAAATACACTAATTTTAGAAGTAATTAGGAAGCAATCAAAGAGTCAGCCATCTAAAAATATTGAAGACCAGATAGAAGCCTGAAGGGAAATTATCAAACCTTTAGGAACAGACAGACAACTCTGACCACTACACGAACCGCTCCGTTACTAACAAACAGTCCCAACTTTTTTTTTTACAAAGCTGGCACAACTTTTAAAACAAAACTTGACATAGACCGCATCTTACGGGGCAACTCATTTATGAATAGTAATGCAAAAACGTTGAATAAAATATCAGCACTTACATCCTGGCAGTGCACTAAGAGAATAATACGCCAAGATTTAAGATGCAAAGAGTGATCATTAGGACTCGCTGTAGCCACAAGTCAACTTAGAAAAATGATAGAATAATCTTCAAAGACGCTGGTAAAGATGCTGGGGGGAAGAAAAAAACAACACAGCACTTGGTCTCAGCTGGATAAACCTCTTTATTAAAATATAAGGAAGTAGATGTGACTTTAATATGACTTCCTCAAACATACATAAAGAAAAACTCATCATCATATAGACTAGCAAATTACAAGACACTCCCATTGAAATCGGGAATAAAGTAAGATATCCGAGACCACCGTACTGCTAACATTGTTAATCTAACATTGTTCTAGATGCCTTAGCAAGATACATAAACGTGATAGTTAAAACTGGGAAGGGGAAGGACAAATGATGATGATTTGTATCTGATGTGATTGTGTGCCTATGAAACCTACGAAAAGCAACAGAAAGGCTCCCATAAAAAGAGAAGGCAACAACATATTCACATTTTACGTACAGATAATGTCTTCCTGTTTACAGATGCCCTAATTAGAATACATAAAGAAAAAGTATCCAAAAAATAAGAGTTTTTAAAAGATAAAAAGAGGGTTTGGAGTATGGCTCAGTGAGATAGTGCTGGCTTAACCCACATGTCATTCTTAGTTCAATCCCCAATCCCCAGTACTTCATACAAATAACAAAACTAAAAAATAGAAAAACAAACTTTTAAAGGTGCTGTAGCTATAAAAATTAACAATAAGGCCCAACAGAGGAAAGAGAAGGAAAACTCAAATGAGTGGAAAACTATGTCCTACGAAGAAGGGTTAAACATTGTAATGACATCATTTCATCCTAAGTCAACCGACTCCTAAATCTTGCAGAGTCTTGATAAAATGTCAGTGGGATATTCCTTGAATGAGTGATGCTCACTCTAGGAAAATATAAAGCAAGGATAATTAAAAATAAACTTTAATTATATGATTCAGGTGCATACAACAGACAGGAAAGAAGAAAGAGACTAGAAGTAAATTCAGACCTCTATGAAAACGTGATATGGTGAGCAGCAGTTCAGTCAGTGGAGAGAAGAGATTCTTTTCAATGGAGGACATTGTAACAGCTGGTGAATCATCTGGGGATGACCAGCCTGGGTCCTAACTCACATCTAACCCCTGAGTAAATGCTGATGATAAAACACGTAATCAGATTGGGTATTTAAGTGATGGAAACACTGTAAGAAAACACAGGGTTCAGAAAAATAGGACAGATGTTTGAGAGCAGTGCTATAAAAGACTGTCTTCTGGCTATGGCTCAGCCATTGCAATCCTGAGCACACAGCAGCTATAGCTTGCATACAAGACCTGAACAGAAAAAAAATTAAAAAGGGGGAAGCAGATTGGCTGGGAAGAAGAAGGGTGTCAGCAGGAATGGGAGGGGGATGGGCAATGGGGTGAACTTGATCATAATACACTGTATACATGTGTGAAATCATCAAAAAGAAATTTTTTTTTAATTTGATGTTACAAAAATGTTAAATGTTCACACATTATTACTATAAAGTCAAAAACACTGGAAAAGGGTAAATGTGACATATACACCAAAATCTTGTCTAATATAAAATGTTCTCATAAATTAGTTAATGAGAAAAAATTCAATTACACCCACACAACATGCATGCACAGTAAATAAGTGGGCATGAAATATACACGCCAGCTCACAAGGTGAGTTATTTATAACATATACATACATATCTTTAAAAATATCCAGAACGTGACTCATAATTATGGAAATTTAATTAAGATACAGCCTGATGCTGGGTATAATGCTGTATATACATACCCAGCACTGCGGAGGCTGAGGAAGGAGGATCCTAAGTTCAAAGCTAGCATGAGCAACCCAGTGAAACTCTGTGTCTCAAAGAGAGGGAGAGACTGAGTCGGCAGGCAAAGTCCTTGCTCCACAAGGGTGGACCAGAGTTGAGATCCCCAGTACCAGGTGGGCATGGTGGCCCACCTGTAACCCCAGTGTTTGGGAAGCAGAGACATGGGCTTCCCCCAGAGCAAGCTGGATAGCTAGACTCACTGGACTGGTGAGCGGTGGGTTCAGACAAGAGACCCTGCCTCCATGTATTAGGTGAAGAATATATAATTGAGGAAAACATCTACTACTGGCCTCTACACACACATGTAAACATGCATGTACATGCATACACTCCACACACAGCAATAAACAATTTACTGCATTCTTATAAAGCTTTATATAATATATTTTAATCATATTCTTTCCCTTCCCTCAACTTCTCCCATCCCCTCCCCACCTCTCTACCCATCCAACTCTGTGTTCGCTCTCTCAAAAAAAAAAACAAAAAAAAAAAACAAGAAAAACAAAAATCAGAACAAACGAACAACCACAAACCCCACTACTACAAACAATTCTAAAATAGAAGAAATCAGAAAGTGCACACACAAAAGAAAAAACTGCAGTCTGTTTTGTGTTGGCCTGGGCATGGGGCCGACCCTGGTTGATATACCCATGTCACCGCTCTGGAGAAAACTGGTTTTTCCCTTTCCCTACAGATATCAATTGCAAATAGCTTCTTAGTTAGGGGTGGGACGTGTGTCCACTTTCTCAGTGCTGGGATTTTGTCCGGTTTGAGCCTGTGCAGGTCCTGTGTGTGCTGCCGCAGTCTCTAGGAGCTCCTGTGTGCATCTGTCCTACAATAACAAATACTGTTTTTAAGCACCTCGACATTTTAACCTATCAGATCGGCAAACGCCAAAGTACTGCCGGGACCTCCCACGCTCGTATACTACCAATAGATACAGAAATTAACCCAAACTAAGTGCAATTTTCCTAAAAAGGTACATATATAGAACACTGACCAAGCTATTTCCATTCTAGAACCATACCCAAAAATTGCCCCATGGGTTTATCCGCACATGTCCTCAAAAATAAGCATAGAAAGATCTCTATCGACAAATTCTTTCTAATAGCAAAAACTGAAAACAATCTGAATGTCATTAGAGAAACCATTTTTTTCTTAAGAAAAAAAAAAAGTGTCGTTCACAACTGCAGCCAGGCAGCTTTCATATGGAATGAGCTGTTTCCCGGTGAGCTGACATGGAACTATCTCCCAGACAGACTGTTTACAAGAAGAAAGAAAAGGTGCCGAACAGCGAGTACCGAATACCAATATTCCTTCGCGAAGCTCTGAAAGGCATCCCGGAAAGTCTCAAGGATGCTGAATTCTGGGAAGGGAGACTTAGAGCTGGGGACAGGAGGTCACAGCGTATTGGACTGCACAGCCATCTGAGTTTTAAAAGCTAAACTCCACTTAAGAAGATGACAAAAATAAGCCTTGTTGAAAAAAAAAAAGGAAATGAAGAACACAGTTCCACCTACAACAGCACCAAAGAAATAAACTGAATCAAGCCATGTGGTGTTGGCTCACACCTTTAATCCCAGCACTCAGGAGGCAGAGGCAGGCGGATCTCTGTTGGTGGAAGTTTATTTTTAGTTGTGTTTAAAATAATTGTTTCTGTGCACTACTGGAAAAAGGGATGCATAGGCCTTGGCATCTTGTATTGTCTGCAGGTGTTGGGTTTCTGTGGGGGACGTTTGATTGCTAGTAATCTGCACCTGAGGAGTGCTGAATCAATAAAAACACCTGAGCTCAGGTGCTCGGGATTCCACTGTGGATTGAGCATGGCGCTGGCCAGCACAGTGGTTCCCTCTGCTGAGGTCTGGGGAGGGTTTGCAGTTATGAATATGCCTCCTTGTCTTCTTTGGTGAACCACCACAGCAATGTTCAACTACAGATCTCTGTGAGTTCGAGGCGAGCCTGGTCTACAGAGCAAGCTCCAGGACAGCCAGAGTTACAACAGAGAAACCCTGTCTCAGAAATAATAATAATAATAATAATAATAATAATAATAATAATAATAATAAAAAATATAATAATAATAATAATCTGCACCAGGTGAGAGATGCACACTGAAACCTGGGAAGCTGACACAGATGGATCAAAAGACGTTTGCACTTATAACACAGTAGAGGCTGCAGTTAAGATGCTGCTGCCCAAGCCAACTTGCATCTCTGATGTTGTCCTCAGCAACGGCTTGGTGATATAACATAAATTTTAAAAAAGCCAATCCAAAATAACATACAAAACTCTCAAAGTGTCTCGAATAGCCAATCGGTCTTAAAAAAAAAAAAGCAGAACACATTCACACTTTCTAATTTTGAAAAACTTATGGAACAGTGGTGATGAAAGCAGCACGGGTGCAGAAGGTAAATAAGATTGACTCTGTGAATGAAAATGTCACCGTGAAACTCAGCAGCTGCATGCCAAGTGAAACAACTTTAAAAATAAATCCCAAAGGGTAGAAAAATTAAGGGGAAGAAAAAAGAAAGAAAAGAAAAAGAAAAGGAGCTTGGTTAAGTTAGGCATGATAGCACAAACAGTTGAGCACTCAAAAGGCTGAAGCAGGAGGATCACAAGTCTGAAAGCAGCCCAGACTATGGGCTATTTAACAGGTTCAAGGACAATATAGGCTGCAGCGTGAGACCCTGTCTATATATAAATAAACAGTACATTTAAAAAGATAAACATGTAAGCAAGTGGATCAAGACAGACATAAACTGGGGATGTAGTTCAGTGGTTGAGCACTTGCCTAACATTCCTGAAGCCCTGAGTTCAATCTACAGCACCACAAAAAAATAAACAAATCACACTTATTTGCAATACAGTAATTACACACTTCTGTAATCCTAGAACTTATCAGGCTGAAGCAGAAGGCTCCAGGGCTCAAGGACAACGAGGGCTATACAGTGAATTCAAGACCAACATGAGTAACATAGTAAGACACTTTCCCAAAAGAAAGAAGGGAAGAATGGAGTGAGGGAGAGGGGAAGAGAGAGAAAAAGAAGAGAGGGAGGAGGAAAGGAAGGAAGGAAGGAAGGAAGGAAGGAAGGAAGGAAGGAAAGAAGGAAGGAAGGAAAGGAGGGAGGAAGGAAGGAAGGAAGGAAGGAAGGAAGGAAGGAAGGAAGGAAGGAAGGAAGGAAGGAAGGAAGGAAATGCCAAGACCATTCACTGTGGAAGGCGGTATTTTAACAACTGGTGTGGAAGCTGGATATCTATACAGAGAAGTGAAGTTGGATCTACTGTGTGCCATGCCCCAAAATAAACACAAAATGGATCAAAGGTCCCACCGTAAGAACTAAACTATCAAACTTTCAGGGGGAAAAAAAACACCGAAGAAACACTTTATGGCATTGGATTTGGCAAGAATTTCCTGGATGAAACACCAGAATACCAGTAAGAACAACAACAACAAAACTGTACCACTGCGGAATGTGACTGCATCAAACGATAAAATCAACAACGAGATGCAGCCACTTGCGGAATGAGAGGGACATCTGCAAACCATGTATCTGATGAAAGGCTAGCTCCAGGAACACACAAACAACTCTTACATCTAATAACACAAAAGAAAATAAACGGGGCTGGGGCTGGGGGTCAGTGGGACGGAGCTGGGCTAGCAGCACAAGGCCCTGAGTTCTGTCCCCTCGAAAACTAGAAAATGGGCAAGGGGCATCGATACTTCACAAAAGACGGTGTATAAATGTCCAGCAAGCCTATAACAAGGCATCCAGAGACACTGTTCATTAGGATATAAATCCTATCCTACCCCCTATCACCCATCACCTCGCATCCGTGGGCATCGTGATGATAAGAAAAGAAGACAGAAAATCCCAAGTGTTGGCGAGACTGTGGGGAAATGAAGGACTAGAAAGATGGCTCCGAGGTCGTAAGCACTCGCTGCTCTTTCAGAGGACCTGAGTTGGGCTCCTAGCACCTACATTAGCCTCTAACTCCAGCTCCAGGGGATCTGAGGACCTCTTCTGTACTCCGTGGGAGCTACACTCATGAGCACAAACCCATATACAGGCACATGCATATACACACAATGAAAAATAAAAAAGTCATTTAAATAGAATTGGAAAGCTGTATGCTAATGGTAGAAAAGCAAAAAACGGTGCAACCGCTCTGGAAGACAGAACGGCATTTCCTCGACTATCGAAATCAGAATCGCTGTACAACCCAGGAATCCCGATTCTGAGTACGTAGCCTCATGCATAGAAATTAGGCTCCCAGAGAAATATCTGTACACCAATTTACAATCGCCAGAAGATGGAAGCAACCCAAGTGCTTATCAATAAATGAATGGACGAACAAGATATGGCATATACAAGAGAGCATTATTCAGCCCTAGAAAAGAAAAGAAACAGATGTATGTTGTGATATAAATGAGTTCTGAGGACATTATCCTCAGTGAATTAAGCCATCATAGGAAAACAAAAATTGTACCTATATGGTTTGGGAGTATCTGGAGATCCAAGGATTTTCAAAGACTCCTTTTCTAGGTCCAGCAAATGTCACTCTCATCAGCACCACCCCCCTGCCCTGGATAACTTCCTAAGTGTGCATCACTTCATCCCGCCCTCCCTGCTGCCCTGTGAAGTTGGGTAGTGTTTCTTACAGGAAACTGAAGCTCAGAAAAGTTAAGTAACTTGCCCAGCATCAATAATTGACAGAGCTTAGATCTTGGCCCATATCCATAGCTCCAAAGCTTAATGCAGTCAGGAAGTATTCCTATTGCACCTCCTCCTCTGTGTCCTAGGAGCTGAGCTGTGCGGATGCGGAGGAGAGTGGGAAAGAGCTGTTGCTTTTGCTTTTCGGGGACTTCCGCTTTGGAGGACCCGCTGCACCTGAGCATTGCCCGTCCATGGGAGGTTTCAGGTGAATTAAATCAGACACGTGTGGCAGCCCCCGGGAGCTAGTTGAAGGTCTTATTGTATTAGTCATTTTCCCTGTCATCTTGAATTAGTGTCATATTAGCTTAATGCAAGACTAACTTGATATAGAAATGTTAGCATATTACAGAACACTCAGTGTGTCAAGTCAGAACTTGATCACATTACTCTGACGTTTCAGAAAAAGTGTGAACATGAGCGTGCCCATAAAACAGAGACAGTGAATGCCAAGTCCAAGCGAAAACCCCTCAGTATGGGGCTGGAATTGGGGGAGAATGAGAGAATGTATGATGCCGTCTGGTGCCAAGATATCTGATCTACTAAAGAGTAAAGGGCAAGCTAACATATCTTTTGATACAGTCCCAAGGAGGATGATACCTCGTTGTCATTTTTATAAAGCTACCCTTTCCCCCAAATCACCAGCAAACAGCAGATCTGAAGGGCAAGGAATGACAATCTCAACTTTGATCCAAAGTATCAGCTCTTTAGTTCTTGTATGAAACTGAAGCCTTGGATGGTGAATTACATCTGTTCCTGGGTAAATGGGCGGGGTTCTTATCCTGGGTCTATTTACAGCTCTGGAGGTGCCATTGCTGGCTTTCAGGGATTATCAAAGCCCTGAATTTCTACATAAAGTTATACGCACACGAATGGCTTTTTTCCTGGGAAATTTCTTTAGATTCTTATAAGCAAAGTCATTAAAAAAGCAGAACAGGAAACCAGGCATCATGGCACATGATGAGCATCTCAGCACTCGGGAAGCCGAGGCTGGAGGACTGTGGGCTTGAGGCTAGCCTAGGCTACATAATAAGTCACTGTCTCATAAACAGAATTTTATATTAGAACAAGAAAATATCAAGCTTAAGCAAAATAAGGAGCAGGAGGGACCTGAGTTCTAGCCCCTGGACCTGCTGGGTGATTTCAGTCACAGCTGCCAGCGTGTTGGCTACGTAACTGTGATGCAAACTTCACGAGATGTTGGTAAGGGTGGATGCACTGCTGTTTGGAAAGAACTTGAAAAAAATATATAAATGCTTTTTGTTTAAGCCAGTTATCAATTCTCCTTTGAAAAAATTACTGTCAGCTTCCAAGGGAAGCCCACATGTGAACCCGTGCACAGTGCCCTGATTCGGGATGCCCGTGTTCCACAGTCCTGTCCTCTCAGAAAGGAACCTCATCGCCACATGGGCTTTCTCGTTTCTCTTACAGCAGCGAGCCCCTGGCATCCTTCGCCTCTGATGACGTAGTTACTTCAGTGAATAGAATCCCAGTAGTAACCTGGACTGTGATCCCTGGGCTACTGGAGCCAGAGAGACCAAGCCGGCTCTCAAAGTGAGTCCAAGACACCTCACTCAAACCAGCAGGAAGATCTGAAAAGACGACAGTACAGCTCCACTGTAAATGTGCCTTTCCCCTTAATTAAAAATCTATTAGCAAATTTCCTGATAGGTTGATGGTATTTACAAATATAAACTAATAGCTATTTATTTGGATGTTTATACTAAGGCTCAAAACAAGTTTTTTCCTTGTAGTGTGATAATTGTTCAGATGGCTTCCTGCTGATTTAATTACTTCAATTAATGAGGATTCTGCAAGAGTTTCCTTTGGCTTTGGTTCTTCAGTGCTGTTATCACTGGGGCCTCATTGATTGTAGCTGGAGGGCCAATTTGTGTCTGTGGCACTTGCTACCAAATACCAGCACTGAGAGAGACGCAGTCAGTGGAGAGAGACAGAACACAGAAACCAAGCTGCAAGCCTTCCCCAGCAGAGAGGAGGCCGCTGACCCCAGATCACTGTGCCCAGTCTTGTTTGGTTCGAAGATGCGTGTGGCCATCCCCATGTTCACCTCTTGCCTCTGTGTCACCAGTGATGGGCATAAATGGTTAGATGAAGCCCAGTGGAGATTACTGCGGCCCAACAAGAACACTGAGCCCAGAACCTCGTGTTGTTTCAGACTTTTCACTGCTATAACCAATACCTGAGACAGGTGGATTTTGAAGAGAAGGCTTTAACTGGTGGCTCAGAGTTTCAGAGGTACAATGCTGGGTGAGGCAGAGCATCGTGGCAGTGAATGTGTGGAGGTGGAGCTATCATCCTATGACAGACAGGTGTTAGAGAGAAGGGATCTCAGATCGGATATAACAGTTAAAGTCAGGCCCCACTGACCTATCTCCTGAAGGTGGCCTTATCTCCTACAACTTCAAGAACAGCCCAAAGTAGTTCTACCAACTAGGAATCAAGAATGGTAGACATTTTATATTCAAACTATAATATACCTGGCGACTGGTAGCTATAAAGTATATTCACCAATTCTGCAACATGCCTCCCTTCAAAATAGCATCAAATTGTGCTTTCCTCCCCTCTCTCTCTCTCTCTCTCTCTCTCTCTCTCTCTCTCTCTCTCTCTCTCTCTTTCTCTGTGTGTTGTGTGTGTGTGTGTGTGTGTGTGTGTGTGTGTATTCTACACAAAGTTAGCTTCAGTGTTGTGAGAAGCTCTTTAGAGGGGTCCAGGTAACGAGGAACTGAGGTGTCCTCTTTCTGGGAACCATAGAAGTGAGCCTTTCAGAAGCCATCTTCCTGGTCTAATCAAACCCACTAATGCCAGAGCCAGGCCATCACCTTGACTGCAGCCCCATGAGAAACCCAGAGGGAGAACCACTCTCTGTCCATCAGCAAGCCATAGCTAAGCTCCAGGCACACACAAGGCATCATCGGAGACTCTGGGACCTTCCAGTAACAACTCTACATTCATGGTAGAAACATTTTAATACCAGAAATCAATGAACACGGTGAAACAAAAGGAATCATTCCAGATAGCACTAGCCACGGAAGAAGAAATCGCACAAGATAATAGGAGAGAAAGTTTGTCAGGAGCACAGCAGAAGCATCGTTGGGATACTACATCTGAACTGAGATCTGATGACACATAATACCCGGCAAAGAGAACTCTGCATGGAGGGAAAAGCAGGAGCTACGTGTCCAAGTCAGGAAATAGCCTGGTAGTTTCATATGCTGAGCAAGGAGACAGTGCCGTGTAGCGTGCAAAGAGGTGTTGGAGGGACTGAAGAACGTAAGGCCATGTAGGCGACAGCTCTCGTGCCAAGGGAAGTGGGAGCTCTGGGTGGGGGAACTTTCAGTAGGAGCAGTGTGCTGTGTTGTACATCTGTAAAGGTTTACTCCAGCGCTACACAGACGCTTGCTACAGAGAGAGCAAGAGAGAACTCCCGCAGTCAACTCCTGCAGAGAACTCTGCCGCGCCACAACCAAGCTTAGAGTGTAGAATGGATGGTATTGCTGAGGGGTATGAGCAATACCCCTGGGTATTTCCCCTGAGGTATAAGCAACTAGGATGATGGTCAAGGCAGCAAGTGAGTCATCGAAGATTGCATGGGAGCGAGTGTGAGTCCTACCTGTGCGACTCAGGCCTCAGCTTGTCACCGTGTCAAAGCAAACGAGACCAGGCCTAGGAGCGTCCCCATACACCAAAGACAATTAATGTGACGTATATAAGATGTGCTTTTTAATTTGCAAAAAGTGACTTAGCAAATGTCTCTTCTTGGAAACCCACAACAATTTTGAGTTGATCTGGAGACAGTGTATGTCTTCATTTTATAGAGGAGGAAAACTGAGGTTCAAAAGCCTATGGTCTGTCCGACATCACCAGCCAGGAAGCAGCCGTGCGGCTGCTCTTAAATGGAAACAGAGGGCATTTTGGACGGGACGGTTATTTGTGTTGAGTTATTCCCTGCGTGTTTGGCATCCTTCAACCTTGCCCATCAACTCACTCCACCACTGTGACAACCAGGTGACTTCCAAGCTCCTCCATGTGATTCAGCTTCCCGTCCTTATAATGAAATGTCTGCCATAGTGGACATAAGAAGGAAGCTTTGTTCTGGCTTAGTTTTCAAGGCAGCTCGTGATCCATTGGCTCTATTGCTACTGGCTGCAGTAAGCCTGTGAGAGAGCAAAACTGATCATGTCATCAACCAGGGGCCGAAAGGGAAAGAAGGAGAGGCTGTCATTCCCAGCTCCTTCATGGACAAATCCCAGTGACCTAAAGACCTATCCCAAAGCACCATCTCCTATCTCCCATAATTCCACCCTACAGGCCAAGCCATTAGCACATGAACCTTTAGGGGACACATATCCTAACTACAGCATTCTTGGAGAGCCACACATGCACTGAATTCATTTGTTCATGGAGCATCTCTTGTCCATCAATCACTTACTGGATGCTGAAGAAATAGAAAAGAATCAGACCTACTATCTAAACTTGAAGACTTTGCAATCAGGTGGGACACTTGACCCCTACAAGAGCTATCGAGATTTTGTAGAAAGGTTCCCAGGCCTGGTCTCAGAAAATCCTTCCCACTGACAAGAAACTAAAGGGAATCTGATCCACAAACAGGCCCTGCAGAAGAGGATTGTGGAACTTCGGGCAAGATATTGTAATATTCTCGCGGGCTGCCCAAATTCCAAGCATTAGAGTTGATGAACGGCTTTATTGAATTTTGTGGTTAAACATTTAAAGCTTTCGAGGGTGTGTGTAAACCACACCTAGCAGATGCACTTGCTGACAGCGCCATCTTCTGGTAGCTACTAGTGTTGTTCCGAGACGTTAAAAAGCCTCCAGCTCAGAATCAGGTCTGGAAGAGAAAGGCCATTAGCCAGGTGGTCCCAAAACACAAGACCCTGTCCAAACTGACACCAATGACCAGAAGCTGCAAGATGTCTGAGAGAAAAATCTCTAAAACAGCCTAAGATGTGAGACGCAGAGGAAACGGGCTATAAGGAAGACGGAGCGATTTCCTCTAAAAAAAAAAAAAAAAAAATTGGCAGCCTAGCATCCTCCAGAGATCAAACAGCCCTCGCCCTGCTCCAGGAAGAAGCCCAGCAGGCCAGGACCCTGAGAAGAGTGTTCATAGTCTCACAGCGTCAGGATGCACACCCCCAGGACGCTTTGTTCCGCTGTTTATGACACCTGAACCATGACACTTGTCACATAAAGGGCATTGTACAGCTCTTTAAAGATGATGTCAGAGGCAAGCGTCCTATGCTTTCTGTTTTATACAGTTCCCGGCCTCAAACTGTTAAATATGCGTACCTGTGAAAATGGGGAAAGGTCAGGAAACTTGAGAGAGAGAGATGGACAAAGAGATGGGAGGTAGAGAGGAGGAGAGGGAGAGAAGAAGGGAGGGAAGGAGGGAGGCAGGAAGGGGATTATTGTTTTTTTAAGGGAGGCAAGTATGGAAAACTATAGAACAAAACGGAAGGGACAAGGCTACCAGTGAAAAGGGACAGCAGAGAAAGGGAGGAGAAGGATTAGGGGAGAAGATGGGCCAAAAGGAAATATGTATGAAATCCCATTGGAACCTATTATTTGTAAGTTCATTTAAAGGGTAAAATACATGAAAATAAAATGTTTTTAAAAAGAAAGAAAATATACCAAATCTCTATCCCCAAAAAATTATGTTGGAAAAGCATATTTGATAACATGAAAAGGGCTCGGGTTTTACATTGAGAAATTTCGAAGCAAAGTGTGTGTGTGTGTGTGTGTGTGTGTGTGTGTAGACAGAATAGACATCACAGTATTATTAACAATGTATCTGCAGTGGAGAGAGTAATTGATTTTTTTTTTGTAGTCCTGCTTCTAAATGTTTCCAAGTGCTCACTAGTGAGTGTGAGCCACTTTTACTGAGAAGAAAAAGACGCTACCCCAAGAGAAGGCACGCCAAGTCACTACCTTTGGCTGTAGGGTCAAGACACTGACAATGACAGCTACAGGGGCGACTCGCAGGGCGTCCTTTACCGCTGGACACAGCTTGAGTAGAGTAACCAGCGCCATGTCTGGCACACCATGAGAGTTGAGTTAATATGAACTATTATTATTCATAATATTACTACTATGGTTAACCTTCCCCAAAATACACAGGACACTGACTCCCAGCCTAAGCAGAAAGATGAAAACGGTACATAGAAAACATCAGATAACACTAGAAAGAAAGTTAAGAGGTAGGTCAGACAAGAGACGCCCCTCAGGCTCCAATTCTAAGCAAATGCCTTTGGTTACAACGGGAAAAGGATCTACTCACTCTGACTCAACCAAGTAATGTCCTCAGAGGGGTCTCACAGAGCCCAAAGGTAAGAACCAAGGCACAAGGGCTGGCTCCCCAGATATCTGAACTGGGCAACGAGGAAGAACTAAGTGTCCCTTCTCTCTCCACCCACAGTCCCCCTCCTTAGCCTCTTTCTATGTATCTACCACATCTTCTTAGAGGGGCTGATGATTGACATTCTCATACTATCTCCCCTGTGCACAATAGCTGCCCAGCTTAGCATCGATCTTCCGGTCCCAGGCTCTCAAGTGGAGAATGAGGTAGAGTTCGTCTTGTTTCTGCAGCAGATCACCCAGATCACCTATCCCTGGCCTCCCACGAGTTAATTATCCTGGGACCAGGCCCTCTTCTCTGGTGCAACTGACCTGGCAAAAGGAATTGGGTCATGTTGTATAAATCACTCACCCGGGGTCATAGTTAGGGATGTGGACAGAAAAATAAATGGCCTTTCTGGGATGGAACTTTCTAGAACAGAAATCACTGCTTCCCATTTGTTTTGCAAGGTTTCTTACTCATCCTCACAGACCCGTTCTATGTCCTGTGAATGTTTGGTGCTTGATTGTGCTAAAGGAAGTCTTTTTTTTTTCACAGGTTTGTTTTCTCTGGAAGCAGATTAATGTCATTAATTGTTCATTTGTTCTGGCAAAAATGCCACATCCGGTAGTAGTAGCCATTGCAACAGCTTGTGTGCGGTTGAGGTTAGAGAACTCCATTGTCATTTGCCAGAATCCATCTAAGTTTACAGGGGCCTGAGTTCTACATTCTTCAAAACTGAACGACAATAAGCTAGGGCTACCACTACATACTTTACTCTTGCAAACTGACACTTTCTCCTTTTGTAGGATATGTTCTCCTTAACTGACTCTCTTTACCAAGCTAGAGATGCAGGAGGCAGCTGGAGGGGGGCAAGTGCATTTACTTGCATTTCCCCACTGTGATAATCCCCACCCCCTAAGACAAGCAGCACATCAAGCTAGCTATGAAGAGTGCCCGTCCCATTATACACTTAAGAAGCTCAAACATGCCAGCCATGATGGTACATTTAATCCTAGCCAGCCTGATCTACAAAGTGAGTTCCAGGACAGCCAGAGCTACATAATGAGGTCCTGTCTCAAAAGCAAGGAAGAATGGAAGGAAAGAAGAAAGGAAGGAAGGAAGGAAGGAAGGAAGGAAGGAAGGAAGGAAGGAAGGAAGGAAGGAAGGGAGGGGGGGGGGGGAGGGAGGGAAGGAGGAAGGAAGGAAGGGAGGGAGGGAAGGAAACTTCAGACATGACTACTGGATGGGTCCACACACATCATGAACCCTAACCCTGAGTTGGCCTATAGCCAGGACTCGACTTAATACCTGGCCCCTCCTACTAACAGAGGGGTCATGATGACACTGTAGCCAAGATCCCCTGTCTTACAGTCCCTGGAGTATTGGGGCATTCTCCTGTCACCACTAAGCATCTACTAAAGTCGATGGCTTGGTTTCCTTGAGGAGACTTGAGAGCAAAGCATGAAGGAATCACTACTGCTGCGTTTGTTTCGATGCTACAGGGCTATTCCTTTCCCAGAACTGGATAAAACCTGTTCTCTGTTCCTATTTGGTAGAGCTCCATTATTTTCTGTTTTTTAATTGTTTCTTTGATTTATATATTTTTAGTCATTCTTCTGTATGCTGATGTTTACCATGCGCATGTAGGAGCCTGTGGAGGTCCGAAGAGGGCATCAGATCCCCTGGAACTGGAGTTATGGATGACTGTGAGCTGCCATGTGGGTGCTGGGAATTGAACTCAGGTCCTCTGGGAGAACAGCCAGTGTTCTTAACCACTGAGCCATCTCGCCAGCTCTCAGTTTCTGTTTGAAAATTTGCTCACCTCTGGCAAAAATGGGCAAGGAATTGTCCCTTTCTGTGCCAGCTGGCTGCTGTCAGTCTCCTGATCATCCTATCCTCGAATGTCTCTTGACTGAACAGACTGAGCAGTCTCTGTTGGTTGTCATTTATTTTGGAATCATCATGCTCGCAGTCATTGTGACAGTTCTCTGCAGATAAACCTGTTATGATGTCGCCTGAACTTGGCCCTGGCCTGGCAAGAAGCCACCACTGACCACAGTTTTCAGTAATGCTGCTGTCCTTCTCAAAAGCACACTTACTTCCTTACCAATGAATACCTCCCCCTAATATTAATGAATACCTCCCCCTAATATTAATGAATACCTCCCCCTAATATTAATGAATACCTCCCCTGCCATCACATAAAATTGCCCAGTCCAAATGATGGCCTTCCTCTGGCCAGTCCTCCTCCCAGCATTTCCCATGTAAATTCCGACATTTCCACCATTTACCATGGGCCTTCTCTTTCTATGTCTCTAAGAAGTCATCGTAGTCATCGGTCCACACCATCTCCTGGGTCACTTCACCTTCTCTTAGCTTCTCAACAACATTATCATCTGTGTAGCCCTTTTTTTTTCTTTCTTTCTTTCTTTCTTTCAATAAATTCCTTCATTTTTAAACAGAGGTGTTTCTGTTTTCCTGGTTAGTTTTAAAATGATTTCCCCATTCAAATCTCCAGCTTAAACCTCCCTGGGGGAGGGAGCCATCTGCTCTCCGTCTTTGAGGCATATAACTAAGCACCTGACATTTAACAAATGCTCAGTAGACGTTTGATTAATTTACTGGACACTGTTTACGTAGAGGATAATTTCTCTCCTTGCACATGTCTGCCATGTATTTCATGAAAGGCAGTTCTTAACACAAAGGTGGTGGCACCATCCTAGAGGAGAGAACTAGAAATCGGGAAGGAGCCTTTTAAATGACTTTGGAAGGCAATGAGCTGGCCAGCCCTCCTTCAATTAGAGCTGTGTTTGGAAGTCTGCTTTGGTCATTAGCATCTCGTAGGCCACTTCCTGCCAAAACTCTTTTGTCTGTTTCCAAAGTCAAGACACACCATCCACAGCTCCCTCTGCATCTCTATCCCACTGGCTGGTTTGTAATGTTTCCTTCCCACCATTTCATCTTGAGCTTAAGAAAATGTCAGCCATTTCCTGACCTAAGAGGGGGAAACAGAAAGGATGTAAAGAAGATGTCATTTGCCCAAAGTCACAAAGTAATGACAAAGCTGGGACAGAAATTTCACTTTCCAATTCCTCCCTAGTCTTCCTTCTACCACCTCCCTTTCTGGAACCATCCAGAAATGACTGAAGTTCTTTTTCTTCCACGCCTAAGGAAATGGAAGCTTTGTCAATGAAGCCTTGAGAAATAGCTTTTGTCTGTGCAATATACACTGATCGAGTACTTAGTAATCAGACCTTGTTCTGGTGTAGCGTAGTCAAACGGTAAATAATGGTACTCACAAGCAGGGCGGGGGGCGGGGGGACCTGAGGACTACCAGGAGAGAAAGGAAAGCACATGGCCTCTCTTCGCATAGGCTTCTAAGTTAGAACTGTGTCTGTCAAAGTATTTTGAAGGTACTATACATATAACACTAGGACCAGAAAAAAAAGAATCAGTTTAATTCAGAGCACAGCAGTCTATGACCCATAAACAAGTTCCAACTTTCACCCTTTAAGCAAAAAAGACTTGCACATTTTTTAGAAGTCACAGAAAGTCTGGGAGAAAATGACACAGCCCACATGTGGCCTCCAAAGCCTGGAATACTTTCTCTTGCCCATTACAGAAAAGCATGCTGAGAGAAAAAGTTCCTTTCCTCATTGCAACGACCAAGGTAGGAAGGATGTCGTGGCTCACCATTTTGGAGGGGTCAGTGCACTTGGGCAGAGCATCGCAGAAGTAAGAGTATGTGTTGGAGACTGGTCTTTACTTCTGGGTGGGCAGGAAGTAGAGAGTAAGACAGTGAAAAGTCAGAGATAAGGTACCTCCAAGCACCCAGCCCCAAGGGTTTGTATCCTCTACTGAGACCTATCCCCTAACACTTCCAGACCCTTCCAAAACAATCTCACCAGCTGGGGACCAAATGTTCACTACATTAGCCTTTTGGGGAGCCCTTCCTTTCCATACTATAACACTGATTTCTGGTTTAACTTTAAAGAACTTGTGACTGGGCATAACAGTATACATTTATAATCTCTTAGCTTTATTCGGGAAGCTAAGGCAGGAAGAGTGGAGTTTAAGCCAGTCTGAACTACATGGGCAACTTAGTGGAACCCTGTCTCAAAGAAAAAAGTACAGAAATATCTTATGAACATTAAAGAATTTGCCTTCCCAGGATGCATTTCATATATATATATATATATATATATATATATATATATATATATATATATATATGGGCTGGCCTCTTATATGAAGCTTGAATTATACTTAAATGAATCCTCCTCCATCCCTGCAGGAACGGTTCAGGGTGTGACTCCATCTGACCACTGAGCTTTCGGAATGTGAAAAGCCCAACGCCTCTAGTGGTGAAGGCACTAACCTCGCCTCGGATCAATGTTAAGTACTCGTTTTCCCATAAACCTCTCTGTATAATGGCAAGTAATCACTTTCCCAGAAATCCTTGTGGCTGTGTAACATTTAATGAGCCAGTCCAGTGCCTGGGTTCTAACCAATCAGATCCCTTGCTCCCTTTAAAAACCCTTGCAGGAAGCTGCTCCCTGTGGGCCATCTTGTGTGGTGGTGCCAGACCCAAGTGCACTGGTTTGCTCTGCAGAATAAAGGCTCCTTGCTTTTGCATCAGAACTGGTGGTCTCCTGGTGGTAACTGGGGAGGAGGGAAATTTCAAAAGCTGAGCACAGCAGAATGCATAGGAGAAGGGAAGCTCTAACTTTTGGGGGCTGGAATGTAAGGGTGTAAGCCTGAGTGGGGGGGAGGACCCTCCGTGATGAGGAAACAGCTCATCCTAAAGAGAAAAGCAGACTGCTAACAGAGTCTTCATGCCACCACTCACACAGCCTACACAGCCTTCCTCAACAGCCAGAAGAGAGCACAGTGGATGTCGATCCTGCCACGGATCTGAAAGGGATATTCAGGACACCCGCCTAAACCACATGTCGTTCTGGAAACTGCTAAATAAGCCACAGACCAATAACACTCCAGAGTTTCGTGTCTAACTACAATTCTGTGCTTCGGCCAATAGCTCCTCAGTAGTCCCCGCTGCAGGCTCCCGGGCCCACCATTCTACTCTCAGCTCCTACCGCTGGGGTGCCGCGAGATTCCATACACGAGTACAGCAGTGCGTTCGTCTTCCTGTGAGTAGCTCGTCACTTAGAATATCCTCCACGTTTATCCCCGATATTCAAAGGGACCCCCGATTTCCTTCTTTTTACGGTTGAACAATATTTTATCCTGTATATCTCACTTTCTTTAACCATTAATGTGCCGGTGGCCGTATGAGTTGATATCATTATGACACAAGATGAAAGTGCAGCTTCTCCATATTCTGATCTGACTTCTCAGCAGTGGAAAAGCTAGCTCATATAATAACTATACCTTTAATGTTAAGGACTTACTATACTGGATGTACAGCTGGAAACAGAAAACAGACGTCGATAAAGAAAACAAAGACAAAAACTGATTCTAGGAGAACTAAAAAAAAAAAAAAATTAGTATAAACCCAAAATGAAGTTCCAAGAAAAGTACAGAAAAAGCATAATCAGTCAGAAATTTTAAACGAGGCATTGCTGCAGATACTACTTTGAAACAATCATAAAAAGTCATTATGAATAACTTTATGCCAATAAATTTGAAGTAAATCCAATTGACACGAACAAATTCATACAAAAACCGACATGAAAGAAATGTAATAGAAGTCTGGGTAATCTTAAGCATTCAGGTCCAGGTCCTCGTTTACAGATGGAGCTTTTCGCTCAAACCGTAGCGTGAAAGCTACAGTGAGTAGAATTCTGGGTCATGCCTGGCACAGATATTTTTAGTGGTCCTATTTCTTATTGGCCCTGAATGCCTTTACAGGAGCATAAGTCCCTTGCTTTGCTCCGCACCCGATCTGCTGGTTCACTACGTACGGTCCCTTTGCAGACCCTTAATACATTCATGTTTATAACCCACGAAGGAATTCAAAATCACCCAGAATGTCCTGATTCAAAGAGTTGCTTTAAAAAGTGGTCTATCAGTCAGTATTGGTGGAGCACAAGTTTAGTCCCAGCACTTGGGAGTCAGGGGCAGGTGGATCACTGTGAGTTCAAGGCCAGCCTGGTCTATAGAGTAAGTTCCAGGACAGCCAGAGTTACGACAGAGAAACCCTGTCTCGGAAAAAAAAAAAAAAAAAAAAAAGGTTGTCTATCTAATGCTGTTTTTCCTAAGCTTAACAAACTGTACCATTCTACGAGCACCTCCAAGGGAAACATTTTGTCTTGGAGTTTTAAGGTCTGTTGTCACTGCTTTGTATAACCGGACACATCTGCATGTCTATAGGGCCCTCCCAGTTACAGTACAAAAGTAGCCAAATTGCTATTTGAAATTACTATGATTTGAAATAACAGACCTGAAGACTCCCTTCACTTCGGATATCAGCTACAAATTTGTGGACATTCTCAAATCTACCCATTTCGATAATTCTCCAGAAGAACATGCAGAACTCGCTGGAAAATGGTCTTATGGCTGTGGTTACTAAAGGAGGCTATATAAAATCAGCCAAAGCAAGAGATGCATAATGCAGGGACTCGGAAGGTACAAAGTTCCCATTGTCCTCTGCTCTGAAGTCAATATGCAAAAAGGATTGCCACACAAGCCTCAGAGTTTTCATTGCGGCCTCATTACATAAGCATGATGGAATGATTGACGGATGGCTCAAGTTGTTGAACTTAGCTTCATGTCGGCTGATACCATATGACCCAAACTTAAGCCATAAAATCAATCATGGGTGACCTTTCTGATGTGTCTATTGAGTATTCTTGACCCCAGCCCAAGATTCAGTGTGGCCAGCATCCACTTAAAGATACTTCTATCTGCTTTAACACAGATTGCCTCCCAGGAGGAAAGCAAAGCCAGGCATCTCTTCAGTCGAGGCCAAATTCTTTGCTACCCAGTACTGACATGCAAATGGTCCTCCTGTAATTCGGGTTTTCGGTCATCAGCTCTCTCAACCCATTTATACGTAGGAAGGAACATATGCAAAGAGACCTATTTCAACAAAGGAGCCATAAAGAACACTAACCAAAATACAGAGCAACTCCACCCCTTGTTCCACAGACCTGGTCTCAGGATTTTTAAGATTATACCCCTGGACACGCTCACTTGAAGTCCCAACTGAATCTCTGAGGTTATTTCAGGGAAATAAAAAGGTTAAGGTACACAGAATGCTCACCTTGCCTCTCCCAATTAAATACTGCTCTGTATCTCTTTCTTTCCCCAGCAATCTATACTGAGACCTGGAGAGATCTTTGCTGCCCAGTAAACAGCTGGATGCCTTTGTTTTGTAGCTCACACCTTTCAGAGGAAAAAAAATAATAATTTCACATGTCTCCTCTATTTAAGTTGCTTGACAACCAGACTACCCAACCACAAAGAGATCGTGGGTGTCATAGAAACAAGCCTTAGGATTTTTCATAGTATGAGTCACATAATATCCTTCAATAAAGTGGCCATTCACCTTATAAACAGTCAACTATAAAAAAAAATCCTTATTTGTCAATGGTTACATATGCTTTGAAAATGCTATTATAAAATTCTTTGAACGGCAAAGAATTTAAAATCTAATTCACATGTAGAGTTTCAGGAGCAGAGTGCAATACAGAGAGAGATACACTTTGCTGAGTTGCTTAACAGACTTGCTTGTTTTTCCTTTTCATAAATGAAATAACAGTAACATTTCGTCCGGATTGCACCGGAGTTATCACAGATTGGGGCTAATGGCATCCCTGATTGGCAGAGTATCTTATGTACTAGATAAATAATTGTTTATTGAATTGAATTTGTACATGCTTTATTATACATCGTGTTCAAACTCTAAGAACCAGAGATAAGAGACTCATGGGCCTGAGGAGTTTAAAACGAGTTCAATTGTTCAATATCTAGGAATCTACATAAAAGAACACCAATCCCTGCCATGTGTTCTGTTGAGGGGAAGTACATCTGATCAGCGCTGAGAAGACAATGGAATGAGTCACAGAGTCTCTGTCACCTTCTCCCAGATCCGCAGTTACATATGTATTCATCTTGTCAGATGGTTATATAAATAGATGAGGTAAAACAACATGGCATTTGTTGTACTTCAATTACTTTCTTGTATAATGTCAAGAAGTAAAAGCTAACAAACCATAACTTTCCTTGACATTTTTCTTCCCTCAAGTGACCAATGATGGATTTGCCTTTAAAAAGCATTCATCATTTTAAAGAAGGCCAGAGACAGTAGATTCCTTTGTGTTATTTTTTTTTTCATTTTTTTAAGCCAGTGGTTAAATTGAAAAGCCCAGCTCTCCTGCAGATGGAAAGCAAACCTGGTTGATAAGATTACATGTTTCTAATCCTGGGGGATGTTTGAAGTCATCCAAGAAGAGAGAGCTTTTGCTGTCATAAATGGTCCAGAGATGGAACTGAATTCCCAGAGAGGCGAGAGGCCACCCTCACCATCACGGACCCCTCCTTCCCCCATCTCCAACTTCCATTCCCATTAAACAGAATACACTTTGCTTAGCAAATCTTTTTATGTGGCCAGATCTGACATCCCGGCACGATTGTTAACAGCACTGGCGTCTGAGTCTGAGGGACATAGTTTCAAATATCATCTCGGTCATTTATCGGCTCTGTGACCTTGCTCAAATTACTTAGTTCTCTAAATCTTTTACTTTGTCGGTAAAATAGTGACAATAAACTCTAATTCACAGAGTTTCTGCAAATAATAAAACTAAATGACGTGGTAAAGGGTTCAGTGCTGAAACTGCTCAAAAAAATTTAAAAAAAAAAAAAACAATGTTCCTGTTATCAAATATAGTGTGAGCCCACAATGACCAGGTGACTGCCAGACTTTGTCACTACTTGTAGTCTTCAAGCCAAACCCAGAACTTGCCCTCTAGACACTCATTATTTGGTGAATGAGTTAATATACAGATACTATCAGGCTAGCATGAATTATGATCTGCCTTAGACGCTAGAGATCAGTGTGTTGCAGACACCACTTAAGCCACGAGTTACCAAGATGAACCACCTCTGGTCCCGTGTGTGTTGAATCATCTAACCATCACAAGTACGCTGAGATAGACTCATTACCATCATCATTTCATAAATGAAGAAACTTGTTGCTACTGGATCACGATGGCAGGAGAGAGAGGTGGGCCTCAGCGCCTGCGCTGGGCCAGTACCTCGGCCCATAGCACATGCATGCGTGGCCCTTTAAATAGCAGGTCCTTGGCGCACTAGGTGAAAATCCCACCAGAACAGTACCCACTTCCTCTGTCTTTACGGAAACTTTGCTCACCCATATTGGCTGTTGGGCCTTTACTGACTTTTACCCATCCCTCTCTGATTAAGAAGCTTTAGATAGGCTGTTTGAAGTGTCTAGTAAGCATAGACCAATGCTATTGGACCTCTCTTTCTGCACTACCCTACTTTCTCCATAAAAACCCACTTCCCTACACAATAAATGGATCTGTACCATGGAACTGCAGAATGGAGGCTTTCCCTAGAGCCTGTTTCTTGGGTTAGTGACTCTGCGCTGCTCACTCCCTTAGGAACTCTGCACCCACAAAAAACCCACAGAAACTGAGGCATAGAGAGGTTCACTAACTTATCCAAGATCACACAGAATGGGACAATGATTTAAACTCAACAGTGAAGCATTATAGTATATTACACCAAAAAAAAAACAGAGAGAGTAATTGTCCAAATAATAACAAAAGTTATCATTTATCAGGCATTTATGAAGATACTAATCACAACAGTTTTCTTTTATTTAACATTTAATTGACAGCAGGAGAAATATAATCACCCCATTTTCCAGGAAGAAACTGAAGCATGAATTAGTTGAATTGTCCAAGGGTACATAGTTAGAAAGTGGCCAGCTAGGATTCAAATTCAGGTTTGCCTGACTATAAAGTCATATTTCTGTTTTTGCTTTTGTGTTTGTTTTTGTTTGGATTTTCAAGACAGGGTTTCTCTCTGTGGCCCTGGCTACCCTGGAACTCACCTGCAGACCAGACTAGCCTCAGACTCAGAAATCCACCTGCCTCTGCCTCCCAAATGCTGGGATTAAAGATGTGTGCTGCCACCACCGACAAAAGTCATGGTTTTTAGGCTCTGAGTTTGAACATAGCAGGATAGTTTGAGGATGAACCTTGAATTTGTTCATGTTTATTGTTCTCAGTGGGGTGGGACTGACACATGTACACCAATATGCCTCCCTTCACCCTGGGCATACATCTAGACTACATTTCCTAGCCTCCATACAAGTTAAGTACCACTTCCTGATTGATTTCCAGCCAATGTTTAGAAAGCAGGATGTTTTCACTTAGAGTTAGGGTTGGGATTAGGCCTTTTTGCAGATCCAAGCAAAGAACATGTGCCCTAGACATTGACACAGCTGGATCTTCATGCTCCATATATTTCTCTGCAGCATACAGAAGAGCACGGCCAGTGTTTAACATAAGAGTCTGTAGATCACACACCAAGGGCCAAATCCAGCCTGCCACTTCTTTCTGTAAGTGATGCTTTATTTGAACACAACCATACTTTTGATTCACACATTGACTGTGCTACTTTCATGGCATAATGACAATGTCAAGTACATGTGGCAGAGACAAGATAATCCATGAAGAATAGGTTACTGGTTATCTAATACACCCCTAGAACCCTTGTTCTAGGTAATGTTGGAGCCACAGATTGAAGGAACTGGGTTCCTGGAAGAATCAGTCGTGGACAGCTTCCCTGTCAGTATGAATACCCACCCTTGACAGTTACTAAGAAAATTAACAATAATAATAATAAATCCCAATGATGTGCTTTTGTATTCCCTGGCGTATCTGGTAAAGCTGCTCTCCTAGTACAACTTATTCACAAGACTCTCAGTTAGGGAAAAATAAACTCCTTCCACACCCAGTAAAAATTACCTCTTTTGCTTTTCAAAATGATTCCTGTTTCAGCTCATTGCTTCTCCGTATCACACAGCCCTTTCTTCTTGCCGCCACCCTCTGAAGCGGAGCCAGGTCGTCCCTTCCTTGAGAACACAGATGACAGTGACGTGACATCAAATGTCCTCCCTGGGTTCCCTAATTATCAGGCATGTTTCGTGACTTTTCTTTAAGTTTGAGGTTTCAAAATTTCAAAAAGAGATGGGATTCTAGTGCTTATCCAATCATTCTGACTATGTTGAGAAATAAGATCCTGCCAAGCACAAGGGAAAAATGCATTCTTATCTGCGCACCCATATCTGGAATGCAATAAAGCACAGATCTTTCAGAAGGGAAGAAAAAAAAAATCCTTAGTAAAGGGAAAGAAAAACCAAGAGCAGATTACTTACTGCTACGGATCCAATATTGTAAAGCCTTTTTTTCTTCTCCTATGCCACATTTTTAATGTCTCCGTGAGCTCAGTGTGCTGTGACTATCAATCACAGGCAACCACCGACATTGTGAAACTGCTTTTACAGTGTTTTCAAAGTCAAAGTTGTCTGAAGAATAAAAATCTTCAAAGATTGTATATTTTCAAAAAATATCTATTTGATACACCAAGCTGAGTGACGGCCAGCCGTCCCTACTCTGTAACTGCTTGACAGAATACACGAATGCCGTTCTGTGGAAGACAGAAAATACAGGAAACAAAAGCGTTTTATGAAGATTGCCAGCTTTGCCGTGGCCACTGCTGTGACCTCGTTGACTGCATGCTCCAAAAACTCTTACATTGAAATCTTAATGCCCAGCGTGATGTATCAAGAGGAGGAGCCTTTAAGGTGTGATTAGGTCATGAGTGGAGAGCCCACGTGACAAAGATTATGGTCTCATGAGAGACCCAAATAAAAAATCTTGCCGTGTGAAGACCCAGAAAGAAGTTAGGCACATCCAGTCCAGAAGACCCAAGCATGACAACACCCTGATCTCAGAATTCCAGCCTCTAAAAACAGAAATGAATTTCTGTTACTTATAAATCTCTTGGTCTGTGGCAATTTGTTATAGTATCACACGTGGACTAAGACAAGATCTTCTATTTGTGGGAAGGAGAGTTCATGTTAATGCTGAGGTGCTAAAAGTGGGCAGATGAAAATCAAATTGATTTGAGAACCTGCCTAGAGGTCAGGAACTCTTGATGTTTGCAGGCACATCATAGATATGACTTCACCTGTAGATATATGAAGGTGAAGCCAATTCTGCACCTATAATCTAGAATCTGTGAGAATTGGAGATGGTGACACAGGGTCTCTCACAGAGATCTGCCTACCTCGGCCTCCCTGAGTGCTGGGATTCAAGGTGTGTGCCACCACGCCTGACCTCTGACAATCATTCTGACACACAACAAATACGGAAGCCGTATATGTGGTAATCATCATCCCATATGCTCGGCACACGCTAGAGAACAAAAGAATGTCTTCATGAGAATCACCTTCTGGTAAAAGAACAGACAATAAGCAAATCAACGCGTTGCGCATTGCAGACATTGAACAACAGCGACATAACACAGTGCAGTAAAACGAGAACCCAAGCCAAGTGGCACACCTGTAATCCCAGACCTCCATGTGCTTGGGATTCCATTTTCCACATTTAGAAACTGTACTAAAATATTGCAATAAACAGCAAGAACAAGAACAGACAGAGCTCTCCAGCTCACTTGATACAGTTAGTGTCCATAGGAGCAACAGAGCGCCACAGTGGGGCTACATGCTAACGTCACTTATGAGAATCCTAAGTCGGGTATTAGTAAGCCAAACCCAGGAATAAACAAAATATTTAGCATTATACCAAATAAGGCTTATCCCAAGAATGCAGGGTTGCTGTTATGAGATTTACCGGCATAATGCATTGCATTAACAGGCTCAACTGTATGAGCATGCCGATAAATGCAGGGGAGAAAGAACTCTTAGTAATTTGGAAGAGAAAGAAAACTCCCTTGACTTATAAAAATTCCCCGTCAAAAGTGTACAATAAACATCACATATAAGGTGAAGGCATTATATACATGTGAGGACGGTATATACATGTGAAGATGCTACACACATGAAGGCATTACATAGATGTAATGATATTACACTGATGTAAAGGCCTTACAGACATGTGAAGGTATTACATTATTATACAATATTACATTCTTACATGCATGTGAATAGGTTACATAGATGTGAAGCCATTACATACATGTAAAGGTACTGTATACATGTTAAGGCAATACAGACGTGACGCCATTATATATATGTGGTGATATTACATGGTTGTGAAGGCATCACATACGTGTGAAAGCATTACGCACATGTGATGACTTTAAAGGGGGGAAAGATGTCTGCCACTCCCTCATACTTCACATTCTACTGGAAGCTCTGCTAGTACAAAATGAAAACAAAATTTTAATATAGCGTAAAGAAGAGAATAAGAAGATAAGCCCCAAAGTCGGAGAAAATGCTTGTAAACCGTGCATCTACCACTGAAGTACCAACCAGCCCTGACCCTGCTTAGCTTCCAGGATCAGACAAGACTGGGCATGGAAAATATATGATGAAAAACTATTATCCAAAGAAAAGAGAGAAGAGATAGAGACTAGTTCAGGATTATATGACACCGAGCACTGTAAACTATAATAATGTGATACACCTATTAAAATGGTCAAATTCCAAAATATTATCACCACCAAATGCTGGCAAAGTGTTACAATAGGGCTGCTCAGTCATTGTTGTTTGGAATGAAAACTGGCCCATCCACTTTAGAGAAAGAGTGGTCATTTCTCAAAAAAACACACATATTCTTACCGCCTAATCCAGCCATCGTTGGACTGAAAACTTATCTTCACACTGAAACCTACACATGCATGTTTATCAGACCTGTGTTTACTGTCACCCAACCTTAGAAGCAACCAACATGACCCTCAGTAAATGTACAGACAGATGGACAAGCTGTAGTGCTACCCAGAAAAAAAGAACACTGTGAGGACTGAGAAGAAATGGGCTACCAAATGACTAAGGGCATGGAGGAGTCTTGAATATATATTAGCAAGTGAAAACAAAACCAGTATGAAAAGACTACACAGTGTATAATCTCAGCTATGTGACATTCAGCAAAAGATAGAATTGGAAACAATAGAAAAACCTCTGCTGGGGCTGGAGGTAGGTAGGCACAGCATGGCGGATTTTGAGGACAGTAAAACTACTCTGTATGCTACTACTGGCTGATACATGCCACTACAGGTTTGGCCAAACCAAAAGAACATCCAATGCTAAGACTGTGCCATAATACAAAGTATAGACTGTGGGTGACAATATATCAATGTAAGTTCATTGACTGTAGCAAATTACTACACAAGGGCAGAAGCTATGAGCGTGGAATCGGAGGAGTGTGCAAACTCAACTATAAATAAACAAACAAAATCCACTTAAACATAGCTATGACCTAAAAAACTTACTCACGATATAATTATCAATGCAGGGAATCCAAGAGAACTCATAATTTATTAGAAAGTATTAAGAAGATTTAATAATGATACTGAATACAGGTCCAGTGAGATGGCTCAGTGGGTAAAGGCCCTTGCCACCAAGATTGACCATCTGACTCTGATGCCCTGGAACCACATGGTAGAAGAGAGAGCTGACTCCTGCGAGTGTCCTCTGACCCCCACACACATGTTGTCCCACACCCATGCACATGCACACCCTAAATAAATGTAATTTTGAAATTTTAGATAGAGATACTTGGTGCAAGGTGAACATAAAACCAATAGCACGCCTAAGACTATTGTGTGAACACAATAATGAAACCTACTGATTTTCGTGTGATCTTAACTTTTGAACAGAAAGATTTTGTGATTAATATCATGGACGTGTATCAATGCCAATAAATCATTAAGAAGCAACTCAATAGAAAAACAGCCAACATGTGTGTGTAGGCAGCTCAGTAGGAAACGGAAATGAACAGGACTCACTAGTAATCAGGCACATTAATATTAATGCAAGATCCAGTGCTTTCATGAGCATCAAACTGAAAAAGTCTAGCATCAAGTGCTGGCGGGACATGGGACTAAGACAGGGAAGGGGGAAAAAAAATCAGCGGATTTTGCAGAATAACAACAGATTAAGATCAGAAGAAATGCCACATCTAGCCATTCACCTTACAGAAACTCTTACACAAATCGGAATTGTACGCAAGGGTCCTCAAAAGGCTGAGGCAATGGTTACCTGCCACACCAGGGCACTGAAGTCGCCTACCAAGCTCATCTTGCTTCCCATGATAGAATGCCCTGTGTCCTCAGCTTTCGTTGGTGGATGTTCTCTTACAGTAAGATCAGCAAGCCTATAAATCATATCCAGGTTCTCCTGTATTCTCTCTTTGGTTGGCCTGCTCCCCTTTCAGTGGGATTATTCATGGAATTATCTAAGACAAAAGACCAATGTGATGTTACTAGAAGGTGTGTTCGTTTGCAAAGTAATAAAAGCTGATTTCACTGTCAGTGGATTTAGAACCCACTGGAGAGTCTGTGAGGCTGCTCAGTGGGTAAAGGCACTTGCAACCAAACCTCACAACCTGAATTTGATCCCTGAAACCCAACTACAAACGCCACCTTTATACAAAATAAATAAAATGCAATAGAACTCAACTGAAAAGTTTCCGTTGGTTGTTCGGTTTTATGTTGTTGTTTGTTTTGTTTTGTTGTTTTGTTGTTGGTTTGGCTTGTTCTGGCTTGAGACAGGAGCTCACTCTGTATAGTCCAGGCTAGCCCTAAAGCCTCAGCAATCCTCCTGCCTCAAGCTCCCAAGTACTGGGATTGTCCAACTTGGATTTGCTGTTGTTGTTGTATTGCTGTTTGTTAATCTTGTTTTTCCAACTGATATTGATGTTCAATTCCCACTATAATGAATTTGTCTGTTTGATCCACTTGAGGTGCTCAGGTGCAGGGTTGGGGGTTCTGGTTGGTGTTCTTTTCTGGAGTATTAGGACTCAAACCTAGGGTTTCCCACATACTAAGCAAGAAATTCCACCACTAGGCTACTACACCTGCAGTCTCATAAAAGCTATTCAAATACTTTTGATATCCACCTGGGCTGAGAAAGGCTTTGGGACCAGACAGAGACGCAGACATAGTGGTACACACCTTGCATCCCAGCACTCAGGCACAAATTCTCATCCATCATGATATGAACTCAGGATACTGAGGCAAGGGAACTGCAAGCTCAAGACTGGGCTCAAAGATTGAGGAGCCAAGCTTTGTCAGCACTAGGGAAGCAGAGGTGTGAGTTTGAGGCCAGCCTGGTCTACATTGCAAGTTCCAGCCAGGCCTATAGGATGAGATCCTGTATGTTTAACAGGAAAATACAACTGGACATCTTGAAACTTGGACCTAAACACTTCAATGAAGGATCTTACAGATCAGCTTTGGGATGTTAAAATAACATGAAGAGGCTGGCAACGTGGCTCAGTGGGCAAAGCAATTGGTACATGAGCCTGAAAACCTGACTTCAACCCCCAGATCAAGTATAAAGCTGGAGGAAGAGAACAGACTCCATACAGTGGTTCTCTGACCTCACATGCTCTCGTGGACGTGTACCCGCATTCACATCACACACACACACACACACACACACACACACTAATAAATAAATAAAAATTTGAGAGATTATTAGCCACAAAGAGAAGGTTGGGTGCTTTTGATTCTCCTGAACTTAGGAAACCCACAGCTTTTGGGGCAATACAGATGACTGACAGGAACCAAACTCCTTCGTGGAAAAAGCATAGTTGTGTTTCTGGGAGGTGGAACCTGCTTGGGAAAAGGCGTTGCTGCTGAGGAGTAGCGAGGCAGTTACAGCCTAACAATGATACAGGTGGCTGCTTATTGAAATAGAAATAACTTAGTAAAAGCTTCAGTGAGAAAAAGCATGTTATAACCATGCATACGCTATGATCTCATTTTTAAGATTATTTATATTGATTGATGTTTAGCTATTCATAAAAATCTAGCAGGCATTCCCTAAGGTAGATAAAGAATATTACCATTTCAGTTTTTTTCCTCCAATAAAAAAAACCTGGATCGCATACTTGAAAAGATAATTTTCAAGAACAGGTGTATCATAACTCCCATAGAGAAATAAAAGTAAATGTGTGTTGGAGAATTACTTCATTCATAATAGAAAAAGCAGAGTTTTTACACCCAGGAAAAAATGGGGGGGGCTTTATCTGTTTGTTTTGTTTTTTTTTCAAGACAAGATCTCACCATGTTGCTCTGGCTGTCCTGGAACTTACTATGTAGACTAGGCTGGCCTTGAACTCACAGAAATCCGCCTCCCTTTGCCTCCCAAAGGATTAACGAAGTGAGCCACTATGCCTAACTATAATTGGAGTCTTTTAAGATTTATTTTTACTGTGTGTGCGTGTGTGTGTGTGTGTGTGTGTGTATGTGTGTGTGTGTGTGTGTATCTAAATGTGGAGCATAGGTACATGTACTTTAAACTTCATAGGAGGGGGTTGGTGACGCTACACCCCAGCCTCAGGCTTCATTTGAAACCACTGAGCCTAGGTTTTGATTTCCTTATTCTGGTCACAACTTGAAACATTTTAACAAAGGTAAGAACAGAGGATAGAAGCAGTGAAAGAAAAAGAGAGTTTTCCCCCAAATCAAGACTCATACCTTTAGCCCAGGGCTTCCAAGAGGAGGCTGGGAAATGTCTTTCCCTGCTCCTGTGCCTGTGTTCAGTCATTAGCTTGAACTTTGTCTCAAATGCAGCATTTCGTTTTGCTTTTATCTTTTCTACAAAATATTCTTTTTGAGGGAAGAAAAAAGAATGGGAAGACCCTGGAACCCAGAATTATCAAAACAACTCATCTGTGTGTGTCTTAGGATCTCTTGTTTTGACAACAAAAGCCCCCAGTGATTCCTCAAAAGCGAACAAAAGGAAATAGTAGCTTCATCGATTAGATTTGTATCTGGAAAAAGCCAGGCTGGTAAATATGGAGACTAACAAAGACTTCCTACTTTATCCACCTGTTCCATAATCCTTTCAGAATACAGATACTCACTCCAGGGGTAAATTCCTCATGCTAATTGAGGGGTCAGAAACAGAACTACGACTTGTATGATCTCCACTCTTCACGTGTGTCCCTGAAAACCCTAGCCGTCATGGCAACCCAGATCTTTCCCAGACAAACCTTACCATCATCATTAAAGTGGATGATCCAGAAGATTTGGGGAAAATTGTGGGTCAGAAGCAGCGACTAAGAAATCAGAAGCTTGTGTGAAAAGAAAGTTCAGGGGGAAACGAGAAAACAAGAACAAAAACCACTGATGTAGGGCCTGGGGCAGGGCAGGTAACCCCTACCACCCCAGCTAATTTAATTTAAGTTCAATCCCTGAAGCCCACATAAAGGAAGAAGGGGAGAAGTTACTCCACAGAGGACACAAAGGTCCATGCCACATCGTCGTCGTCGTCGTCATCATCATCATCATCATCATTACAGCCACCAATAAGAGAAGGAACTGCAGAAAGCAGAAAGGAGACTAAGGTGGGGCTTCTAACCACAACAAGGAGCAGGCACTGCGTTGGAGGTGCTCCGAGACAGACAGTGAGCTGCAGAAACCAAATCCGAAGTCGAACTGGCTGGCAAGGAAGGAACGTGGACCACAGCAAACCATGGACGCACACAATAAAGGGGGTATGGGGATCAGGAATCCGGAGGTTTCCAAGCCACACAACCCACACTCATACCACCACCCCACACCACCACACCACCCCCTGCCGTCACCAGGAGTGTAAGCAATAAGGCGGGTGGGAAGGCCTCCACGGAGGCTGAGTCAACCACATCCTTCAGAGGAGAGCAGTGAGGGAACTCTGTGAACATAGCTCCAGAGAAGGGCCGTGGGTCCCTAAGGTTAAGACATCTGCAGCATTCCCCACCACCACCCCACACAAACCCACGATTGCCCATGGAGCAATGAATGGATGGGGTCTCCAGGAAGAATGTGACGGATCATGCCTCAGACTCCAAACAGCACAGACAGGAGAGAACGGCAGAAGGATGGGAAGGGAGGCTGAGGCTGAGAGACTCAGCACCCCAGTCCGCTGCAGCAGAGAGACTTGTGGACCAGAGGAAGAGTGTGAGCGGGTAAGGGGCGGTGGGCTCTCCCCAGCCAAAGAGCAGCTCTGAGGAACATAGCACCTTCTGCTCATTTGGGGGCCTCATTTGTGTTTATGTTATTTTGGACTTTAATTTTCTGTTTTATGTATTTTTTTCGTGCGTGCATCTCTGAAATTTAAATGTCTAATTTGCGTTGCAACTCATAAGTCATTGGAAAAGGTTTTTCTGCCCTTCTTTCTCTAAAACTAAGAACAGCATTTTCTCTGCTGCTGCTGAAATCTCTAACCCATGTATCTTCCTTCTCTCTCTGCCCCTTTGCCCCTCCCCATTCCACTCTTTAATTGGATTTGAGGACCACTCCCCAAAAATAAATCTGTGCCTGGTTCTGTAAAAAAAAAAAACTCACATGGCTGGTGAAGTCATCATAGGCCCTAGGGAACAACTTACAACTGTTCTTTAACTAAATTGACAGGGCATCAAACTGCCTTCTAAATACCTGTTTGTACTCATAGACAAATGCGACTCCCTGACTTAATCAGAGAAGCCGCTCTGTGCAGTCAACAGTGTTGATTGCTGATACTCTTAGCTGCTCAGGGTGCTGAGAAGAGGTGACAGTTGCTCAGTCTAAACAAGACTGTGAGGCTCAGAGAACATGGAAGATGAGGGCGTAGAAAGAACGTAAGAGCTGTGAAATGCCACTTTCTGAGCATAACCCAGTCATTGCAAGGATAAACTCAGGCGGCTGGGGTTCCCTGCGCTGGGCCTGCTTCAGATTGGCCCTGTCAACTGTCAGTCATGGATGAGGGAGGAGCTCTCGGGGCACTCTCAGATGACCTACTGACTCCCTATAGAAGGAGTCCTTGTCTTCCATTGTGCATCCGCAGGTCAGCCCACCAGACTCCGTTGCATAATTCCAAACCCATGTCACGCAGATGGCCCCTGCTGAATTTAGTAGGTCACAAAGCAAAGAGGTGAACTGAGAAAGGGATTTGTAGGGAGGAGGGATATGACAGGTGAGAGGGAGAAACTAGAGAGTGGGGTGAAAGTCATAAGAATGCGCTATAAGCATGTATGAAATTGACAAAGGACAAATTGAATCAATTTTTTTAAAGAAAATGTGGGGCATATGTACACAAGAGAATCTTAGCTGTAAAAAAAAAAAAAAAAAAAAAACAAGTACGAAGTGATCAGCCCTTAAATCAAGCAACACTAAACAGGCTCAGTGGATTGTGCATATACATTTATATGTATGTGTACATGTAACAGTAATAACTAAAGAAAAAGAAATAAATAGAGATAAAAGTACATTTAGGAAGCTGATGACGAAGAACAGCCCTCTTTCTCCTGTGTCTCCCCATCCTCATCGGCCTCACCCCTCCCTCTCCTCCTGTCTCTGCTCCCCCTCCTCCACCCCTCCCTTTCTTCCTCTCTCCCTTTCTCCCCTTTTTTTATCCCTCTCTTCCATTCCTCCTCCAGTTTCTTGTTCTGTAGCCCAGGCTGGCTTCACAATCTACAAGAGTTCCTCAAAATGGATCAAGAGTTTCAACAGAAGAAGCTAAAACCACGAAAGTCTTAGAAGGAAACATGAGGGAAGTTAGTGTGGCTTTGGAATGGATTTTTTTGCTTTGACACCCAAACTAGAGGAAATGTAAGAAGACAATAAGTCGGGCTTCATTGAAATTAAAAGCTTTGTGTATCGAAGGGGCTTATCAGCAGCATGCAAAGGCAGCTAACAGAGTGTCTAGAAATATTTGTAGATCATGTATCCGATAAGAGATTCCTATCCAAAATGTATAAAGAATTGTAGAGTTCAAAAATGGAACGATTCGATTTAAAAACAAAGATGTGATAGCCCATCCCTGTAAGCCCAGCCTTGGGGGCTGAGGCAGAGGCGGGTGTGCGTGTGTGTGTGCGCGTGCGTGTGTGTGTGTGTGTGTGTGTGTGTGTGTGTGTGTGTGTGTGTTTAAATTTAAGGTCATCTTGGCTACACAGCAAGAAGTGAGGGGTAAGTTTAAGGTCGTCCTGGCTACATAGCAAGGCTGTGGGCAAAGGCTTTGAGTGGAATCATGAAAGTGGCCACGCCCACACAGCATTTGCACCTGGAGATCTGAACTCTGGTTCCTGTGCCTGCATGGCAAGCATTTTATCCACTGAGCCATCTTCCGACCCCTGACATGTTGTGCTTCGGCTACTTTGAGTTAGGGCAGGCACCAGATTAATTGCTACCTAAGAAAGAATAAAAGCCAATTTCATCTTCACAAGAGTCTTTCAGTGTGAAGGCAAATGGCGCCAGGCAAACTGCACTGCGGTGGGCTGTTTCTACGACAGTCTGGATCTTCAGGGTTCCCCCAAAGTCTCCTCTGTCAGCCTTCCAGGGTCAGAAGTTGGTGAAAACATTGAGGGTACAGCCTAGAGAAAGGTTAGGTCGCTGGGGGCATGTCTTTGAGGGGGGCGTTGGGACTCTGCATCTTCCTTTGAGGATTTTGCTCCTTGGCCGGCATGAGGTAAGCCGTTGTGTTCCATAATGTGCTTTTTGCGCATTAGCTTCACCACAGACTGGAGAACTAAGGAACCGATCTTGTGAACTATGGGCCAAAATAAACCTTCTTTTAAATCGATGTCCTCGAACATTTTTGTCAGTGATGGAAGTCTGACAAGCATAATTCCTCATTAGAGGAACAGAAAGACTGAGTTATCAGTCAGCCCTCCCCCAAAAATGAATGATTCCTGCCTGACCTGTAGACCGACAGGACCTCCACACTATGGACCAAATTCACTCTGGAAGTGGCAATCTGGTCTCCACAAAGCTCTGTTTTATTTTGCCCTCAATTAATATTAGTAATAATAAGTCTTTAAATTTTTATTTCTAAATTTATTTTTAAGATACGTTTGAGTAGTAAAAATAGTAATTAATAATAATAATAATAATAATAATAATAATAATAATAGTCCTTGCCCAACCATCTCTGTGAGGCATCTGTCTGTCCCTATCATAGTTCACTCAACTTTAATAGGGATAGAAGGACAGTCTGAAGTTCTAAACGCTAGAGACTAAAGGTCTCCTGCCTTGTGCAGAGGAGTGGACAGGAGGACACAACAACAAGGTTAGGTAAGACTAGGCAGAGCAGAGCCTGTCCCTCTCATCAGACCTGGGTCATGTCTGAGCCCTCCTCCTACCCAGGTATTTGCTAGCAATCCTGCAGCTCCCCCTAAGAAATGAAGGTGAGGCAGCTGTACTGACCTGAGCTGTGGGGAAAGATCCATGGGTCCCTCCTCCTTGCACTCATGGAGGCCCCTGGTTTCCCTGGGAGGCTTCTGGGAGCATGAGGTTAATGTCAGGTGTGTCTGATGTAGCAGCAGAGGCAGGGTGGAAACAGGGGTACAGGCACCACACGCTGGGCACTGTACCTTAAGGAGATCTGATAATAGGTCTTCATTGTGGCTTCCTCTTTTAATATGTAAATCCATTTTGGTTTTTATAGGAACAAATTCTATAAAATTAAAAAATATGTACAACATTTATTATTTGTACTGGTCTAAACTTAAGCAGGTAATATTACAGCAACCATTTCAGTGTTTCAGATGACCAGAATGAGACATTTGAAGATTTTGTAATTGCAGGAGAATTAGTGGGCAGTTAGAAATTTATGTACAATATTTATAATTGTATCATTCGATTTTAAACTTTAAATTCGAAAAGTCTGGATTTAACTGGCGAGAAAACATGTGAGAAGCAATGGAAACGGATTGTAAATGTCAGCGTCATGTTTGATCATACCAAGGTGACCTTAAAATGCCATCTTATGCACTTTAATTTAACAAGGCTGATTTCCTAAAATATCAAATATTTGATATAACCAAGAATATATATTGAACTACTGGAACAAATAGCTAGAAGATATTTCAGTTGTCCCACTCGGAAAAAAACCAAGCTGTAGGCAAACTCTGCTCAACATGGCCAGAGAGAAGAAGGAGGAGGGAGGGAGGTTGGCCTCCTTGAGTGTAAAGTTCCATCTTCCCTCTTTATTGAAAACTGGGAAAGCCAGCTTCATCCAAATGTGAAGAGCATTTTCCTTTTATCAGACTTAATTTCAGGGCCTTTGTCTTCTCCAAATGCATACATCAGGATCCATCAGCATGCCGTTCCTTAATTTAGACACCACAGCTCTTCCTTTGAAAAATGCAATTTCCCTGGGAAGAACCAACACATTAACTCTCTAGAACCTTAATGGGAGAGTATTGATTCCCTGAAAGGACAGAGTAGACATATAAAAATGGAAAGAAGGAGCAAAAAAAATAATTTTAAAACAGAGAGAGAGAGGGAGGGGGAAGTGAGAGAGAGAGAGAGAGACCTGGGAGCTGATGCCATACCAGCTGATGCAAGGACTTTACATACTTATTCTAATGCCTGCAACTTTTCAATGACAGTTTATTGCTCCATCTTACAGCGAGGAAACTGAAGCCGAGAAGTGAAGTAACTCACCCAGTTACATAGCCACTAGAGGAGGAGTTGGGATTTGAATTTGTATCATGTCTGAACACAACTCACTTTACTTTTCCCCACACCAGCTGTGGGCTCACAAGTAGACAAATGGAGCCCAATTGGCAAAAATAAAAAATAAAAATAAAAAAATAGATCTTTCCTGTGTCACAGTTTTACTGAGAATGAATCCCAGCTGATCCTGGTCAGCTCACTCCTGAAACTCTTGTTTGAATGAGGTTCAACCACTGAGTAGAAATTGTTCAACACTGTCCACTGCACATCGGGTAGACACCTCGGTTTTTCTTTGGAGTAGGAACCTACATTTCCCCATCAGGAAAAAGAAAAAGGGAACTGTGGGATTTCCTGGAACTTTCTATATCTTTAAAAAACTCTGAAGTAACATTTTTGGAAGAAAAAAGACAGAAACAGAGGAGTTAAACAGTAACACAGGGCCAGGCAATGTCCAGCACTTGGAGAAGCAGAGGGTCTTGAGTTCAAGGCCAACCTAATATACATAGTGAGTTCCAGGACAGCCGTGGCTATGTAGAGAGACCCTGTCTGGAAATAAAAAAAAAGAAAGAAAGAAAAACAGCAGACACTTAGTAGAGTTCAGCCTAAGCAATTCGGAGCTATGGAATGCTAATGGTCTAACAGGGTAGAAACATTTGGGCAGGCCTAAATTCCATAACTGTGTAATCAGTGTAGACTACCTTTGGAAGGGCAAGGTGGACCTCAGCAGCTGAAAAAAATAAAACCCTAATAGTGGTTCACAACCCTTTAATACAGTTCCTTATGTTGTGGTGACCCCTACCCAACCATAAAATTATTTTCCTTGCTACTTCATAACTGTAGTTTTGCTACTGTTATAAATCATAATGTAAATATCTGATATGCAGATGGTCTTAGGTGATCCCCGTGAAAGGGTCATTCAACCTCCAAAGGAATCACGACCCACAGGTTGAGAACTGCTGCTTAAGAGCGATATATTGGTTTTTGTTTGTTTGTTTGTGGGGGATGTTTGTTGCCATCTACTGGCAGCTTCCTTCTCAGAAGAGAATCAGAGGGTGTCTTAGGGTTCTTGTTGCTGTGACCAAATATTATGACCAAAAGCAACTTAGGGAGAAAAGAGTTTATCTGGCTTATTATATTCTGGATCACAGCGTACTGAACAGTGCCAAGCAGGACTTCAACTCGGGAACCTAAAGGCAAAACCTGAAGCACAGGCCATGGAGGGATGCTGCTAGCTCCCTTGCTCTCTATGGCTTGCTTAACCTCTTGTACTCATTCAGGACCACCTACCTAGGGTTGGCACCATCCACAGTGAGCCAATCTTAAGAAGGCATTTTTTCAACTGTGGCTCCCTCTTCTCAGATAACTCTAGCTTGTGTCAAGTTGATCAAAACAAAACCCAACCAGGACAGAGGGGCAGAACTTAACACCCAGCACAGTGCACGCCTCCCTCTCTTCAGATCCACATCTGAAGAGGAAGGTTAATGGTATGAATGACAGATAACCTCAGTAGCTGTCCTTGGAACCACAGTGACTACCCACGAACTCCTCCTCCACAATTCCCTAGACAACACATTCAGCCTTAGCAACCACCTCACTGCTCATTTACTTGCAAGACACAGGCTCCTATTGGTGAGGCTCCTGTGCTCCTGGTCACCGTGCCTGTCTCAATTCAAGAGCACTTCACATGCCCACATAGCATCATAGCTGATCAAGGACAGACCAAGAGGCATCCAAGGGGGACACCAAATGTCACCCTATTTCTCCAGCCCTGCCTCCTGTCAACGTAAGGGTCCGTTGCTCCTGCCAAGTGACTCCTGCATTTGTCTTACAGTCTCTGAATGGCAGGAGTCTAAAGTGTTCCAGCTGTAGCTACTGTTCAATAGGACTTGTACCATTTTCTCTCAACCATTGTATAGTCATAGGGCTGCCTGCGCCACAGCCTGGACTGGCTGTGTGCCACTCAGAGTTGACATCCTTGAGACACAACCTGTTATATAGATCTCTGGTATGATGGCATTCTAACTAGACCAGGATTTCCAAGTGTGGGACAAGCTTCTTCCAGAACCCAAAGGCGAAAAATTTGCTGAGCGTTGGGCTTCCTTTTTCATGACAGTATGGAATAATATGAAAGACACGGAAGAAATGGCTTGGTGGTTGGAACCTAGGACTGCTCTAACTGGACCTGAGTTCAGTCCCCAGCACCATGGGTATTGCATTCATGCCGTGCACACACACACAAAAGAGTCAAAACACTCAGAAGCACATGCCCAGTAGCCTACAAGCACAGCCACTTGCCAGTGGGGCCATACACTGGGGCCCAAGCTTTGTTTGTTTGTTATTTGTGTATGTGATGCTAGATGGACTCCAAGGTCTTGCTTGCAGTGGATGTGCTCTCTCCCATGGAACTACAACCCCAGCCCAGGACCAAGCCTTTAACCGCAGGCATTAGGGAAACACACTTCTGCAAACCATCAAGAACAACCCTCTCCTCCCTCTTCCTCTCCCTCCTCCCCTCTCCCTCCCTCTTTCCATCTCCCTCTCCCTTTCCCTCCCCCCCACTCCCTCCTTCCATCCCCCCCCCTTTCTCTTCCCTTTCTCTCTCCCTCGCCCCCACTCCTCTATCCACCCCCTGCACTCTGGGGCTTTGTTCCCACCTACCTACTCTATCCCTAAACAACAATTTCTGTACCTATTTTTCCAATTATTACAACAAAAGCTTTCAAGTTAAGGGAAACAATGCTGTTTTCTTCCCAGAGCCAGCTGTTCTCTGACACAAAGTAACAGTGATTCTCAACATTGCTAGCAATTGTTATGAAAATGCATTTCTCCGCATCCTGTTGTCATGGCAGCTAAAGATCAAGACATGCCTGCTAGGCACAGCAATTTATACTGATTTGAAAAACTGTTTGGGGAGGGGAGACATTAAAATGCATAACTGAATGCATGTGAAGTCATAGCCCAGCAAAGTGCAATATCAGTTATTCAAATAACATTTATAAAGCAAAATACATCGTTTACCCCAATCAATGTTGTGTTCATTATTTATGCTCGGGGAGTCACTTTAATTTCCAACACACTAGCAAGTTTATTGTTTTTCTTAGCATTCAGAATTTCCCCGTTACCTTTGTCCAGGCGCTGTCTGACCTGAACACAATTACCAACGCCCACATCACATCTGTGACGCTCAGAGCTGCCATGACATTTTTTTTTTCTAACTACTTCTTTGTTTGCTGGACTGGAAACACCTCTTAGGTGAGTTTCTCTCTGGACCACCACTGCTTGAAATTTCACAGTCTGGTCAATTCTCTCTACCTTCAGATTGTAATTGTCCAGCAAGACACAGCACCATATTGGCGTCATCTCTCTGGTCCTTCATAGAGAACGAGGAGAAAAGCCCAAGAAGACAGACAGGAGGTACAGGATGCCAAGCAAGAATATAAAAGGTTTAGATGCAAATAATCGACTACAAAGTACCACATTTCCTAGCAATTTGGAGGTGGTTCAGCCCCTAATCCTTTCTGTTGGTTATCCCTCAAAATCACCCAGGGAGACCAATGGCATTTGGGAGGCAGAGAAATGTAGGCACCGAAGGGAGGGCTGCAGCGGGGATGGTCTGAGGACTTAGAATTCTGACATTCCTAACGCATTGTTTCATCTGAGTCTTCTGAACGCAGGCCTAAGGAATCCTACTGAGATTCCATGACCCTTAACTGACCACAGTCTCTCCAAGGATAATTGGTTATACTGATTTTCCCACGGCTGTGTGATCAACTGACACTTGGCCTTGACTTTATGGAGGTGATTTTTTTCGTCTCATTTTAGATGGGCCCATCCTCTTTTTTGTTTTTTGTTTTTCTGGTTTTTGTTAATTTTTTTTTAATTTTATTGAAAATAGATATTTTGGGGGCTGGAGAGGTGGCTCGATGGTTAAGAGCACTGGTTGCTCTTCCACAAGTCCTGAGTTCAATTCCCAATAACCACATGGTGGCTCACACCCATCTATAATGGGATCAGATGCCCTCTTCTGGTGTGCAGGTGTACATGCAGATAGAGTACGCACAGAAATAAAAAATAAACAAATCTTTAAAAAAAAAAAAGAGAGAAAGAAAGAAAGAAAATAGATTTTTTTTCCTCACACAACATACCTTGATTACAGCCTCCCGTCTATTCCTCCCAGTTCCTCCCTCCCTCCCCCCCTTCTAGATCCACTTCCTTTCTGTCATTAAAAAACAGGCAGGCAGCCTTTAATCCCAGCACTCAGGAGGCAGAGGCAGGTGAATCTCTGAGTTCAGAGCCAGCCTGGTCTACAGAGAGAGTTCCAGGACAACCAAGGCTACATAGAGAAACCCTGTCTCAAAAAAAAAAAAAAAAAAGCATCTAAGAGATAATAAGATAAAATATTATATAATATGTTAAAACAAAAACTAACACATCAAACTAGGACAAAACAAACAGAAGGAAAAAGAGCCCAAAAGAAGAGACCCACTCATTTGCACAGTCAGAAATTCCATAAAAACACTAAACAGAAAGCTATACTATATATATGCAAAAGACCTATAGGGTAATTATATATACATATATATATTCATGTAATTAAAATAAAATAAAAACATAATTAGAATAAAAAAAGGAAAACCTCTGACATGACACTATGAGAAAAGAACCTTCAGCATGCTGTTGACTTCATTCTCTGTCGGCATCTACTGCTGGGCAGGTAGCCCACCCTTAAGAGTAGTTTGTTTCCCTGGTGAGGCTCCCTTAAACCAAAGTTTTATTTGCAAGTAGTTATCAATTGGAGATTGCTCCTGAGTTAGGGATGGGAGCATGTGCCCACTGCTCTTTCCGGTTCTAGGACCCCCCTCTATTACAGACCCATGCAGGCCCTGTGCACGCTGTTTCAGTCTCTGTGAGTTCTTATGTATGTCGATCCTGTTGATTTCCAGGGCCTTGTTTCCTTGATGTCCTCCATTCCTCTGACTCTTACACTCTTTAACTTATTTTATTGCTCTGGGGTGTGTGTGTGTGCGTGTGTGTGTGTGTGTGTGTGTTTCTCGTCTTTTGATATGCTGGTCTGGGATTATTTATTCCTTGTGTTTTCTTCAGTGTGATTAATCTTTTTAGGTTGGAGTTTTCTTTACAGTGCCTTCTGTAAAGATGTATTTATAAACAGATATTGCTTATATTTGATTTTATCATGGAATGTCTTTTTTTTTCCATTTATTGTGACTGAAAGTTTTGCTAGGGGGCTGGAGAGACGGCTCGGTGGTTAAGAGCATGGATGCTTTTCCAGCGGTCCTGAGTTCAAATCCCACCACATGGTAGCAAACAACCATATATAATGGGATCTAATGCCCTCTTCTGGCATGCAGGTGTATATGTGGAGAGAGCACTCATACATTTAAAAGAAGAAGAAAAGAAAGTTTTGCTGGTTATAGTATTCTGGGCTGACATCTGCTGTCTCTTCATCTGTTCAGGCCTTCTGGCTTTGAGTCTCCTTTGAAAAGTCAGGTGTTATTCTAATAGATCTACCTTTATATGTTACCAGTCTTTCTCCCTTGAAGCTTTTAATATTCCTTCTATGCTCTGTATGTTTAGTGTTTTGATTATCATATGGCAAGGGGATTTCTTTTCTGGTCCAGTCTACTGGTGTTCTGTCTGCTTCTTGTACCTTGATAAGCATCTGCTTTTTTAGGTTAGGAAAATATTTTTCTATGACTTTGTTGAAAATATTTTCTCTACATTTGACCTAGGTTCTTTTCCTTTTTCTATCTCTATTATTTTTAGATTTTGTCTTTTCATAGTGTCCCAGATTTCCTGGATGTTTTGTGCCAGGATTTTTTTCAGGTTTAACATTTTCTTTGACCAAGGTATTCACTTCTTCTATTGTATCGTCAGTGCCTGAGATTCTCTCTCTGTCTCTCTCTCTGTCTCTCTCTCTGTCTCTCTCTCTGTCTCTCTCTCTCTGTCTCTATCTTAAATTCTGTTAGTAAGACTTGCCTCTGTGGTTCCTGTTCAAGTTCCTAAATTTTTCATTTCCAGATTTCCTCAGTTTGGGTTTTCTTTCTTGATTCCATTTCCACTTTCATGTCTTGAACTGTTTTATTCATTTCCTTCCATAGTTTGTTTGAGTAAGCTTTTTCCCCTTGTTTTTTTTTTTTTTTTCTAGATCGGGTTTCTCTGTGCAGCCCTGGCTATCCTGGAACTCACTTGTAGACCAGATTGGCCTCAAACTCAGAGATCCACCTGCCTCTGCTTCCCAAGGGCTGGGATTAAAGGTGTGAGCCACCACTGCCTAGTTGTTCATGTTTGCATAGATTTCTTTAAGGAATTTCTTCATTTCCTCTTTAAGGACTTTTACCATATTCATAAAAGCTATTTTAAGGTCCTTGTCTTGCGCTTCAGCTACGTTGCAATATTCAGGGCCTACTGTGGGCTCCAGTGGAGACATATCTGGCTGTTATTGATTGTGTTTTTATGCTGGCATCTAGGCATCTGGGTTTGGGATGATTGTAATTCTAGGTGCTGATACGTGGTCTTGTCTTTGTGGGGTGAGTATCTCGTTCCTTGGTTTCTGTTGCCTTCTGTGGTTCTTAGGGGAGTGTGGTGGCTGGTAGGAAATTCTTCTGGGATACTAATAGGTGTGGCCACTGGGGTTCTAGGTAAAATGTGTTGGTAGGTTTTGGGAGCTGACACTTAGGAATGAGGATGGAATATGAGAGTGTCCTGAGGGAGTCCACAAGAGGGAGGAAAGCAGGGTGTTCCATTGGGATTTGCTTAGTTCCCTGGGAATAGGGCCAGAGAGTGAGGAGAGGCTACAACAGGCAGTCTGCTACAGAGCTGGGGGTAGGACTGGGGGATTAGATATGGAGGAGAGAAGGGAGGGTGAATATCTGAAGCTCACCTACCGGGTTCTCTGGCCTCTTTGCTTCTCTGGCAGCTTGGCTACCACATTCCCAGAGAAAGCCTGGAGCTGGGGACTGGGATAAAGAAATGAGTGTTGAGAAGGAAGTTTAGGGGGGGTGGAATCTGTGTGGTATAATCCCCTGGAGGGGGTGCAGCAGGTGGTCTGCTACAGAGCTGAGCATAAGACTGGGAATTGGACTTGGAGGAACATAGGGAGTGGTGAAGATCTGCAGTTAGCCTTCCTGATTCCCTGGTCCAAGTGGCCTGAAGAGTTCTCTGGAAATGTCTCTGGGGATAGGGGCTGGAATACAGCAATGAATCAAGCCCATCCTCTTAAATCCTGTCTCTTCAAAATTGGCATTTTTCTCTCCCTAAAGTTCAAGTTTCTCTCTTACACTGAGCACTGAAGTTAAATGTTTATGTCCACATTCAGCATGGAAGAGTGTCTCCCTTCTCCCACTCACCCAAGGTTCACAAGATTTGGTGAACCTGATCCTTTGAATTAAAAGGGGGGCATATTAGGGTTCTCTAGAGGAACAGAACCAGTAAGATGATCTGATTTAATAAATTCATAGATAGATATAGATATAGATATAGATATGGAGACATATATGTGTGTAGACATATATAGAGAGACATATATGTCTACATATATATGTATGTATATGTATGTGTGTGTATGTGTATGTGTATATATATATATATATATATATATATATATATATATATGTAAATTTATATATAAGGGAGCAATTGTCTCACACCTGAGAGGCCAAGAACCCAGTGGTTGCTCAGTCCACCAGACCGGATGGCTCTCTCAGCAGTCCTCATCTGGTGCCCAGAATCTGGAAGGTTCCTGGAGAGCTGCTGGTTCTGAATCAACAATGGAAACACTGGCTCTGCTATCAGCGAGGGAATCAGCAACAGCAGCAAGAGGTAAATCAACTCTGGGCAAGAGGGAGGCCGAGTGAGCAGAGGTCCAGTACTCTTCCTTCTGCCGCGCCCTTTTCAAGTGGGTCTTCCCACATCAGTGAAGGCCATCAGAAAAATTCTTCAAGTGATTTTAAGTTGACATTAAAACCAAACCAACCATCACAGAGAGCAACGGAGAGGTGCCATTGCAGGACTAGAGAGATGGTTCGGTGGTTAAGAATGCTGGCTGCTCTTCCAGAGATTCTGAGTTCAATTCCCAGCACCCACGCTGGGCAATTCACAATCTATTCTAACTCCAACTCCAGGAGATCCAATGCCTCAGGCACCACCTCCCTCCCTCCCTCTCTCTCTCTCTCTCTCTCTCTCTCACACACACACACACACACACACAGACACACACGCACACTTAAAAATAATAAAAATACATCTTTTTTTTTAAATTGTCATTTCTTACCCATTTCCTTGACCCACACGCTTGAAAGTGTAAAGCCAACATGTGAGTAAGGTCCCTGGTCACGGTTTGGGGCTTAGCCTCTCTACTAGCACCCTAAGCAGTCTCTGGAAGCAAAGCAGCTAAGAATACAATAAGCCAATGTCTGTGTTCCAGCTACACTCACGGCCTTGTGTAAGTTATTGTCCTACACCCTGGGTTCAGATGTGGTCACCATTATGGCTGAACTTGCTAAATAAATGCATTGACAACGTACCTGGCATGCTTTCCAGAAATGGCAGCTGTTGGCTCTTGTTAAGTCTAGAGCCAATAGCTTGGGACATATGACTCATAATTTAAAAAAAAAAAAAAAAAAGCCAAGAAGTGTGGAGGAACACATGCTCTGTACAGTCCTTCCCTTCCCAAGGAGGGAGGGGAGTGGGCCAGAGAAAAGGTGGGCAGAGAAAAGGAGAGGGGTGGTTTGAGAAGAGAACAGAGTGAGCTTCTTCAAGCAAGAGGAGGCTGGCTGGGTTTTGGAACAAATCAAGATAAAGAAGAGGAACCTAAACAAGACTGGCTGTGGGATAAAGAGCTCTCCAGAGAGCAGGTTTGAAACAGTGGCTTCCCCACAGTGATTGAATCAAACCCTTTCTCAGACAAACAAATACCCTGATTTTTTTTTTTTCCAACTCCCTACTTGCCTAAATTAAACAGCTCCTCGGTGCAAGGCGATCGCTTTCCTCTACCTTCGTGAACTCAAAGCCAGAAGATTTTAATTTTTCTTCCCCCAAAAAAGAAACTTCCTCTGCTAGGAAACCACAAAGCCAGGATACAATCTCCAGTTCTATGAGGCTGACTTCCCAGCGTGGGTTTGGGGTGTTGGGGGTGGCAGGGAGGGGATCAGCAGGTACTGAAGTCTCCAGGGATCTTCTAGTCCAAAATGAGTATCTGACACTATCCCATGATCTGGAAGTCTCCTTGCGGTTGCAGTCTGACGCTAACCTTGCCATCTCTCTCAGTTTCCCTGGATTTCTGCTCTGTGGGACCATTAGAGGATACATAGATACTGAAATCTTGTTGAGGACTCCAAGACTAGAAGAGGAGAAACCAGAGACTTTGGGTTGAGTTGAAGCTTTGCCAGTTGCCTTGCAGCCTGAGGAAGTAGGTCTGTTCACTCATTTATAAGATCCATTAGGCAAAGTTGCTCAGTGGTAGGGGGCCCACCTTGCAAGTGTAAGCACTTGGCTTTAATCCCCAATAAGAGAGAAAAAAGAGGACATTTACTTGCTTTAGGAGTCTATGATTTGTGTGAACTTGTCCTCTGGGGGGAAAAAATACTCTTTGATCAGTAGGTACTATCTATCACATAATTTATGGGGGTTCGGGTATCGATTTCACGGCTGGTGGTTTTATATGATAATCACTAGTCCCTAAGGACTTAGAATAATTTCACCATCAAAATTTTCCATTAGAGTGGCATTACAGCTCTGTTTCAACAAGCTTGCTCAAGTAACTTCCCCACTGCAAATTCACATGATAATAGCATTATAAATGGCATCTCCAAAGACTTCAATTAAAATTGATTTGTCATTGTAATCTTAGCTAATAATGGTATGGTAATGGCATTATAATGAGGAGATCAAAGACTCACATTGAAATTATTTTGGCATTGTTATCCTAGATCCTAAATGGCTTTGAATAGGCTGATCTATACATAGATTTGAAGCTGTTGTGTCATAGTGCTATTAAAAGCTAAGAGAATTAGTGATGGAGTCATCTGTTCCTTTTCCCCAGAGCCTAGCTTGGACTTTCTTCAACTCTTTTCATCTTCCCTAAAGATGGAGTTCAAACAGGGTTGTATCTTTGATTCTCTTACCTTAGCATAGCAAGGAAAAGGAAGGAGGCTGAGATGGTGATGAGCACTTGGAAAGACTGCTGCTTAAAGCAGAAGCGGGAGACAGCCCCACTCAGCCCCATCCGCAGATGCCGGGGCCGGGGCAAGTCTCTCCCTGGACTGGAGCCGCATCAGGCTGACCAGAGGCTCACCAAGGGGTCCCGTCAATGGACATGACACTACTGCTCCTCCAGGGCGGTCATGCCTTGAGTCGGGATGCCACACCTCCAAGTGCCTCTTCTCCCTTGTCTCCGGCAGTTGTGACACTTGTGTTAAGTCAAGTCGGATCCTTGGATTGTAAAACCAACCATGTATAGGATGGTGGCAGTGGTTTTCTTCAGGTTTTGCTGTCGTTTGCTTGCTTGTGTTTAGATGGAGTCTTGCTCTGTAGCCAAGGCCAGGACTCACCACCGTCCTCCCTCAGTCAGGACTACAGGTGTGTATCACCCGCTGGATTTGTGTCTCTTTATTTTGACAGAGACGTGAATGGTGTGGAATGAACCATAAGCTCCATTTATATTTACTTTGCAGAAGTCCTACTTTAGAGAATGTTATAACAGGCAACGTGATAACCAACAATCATATACCTCTTACTCCATGGTAGATACTATCTTAAACATGTTAAAGATAGTCAGCTCTCAGTATTCCAAGCAATCATGCTCCATAATGTTGCCACCAGTGACTGCTGAGCCAGAAATAGAGATGTTGCTTGGTTAGTAGAGCGTTTGACTAGCATAGAAGAGGCCACAGGTTCAAGCCCTAGTCCATTGTAAATGGTGACGCATGTCTGTAATCCTAGCACTCCAGAACTAGAGGCAGAAGGATCAGAAAATCAAAGTCAGCCTTCGATATATAGACATTCAAGACCAACCTGGGATGCATGAGATCCTGTCTCAAAAAGGTAATAAATAAATAAATAAATAAATAAATAACACTGACTCATTGCTCATAGAGAAGATGGTGGGTTAGATTCCTTCATGCCTGTAGTACCAGTGCTCTTATCAACAGATGGGGATGGATAGCATGCTTTATTTTATTTTATATTTTTATTTATGTGTGTGTCTGTGTGTGTGCATACATGCACTTGTGTGCAGGTAGGCATGGAGACCAGAAGAGGGCATCAGATGCCCTGGAGATGGAGTTACTAGGCAATTGAGAGCCACCAATGTGGTTTCTAGGAACTGAACTCCAGTCCTCTGAAAGAGCTACAAGATCTCTTAACTGCTAAACCATCGCCCAGCCCCTAGAGCCCTGCTTTATATATGTGTGGGTTTGATGTGATTTTGCATGAGACAGGTTAAAGATACTCCCACTGAACTGACAGCCAACAGCACCCTACTCTAACTCATGCCTGGAGGAATACATCTAGTACACCCATTTTCTCCCTGCATTACATCACAGCATTCTGCCCACAAGTACAGTAGAGACCCCTTCAGCACTAGGCCTAGAGACATTTAAACAGCAAAAAAAAGCAAAAACTTCAAAGCAAGTGGCATCAATTAGGCTATTAAAAGGACACATTTATAGCTTGTTCCACTTCTCCCATAGTACACTGCATGCAGTTTGGCTTTTCACAACCCAGCCAATGTCCACACCTGACCACAAAATCACCACAGGTATTGACTCTGAGGTTACAAATAAATTTCAGTGAGTGGGCAAGTTCACAAACGCAGGATGCACAAATCCTAAAATTTGACCAAAGTTATTTATTTAAGCTTTATATTAACTCTTTAAGTGAGATGTGATGACAATGTTAATGGTGTTGGTAGTTGTCTTCATTTTATAGACAAAGAAACAAAGACACAAAGAAATAAAGCGTATACCCAGTGATCAGCTAGTGTCCCAACCCCCGCTGTGATGTGAGTTACAGATGGTTGTGAGCTGCCATGGGGTGCTTAGGACTCCAACCTGAGTCCTCTGGAAGAACAGTGGATGCTCTTAACTGCTGAGCCATCTGTCTAAGCACGCACATGTGCGTGTGTGCACACACACACCACTTTTTTAAAGGTGATAAATTCAGAAAAATAGCATAGCCCCAATATTTTGGAAGGAGAAGAAGGGAAGACGGAGCTATGGACTTCCAAATTTTCAGGGCTTTGAATGGGCCAGAATGAAGGGAAAATTAGTCATCTTTCTGTCATTATAAAAAAAAAATAGCTGATAACAGATACATATGAAATGTTTGACATACTGCTCTGGAGGTTCAAGGTTCAGAATAGGCTGGCCCCATTGGTTTGCACTCTGGAGAGAATGCTGGGTGATAAACAGCATGGAAATCGAACACTGAACAGTCATATCTCAAACCAGTAAAGAGGGAGAAAAGAAACACAGTCCCATGGTCAATCCCTTTTGAGAGTACACTCCCAAAGACCTATACAGACCTCCCTCTAGGCTCCACCTCTTAAAGGTCCACAACACTTCTTACTCCCTTCACCATGGTGGCCAAGCCTTCACATATGGACACTTGGGGTACAGTCAACATCCAGACACACCCACAGCAGAGGGAGAGCAAGTAGAAGATGCTGGTATGAGTTCAAATCACTCCCCAGTCCTTCCCCTGGCTATTAGAGCAACAACCTACTGTGTGGCTCAGGCTGAGAACAAGGACCCCTCCTTTGTCCAGAAGGAGAACTTCAATTAATATGTCCTGGTCAAAACTATTCTACTTCCTAATAAAGATTTTAGACTAGAGCATATGTTTCAAGAGAGGAGGCTCTCCCTCTTCCCACTTTTCTCTTTCTCATTTTCATTCTCTTTTGAGCAGGGTCTTACTATGTAGCCCAGACTGTCCTGGAACTCAGAGCCATCCTCAAATGTCATGGTTATAGGTGTGTACCACATTTTCAGCCTTCCATCGTTTCCATGGAGATGTCTGAGAAGAAACAGTTCTTCTCCGGCCTCTGGACGTTGCTGAGTGAGTCATGGCTCTGAGAATCACTGCAGCCTCTGACCTTGGAGACACAGACTGGAACTGGGGATCTGTAGAGTTCATGAGAGGATTTGGGCAAAGCATAGAATGTTTGGCATCTGGTGTGATAAGCCCCACCTGTGAAACTGCTTTGGGATGGGAGAAGTTTGAAATATCCAGTGGGCTCATGAATCCTTTGGAAATCCACTATAACAGAGACCTGACATTACAAAGTCACGGAAAGTCTAGAGACAGAAATGCAGAGACAAAGCCTTCTGGAAGAAGCGTGATGCGTTGCTTGTTCAGTTACATAAACGACGGGAAATTTCCTCTGCTTGGGAATGGCTTTTGATCTAGCTCACTGTGGAAGCAGCCATTGCAGGAATTCATCAGCAAAGACACAGTAAATTCCATTCCATCAGCATTCATTTCTGCAGACCACATTGTAGGGTAAGGTGATGAAAGAGATGTGCTCTCTCTCCTCTCCCATCCAGTGGAGAAAACTAGACTGACAGGCCGTTATAATTCAGGGGAAATTGTGGAAAGACATTTCAAGAGAAAGATAAGTGAGAGATTAATTTATCTTGGCAGACTCAGGAAAGTCCAGTGTGCCTCCTATTTAACATTCGTCAATGGTTTCCAACTGCAGTGCATTCATTCAACAGATATTTGTTGAGCGATTACTCTGGGCAACATTGATCTAGATGTGAGGGACACCAAAATGTAAAGACATGAAGTCCCTGCTCTTATGAGCTTAGGGGTTTTTGTTGTTTTGTTTTGTTATTTGTTTGTTTTGAGAGTTTTGTTGGCAGTGTTTTCAGTTCTGTTGTTTGTTTGTTTGTTATGAGACTGTCTTGCTATGCATTTCAGGCTAGCCTGAAACTCACTATGAAGACCAGGCTGGCCCCAAATCCATGGATCCTTCTATGTGAGCTGGGATTGTAGGCTTGCACCAACAAAGTCAACCGTGAGCTTATGTTTTAACAAAAGGGAGATATATAGTGAGCTAATGAATAGAGTTATACGAGATCAGTGTGGTGGTGTTGAGAAAACCAAGTGGGGTACAGAGACGGTGCTAAGTTGTCAGAAATCTATCCTCACAGCCTGGTGAGAAGCTGGCATTTGAACAGAGAGTAGAGCGAGAGTTGTGTGTGAATATGTGGAGAAACTGTTCCAGGAAGTAGAGACAGCCAGTGCCAGGGCCCTGTGCCTGGTATAGTTGAAGAAAAGAACAGGTCAACGTGTCTACAATACAGTGAATGAAAGGGGAACTGAGCAGAGCCAGTTCCCTAACAATGTGCTCAGAAAGCCACAGGTTTTCTACAGTCTTTAAAACAAGACAATTGTCACTAAGACTAATTGTCACTACTTTCTCTTATATTCTAAGAAGCAATCATTTAGGGATACATCGAGCTTTGGTTCAGTGCAATATATTTATGGAGATTACAGTCACGTCCATGATGATCTGCTCCTAAAGAAGACTTCCAGACTCCTCCTGCAGCTTACTGGGAGCTACCTTCCAGGGGAGGAGGCTTCTGAGAACAGGGGCAGCTGCCAGGCCCAGCTTCCTGTTCCTGCCTCAGGATCCTGGCATGTTGCCTACAGCCAAGCATGAACTGTGACAGCCTGTTCCCAAGGGCAAAGACTAGGTGAAAGGTAAAGGATGGATGCCTACCATCCTGTCTCCTTTGGTCCTACTACGCAGTGTTGGGACCCAACATACTAGGCCACAGTTCCAATGGGGTGAGGAACTTTGTCATAGAGAGCCCACAGCTGGAACTCCACCAGGTGTTACATATACTCAACCAGAATTAGCCTGTGAAAGCATCGGATTGTAAACACATAAGTGGAAGTCTTGTTCTCATTAACACCTGGTCAAAAAAGGAAATCCTCTCCTGGAAAGAGTGTATTCCAGACTACCACACAGCAAAGATAAACACCCACTGTTGACAGACTGTCCCGAGGTGGAGTTCATCAGACAGGGACACCAACCTGAAGCAGTACCGCAAACAAGTCTCTCTGGGGGCAAAGCCACCACCATTCAAACAAAAAGGACTTTCAGACAGTCATCCCGGAGGACAGCCAGATCACCGTGTACCCATACATACACAATGTACTCCTGTAATACATTGCTCTTAATTATAGCTCTGGAGACATCCCAAAATGTTAATCTATAGGTAACTGATTAAATTGCCTCCATTCAATGCTGTGGATTTAAAGAGAATAATAGGTCATGTACCAATATGAAAAAATATTTAATATAAACTGTAACAGCAGCTGGGCATGCTGTCACACGCCTGTCATCCAGCACTAAAAAAGTAGAGGAAGGAGGATCAGGATGAGGAGTTCAAAACCATCCTCAGCTATATAGCAACTTCAAGATCATTCTGGGCTACATAAGACTCTATCTCAAAAACGCAAAAGTGGGGGGTGGGGCCTGGAGAGATGACTCAGTGATTAAGAGCACCTGCTGCTATTACACAGGACCCAGGTTTAGTTCCCAGACCCACAGCAGCTCACGACCACCTGTAATTCCAGTTCTGGGAGATCTGATGCCCTCGTTTGGCTTCTGTGAGCACTAGGCGCACATATGGGTACATACATGCAGGCACTCACACCTACGCATACAAATTGTAAAAAGAAAACACACAAGAACAAGTAAAAAGTTGTTCAATGAAACCAACAAGTTAAAATAGGTTGCAAGACATGCTCCCTGTGGGTTAAAAGAGAAGGAAAGTCAGAATACGTATTTATACATGCTTGAAGAAAATTGTAAAACTGATTCCATTTTTCTTAGCCTGAAGAACAAGATAGGGTCTTACGATGTAGCCCAGGTTAGTCCCAAACTTGCCTCAGTCCTCTCAGCTCTTGTTCTTAATTGCTGGGATAACAGCCTTGCATGGTCATGCTCAGCTTCTTATTTGGTTCTGTTTGTTGTTTAATTAAGTCAGGGTCTTTGAGCCCAGGCTGACCCCCAGTTCAGGGTCCTCCTGTCTCAGCCTATTCATATATATATGAATATATAGATAGATAGATATAGATATATACATTCAAGCCATAACGATTCTTCTTATTGCTACCGTAATCACTATCAAGTGAGCATCAAGCCTGCCACTGTGAAACCAGAACCTGAGGTGCTGGCCCGTATGGAGATGTGCTGTCAGTGTGACATGCACACTAGGTCCTGAAGGAAAAAAAAAATGTAAAATATCACCAACAATTTTTTATGGATTGCATGATGAACTGGAAATATACTGGTAGATTAGGTTATAAGATAAATCATTACAATTAAGTTTACCTATTTCTTTTGATTCTAAAGTACCTATTAGGAAATCTTATTTTATGCATATGGGTGTTTTGCCTGTGTACCATGAGAGTGCCTGGTGCCCAAGGAGGCCAAAAGAGGGTGTTGGATCCCCTGGAACTGGAGTTACAGATGTTCCTGAGCTGCCTTGTAGGTACTGGGAATTGGACCCAGTTCCTCTGCAAGAGCAGCCAGTGCTAGTAATCACAGAGTCATCTCTCCAGCCTCCTTATCGAATCATTTAAATGGCCTAGAGAACTTGGCATAGTGGCACACACCTGTAATCCCAGCACTTCAGGAGGAGGAATAGTGAGTTTCAGTCTAGCCTGGGCTATAAAGTAAAACTCTTCTTAAAAAAAAAAAAAAAAAAAGTAAGTAAAAGACCTCGGTGGCTCACATTTGTGACTCACACTGAATTTCTAATCAGCTAATGCACTAAAACCAGGAAGACAGACACTTCGCGTTGTCAGAAAGAGTCAGCAAAGGCGTGCACTGTGTGAGATGAGAACTCGGAGAAGAATGGGGGCGTTATTTAGGTTCTTTTGGTGATCTGTGAAAGCAAAGCAAACTCTTCCCTTGTCATCCTCGGTAACAAATTAAAATGTTCTCTCAATTATCATCAGCAATTACCCAGTGGGAAGATTATGTGTTTGTTTGGAGTCGCTCAAGCACAGCTGCCTGTAGCAAATGCTCCCCTTCCTCAGAGGGCTAGGAAGCAGAACGCGCTTGCGCAGTCCAGAACCATACTTCAGCTCCAAAATCCCGGACTGAGGGTGTAGCTCAAAGGCAAAAGAACTTGCCTCTTATGAGCAAGGCACTGGATTCCATCCCCAGCAAAACACACACACACACACACACACACACACACACACACTCACTCACCTTTGAAAAAAGGATAAAGTAGGAGCCAGTGAAATGGTTCAGCGAGTAAAGACACTTGCCACCAAGCCTGACCACCTGAGTTCAATCCCTGAAACCACGTAGTGGAAGGAGAGAACTGACTCCCACAAGGCGTCTTCTTCCCTTCTTAAGTGCACGTGGGCACACACACTAAAACAAATACAAATATTTTTTAAAAAAAAAAAACTTGATTTCTGAATTTTAAAAAAGAATTAAGAACACACTGTGAATCAATATGGCAAGAATAAGAACCCCAGCTTTGGGGTCAGACAGACCTGAAGTCAGACTGCAGCTTTGCCTGGTTGCTATGGCTGTCAGAACAAAGAACCACAGTTCTTCCCTGTGTCTTCATAATCTTTTCTCTACAGGGATCTGTCTTCAAATTTCCCCCTTTATAAAGATCCCCATAGCCAAGATCTGGTCTCCTCCTGCTTTTCTAGTCTATGTTGTTGGGGGGGGAGGGGTGGTGGCAATTGGTTGATTTTTCCAGTTTAGATTCCCCTTGTAGGTCCCAAATAGCTGTCAACTTGCTTTTTCATTTATAGTCAAAAGAGGAAGACAGAGTTCTCCCAGAAGGCCCTGAAAAGGTCAGGAGGTGAATTTTGATTGACTGGTCCAAGGTCATGTGCTCACTCAGTTATCACTACAGCCAGAAAGATGAACTACACTGATAGGCTTGCAGGATCCTGTGCAATGCCCGTGTGTTAGTCAGCTTCCCTTTACTATGACAAATTACCTGAGAGAATCAGCTTTAAAAGGAAGAAAGGTTCATCTGGGCTCACAGCCTCAGACTTCTCTGTCCATAGTTGCTTGCCCCTATGGCAAATCGGACGGTAATGACCCAAGCATGTGGTAGAGGAAACTGCTGACCTCATGACATCCAGGGAGAAGAGAAAGGAGGGGCTGCCCTCCCAAAATCTCTTCAAAAGCACATCTCCCATGAGTAAACTGCCACCAGGCTCCACTTCCTAAAAGCCCCACCCCTTTGTAGTAGGATCATCAGCTGGGGACCATCCTTTAAGCCTTTGAAGGACATTTAATATCAAAATCACTACAGGACTGGAGAGACAGCTCAGTGATTAAGAGCACTAGCTGTTCTTCCAGCAGACCTGAGCTCAATTCCCAGTACCCACATAGTAGCTCACATCTGTAAACTCTAATTCCAGGGGATCATACTACCTCTTCTGGCCTCTGTGGGCACTGCATGTACCTGGTGCATAAACATACATGTAGGCAAAACTCCCATATACTACATATATTATATACATTATACATTATATACATGTAATATACATTATTATATACATATATATACTGTAACTGTATATAGTATATATTATATTATACTATACTATACTATGCTATATTATATTTACATTATATATATTATATTTATATTAATGATCCAAACCACTGTGGAGAGGGAAATGCTCAAAGCACAGTATGTACTTTGTGGAAATGGCCTTAAGTAACCCAGAAAAAAAAAAGTAATAAAATAAAATCATATACACCATAACACTGTGGAACAGAAAATTAGTCTTAGAAAGGTTTGGCCTCAGATTAAAAATTAGTTAGGAAAGGGGAGGGAAAGACTCTGAAGGAGCTTACAGCATGCGGCTGCCATGAAGCCTCTGCCTTTATCCTTCTTAATCCAGCTGCTTAACCTAGCAGTGAGTCTTGACTATGCAGAACACCCTGGTCCAGCCCCTAATTAGCTGAATGATACTGGGTTTTACCATCTAGATTTCTGCTCACTGGACACATAAATCCTCCACTTCCTATTCATGATTCAAATTAGAAAGACTCTTTCAATGGCTTGACTTTCTCCACCCAACAGGCCTGTCTGTCATCTAGAAATATAGAGTCACAGGAACTCACTCAAAACACAACATTTTCTCATTACAATGAGACATGATTATTAATGGCAGAGTGCCCATCAGAAATAAAACTAATCTTTCATTTTGTTCAAAATAAATGTGCTCAAAAAGGTATAGAGATGGTAAAAATTAATTTGAGAGTAATCAATTCCTGTATTTTAAATGAACATAATTAAGTAATCGTTAAATTATTTAACAGGCTTCATTAAGCTTATTTCTGGCTTGGGTGTCACATTTTTTATCCCAATTAGCTCAAGTGCTGAAATTAATTTTTTATTACTGGTAAGAGTACTAATACAAGTCAGGATGAAATAACTGGCGTCTGCCTGGCCCTACCCAGAGACTAAGACAGACCACAGTCTCCTAGCAATGGCATTCACTGTGTCATTACAAATACAGCCATTAAGATTCACTGAAAGCCAAAGTCTATGGTAAATGTCTGACCTGCTCCCAACCAGGCAAGACCCTGTCAGATTCTACCAAGAGTTCCACAGAAAACCTCAAGACTGAAAGCATCTCTCAGGAGAAGCCTGCATGTCATCTAAGGTGTCACCAAGAATGGCCTTGAAGGGGCTGGAGAGATGGCTCACTGGTTAAAAGCACTGGCTGTTCATCCAGAGGACCTGGGTTCAATTTGCAGCACCCACAGGGCAGCTCACAAATGTCTAGAACTCCAGTTCCTGGGGAGTCATGATGTAATTATTGTAATGTAGTCATTATTCTTTTTATCTTTCTAAAGCTCTTAAAGATTTACTTAGTTTTATCATATATATATATATATACATGTTTTTGCCTGCGTGTGTGTGAGCACAGGCATATCTGCTGCCCGAGGGTGTCAGGTCCCAGAAACTGAAGTTAAGGTCAGTTGTGAGCTGCCATGAGGATACTGGGAACTGAACTTGGGTTCTCTGCAGGAGCAGCCGGTGCTCCTTACTGCTGAGGCAACTCTCCAGCCCCCAGAGTTATAATTCTTCTCCTCACAATCAGATATCCACAGATTTACTTTACAAGGCTGCTCAGATTAATATATAAACTGGCTTTCCTAATACAAATATTAATGGCATATTCTGATGATGATATACCCCCCAAAAGCATGCTTTAGGAACTCAATACATGATGAAGATGTTTATAATACCAAAAAGAAAGAAAGACTTGCTACGGCTTGGGGGTTTTTTTTGTTTGACTGGTTGGTTGATTGGTTTTGTTGTTGTTGTTTGTTTATTTTGAGACAAGGTTTCTCTGTGTAGCCCTGGCTGTCCTGGAACTGGCTACCTATGTAATCACTCTTAAAGAATGAAGAATGAAAGTCAGTTCCAGATGGCACTAAACATCTCACCTGACTGCTAGCAGCAATGCAATGATGCCATTAATGACAACTCCAGCAGAGGGGACAGAAATAAAGCAGTAAAAAATTTTGGAAGATACTTTTGAAAAATGTATCAAGAAGCTTGCAAAAATGTTTCTATTTCCTGGTTCAGTGACTGACACTTTTGGATGTCCCTCAGGAAATGCGCAGAGATGTAAGGTTTTTCTGCAGACAGGTTATCAGAATTTGGTTGATAATCAATAGAAACATTTAAGGTGCCCAACTCAGGGAAACTGAAAAGAAAATCAAGATATATCTACCATGTAGTCGTTAAAATCATGTTTTTAATTAAAGACATGAGAAGAATGGTCATGAAATAATATATGAAAAAACCAAGCATGTAAGATTCAAAATACACCACATTCCCTGTCTTGAAAGAACACTGTTTCGCACACATTCTGAATGACATTTTTAATACTTTCTTTTGTATTTTGAGGCAAGGTCTCACTGTGTAGCTCTGGTTCACCTAGAGCTATGTAGACAAGGCTGACTTTGAAATTATGGTAATCCTCCTGCCTGCAAAATGCTGGGGTTATAGGCATACACCATAGACACAGCAGTATTTAAACCCTGGATGGAACCAGTAGTGATAGCAGATGCCTTTAATCCTAGCGCTTGGGATGCAGAGGGAGGTTCACCTCTGTGAGTTTGAAGCCAGCTTAGTCTACATAGTGAGTTCCAGCTGGGGCTATATAGTATATAAGCCCTGTATAAATAAAGCCTCTGTATAAATAAAAATATATTAAGATATAGAGATTAGATAGATAGATAGATAGATAGATAGATAGATAGATGATAGAAAATTCTGAAATATAAATAATGATCAGTCGGGGATTAAGGATCACCTTCATTTCCTTCTGATATTACTGTTTTCATTATCGTGCATTTTTATCATTTAAAACGTAATCATTCCTTAGTATTACAGAGGATTGGTCCCAAGAGCCCCCAAAGATATCAAACTAGGATGCTTACATTAAAGACTTCTGGAATTTGCATCTAATCTGTGCACAACATTTTGTTTAACTCAGATTGTCTCTAGATTGCTTATAATACCCAATGCAAAGCAAATGCTGTGTAGAGTGGTTAGAGAATAATAAAAGTGAGAAAAATCCATACACGGTAAGTGCAGATGTCATTTTCCCCAGCTAGTTTTGATTCACAGTTGGTTGGATCATAACTGTGGGACTCTGACACAGAGGACTGACATTGACTACATAGGACACATGTATTTGTAAATGGACGTGTGTGGACATGTTTTACTATGTTTAAATTTTTATTCCTTTGGTGAACTAATCCTAGGTCTGAAGAATATCCTTAAAAAGTAGGAGATACAGCCAAACTTCATGTTTTCCAAGGTCACAGGCTATGCTATGAACAAATGGTACTGTGCTGTTGTGGATATACTTCTCATCAACAGGAGGTTTTGGCTAGATAAAAATCCAGAGACCAGCGAGTGTGATCTCTTCCTGAAGTTGCTGGGTTTGCTGGAATGTAGAAGAACAGCATAGCTCAGAGCCCACTGTGTTTCACAGACCACCTATTCCAACGCTTTCAAATGCCTTTTTTGTTTTCTTTTTTCAGAGATTCGCCTGCCTCTGCCTCCCAAGTGCTGAGATTAAAGGTGTAGGCCACCATGGCCAACTCAGTCAGTTTTTTAAACCACAGAATCAATACATAAAACCAACAGTACCGTAGCTTCCCTGAAATGAAATGAAGGAAGCAGGTATAAAAGGCTAACCCATTTATTTGATCTCTGCTCTAACGAGCCCAGAAGCATTGCAGAATAGTACTTGAGAACTCTTCGGGGCAAAAGATTTATTACTACTTAAATGTTTCAGAGGCTCTGGGCATGTGTCTGAGTGGTGAAGCTTGTGTTTAGTGTGATGTGCAAGGCTCTTGGTTTATTCCTCCAGAACCACGATAGGGAAAAAACTCTACTAAACTGACCATGACCTGTACATGCCTACTCTTAGCTACTTTGGAGGCTAAGGCAGGAGGATTTGGGGGGGCCCAGAAGTTCAAGGTAAACCAAGAAACATACTGGTGCACTATGTCTGACTTAATTATTTTTTAAAAGGAAGATAATGGGGGCCAGGGAATGTTATAAGCAGCATAATGCCTTCTCTCTCTCATGATTGCACCCACATTTATGAATGTGCTACCACCACAGACACCCCTAATTATGATGGTCCTATTTGCCTTTACAGTACTGTGAAAGCAAAGGCAGTCAGGAGAAACTACACTTTGCATTCTGTTCCCATGCTAGCTGTGTGCAGTAGGATTTTTGGTTGTGATGTTTGGGCAGTGTCTATGAGCTCTTACCAGTCACATGATCACCAGCAGAAACAACCTATGTGCCCTACAGGGCACCGTATTGCTAGTTTAGGAATCTGCAACTCAAGGTGTCTCAGCTTATGGTGGAGTCGTAGAGGTATAGCACCAACCATCCTAAATTGAGGCACATAGGTATACCAAAAAGAACATGGCAGAGCCAGAGAGATGTCTCAGCAGTTAAAAGTGCCTCCTGCTCTTCGGGAAGACCTGAGTTCAGTTCCCAGAACCCTAATCAGGCAGCTCACAGCCACTTGTAATTCTAGCTCCAGGAGATCCAACACAGTCCTCAGCTCTCTGCAGGCAGCCATACATGGAATACACATAAATAAAAAGATCATTGAACACATGATCACATCGTGAATCTTCCTTTATTCCATCTTACTATGCAATCTACCTTGGCCTCCGACCTATGAGCCTCCTGACTCAGACTCCTGAAGTGCTAGAATGGCAGGCATGTACCACCACACCCGGCTATGCCAAGGATCTTGATTTGAAGAAATGGTCCTAGATTATCCAAGTACATCCAATGTAATCGCCAAGATCTCTCTATGGGGAAAGGAAAGGAAGACAGTCATAGGTGTAACCAGAGAAGCAGAAACCAGAATGTGTGAAAGAGTCAAAGCCAAGGAACAGTTGCAGCACATGGGAGCTGGAAAAGGTGCCTGCCAGGAGCTAAAGAGCCCAGCATCCAGCTCTAACGAGCATATTGAAATGGATGGGTCACATATAAGCCAATTACAGCTGGCAGCCAAGTTTAGGGAAATCACTTTCCCTGGAACAAATCAGGACTTCACTTTGGTGATAAAGGGGACAGCACATTAGTCTCTGTGGTCAGAAGCGACTTTCATGCATTTCACGGCCCAAAGGAAATCCAAAACGTTTTGAAATGGAAGGTCGGGGTATGGCCAAGTTGCTCAGTCAGAGCATGTAAAGGGTCTTTAGCGTGACATTCCACGAAGGACCTGGTTGCTTGTTCAAGCATACAAGTAGGAATTAACATCTACCCATCTAGAATGTGTTACCCTCCCTGCTTTCCTGCATGCCTCCATGTGGGTTTGATACTTTGATCATTAAAACATCCCATCATAGTTCTATAGAAATGTGGGACAGAAAGTCCCCAATAAACTGAAATCTCAACACATGTAATTAGTTAAACCTCACTTCCCATTCAAGATTTTTTGTCAGCTTTGGAGTCATGCGTTCAAAAAATCTAATATACAGAGGAGTTTAGAAAGCTCTAAATTAGGGGCACAGTCAGACTAAAATGTTTGGAGAAAGCTTCAGGACAAATCTGATACAGTATCAAAGAAAGGTTTTAGATAGATGATAGATAGATAGATAGATAGATAGATAGATAGATAGATAGATAGATGATAGACAGAAGGAAAGAAGGAAGGAAGGAAGGAAGGAAGGAAGGAAGGAAAAAAGGATGGAAGGAAGAAGGAAGAGAAGGAGGGAGGGAGGAAGGAGGATTAGAGTCTTTTCTAGAATCAAAGAATTTTAATGACGTAAGAAGACCTCATGATGACCTATTGAAAGCTCTCATCAAAAATATGAGCCAAGTGTAGTGGTGAACTCCTTTATTCTCAACACTCGAAGGCAGCAGCAGCCAGATCTCTGAGTCTGAGGTTAACCTGGTCTACAGAGTTAGTTCCAGAAGAGCCAGGAGAGCCTTGACTACATAAAAAGTTTAAGATCCACCTGGGCACCAGGAGATTCTGTCTCAAAAACCAACAGACAAAAAAAGAGGAGGAACTCCCAACATGCTGACCCCCTCAAAGCAGAGGTGAACCAAAGCTTTGCTGGTTCTACAGGGAAGGTGAACTGGTTTATTTTAAAACTGGTCTTCTGATTTAAAATAATAATGATGGTAATAATAATAAAATAATAATAATAAGGAAAGCATTGTACTATGTACTTGTAATCTCAGCATTTGGAAGTGGAAGCAAGTAGATCAGGAAGTAAAGACCAGCCTCAACTAGATAGTTTGCTTCAGGCCAGCAGAAGCAACATGAGAATATATCTCAAAAAAAGAAAGTAGAGGCTGGACAGATAGATGGCTATGAAATTAAGAGCAACTGTTGCTCTTAGATTAGATTATATTCATAAGAACCCACATGGTGACTCACAACCATCTGTAATTCTAGTTCTAGGGCAGCGGTTCTCAACCTTCCTAATGCTGTGGCCCTTTAATACGGTTCCTCATGTTGCGGTGACCCCCAACCATAAAATTATGTAATTTTGCTACTGTTATGGATTGTAATGTTATAAATATCTGATATGCAGATGAACTTAGGTGACCCCTGAAAAGGCATTATTCAACCCCCAAAAGGAGTCGCAACCCACAAGCTGAGATCTGCTGTTCTAGAGGATCTGATGCCCTCTTCTGACTTTCAAGGGTACCAGATATGCACATGGTAAATATATATACATGCAGGGAAACACTCATATACATAAAATAAGGAGATCTTTAAAAATCTAATTAAATAATGTAAAATCAATCACACTATGTCAGAATGGGGCAGGATTTTGAAAACCATCCAGCTCTTGGCTCTTGGTTTACAGATAAGGAAGTGACATCTTTCGGTTTTTAGAGAAATGTTCTTGCCCCTGCCTTGCCCCACTCCCAAGGATCAAAGTCTATTCTCTCACTAGACCATAAACACAGGAATCTTTCTTGCTTGTCATGATGGATGGAAAGACGGATGAATGGTTGAGTGAGATTTCCCAATCTTACAAAACATGATAACATCAGAGTTGAGACTGGAATCTAAACTCCCTCACTTCTGGCTCCATTGTTCCCAGTATGTCACCATCAATCTTCATTCGTGTTCAGAAACAGGGTCGTGGTCATGTGGACGAGCCTGTAACCAGCTAACTTAGAAGGACTATTAGTTATTTCCAAAAAAATTAAACATATGCCCAGAGGATAAATACATATCATTCATTAAATTTTCAAAACAAATACACATTTTTATTCAACACAGCTTTCTAGGCACCTGTCAGGCAAACTGGCTTCTGTGCACATTTTGTTGGAATATTAAGATCATACATATGTTATTCTCATTTCTAGATGTCCTATAACATAATATATTTTGTTTACGAATGAAAAACTCTTCCAAAGTACATTCTTCTATTTTTATTTGTTTGTTTGTTTTAATTTTTGTTTTTGAGCACAGGATCATGTAGCCCAGGCTGGCATGGAGAAATACTACGTAGCTGGCACGCTGTTGAATTCTTGACCCTCCTGCCTCTACCCCCCAACCCTTTTTTGTTTGATTATTGCTTGTTTTGTTTTAGTTTTGAGCTAGGATCTCACTCTGGAATTGAGGCTAGCCTAGAAGGCACTATGTAACTAGCCACGGGCAGAGCCACTCTTGCTTGCAGAGATCCTTACAGAGGAAATGATGGTTTTCAATCAATGATGAGAAATAAATGAATTCATGAACAACTGAGTTCAAGAAAACCACAAGTGGTCACAGAATCCCAGAGATACCATCTAAATAAGTGAAGCTCCTAATCTAAGAAGGAATCCCTCCCACATCTGCTCCTTACATCTTATGCTCCTCCATAATAGCGATTGGTTTGACGTCGTTTGTTGCTTTTCTTCTTCTTCTTCAGTGCTGGGGATCAAGCCCAGGGCCTCACACATGCTAGCCAAGCACCTTACCACTGATGTACGTCCACGGCCCCATTCCCAATACTTTAAGCTGGGGATTGGCACACTATAGACAAAAGGCAAATTCAGTCCACTTCCTATTTTGTAAATAAAGTTTTATTGGCACACAGCCTCGTGGCTTATTTCCTTACTGTCCATGCTGTTTTCAATAGCAGCAGAGATGACTTCAATGGTCCCTCGGTACCTATTATACTAGCCTAGAGCCTCCAGCAGTTACCAAAATCTGCATGTCTTAAATAAAATGCTTATGAATAAAGATGCGATGTTGCATATAATCACTATTCATTCCCTCGAACATTTCTAGTGGGGAGTATAGTCTCGTTCTGTAAAGTATAGTATAGTATAGTCTTGTCTTGGACATCTGGGCTCAGATAATCCTCCTACCTCAGCCTCCTGCAAGCCCTGCTTCTCCCTTAGACTTTAAATCATCCCTACATTATTTTCAATACCTAATACAATATATATTCTCTATCAGTTACGTTGTGTTGTTCAAAAATAATAGCAAGAAAAACAAGAGACAGCATTTTCTTTCCAATGTTTTCTGTCCATGCTTGGTTGTTCTACAGATGTAGAGCCCAGATACAAAGGCCAAGTTAGTGACTAAAAATACTTTCTGACCTTATAAATGATCTTATAAAGAAATGGTCAACACCCAGACTTGGCGGAGCATGCCTTTAATCCCAGCACTCCCAGCACACACATGATAAATACATATGACTGCTATGGCAGAGACAGGCATATATCTCTGTGAGTGTGAGGCCAGCCTGGTCTACATTAATTTTTTCCAGGATACCCAAGGCTACATAGAGAGACCCTGTCTCAAAAAAAAAAAAAAATAAAAAAAGAAGGGGGGAGAAAGGAAGAAAGATGAGCAACTGCCACTGCTTGATTCCCTTCCCCCTTTTTTTGGGAGGGGAGGGAATTAGTGAATTATTAAAGCCAAACTTTAACATATTCAGTGTTTTAAATGTGATACTCTGGTTTACAGATACGTTACAAAATGATTACCATGACCACGCTAAATATCATTCTCTCTCACTTGACATAGCTGTCATATGTGTGCTAAGGGTGCTTAAAACATTTCCTCCTAGCAACCGTCAAGTTTGTCATGCACGCTCATTAACTGTGGCTTCCATGCTGTGCATCAGACCTCCAGAACCAGTCTTTTACACTCTCACAGTTGTGCCCTTTGGCCAACATCTCACCGTTTCCCTGGTAACCACCTTCCTACCCTGTTTCTATGAGTTGGACTTTCATTGTTTGTTTGGCCTTTCCTTTTTGTTTTGTTTTGTTGTGGGCTTTTTTTGTTTGTTTGTTTGTTTTGGTTTTGGTTTTTTAGTTGGTGGTGGTGGTTTTTAGTTTTTTTGTTTCGGTTTGGTTTGGTTTGGTTTTGGGTTTGGTTTTTGGTTTTTTTGGTTTTGGTGGTTTTTTTTTTTTTTTTTGGTTTTTCAAGACAGAGTTTCTCTGCTGTAACTCCGGCTGTTCTAGAACTCACTCTGGTAGACCAGGCTGGCCTTGAACTCGCAGACAGCAGAGATCTGCCTGCCTCTGCCTCCTGATTGCTAGGATTAAAGGCATGTGCCACTGCTGCCCAACTTGTTGTGTTTTTCTAAGAGAAGATCTCATTATAGAGTTCTGGATGGGCTCAGCACTCACTGTGTAATCTAGGCCTGAAATCTTGACAGTCCTCCTGCCTCAGTCTCCCGGGTGCTGGAATTAGGAGGGCACCCCGAGCCTGGCTAAGTTTGACTTCTGTAGAGTCTGCTTTCTGTGAGTTTGTGCAGGATTTGTCCTGATTTATTTCCCTCAGCATGTTAACTTTCATATTAAGTCTTGTTGTCACAATGGAAGAGCCCCTTCTCTTTCAAGCTGAAGAAGATTCATTTTATATGCACATAAATCATAATATATACTGCATTAGGTAGGCGATTATGGATGTGTCACATTTTATTTTTCCGTTGACTTTCTACTATAAAGTTTGAATGTGTCCCCCGCCCCCAAATTCAAGCGTTGAATCTTTTGTTTTGTTTTTTACTTTGAGATAAGATCTCCCTCTGTAGTCTAACAGGCCTAGAACTCACTATTTAGCCCAGGCTAGTTGAAAACTTGCAGCTGATACTGATTCCTAAGGATTGCAATTACCTGCCTGAGCCATCACTTCAGTTACTACATCCTTCAGCTTCCCTAGTGACTCTGCCTGCCTCCCTCCTAACTTCATACCCTTCTGGTTTGTTTGTTTTGTTTTGTTTTTTTGAGACAGGGTTTCTCTGTTGTAACTCTGGCTGTCCTAGAACTCACTCTGTAGACCAGGAGGCCTTGAACTCACAGAGATCAGCCTGCCTCTGCCTCCCAAGTGCTGGGTTTAAAAGCATGCTCCACCACCGCCTGGCTATCATACCTCCTTTTTAAATATTTATTTAACTTTATATGTATGTATATGTGCCTGAGTGTACATATGTGCACTGCATGCATATCCCGTGTACATGCAGGAGCTGGGGGGAAGGTCATAAGAGCCATCAGATCCCCTGAACTGAGTTACAGTTGTAAGCAGCCATGTGGGTTCTCGAAATTGATCTCAAGTCCTCTGCAAGAGCAGTAAGTATTCTTAAGTGCTGAGTCTCTCTAGGATCCCCCTTTTCGTTTTTTGGTATTGTTTATATATAAAACCAAAGAAGCTTTGACAAGCACGCACTTTTGTTTAACTAGCTCAAGTCTCTTGATCGAGTTTAAGGACTCCTGTGTGTGTCATGGGGGTAAGTAGCGCTAGTACAGCACCCTTGTACCCGTATGCTGCCCTTCCCTTCTGAGCTCCAGGCCTTCCAGGTAGACGCTGGGAGGTCAGGGAGGGACCCAAATGAAGGACTGCATTGGAACCAGGGCTGTTGCTGGTGGCCAGGTGACACCCAGTCTCCCTCCTAAAACTACTCGTAGGATGCCACGTAACTGGAAGCCAGCCCTAGGAAAAAGACCTGGTACCCAGGATCTGGGGTGTATAAGTAGAATGTTCCTCCAAATCTGGTGGGTGTCACTAGCCCTCAATTTTTGGACTGGCTCACCTTCACTGGAGTCAGGATGAAGGCAGAGCTAAGTTCACCAGTCAAGCCCTGACAGCAGCGGGGAAGAGAACTCAATTTAACCCTGTCCCAGGTCCAGCCTCCTGATGAAACGTGACACTCTGGTAGGAAGAAACCATTTGTCCCCTTGCAGTGGGCAGGGCTGCTGGATGGTGCATTGATTGGAAGCAGCTGAGGGGTACTTCCAAGCCACAGTGTAAATTTTGTATGAACAATGAACCACGTCCTCGTAAGCTGCAAGTTTGACCTTGCACTGAGGAAGCAAAGGTCGAGCATTGACCTGGAGGGATAGGACTGGCCTTGTGGCATGCAACATGAAGCAATCAGGCTGGGCTGACCCTGCTGCTGCGAGTTTCTCTCTCACAAAGGTAGAGCTGGGTTTTCACTTCTGGGCACAGCCCTACAAGCCATTGTGGTTCCCAAAGTGCCCCTCCCCCCTTCCAGGCCTCTTGACCGCCATTCCTGCTACTGGCCGGAGCCATGTAGGCTCCACCTATAGGCAACTGCCACGCCCCTGTCTCCTCTGCAGCATCACTTCCTCCGTCAGGCTCATCTCCACTGCTGCCACCATCACTTGGCGTCCAGCCAACGTACGGGTCATTACCATGCTTTGACTAGTTGGAATAATGTTTCAATGGGCATGGAAATGCTGATGGTTCATACCAGTACTCCAAACACTTGGGAAGTGGAGGCCGGAGGATTTTTCTGAGTTTGAAACCAGTCTAGGCTACAGACAGCAAACCTGTCTCAAAACAGCAAAAATAAAAATAAAAAGTCGGCCAGGCAGTGGCGACGCAAGCCTTTAATTCCAGCGTAGGTGGATCTCTGTGAGTTCAAGAACAGCCTGGTCTACAGAGTGAGTTCCAGGACAGCCAGAGTTACAACAGAGAAACACTGTCTTGAAAAGAATAAATAGATAGATAGATAGATAGATGATAGATAGATAGATAGATAGATAGACAGACAGACAGATAGATAGATAACTGAGTAAAATTTAAAAATACATGCTGGTGAGATGGCTTCATGCTTAAGAAAGCTTGCTGCTCTTTCAGATGAAGGAGTTTTGATATCAGGCAACTCAAAGCAGCCTGTAACTCCAGCCCCAGAGGAAGCAGCACCCACTATTGGCCTCCATAGGCAACCTCATGCAGGTGCATATACAGATGCATAAATAACAAAATAAATCTTTAAATCTAAAATAGAGAGTCTGGAGAAATGGCTTCAGGGGTACTTGCTGCTCTCTCAGAGCACTCAGGTTTGATCTCCAGCACCCATGTGACGGCTTCCGGCCACCTGTCACTCCAGGTCCAGGGGATCTGGGGCGGTACACATACATCCATGCTTGCAGGCAAACACTCATGGTCACAAAATAAAAATAAATAACTCTTAAATTAAATTAAGTAAAAATAAATCATCACATCCTGCATGCACTTTCATCTAGCACTGAAGAGGCAGAAGCAGGTGGATGGCTGTGAGTTCAAGGTGAGCCTGGTCTACAGAGTGAGTTCCAGGACAGCCAGGACTACATAGTGAGACCTGTCTCAAAAATAAGCAAAATGAGTATATAAAGAGTTATAAATATATAGATATAAATAGCTTATATATGCATTTGTATATATATATATATTAAATATAAATTTTAAGTGTTTTTTTGCTTCCTTGAGCATGTATCTTCTTTTTCACATAGATATTCACTACTACCGATGCCTAGAAACTCTTGTTGCAGCCACAGTTTGGGTGTGTTACGTCTATTTTCATCTGCCTCAAGATATTAATTTGCTTTTTGATTTGTTCTTTGAATCTGTTCAATAATGCGACATTTAACTTCTACAATTTTTGAATTTTCCGATTTTCCTAGTTACCAGTTTCTAGTTTCGTGTCATTGTGATTTCCACTCTGTTAAAACTCGTTTTGCAGCTCTGCATGACATATTCATAAGAATGCTCTGTGTGCACTTGAGGAAAACATGTGTTCTCTGCTGGCAAGCGGGGGATTCTGTACATGTCTGTTGGTTTCATTTGGTCTCAAGTATAGTTCAAGTTGAGTGTTTCCTTATTGATTTTCTGTCTAGGTGATTTATCCATTGTTGAAACTGGAGTACAGAGGTCCGCTGCTATTGTGTTAGTGTCTATTTCACTCTTCAGATCAGCTAACATTTGCTTTAGAAATGTAGGTGCTGCGATGTTGGGTATGTGCTATATACATATATATGTGTATATAACAGAGTTGTTATATCTCCTCAGTGAATTTACTCCTTTGTCAGTAAATGACTTTCTTGGTCTCGTTTTATACCTGTTAAAGTCTATTTTATCGGAGATAAGCATAGGTATCTCTGCTATCTTTTTTGTTTTCATTTGCATGTACTTACATTTCATTTCATTTTCCATATATGCATGTCCCTAAAGTTTAAGTGAATCCCTTGCAGGAAGAATATAGCTGTTCTTTTCTAACGCATTCAGGATCTGCTGCAGCTCCTCCTCCTCCTCCTCCTTCTCCTCCTCCTCCTTCTCCTCCTCCTCTTCCTCCTCCTCCTTCTCCTCCTTCTCCTCCTCCTCCTTCTCCTCCTCTTCCTCCTCCTCCTCCTCCTCCTCTTCCTCCTCCTCCTCCTCTTCCTCCTTCTCCTCTTCCTCCTCCTCTTCCTCCTCCTCCTCCTCTTCCTCCTCCTCCTCCTTCTCCTCCTCTTCTGTCACTCTTCACTGTATTTAAAAAAGCAAACAAAAAGCATTTTAACCTTTAGTCCCAGCACTCGGGAGGCAGAGGCAGGCAGATCTGTGGGTTCAAGTCTAGCCTGGTCTACACAGAGAGATCCAGAACAGCCAGAGAGCTACACAAAGAAACCCTGTCTCAAAAAAAAAAAACAAAAACAAAAACAAAGGAGGAGGAGGAGGAGGAGACTGTCCAGGCTCAGTGTTGAGTTCCGGGCTATGATTAGTCAGCCCTGTTACTTTGGGCCTTCCTTGTTGTTCCTGCAACATTGTTGCGGAACAGTGTGTCTTAGCATGGAAGGAGAATATTGCCTCACATTGACATCTAGGGATTGGATGGAGCATCATCTCTTCTAGTCTTTGCTGACTAGCTATTGTGAGAGGAGAATGCCATATATGAGGGAAGCAAGAGCCCCAGCTGAGCGGTGTGTACAAGTTCAAGCTCTGAGGAAGGCACCACTTCGTAGCCCCTGTGCTGTTCTATCAGTGTCCAAATAAAAGATGGCGGGTGTCCACTGCAGCCAGGGCTGCAAGTGTCCACAGTGACAGCAATAGCTGCAAGAGGCTTGGGTAGCAAAGGTTTCTAGTGCCCTCCTCATTTCTTTTTCTCTTAGGGTACATGTCTTAGTTACTGTTCTGCGGCTGTGAAGAGACACCATGACCAAGGTAACTGTTATGAAAGAGACAATTTAACTGGGGGCTTGCTTACAGTTTTAGAAGGTTAGTGGGAAGCAGGCATGGAGCTGGAACAGTAGCTGAGAGCTTTCCATCTTGATTCCACAAGAAGCAGGCAGAGAGACAGACAGACAGACAGAAAAACAGGCAAGGCCTGGTGTAGGCTTTTGAAACCTCGAAGTCCACTCCTGGTGGCACACCTCCTCCAACACGGCCACACCTCCTAACCCTTCGCAAACAGTTCCTTTCCTTGGTGATTAAGCACTCAAATATATGAGTCCGTGGGGACCGTTCTCATTCAAACCTCCACAGGATGTCACCAGGGCCTCTCTTGACACAGGTTTTGTGGGTGTGTCCACAGTGACAGTAGCATCAACAGGCGATGGCCACTTACATGGAGCAGTTGCACCACTGAGGCCTGTGGGACTTTGGTGTTTGAAATGTGACCTCACATGGAGCGGCCATGTTTCCAAGATCTGGAGCATACACAGACTGGGAGGAGCTGGTGGCCTTGATCCCAGTTTTCATTTAACAAATAGCTGCCTAGCCTAATGTCACTAGGAAAAGGAGGGCCTCGTACCCCACTATATTGTTTTATCTCATCTACTGTTTGCTTTCCTAAGAGACATTGCCTAAGCTGCCATGGGGTAGTTTATTCACAGGGATAATTCCATTGCTAATGCTTAGTGTAAACACCTAAGCAGCATGGCATCGCACACGTCAGCCTGAACCCTGAGCTCAAGCAAACCTCATTCTTCAGCCTTGCAGGTAGCTGGAACTATAGGCATGCACCTTGGCTTTGGGTCCTAGTCTTTTAAAGTGGAATCATGGAAAATGGCAACTCTTTTAGCCTATTGGTCATTTACCCCGAGGGCGCTTGGCTTCTTTACTGTTTTAACGCTCAGAGGACTTGAGAGCATTCCTTAGCTTTTCAGTATGTCAGGGGAAACTTTTGAGGGTCGACCCGAGTGCAGAAAGAAGGGAACAGGAGAGCAGTAGGCATCATTTATTTCACGGTTCTGTTCACCCACAATCAAAATAGAGACAGGGCCAAGGACAAAAGTCTGTCACATTTTGAACAAGGGAGTCCGACTTCAAAATCAAACCCAAATAGTTCTCTCTCCGGTGAAAAGAAGCTCAGCACCTTGATTTCTCCCCTGCATCCTGCTGCCACCTCGTCCCTCCCTTTCAGACAGGGCACTGTGCCTCCATTTCCCCATGGCCCAAAGACTTAGGGAAATAGTTTCAGACACTACCCACTCCAAGTTCTGCACTTGTGATTTTCTTTCCTCAGCTGACCTCATTAAGCAGGATGGAAGGCAGTTTTTCCCAGTCTATTAAGACTTCAATAAAATCATCCGTCTCTCGTTAACTGGAATAGTATTCACATTTAGCCCTGCATATTAATTGGCTGATAACGAGATGATAAAGCTGCTTTTCTCTGCAGGTGTACCAATCAATTTCAATGAAACAGAAAAAATGAGTTCTTTTCTTGTTGCATTTGAAATTAAAAAGTGATTTATATTTTCTAATAAAGTGGTTTGCATTGATCCCCTTCTGAAAATGTGCGGTTTCATCTGTGCCCATTTAAATTATAATAGTTTCCGTTTGTAAAAGAATGATTTTCCAATATCAGCTCTGGCTTCCCATTGATGATTAACTTTAATATGGATTTGAAGGGGGGAATGTTTCCAAGGGTCAAGGGGAATAGGCCATCAAGAGCCTCCATACCCCTCAAAATGAAAAAAGTCTTAGCTCCTTGTAATGACTATAACATCTGAAGAATGCTCTTTGGGTTAGGGGGGAAAAAAAACAGTATTGTCAAAGCAAGTTACATTTCCCCCTAAGAGATCCATTTTTCTATTTCACAAGTTTCCAACTGACATAAAATTTTATGCCCGTGCCAATTGTTTTCCATTTCTGTTGTGTCAGCCTTACTGCAGGGCAGACGTAGGAAGGAGAGGGGTTTTTGTCTCTTTTTTTTATCCCTACTGTCACCGACAGCAAATTCTTACTTGGAGATGCTCACAGAATCCTGTCGTTATCTGTTCCGCTGAATTCTGGTGGCGTGAGAAGTGGCGGAGTGGTGGCAGCCACTGTCGGTTACTATGGTGATCTTCAATGCCACAATGAAGGAGCCATGAAGGAAGCATAGTCTGCCCTTATGGTAGAAAGTCAGAAGCCAGGACTGGTGCCCGAAGACATTGGATGCTCCACCTCTCTGTCACCCAAAGGTACCTGGATTCCTACTCGAGCTACAAGCAGGTGTTGAGAGGAGTTGAGAGAGTCTGCAGGGCCGGCTGTGGTGGGGCACATCTGTCACTGCAGCACGGGAAGTAGCAATGGTAGGGTCAGGAGTCTGAAGTCACCCTCAGCCATGTCAAAAGTTTAAGGGCAGGCTGGGTCAGCTGAGACCCTGTTTGAGGGAGGAAATGGGAGAACAGAGATACAGAGAGAGAGAGAGAGAGAGAGGGAAAGAAAGAGAGAGATTGGAGAGAGAAGATTGTGGATGCAGGTATGATAGGCCACGGCTATAATTCTCAGCACTTGGGAGGTAAAGACAGAGAATTGTGAGTTTGAAGCCAGCCTGGGCTACATCTCAAAACCTTGTCTCAGAAAATAAGTAAATAATTAAAAATGAGCGACATTTAAAACAAGAGCCAGGAATGCTGTCTGGTTAATCACAGAGGAGATAAATGTTCACTGAGGAATGGATTATTGGATGGAGGGGTAGGTGTTGTATTAAATTTTTTTTTAAATCCCACCTGAGGTGGCTCCACCCAGTGACTCCCGGGCAAGAAGCTGCACGGCAGTATGATTTTACCACAGACCATGTGTGTGAGCCAAGGAGAAGGAACAAACCATTCTCCAGAGGCAAGGGCAGAGGGCTTAAACTCGTTCAATGGGGGAAGGGCCTACATATTTATAGCCAGAAGAATGGTCGCCATACCCCAGGAGCATCAATGGAAGAGCATTGGTCAGGAGAGGCAGTCCCACTTGCATACTGGGGCTATGTCTTAGGCTTAGGTATTTTCTGGGGACCAGAGGGATAGACCTTATATGGAATAGTTTAGTTGTAACTCCAGATAAACAACTCCGCCAGATCATGCACCCTTGGAGAGGGGTTGCTGTGTCCTGTTATGGTTTGTGGTCTCTCAGCGACTGCAGAGGGGGAGGGGCCAGATTCCTGCCAGCTCCTCAGAATGAGAGCTTGAGATCATGAGCACCCTTGAACCACTTTAGCTGTGTGGCAATCCCACGACAGCCCCACAGGTAGGTAGGTGGATAAATACATTGGTGTGGTTAAAGTGGGTTCTACACTAAACTGTTTCTCTCCAAGTGTCGACGTGCCTGAACATTTCCCAGCAGACCCGGGTGGCATCATCTGGATGAAATACTAAAGTCCAGCCAGTTGCATTATTCCCTAGTTTTTCAGCTAGCATTCCCTAGTAAATGATTCTGAAGAAGTAAACACCAGCATACTTGTGGGGTGGGTGCTCCCTCTCCACTTTTCTGGCCTCTTCTGTGTATTTTTGAACGATTATCCAAATGTCTTCTACACATCCACCAGGAGGTCTTCAGGAGCTCCATGAGAATGCTTTTAACCCCACATCGCAGATAATGTTGTGAAAGATGCAGTTTCTTCTTCCTTGAGAAGGGTTGCTGGTGGCTCCTTGCTGGGCTGACTCTGAGCTTTTCTGATGCAATCAGGGATGGACCTGGTCTGGTGTGCATGGCTTCAGCCCCCAGAGGACATATACAATGCCTGTTCTCGAGAGAAGATGACCAGCCCTGAGGAGATATGGCCTGCCTTCAAGTTCCTATCTTCTGCTCCTACAGCTGGTATTGAACGGCCCCAAAGCTTCATGTGTTAAAAACTTGATCTTCGTTGTCAAGAGGCACTGTGGTCCTTTAGGGGGTGAATTCTAGTGGTAGGTTTCATGTCACTGGGTACATGTTCTGAAGGGGATGAGATCTGGCATCTCTGTCTCTGTCTCTGTTTCTCTCTGCCTCTCTCGGTCTTTATCAGTCTCTCTGTCTCTCTCTGTCTCCCTGTGTCTCTCTGTGTCTCTCTGTCTCTTTGTCTCTCTGTGTGTCTGTGTCCTCTCTCTCTTTCTCCCTCTCTCTCCCTCTCTCTCTCTCTCTGTATGTCTCTCTGTCTCTCTCTGTCTCCCTGTGTCTCTGTGTGTCTCTCTGTGTATCTGTGTCCTCTCTTCTCTCTCTCTCTCTCTGTATGTCTGTCTGTCCCTCTCTCCGTCTCCCTGTGTCTCTGTGTCTCTATGTGTCTCTCTGTCTCTCTGTGTGTCTGTGTCCTCTCTCTCTCTTTCTCTCTCTCTCTCTCTGTATGTGTATGAGTCTCTCTGTCCCTCTCTCTGTCTCCCTATGTCTCTATGTCTCTCTCTTTGTCTCTCTCTCTCTTTCTCTCTCTCTGTGTATCTCTCTCTGTGCCTCCTGGCCATAAAGTGGGTAGTCAGCCATGCCACCCCCCAGCGTCATCCTCTGGCATCACCATTAGACTCCCAAACAATGGATCCACCCAATCTCAGACTGAAAACTTCAGAACTATAAGCTCAAACATACCTTTAACTAGCTAATTATCTCAGGAGTTTCTTTACAGTGACAGAAACTGAAAACATCTGGTAAGAGACCCCAATAACCTCTAAACTCGTCTTGCCTCCCTGTGGCCAGAATGCTCAGTCCTCACTGCCATTGTCCCTCATGCTAATCTTTATGGCCTGATAAGGTCAGTGTGGCAGCTAGGGTATTACTGGGATAGAGCACTTAGGTAGCATGCATGAAATTTTGGGGTCAATCTCAAGATGGGGAAACCTGTAACCACTTCTCCAGTCTCATATCACACACGTGCCTGATTCTCAGTGAGTTCCAAAGAGAATTGACTTTCTTCTTCCAATAGTTAAAGGTTCTTCTGACACAGGACCTTGTAACCTGCTGACTCATCATCTTGACTTATCCTTACCCATCCTCAAGAATTAGGGGTGAGGGGGTGCCAGAGATTGAACTAGGTGTTCATATATGCCAAGTACATGCTTGCCACTGTATTATACTCCCACCCTCGTCCTTGAGGCCTGAGCTCACACGAAACTTTTCTCAGAACAAGCTTCACTGCTATCCCAGAGGAAAAAAAACGTTTACCACAAGTGGAATTTCACAACTACCTATTGGATTACTACAGTAGTATACAGACAACCTATAATCTCCATGACCACTAGGTCTCCTCTTGCTGGACCATTGGACCTCAAGGGATTCACATATGCACACACACACAGAGCTGGAGAGATGGCTCAGCAGTTAAGAGCATTAAGTGGCTCTTGCAGAGGACCTGGGCTCGATTCTCAGCACCCACATGACAGATGCTAAGTCTGTAATTCCACTTCCAGGGAATCCGATGGCCTCTCCTGACTTCCATGGGCACCATGCATACCCATGTGCACATACGTCCAGGCAAGCACTCACGCATACTCATAAAAATAAATAAATCTCTTTTTAATCCTGCCACATAATAGACAGAGACATTCATCAAAATAAACAAAAGAAATTAATGAATGAAAATTTGCAGATGAATGAATCATTGAAATCCTAAGGCCACTGACCCTATAATTATTATTTGTTAGGAATTTATACAAACTCCATAGATGTATCTTCTTTTGAAAATTTGAGGGCTTTGTTGTTCTTTTTGTTTTCTTTTTTTTTTTTTTTTTTCCAAAAATGCTCTTTTAAGCCAGGCAGTGTTAGCACATTTAGGAGGCAGAGGCAAGTAGATCTCTCTAAGTTCAAGGCCACCCTGGTCTACAGAGCAAGTTCTAGGACACCCAGGGATATACAGAGAAATCCTGTCTCAAAAATAATTATAATAATAAAAGAAAGAAAGAAAGGAAGGAAGGAAGGAAGGAAGGAAGGGAGCAAGAGAGACAGAAAGAAAGAAAGAAGAAAGAAAGAAAGAAAGAAAGAAAGAAAGAAAGAAAGAAAGAAAGAAAGAAAGAAAGAAAGAAAGAAAGAAAAAGAAAGAAAGAAAAGAAAGAAAGAAAGAAAGAAAGAAAGAAAGAAAGAAAGAAAGAAAGAAAGAAAGAAAGAAAGAAAGAAAGAAAGAAAGAAAAGCCTTTTTAAAAGTCTACCTCTGTAGGTCATGGTGGCTTACACCTGTAATCCCAGCACTCAGGAGGCAGAAGCAGGAGGAGTCCTGCCTGTTCCAGGCCAGCTTGGTCTACATAGGGAGTCTCAGGCCAGGGCTACATAACAAGACTCTGACTCAAACAAACAAAACATATACTTCTAGTCGAGAATGACAAAGCATTCCCAGAACTCAAGTGTGAGAAGCAATCCCAGCCCAGGTATATAATGTGACAGTGTGACCATGCCTAAAAAAAGTTTTGTTTTTACTTCAGAAACAACCCACTTAAAAGAAGAACCCATCTCTTTTTCTTTTTCTCTTTCTTTTTTTAAGATTTGTCTCTTAGTGTTCTGTCTGCATGTACACCTGCATGCCAGAAGAGGGCATCAGATCCCATGATAGATGGTTTGTGAGCTACCATATGGTAGCTAAGCCATCTCTCCAGCTTAGAAGAATCTCTTTCTGGAACAAATCCACTTCGTGGAAGGACTTTCTGGTGCTTTAATGATGCCTTTGCCCTATAGCCGATGATAATAGGGATGCATTAGCGCTACAGGTGTAATATGAAAAGGGTGGGATACATTTAAATCGAAATTGATTTTAGTTTAATCTGTTTTCATGGGCAGAAACCATGTTTTTCTGAGCCAGCTCATTAGAAAGGAGAAGTCAGTGGGACTCAGGAGACCCCTCTCCTCCAGTACAGAAAGAGCTAGAACTTACCATCATCAGCTTGACTGTCCCCTGCAGGTGTCTTCTTCACAGGCATGCCCAGAACTTGAATTTCTGGTCTTGGGTGGTTTCCCCTCCGCTGTCATTCAGTTCCCTGCCCATGGTCACTGGCCTCAGAATGTGTCTCTAAGTTCCAATATGTGGGCTCTGACATAACTGCATCTTTTAAATAACACTTGCTTCTACCAAGAATAACTATTGAGGCTCAGGGATCATGCAGAATCACAGCCTTAGCTCTGCAAACTTTCTCTTAGCCAGCTCAGATAATAAAAATACTGCCTCAGGGGCCCACCATGCAGCACAGAAGGACAGTGTGTCGCTTAGCATATGCAAGGTAAGAGGCTGTATACCCAGAAGAGAAAAACAGTTGGATGGTAGTGCACTCAGGTTTTTTTTTAAGATTTATTTATTTTATTTATATAAGTGCTCTATCTGCATGCACACTTGCATGCCAGAAAAAAGCATCTGACCCCATTATAGATGGTTGTGAGCCACCATGTGGTCATTGGGAGTCAAACTCAGAACCTATGGAAGAACAGTCAGTACTCTTAACTGCTGGGCCATCTCTCCAGGCCCATCTTTCCTTTTTTAAACACAGGATCTCACTAGTGACCCTGGTGGACCTTGAACTGCTAGGTAGACCACAGTAGCCTCAAACTCAAGGACACCTGTCTGCATGTGCCTCCCAGGACTAGGACTAAAGGTCTACACCTGTTGAGTAACTGTTTTCTCTGAGATTGAAACATTCTATCTCACAGGGAAGCTCTTTAAGCAGAGAGGTAAATAACTCAAAATAGTTTCAGGAAGTTCCTGAAACTGACCAGATTCACTAGGCCCCTCCCTCCCAGAGTAAGTGATAAAGCCACTGAGAGTCACTCTCAGAAGAGACAAGCAGCAAAGAAGACTCTGAGACCAGACCAGCTGGAAGAAGCAGAAACCAGTGGAGCTGCTTGGAAGAGATTCAGACTAACTGAGTCACTTTGAAAGGGCACTGTCCAGCTTGTTAAATTGAAGGCAGGCAGTGAAGTGTGCTCCAGGTCTCCAGCTTTTGTGAACTACCACTCATGCTGGGGTGGGCTTTGGAGATACAGCTCTATCTGAGTCGTTTCTGCTCTTGTAAGTAACCTCTCACCCATAGTCCTGTAAGTAACCCCAATAAACTCATTGGTTCACCAAGTTGGACTTGGTGGTCTGTTGTGGGCTCCCTATATGGGGTGAGTAGACATGTGTGTTGCATCTCCCCAAGAAAAGTCTTGTCACACCTCCAGGCCCTATACAGAGATTAACTGAGCATCAGCAGTGAAGTAATTTATGGAAATTATGGATCTCTCTCTCTCTCTCTCTCTCTCTCTGAACTAGGGCTCATTGTATAGTCCAGGCTAGCCCTGAACCAACATTTCTCCAGCATCTGTTTGCCAAGTACTGGAATACTGCTGTCTGTGTACCAGTTATGGAGCATTTTAAATATGTCGCCAAGGCTACATCAGGTACCTGCAGGTTGATCAGTTTGCCTGTTTGTTTCTATTCCTCAGGGAAAAGTTTGAAACAGCATCTTGCTCTATTGGTCCAGGCTGGACTCAAATTATTGATCTTTCTGCCTTAGCATCCTGATGCAGGGTTTTATAGGCCCAAGCCAGCAGGTCCAGCTCACATCTGGAGGTTTTCCAAGCATTACATTGGCTGTGGTGCACAGTGAGACAGAGAACTGATGCAAAAGCGCCTTACAGTTTGCAAAGAGCTTTCACCCTCAGCCTAAAGGTCTAAGTAGAGCAGGTAGCATCATCCCATGTACAGATATGGAAACTGAGGCTCAGAGATTAAGTGCCTTTCCCAGAAACATGGTTTGTAAGTAAACTAATACAAATGTATCAGCCCCAAAGTCCCGTGATCTAGAATAAATTGAGAGTAGCCAATTTATTGCAGTAGCCAATAGGAAAAATGATTAGCTGGCCTTAGTGGTGCGTGCCTTTAATCCCAGCACTCCAAGGCAAAGGCAGGAGTACCTCTGCAAGTTGGAAGCCAGCCTGGTCTACAGAGTGAGTTTCAGGACAGCCAGCAGTATGTAGAGAGAGCCTGTCTCTAAAGAGGAGAAGAAGGAGGAGGAGGAGGAAGAGGAGAAAGGCCACACAGCCTGGCGCTGCTCTGCTGGGTCACTCATGGCTTCATGGCACTTTCCATTTGTTTCTAGTCATTCAAGAGAGCAACTGAGTGCTTTTCATTCTTCTGAGGTGGCTCTGTCATAAAGACGCGATGGCTGGTGTGGTGTGGCCTTGTTACCCTGCCCACGCTGCTGATTGAAGCAGACAGGACACAAGGTGGCTCATAACTTGTTTTGTCACAGTGACAAAACCTACTTACAGAAGTAAAATGGGCTTTGGCTCACTCACGGTTTCCAAGGATTCAGTCCATGATCCCTCAGCTCCGTCGCTGCTGGGCTTGTAGTTGAGTCAGGACGTCACGGTGAAGGCCACGAGAGAGGCATGGCAGCCCATCTTATCATGGACAGGAGACACAAAGAGGGAGGAAGGGTCGAAGGAACAAGGTATGTCTTTCCAGAGTTTACCCCCAGGGACCCACTTTCTCCAATAGGTCCCACCTCCCCATAATGCCATCATAGTTCAAATTCATCAGTGTCCTCAAGATCCAGTCACTTCCCAGAAGCCCTTCTCCTAAGGCAATAAAGGCTTTTTAACTCATGAGCCTTTTGGCAGATACTTGAAATCTAAATCCTAATTCCCTCTAAGGAAACCCCTTACATCTAGACAGGTGGCCGGTGGTTGCTTGGTCGTTACCTGATCCTAATCAAAACAAGCCTTCAGTAAACTCAACACATCTGGGCCTGGAAGGCTGGGGAGGAACAGAATCCAAGAGGCAGTCTCTGGATGCTGAAAACTGACCTGATCACAGTGGGACACTCCACCAGGAACCCCGAAACTGGGGGAGCTGAAGCAACAGGATTGACTTAAGTTCCAGGCCACCCTGGACTACGTAGCAAGACTCTGTCCCAAAAATTAAAAGGGCTGGAATGTAACTCAATAGCAGAGCGCTTGCCTAACATGCACGAGGCCCTGGGTTTGATCCCCAGTGCCAAGATAGGGGTGGGGGTGTCACTGAAAAAGGAGTGGGCACTAAGCACAACAGACCCAGGTGAGAGATAGTAGATCCCCAGTTTTAGACACAAAATTCCAGATACAGACACTGTTGCTCCGAATCCTCAGCTTACGCCTGCTATTGAGACCCAGTCTACGTAACTCCTCATGTAGCTGTCTCCTGCTCATCCCTGGGTGTTCTTAAAATGACCCAGCGTGCTTCCCTGTTTGTGCCTGCTCAACACAGCTAAGAAAGACGATAACAAGCTGTCTCCCCATATTCCAGAGACTCCAAAGGAGGCATCCTTGGCCTCTGGACTCCAGAATTTTCTGGATGCCTTTGGAACTCCCCAGAATCCCCCCTCTGAGAGTCTGCAGGATATCCACTGCTCCGGACAGTTGATGGGCAGGCTGGCCTGTATTCCTTTGCCTCTCCTGCCCTCTAGTGCTCACTTCCTGTGCCGATCTTTAGACACCGTCTTGCTACTGAGTTTCAAAATCCAAAACCAAGAAAGAAATTTCTTGCAGAAGTATCCAATACTTAGTGGAAATTCATCTAGCTTTATATGTACACTACATATCTGTTTCTGCATGTAATTTTAAATAGCGTAAGACTGGGTTTAGAGTTAAGTGTCAGAGCATGTGCCCAGCACACACAAGGCCCCAGGTTTGATCCAACAGCACAATAAAAATAAATGTATGTGTGCATTCATCTGTCGGATATTTATTGGGTATCTGTCGGATACCCTCTTCAGGAGGATGACAAGTTCAAAGCCATTTTTTTCCCTATATAGTCAGTTCCAGACTAGCCTGGGCTATAATATGAGAACCTGTGTTTTGTTTTGTTTTGTTTTGTGTGTGTGTTCCTTTTTAAGTAATAAAAACACAGCCTTCATCTTCATGGAACCCTAGTTAGAGAGACTGATAACATTATAGCCAACTGTATAATGCAGTTGATAGTTCAGCAAAGGGTACAGGGAATGCCCTAGAGGTCTGAAAGATGTTGCTAGGAAAGTGAGCCTGGAAATGTGAAGGATGAAGGACCAGAGTTATGATGGCAAAAGCCAGGGAGTTAGCAAGTCAAGACCTCTGTGTCCAGGGAGAGTAGGGTGGGTTTGAAGACGTGAGCACAGGGCTGTGTGTCTGGAATGTCAAATACAGGAGTCTGGGGTTGTGAGAGTACAGACTGGAGGACTACCGGCTATCCTCATGTGGTCCTGCGGAACACATTAGAACTTCAGTCTTTATTAAGATGAACCACCCTTCCTTTCTTCTTCCTCTCCTCTCTCTCTTCCTAGCCTCCTTCTTTCTTCCTTTCTTCCCCTCCTCACTCTCTTCCTCCCTCATCCCTTCCTTCTAGTTGTAAACCCTGCTTCCCATTGGCATCACCTGGTCAAAACTCCAGCCAGCAGGCTCTCTAGGGCTAGGGCCAGCATCTGTGTTTTTAAGGCCCCCCAGGTGATTCCAGTGTGCCAATAAGGACAGTCCCCCTTCCCTCGGAGTCTTCTGGAGACCTAAAAAAGCTTAAATTGCTCTTCACTTGCCTCTAGTGACTGCGTCCTGCTACTAAGTCTGTTATCCAAACCCATAGGCAGCTGTTACCTCCGAAGCCAAGCATCCTCTCCACCAGGTAGCTGCAGTTCTGAGACAGAGTGCCCAGGGTGCTGAAGCCCCTCAGACCCCAGCCATCAAAGTCCTGCATGGAGGGCAGGGAGATGTGTGTACAACCCAATACCCAGTCCACAGTAAATTAAAAATCCCACAGCCATCTAGTCTTCCTACCCTACACCTGCCCAGAGCCAGAGCACACACACACACCCCACACCCCACACACACCTTCCACTCGTACCCATACACCCATACCCACACTCCCACAATCCACACACACCCACACACACACCCCTGCTCACCATCACTTGCCTCTGTTCCGTTCTGTCCCCCAGGTGGTGCCAAAGAGCAGTGAACTTGGTTTCTGTTCCGTTATATTTTAAGATAAGACTTCCGTTCTGAAAAGGTCCCACTCTCAGCAGGTGGAAGATGGATTGACGCTGGACCATAGTGTCGGTGCCCTGGCAGCTATGACAGTAGCAGCAGAAAAAGAAAAGGAGACAGAGTCAGACTGTAGAGTGATGACTTGGAGTTGGCTTGCACACAGGAGCACGGAGAGGGAAGAGATCAGTCAGGGATGTTTTTAGATTCGTGCTTGAATAAGCAGATGGGTGGTGGAGTCAGTTCCTACAACAGGGAACAGAGGGACAGATTTCAGGGGGTGGAAAATAAGAAAAGCAGGAGTGTGTCTATGAACAAATTCAGGATAACGTGACACGAGAGACTGATCACTGTACCCATTTATGCCCTAAATATTCCAGGCATGATGGCAGATGCCTGGAATCCCAGGACTTGGGAGATGGAGGCAGGGAAATCAGAAGTTTGAGAGCGTCCTTGGACACACGAGGACGCCTGAGCTAGAGCCATTGTTTAAAATCACACACATTGCACAGATACACATGCATATTGAGCGCTTAGCAGGTATCAGGCACAGATCGAGGCTTCTTTCCGTATAGTGTTTAGAGTGATACAGACTATCTGTAGAGAGATTATATATAGATTATAGACTAACTTATCCCCTAGGCTCTGGGCAGGACCCTGCCTACCTCTGCCAGTCAGATGAAAATCCAACCATGTTTCCACGCAGTTTGTACATTTTTCTTGTTTTGCTTTGCTTTGCTTTTGAGACAGGGTCTTTCTGGCCTCAAGTTCATGACCTTCCAGCCTTAAGTCTTCCAACTAGTAGGGTTATAGACGTCCATCAGCAAACTTGGCAGAAGATTCCGTTTCTGACCTGCTCTTGTTGCTTTGCCAAAGCAACCTTCTCCCGTCGTTACTTAAAAACCAGACGACGCATGCCTGTTGGGGACCTTTTCAAAAGAATGGAGCCTAGGATCCACACTCCCTGGGACATCTCAGGAAAGCTGTCCAGGTCAGAAGAAAGGAAACCCATTTTCCTGTTGCTTCATCCTTTCTTTGGATAGTTGAAGCACAGGAGGCGTTTCTCCCTGGAAATCCACAGACCTTAACATTCAAGGGCTTAGGGACGGGAGTGATGCTGGACTGTGATGCCGGAACTTTGGAAGTTGGGGCAGAAGGATGGTAAGTTCCAGGCTAGTCTATGCTACAGACCAAAACACAGTCTTAAACAAAAAAAAAAAAGAAAGAAAGAAAGGTAAGAAGGAACGAAGGAACGAAGGAAGGAAGGAGAAGAGGAGGGGAGAGGAGAGGGGAGGGGAGGGGAGAGGGGAGGGGAGGGGAGGGGAGGGGAGGGGAGGAGAGGGGAGGGGAGGGGAGGGGAGGGGAGGGGAGGGGAGGGGAGGGGAGGGGAGGGGAGAGGAGAGGAGAGGAGAGGAGAGGAGAGGAGAGAAGAGAAGAGAAGAGAAGAGAAGAGAAGAGAAGAGAAGAGAAGAGAAGAGAAGAGAAGAGAAGAGAAGAGAAGAAGAAATTGAGGCTCAAAATACTTCCTCCAAAGCAATAGAGATGGTGAGTAGTAACAGGACTCAGGACGTAGCACCCTAAAATATAACAGTGGGAGACCACAGCATGCTACGCCAAATATGCCTCCTTGACATAAGCATTATTTTAGGAAACAGCAGATGGCTCTAAAAACAAGAGCAGAAGTTCCCCTGCCGTGAGAGAAGTCCATAGAGGAAGTCTCCATGGGTGAGGGTTCCTCATCTTTGCACAAGGAAGAAAAGAAGGCTGTTCAGCCAAGACTCAACAATAAAGAGTGCTTGTCTTTGGGGCTGGAGAAGTGGCTCAGTAGTTAAGGGCACTGACTTCTTCCAGAAGTCCTGAGTTCAATCCCCAGTAACCACAACCATCTATAATGGGATCAGATGCCTTTTTCTGGTATACAGGTACATGCAGATAGAGCACTCATAAAATAAGATAAAAATAAAATAGAATAGAATGCTTGGCTTGCTCCTTGTCTGTCCCCTTTTCCTAACTATCTCCCCATAACCAGCCTTCCCTACGCCCTTCCTTCTGCTCCAGCAAATGAAGGTGTTCAGCCTTGAAGCTTACACTACCCCTTTGATGTTCACTGTATGACTTTACCCTTTAAGACTTCCTTGGGTGTTTTTCCATGCATGCAGGAGGGATATGTGTTAATAAGCTTCTTTGTTTTTCTCTTGTTGATCTGTCTTTTGTACCAGGGAATTCCCTACTAAGAACTACGGAGGACAGACAAAAAAATGTTATATCCTTCTCTAAAAAGAGGCAAGCCATGGTTTGAATGCAGGCTCTTACGCATTAGTCCGCCCAATTTCCAGTCTAGCTAAACCCTCTCCCCTAACAAATAGAGTGAGGCCACACTACCCTGTCCCCCCAAAAAATCAAATATTTAAATGTACTCAAAATAAGAAACTCACTGTTTCCCAAAATAGCATGTTTCATTATTAAATATCTTTAAATATTTAGAAAGTTCTTCATATTTAATTGAAATCTGCCGTTGTGTACCTTCTACTCATTATTTCTGGGTTTCAGCTCAGAGATGTTATCCATTAAGCCTAATGTGTTTCTATAGGAGCATAATTCAAATATTTGAAGACCATTATTTTGTCTACTCTCAAACAGATAACCAAATTTATAAGTAGTGTTTTAGACACAAGCTGTAGTCAGTATATAAACTGAGGCTTGATCCAGCTCTAAATATGTTTCCTAACCACACTCCATAGAAGTTTCCTTAATTTCCACAATGGCAGAAAGAGATTGTTTTTGGTTTTGATAAAACACCACAGTAAAGGCTTACGGAAGAAAGAGTTTACTTAGGCTTATGTTTCCAGGGGATAAGAGTCCATCCTTTTGGGGGGGGGGCGGGGTACTTTAAAGATTTTTGCATTTACATTTTAAGTATATGAGTGTTTTGCCTGCAGGTGTGTATGTGCACCACATGCATGCCTGGTGCCCACAGAAGCCAGAAGAGGGTGTCAGATCCCCTGGAACTGGAGTTATGGATGGTTGTGAGACTCCATGTGGTCTTCTGCAAAAGCAGCAATGGTCTTCATCGCTGAGCCTTCTCTCCAGCCCCAAGAGTCCAGTCGTTGAAAGGACAGTGTGTCAGTAGGCAGCAGGAGCAGGAAGCCCAGAGACAACATCTTTAATAGCAAGCACAAAGCAGAAAGAGCGAACTGGAAGTAGGGAGAGGCTATGAACTCAAGAAGCCCACCTCAACAGAAGCAAGGCCACACCTCTCAACCTCCTCAAATAGCACTGCCTACTGGAGACAAAGTGTTCAAATGCCTAAGCCTAGAAAGGACATTTCTCATTTAAACCACCACAGGTGGACTTTGGGGAAACGTGTGTGCGTGTGTGTGGTGTGTGTGTGTGTGTGTGTGTATGTATTTGATGTGTTGCAATTTTTTAAAAGACATATCTTAGGATAGATATGAAAATTCACTTAACCTGTTCATCATACACTGGGTGTGTGTGTTAAGGAACTCTGTTCTCCAGAAATTACATGGCCAGAGTTTGAAATCACAAGTCCTAAGTACCTGCAGGTGAACCTCAAAAGATTCAGCCCATTAACATTTTCCTTATGGAGGGGAAGGGGGAGCTCACTGGGCAGCTCAGGAGATGCACCCTGCCCCACCAGAGGTATGTCAGGAGTTAATGGTTGCTGAGGAAGGATTTTTCTTTGGTGGCATAGTCGCCTGTAAGTTACCAGGCCCTTATAGGTAATCTTTTACCCAGTGTTCTAGTCACTGTTCCGTCACTGACCAAAAGCAACTTTGGAGAGGAAAGGCTTTATTTCATCTTACAGGTCATTGAGGGAAACCAAGGCAGGAACCTGAGTTCTTTGAGGCAGGAGCTCAAGGAGGCAGCTTGAAGCAGAGATCAACAAAGGAATGGTACTTACTGGCTTGCTCTCAACTACCTGTCTTATGCAGCACATGGTCCACCTGCCTAAGGATGGCACTGCCCACAGTGGACTGGGCATGAGACAGGCAGTGTGTGATGCCCAATTTGCTGGGTCAAATAGGACTGCGTTAGCAGAGAGTCAGAAAAGGAGATGACTCATTTGGGGCCCTTGGCTCTGCAGTGGAGCTAGAGTAGCTCTGCTGAGCCCACGGTGGGACATGATTTTTACAAAGTAAAAGAGGTTCTATCTAGTACACCTGAATGATTTAGAGTAGGATGTGAATTGGACCCATGGAATGCTAAAGCAATAAAGAGCAGATGGGAAAAAATTAAAAATAAAATTAAAAAAACAGACAAAGGAGCCTTTCTGGGTCACTCAAAAGCACACATGACCAAGATTTGTGTGGAGCTGGAGTTCCTAGGGAAGAAATTGAGAGAAAGCCAAAACCAGTGCTTATGTCCTAAAGGCTTTTAATCCTGAACAGCAGTTCATAGAAGGATAAATGATAAAAAGATTATGCTTCCTTGAAGCCGGACAGTTATCACCCCAGTGGATCCATGTACAACATGATCCTGCTCCCGGGGGCCCCGCTGTCCTGAGCAGCTGGAGGCAGCCCCACCAAGCTTGTTTGGGGTGAGGAGATACATGGCAGTCTCATATCAGTATTCCCAGATAGAAAAGTGATATAACTCCTGGAGAATGCCTGTGAATTGTGGAGAGCTAGCTAAAGTATCCATGCAGCTGTATCCACCATTGGTCTTTAAAAAAAATACACACACACACACAACACATATACAGTTGTTGTCATCATCTTGGTGTTCTATTTTGTTTTGTTTTGCTTTGCTTTGAGACAGGGTCTCACTATGTAGCCCAGGCTGTCCTGGAACTCACCATGTACACCAGGCTGGCCTCAAATTTATAGAAGCCACCTGATCCCGCCTCCTGAGTGCTGGAATTAAAGGCATGTGCCACTGTGCCTGGCTGAAGCTAATTATGTCTGAGATCAATTGTCACTTGCTTTGAATGGACAGCTGTGGGCCTTCAGGGATTCTGCTAAGCATCTGTAGAAAGATGTAGTCACAAAGATGATAGATACATTGATAACATCTAAGTGGTTTACAGATTTAGGAAAGCATCAGAAAGAGTGAAATCACATCTCATGCAGCGAAAATGGGAAATCAGTTCAGACAGAGTGCAAGGACCCCAGCACAGCTATGAAATTCTTGGGAATCTTATTTTGGTGGGTAAGATGCATACAACACCCAACAAGGTAAATGAGAAAATCCTACGATAGCCTCTTTCAATAAAGATGAACTATACAGTCTACTGAACAAGAATTTTTGTCAATAGTCCACCTTGGACGTAGACTTGGTGTGCTACACTATCATAAAATCAAGAAAGAATGCCTGCTGGTGCAATAGTGGCAAGACTATTATAAACACAACTAATTACTTTCTGACTGGACTTAAGGCCGGCTCAACGGGAGGAAGTTCGTGTCTAGTACCATGAGTCTATTTAAAGAGCCATGATTAGGGAGGTCACAGATTCTAGTGAGGGAACTATTGCTGTTTTGTTTTGTTAAATATATATGATGTGCCTGTCAATTACCTTCTAAATATTTGTCAGCCTGGAAGCCAAAGAAGCTTCTTTTTGCTGTGAGTGATGGTTACTGTAGAGACTCATAACTACTCAAAGTGCTGAGAATAAGTGACTGCTGGATTCTCAGGCCTAAATAGAATACCCATACAACCCTCTCTAAGACCCAGGGAACATTATGGGGGAGGGGGCAGAATTTAAGAGCTAGAAGAAGAGGTGGAGTGTTGTTGAACTCTGACACGGCATCTTGAAACTGTGTCAGCCATAATTGCCCACCTGCAACCCTCACACCTTTGAACCCATTAACATTACCTCAAGAAGAAATGGAAGGAAGCACTAGCCAGGTCACAGGAGGCCCACCAGGTGACTCACAGGCTGTCCATGAAGCAAAAATGAACACATGAGGCCGTGCTTCTCTCTGAAGACTTAATGGTTAGTGATTGCTCTGGGGAGGGGCAATTTTCTTCAGTGGTTATAAGAGCAAAAGTTATGTTTTAAGTTTTAATTACTGTGCCTAAGAGATCTACAGAACAAGGACATAACTTCCTGGAGTGCTAGGTGGGGCTGTTCAAGTGAGGTACAGAAAGACATAATCCTGTGATTTCATCTGCCCAAGAACAGATAACCTCCTGGAATGTTGGATTAGCAATACCAAGATCCCATTTAGTTGTCCTGTATGCACCAGATGTACTTGGTCACTTGTAGGTGGGAGATAACCCAGACAGGAAGTATGTCAGAATAGATGCTTGCCACTGATTGGACCTGGTGGGAAGTAGCCTCACATGTTCTGCCTTTTTAAGCACCTGTGGCACGTGACTCAGTGCCATTCTGTGGGAACTCTGGAGGTGACTCCGTGGGTATCTCAGAATGGACCTGGTCAGAGTTCATCATCCTGGCCAATATTTAATTAATTTAATTAAAGCTTGCTTCAAATTTGATTCAATTGTGGTAATCTTATTCTTGACCAGAGTTGGGATTTACATGGTAAAGTCACAAGTAGTTTGCCTACACTTCTATAGGTAACCCCGGTTTAAACTCATTCTCACCAACTCAGACTCAGTAGAATTGTTTCTTTGGTCATCACTGGTGCCCTGTCTGGAATGAACAGATGTTTGTTCATGTCTTCCCTGGAAAAAATAACACACTATGTATTGAAATATCTGCACTGCACACTGCAACCAATAAATATGCACAATTGTCAAATGTCAATTAAACGCATTTTGGGAGCCAACAAAATGGCTCACTGGGTAAAAGTGCATAGCCTTTGCCATGCAAGCCTGACAAACCTAAGTTTGCCCCCCAAATCTTATGATGGAAGGAAAGAACCGACTCCTGAAAGTTGCCTTCCAGTTGACAGATGAGTAGCATAGAATGCATGTGCCCACACAGATGATGCACAGACATATAATAATGATAAACTTTTTTTATTTTGTATGTTTGGGGCTGAGAAGACGGCTCAACTATTAAGAGTGCTTGCTGCTTTTGCAGAGGACACAGGTTTGATACCCAGCATTCACATGGTAGCTCACATCTGTAACTACAGTCCCAGGGGGGAGTCTGATGCCCACTTCTGGCTTCTGTGGGCACTGGGCATGCAAATGGCACGCATACATACATGCAGGCAAACACCCATATATACAAAATAAAAATAAATACATACATATATATATATATATATATATATATATATATATATATATATAGTGAGCTAGGCATAGTGACCCATACCTTTTGTTTTGTTTTTTTGAGACAGGGTTTCTCTGTTGTAACTCTGGCTGTCCTGGAACTCACTCTGTAGACCAGGCTGGCCTTGAACTCATAGAGATCCACCTGCCTCTGCCTCCACCACCTCCCCGCTTGTGATCCACACCTTTAATTCCAGCGTTTGTGAAGCAGAGGTAGGTGGATCTCTATGAGTTCAAGGCCAACCTGGTCTACATAGAGAATTCCATGACAGCCAGGGCTTCATAGTGAGATCCTGTCTCAAAAATAATAATAGCAAAAAAACAACAACAATATTTTAAAGAAAAGAACAATTAAACTAGACCTAGTGACTCAGGCCTGTGAATAAAACAGAAAGAAAGTAATCTTGGACCAACAGGAACAAGTGTTTCAGTCCATGAGTACCCCAGCACGCCTCAGCTGGAGAGTCGTTCTCTGCTCAACTGGTTCCCGTTTTTATGTGTTTATATTGTTAGTTTGTTGGTTTTCTGTGTGTTTTGTTTTGATTTTTAAATAATAAGGTCATAAAAATGATTCTGCAGAGCAGAAGGAAAAAAAGGATAATTGACTTGATTAATGTGTGAACTGTCCTTCTGCTGGGGAAAAACTACACCATAAGCCAAACAAGAATTGTTAATGGTGAAGTAAACTGTTCTAATTAATGTAGAACCCGAAGGAGGAGGAGAAGTGAGGAGAGAAAAAGCCACAGAGGCTGGTGATTAAAAATAAGAAGTAAATAAATAAATGGCAGGGCCTGGTGGCTCATGCCTGTAATCCCAGCACTCAGGAGGCGGAGTCAGGTGGAACTCTATGAGTTCAAGACTAACCTGGTCTACATAGGGAATTCCAGACTTTCTTTCAAGAAGGGAAAAAAGAAAAAAAGCACCAGAGGATTTGATAAGGATAAGATGCTCATTGGCATTTCTGGGTGTGAAAGAAATGGATAGGAACAGAAGCGTGTGCACCTTCATAACTGTGTGCCTATGTGTTGCTGAGAAAGAAACCAAGGAATACAATCAGGCAAGCGCTCTACCACTGACCTACACCACCAATCCCAAGAAGGAATTTTTGGGAAGCCCAGAGTAGAAATGGACCCTGTTGAATATGCCCATACCAGACAGAAATGACTTAATTAAAGTCCTTTCTAGTTCGTGTTGGTGCCAGGCTGTATTTCTGAGGAAATTCTGTGGAAATGATGTGCATTACAGTTGCTTTTGACATTCTCTGTTGGCAAATCCTTTAATATACCTGTAAATGGGTCTTAGAACATTGAAAATAAAATAAAATCATCTGTATGCTACAATATGACATAATAGTGATCAAAATTTGTTTTCTTCTATGTGTTACTAGGGATGAGCCTAGACCTCGCCAGTGCTGAGAAATGCTCTACTACTGAGCTGCCTCCCTGGGCTGGTGGGTTTTCATCAGTTTGACATGAACTAGATCACCTGGGAGGAGGGAATGTCAACTTCCACCCCTGGAGTTACCCATCTGTGAGCACAGGCTCCTGTGTGTGCACGGTGCACGCATTGCGCTAATCAACCGCTGTGCTTCTCCAGTTAGCCTGTCCTTTGTCAATCAAATTTCCTAAGTCCCAGACCTAAGATGGGTATAGTGAGAAAGACTGTCCTTTTTCACTCACACACTATGTGTCAGGGATGGGACAGGATGGGCAGGAAAGAGTTGGCCAAAGCCCCCAAAGGGCATAAGAGAAGGCACTCATAAAAAGACCCTGCCCTCTGCAGACAAGGGAATATGTCCTCAGGCTGCCAGGAGACTAGGATCAAACTGGACTCACCTTACCCTGTAGCCCTCTCGGTGCCTCAGCCCATAGACCCAGCCCAAGGCAGGGAGGAAATAGGTTGGGAAAAGAGACCAAGATACATAATTGGAGGTGGTGGCAGGTATGGGAGCACAACCAAGGAAGACAGGAGACCTGTCCCCAGGCTACCACTGGGCCTGCCTTGCCTGTTTACCTACCAACCAGGCTGATGTTGCCACTCAGCCCACAGCGTGCCCCAGGCATGGACCTGCTGCTGCTGCTGCTGCTGCTGCTGCTGCTGCTGCTGCTGCTGCAACCACTTGAATTGTTCACCCTGATTTGGGGGGGTGGGGCTAGCACAGGTCACAGTGCTGCCCACAGGCTGCAAGCACAACATCCCATGGCCAAGGGCAGAGCAATGTGCAACAGTCTGGAGCCCAAGCGAATCCTGCCCCCGAATGTGCTGCCACACCTTGAATTCACCCTGATTCTGAGCAACAACAGGATATCTGAGCTGAATAATGTTTCATTTCCTGGGTTGAGACTCCTCAAAAGACTTCTGTGATCTGAACTACTACTGGAAAATAGGTTGATGTCTGTGGTCCATGTCCCCAACAGAGTCCATGTGGATGTCCATGATCTGTGCTGCCGCAGAAAACCATGTTGATGTCTGAGGTCTATCCTGCCACCAGCAGCTATGGGCGGGAGAGCTTCTGTTGCAGTGATATCGACCACTGCAGATTCATGGCTGAGAATAAGAGACATTGAAGGCTTCTGTGCCAACCCCCACCCCCCAAAAAAAGGGAAACAATCCAGATGTGAAGCTATTGAAGAAAGTCCTCAATAATTGCAATAAAGATGCTGAGGTGTAGCTCTTCACACGTGATGCCTTCTGGTGAGGGTAGGGGGGAAAGGAGTCGCTTTTCTCTAAGGCTCTGCCCACTGCATCTGAACTTGATCCATTGAGTATACGGCAGACTCACAACCATAATTGGCAGCCAAGGATCAACCCAGAGGTTCAGAGGCTGTTCCTTCTACCATGGAGAAATCAGGCTTGAATAATGGAGAGTGTCTTCCTTGTTGTTGAACCTGCGTATCTGACACCCATTCCAATAATGCCTGCCCAAATAAGAAAGCAAAAAGCTCGTGTTGGGGTAAATTATACATATTCATATAGAAAAGAGCATTTCTGAGCATGCTCAGTTTAAATTGCTGAAAAGATTGCAACTGAGTAGGATTGCAATGAGAAAGGTTTATTCCAAGACACCTGAAAACAGCAAGTCAGAATAACTCAGGGATTTAGACTACTTCCTTACACACTTCTGATATGGTTTGAATCTGAAACGTCCCCTACAGGCTCTTGTTTTAAACACTTGTTCCCTACCTGGCAATGATGTTTAGAGGTTGTGGAGCGTTAGGAGGTGTGGCCTAGTGGTGGAAGTGGTTCCCTAGGTGTCCTTTTCCTGCTGGTGTGAGAAAACACCTTGACAAAAGTAACTTAAAGGAGAATGTGTTTACTCTGATGGATGAAGGGCACGGTCCATCAGGGTGGGGAAGTCAAGGCTGCAGGAGCTCAAAGCAGCTGATCACGCCACATCTGAAATACAGAACAGTAATGAGAGCATATTTCTATGCTTAACTCCCTTTGTGCACTTTGATTGTCTAGGATCCCAGACAGGAAATGGAGCCATCCTCAGTGGGAGGACCTTCCCAACAAAATTAACATGACCAAGATAATTCCCCATCTCCCAGATGATTCTAAATTCTGTCAGGTTGGCAATCAACACTATCCAACACCCTAGGACTAGGTCTATGGTTCCCAGTCTGCTGTGATAGGAACAGCATTTGCTACATGCTCACATGACCATGAATACTTGGATCTAGTGCACCAGTGCCTTTCCTGTCTTGATGGATCTTCCAAACCATGGCCCCAAATAAAGCTCTCTTCCCTGAAGTTGCCTCAGTCAGGTACTGTGATCACAACAATGCAAAAACCAGCATAGGTCCCTGACCAAAAGAACCTGCCTAAAGCTAACAACATTGTGATGAGTGTCTTGAGGCATCCCTGGACAGGGCGGGTGGTGTGAGGCTCCTCCAGATCAAAGAATGGGCTTGCCTTCCTTTAAAAAGCCTCAAATGGGGTTCATATGCACCTCTAATCAGGCAAGGGTCCACCCACCTCTAACCCGAAAACCCTCTGTTCTCTGGCAACTCTCAAATATCCATGTTCCTCTTGGACTTGCCAGGTGCTGTGGCGCATGCCTTTAATCCCAGAGCTAGGATGCAGAAGCAGGTGATCTCTATGAATTCTGGGACAGCCAGAGCTAGATAGTAAGTTCCAGGTCATCTTGGGCTACATAGTGAGTTCCAGAACAGCCAGACCTGTCTCAAAACAAGCAAACAACAGATTCTGCTTGAAGAAAGCATGATGAGGTGCTGGAGAGATGGATCAGTGACTAAGAGCACTGGCTTGCTCTTCCACAGGAAGGAATTTGAGTCCCAACACATAGTAACTCACAATCATCTGCAATTCCAGTTGCAGGGGATCTGATTCTGCCTTCTGATCTCTGCAGGCACCCTGTACATACATGGTATATATACATGCATGAAGGAAAAATACTCATACAATATTTTTTAATGAACTGAAAGTTTTTATTTTAGTTCTTATTTTGTGTGTTTAGGTGTTTTGTCTGCACATATGTCTGTGTAACACATGTGTGCGTGCAATACCCTTGGAGGCCAGAAGAGGGCATCAGATACTCTGAAACTACAAACCTGGCTGGGCGGGCGGTGGTCGGGCAGGTCTTTAATCCCAGCACTCCGGAGACAGAAGCAGGTGGATGGATCTCTGAGTTCCCGGACAGCCAGAGTTACAACAGAGAAACACTGTCTCAAAAGAAAAGAAAAGAAGAGAAGAGAAGAGAAGAGAAGAGAAGAGAAGAGAAGAGAAGAGAAGAGAAGAGAAGAGAAGAGAAGAGAAGAGAAGAGAAGAGAAGAGAAGAGAAGAGAAGATAAGATCTAACCTGGAGCCAGCTCTCCAGCACCAAGAACTGAGAGTTTAAATCAGAAATGGACGGGTGGAAAGATGGACAGTTGGACAAGACAGATAAGATTATACTAGACTTCAGGTCGGAGACAGCGTGTGCTAGTCTCTTTCAGAGGCTATAACCACACTTGCTCCTGACATCCGAAGCATTTCTGAACCTCTGCGGGAGACACCAGGCCCCAACTAGAATGTCCTTTAAAAGAAACCTGGATGCTTTCCCTGGGACAGATGAACTTCCCAGCAAATTTGCAGCACAGCCTGCGGCTGCAGCTGGAGGTGAGTGAGGAATCCTGTTCTCAAAGCCCTTTAATTAACTGTGCTCCATCCCAGCAGGAAGCAAAACTGCCTAAGGACCCGGACCTGCTCCTTTCCCTGGCACTCTGGGAGCTACAGAAAGAAGCCCCCACCACCACCACCCCCTGCTCAATACCGGCTGGGAACTCTATCCTCCCGGTCCTGAGTAAGGGCTTTGAGAGCGGTTTCTATCCAGGCCCCGTCCTGTTTACGCGGGTGAATTTCCATTAGGAGGGAGGAGAGAGGTATAAACAGGCATTTATAAAGTCCAAAGCAGTTCCCTGGGCTTGGCCGATCCCCAGAAAGTTGTAGAAAGGCCCTAACCTTCCTGATCCCGGAGCTGCAAGCTCAGGCCGGTTTCCTGGCCCACAGCTAGCTCTGCACCCCCGCCGGGCTCCGAGCGGCCGAGGCCTACACTCCTACTCTTTTACTACATTCTTGGAAGCTGCCAGGCTCTGTCAAATCAAAATTAGCCTCCAAGGTTAATTTTTAGGCTGAACCTCTTTCCTTCTGGTTTTCCTTCTCCCTAAGAACATCCTTGGAGTTGTACGTAGTGGTTTTATGCCTGAGGTCCCAGTACTTGGAAGACTAAGACACGAGGACCATGAGTTTAGGACAGCCTGGGCTACATAGCAAGACTGTGTTGTTTAAATAAATAAATAAATAAATAAATAAATAAATAAATAAATAAATAAATAAATAAATAAATAAATAAAGCCATGTTATCAAGCTCTGGGATTGATTAAGAGACCCTGCCTCAGTGAATACGGCGGAAGGGTGATCAAGGATGACATCAAACCCAGGCCACCACATGCACATGGACACACTTACATGCACACCCAAACACATGTGCCAACGTGCAAAAATATGCATACACATGACACATGCATTCGTGAAAGTAGAAAAAGAGAAGAATGATTTATATGTTAGAGTAGTAGTTTTAGTTTGTTCACGAGAAAGACCATAGGTCCTCAGTCTTTAATTAGGAGTCTGTGTGAGTTGAGGTCACACAGCTGGGGTTCAGGTCTGGTGTCTGCAGACAGGCATGATGGCACATGCCTGTAATTCCAACACTCAGAGGGCAAGTTCCAGAAAACACATGCTCACACACACACATACATACTGCACACACACACACATACACATCACACACACACCACACATAATACACACACATATACACACCACACATACATGCATACACAAACATATAATACACATACACACTCACACACACACAAGTACCTCTTAGCCATACTCAGGGAAGTTCTTAAATTTTCTCACCTATAAAATACAGATGGTTGTGCTGCTTAGACTAATATGATCCCCGTAGGGGGTTCAATGTGATGCCTGGCACAAAGGGAAGGCTCTCTCCTGTTCCACAGAATGACACCCACCCTTCCTTGACAATCCTGTAATCCTGTCTTTAAAATGTGTTGTGTCATCATTTATTTGCAAACATGTCTGTTTGATTTCAAATGAAAATGCTTTGGGGTTGCTTTAAAAACAAAACGCATTCAGGGGAAAATAAGAAAGGCTGACAGACACGTTGTTAGTAAACAGCAAAATATTTTTGAAGGCTAGCTGTAGATAGCTCAGATGCTAGAGGGTTCAAATTGACAGACTTTTGATAGCAGAAGACACGCTAGCAGGAAGATATTTCAGGGGATTTAATAACCAGAAACGAGTCTCTCTCCTTCCCTCCCTCCAGCGCTCAGCACTCCACTTGCTGTGAGCCCAAGGCCTTGTTACCGACCATTCATGGAATCCCTGTCCAATCCCGATCATTCCCATAATTCATTAATGATACTGCAAGTTAAATACTAAATTATTCGTGCAAACAATGTGAAGAGAGCCAAATGCAAAAGCTTCCATCAGGGATGCTGGCTGTTCAGTCAGCTGTTGAAAAAAGGGAGAGAGATTAGGACCAAACCAAGATCCACAATCCCCATCAGTGTCGTGGCTACAGAGCCGCTAGATTCTGGGAAAGGGAGGTAGACACAATGGCCAGACAGTCACAGCCCAGAAGCAGATAGTCTGGACCAGAAGAGTCAATCTACATGTTTTTCTCTTTCCAGAAGCTGTGGGAAAGGCCCTAGAGGAATGAAGCAATCTTTTGTCTTCTTTGCTGGACTCTGGAAAAACAGAATTACATCAAGCCAAACCCTCATCTGCCTAAGGCCTGAGAGCAAGGCCTGCCGAAGGTCAGTCACATCGTAAGCAAGGAAGCAAAGGTCTCAACCTCCAAGGATAGCTCCTCAGGGGTGGGGCCTCATGGGCCAAAGCCAGCTCCAGGGATGAGGTGTAGGTCTGTTCAAGAAAGAGGGTCAGCTCTTCAGCTCAGGGGCTCCTTCCTTCATTGAGGCTTCCTTGCCATCTGCTGCCTCAGTGTCAGGTTCCACCTTCAGCTCTCCTCCCTTGGGGTGATCTCCAGGTTCCTGGGACTCCTCTACCACCTCAGTACCCTTGCAGGAATGGCATCCCATCTCACGGGGACACAGAGGGCCTGGTACTCTCGGACCTATCGGAAGGTGTGAGGTTCATGCAATGGATGGAGCCTCAGAAGCCAGAGCTAAATAAATAACCCTTCCCCAGAACACTGTTGCAAAGAGAGCTGGCATGGTTTCTATGGCCACAAGGAGACACCCCTGGCCACCACTGTGGGGTAGGCAGGACTTGGAACAGTGCCCTTGCAGCCAACCTTGTTAATTCAGCTCTGTGCCCCACGCTAAGCCCCACTACCTTGGTTTTAATTTCCTTACAGATCACCCACCACCACCTAGCTACAGGTAAACACCAGCCTACACCTCCACGGACAGAGAAAGCAGTTACCATGCATCAAGCTGTGCCCCCCCCACCTTGTCCCAGGGGCAGTCCCAGGCCTCACAGATGCCCTGCTTGGAGGCCAGTCAAGCTATCCTGGAATGTCTGTTTCCGTGGACTCCCAGGGTTACTGCATATAATTGAAAGAACGAGAAGACACTGGGGCTCTGTGCCAAGTCTAGTTCACATTCCTCATCTGGTTTACGACCTGACATGTAGTTTCTATTATTCAATGATCATTTCACAGAATGGAGACATAGAGGCACGGCAAGATCGAATAGTCTATCTGAGACGGTTACTAATGACCACCAACCAACTGAGCTGGGAGTCAAACCCAGGTCATCTTTATTTTAATAAAGAGCCTCTATATGTGGTCAGGCCAGGGCTGACCACAAACTCACAACCCTCCCAGCGCAGCCTCCCCAGGGCTGAGGTGACAGGTGAGCACCACCACCACAGCGACTACCTCTCTTCAGCTCTTTGCTAGATATACATTTTAAAGTCCCCGCCAGACCCTCTTCACACATTGTCACAGATGTTTCGGGCTGAGTAGGCTGTCATTGACTAGTTGGTTGGCTTGCTTGCTTGTTTTTTTTTGTTTGTTTGTTTGCTTGGTTGGTTGGCTGGTTTGTTTCGTGGTTCTGAGGATGGAAGCCTCACCCTCTTGCACCATAGGTAAAAACTCCTAGTGCTGAGCAACACCCCGCCTCCCAGCTTCTCAATGCACATTTAATCTAGGATGTGCAACATTATTTATTAAGTGTGGAATCTCCTAAACTGGCTCATGTGTTTGAATACCCAGTCCCCAGCTGATGACACTGTTAGGGGGATACAGGGCTTCCTGAGAAGACATAGGCTACTTAGGAGGCAGGCCCTATGTTGAGTGCCACCCTGCTTCCATTCCTGTAGATGGGAATATTAATATCTCAGACGGGTCTCAATAAGAGAACAGAGGCAATTCTCCAAGATGCAAGTCTGGATGGCCCAGGCAAAAAGATCTAGCCTCTGATGGACTGGCCCAGAGCATGAGGCCTCCAGGTAATTTACTGAGGCAAAGCACTACCCAGCAATACAAAGGTCTTAAATGCTTAATGAATAGAATTTCCATAGTGCATCAACCCTCCAACTTTAGTTGGCCAACCTGATGCTGTTTTACAGGCGAATTCAAGACCCTAGGCAAAGTATTCCCTGTCCGGTGCTTAGGCTGTGGGAGGAGACCATGGAAGGCTCCTCCAGCAATGACAAGTGGGTGCTTTCCACATAAAGATCTCAGTGGGCAAAGGTAAATCTGAACAATTGCTCCATCCATGGGTAAGTGCATAAACAGTTGGGACTCCAAGCTAGCATTCTTCCTACATTCAAGAAAACTGCAGCCCGTCCACACCGTGAGACACAGTAATTCCTTGCTTCAGTATGTTGCTTGGGTCAAGTATTTTGTCACCAGCGATAAGAAAAGTAGCTACCACAGATCGGTAGAGGGTTTCAAAGCTATGGATGAGGTTAGCATGCAGGCATTTCCCGAGGGAAGCCCTGTAGGCCGTGGATTATGTCAGGAGTTCAGGATGTCCGTGCTCTGCAGTCTATTACTGATTTATTTTTTGCCTTGCCTTCCCTTCCTAACTCTCAAAAGGGCATCATCATTCTTTAATTTTTTTTTAGAGATTTGTTTATTTTTATTTAATATATAGGAGTGTTTGGCCTACATGTATGATGTACCACGGGCAGCCTGGAGCTGGAGTTGTGAATGGTTGTGAGCCACACTGAGGGTAGCTGGGAACTGAACTTTCACCCTCTGCAGGGGCAGTAAGCACTTCTAACCATTGAGCCAATCCTCCAGCCTCAGGGCTTCATTCTTCTGACCCGACTCCTAGGATGCTGGAAGGAACATCAAGCAAGTCTGTGAAGAAGTTTTTCAGAGTCGCACAGAACCTGCTGTGAATCTTTGCTGACTCCCTGTTCAGCCACCAAGGGGTTCTTCAATGTTAGTGCATTTATGGAGGGCAGGTATGTGCTCCCCTTGGACACCTTACAGAAACCCTCTGAGTACTCCTCGCAACCCCATAGTCCTGTGAGAAAGAGTTACTAATCCTCCTCTAGAGTCAAAATCAAGTCCATAGTAGTCGGGTCAGGTGTTCCAAGTTTGAGGTCATGAACTTGAGCAGCCAGCTCATGATACAAGTCTTTCTCCAAAGCCCACCGTCTACCTCTCCTCCCAGGCCTTTCGGCCTCTGTCAGTCAATAGCTTTCTACCTTTCTGGGCCTGGGCTTTCAGTGATCTTAAAGGATGTGGCAAAGTTCTTCTGTGAGTCACCTTGCTTTGAGTCGACTTCTTGGCAGCTTGGCAGAGTGACAGGAAGATACTATGATGTCCTTGCTTACATCTGCTGTATACATGTCAAAAGAGACTTTAGGAGTGACAGGCTAAAGGAGGGAACTCTGCTTAAGGCAAACCTTCACTTGAAAATTAGGATCCCGGGCCAATAAACTTCTCCAAATTAATTGTACTGAACACAGGTGTAAGAAGCAGGCAGTGTAGATTCTAGAAGCAGGAGAAAATCACTCACTCAGATAAGGCTTTGTGTGTTTAGATGTCAGGAAGGCAGGCAGAATAGATAGAGGGCCCTTGGCCAAGTGAGCAGGGAAAGAAATCTTGGCTTGCCTGGTTACTTGGGACCGTTTATATCGTCTATAGGTCAAGTACTAAAATAGCTTTCATTCAAAAGTTTTTGAGAAGCTCATGACAGTAGCACTATAAATGAGGAATAAGATTTGCATCATGTGCCACATCGAATCTCTACCTCAACTTCCAGACATAGATTTGACTCTGATGGAGACTGTCATTTGCCAATCTGTTAGCTGGCTTGACTCTGGGGACACTGCCAAACAACCAGCCATTAAGTTGGGCCAAGCCAAAGGTGGATGGGATATGAGCAGGACACATTCAGCCTTAACCTGCTTCCTAGCCAGGAGTAGTGGTACATGTCTCTAATCCAGCACTCAGGAAGCTATGACAAAAGGATTTTGAGTTCCAGATCAGACTGGGCTACATAGTGAGAGTCTATTCTGGAAACCCAAGGGCCAGGCTTGTATCTCAGTGCTAACATGCTTTCTTGCCCAGTATATGCTGGACTTTGTCCTCAGTGATGAAGAAAAGGTAGAGGAGGAAAAAGAGCCGATTGTGGTTTCTAGACTATTTGGTGTTAACAGGAAAGGTTATACATAAATAGGGTGCGGTGGCCCTGGTGGTTAGGTGTGATGGCTTTTAAGTCAAGGTTTCCACATAAACAGTCTTTGTTGGCTTCATCCACAGCAGCTGTTAACTGACTAACTCCCCTTATCTCTTCCCCCTCATTTTTCCAGCCTTCATAATAAATTTAAGACATCTTAGAAATTTTCTTTTATCAATATCTTCAACACATATATGGGGGTGGGGGAGCGGGTATTGACAGGCCATACTCTGAACCCTGGATATTGACCTGGACAGTGTCCACTGTCCTAGCAAGTATTTAATAAAGCTTACTTCAAACTTGACTGGAAAGAAAGAAAGGAGGAAAGAAGATAAAGGTGGGGGGAGGAAAGAAGGAAGGAAGGAAGGAAGGAAGGAAATTTACTGACAATATCATATTGGGATAAGGCTGTAGATATAACCAATCCTATACTGCTAGTAACCCAAAGTGCTAAGGCACTTGAGAAATTCTTGAGCAGTTTTTTTTATAAGCACACAGTAACCCCAGGGTATGTATCTGCATTGCTGGCTGGCTGACCACCACATATGCTGCAGAGAGGCGCTTACATAACATGCATGGACCTTCTCATGGTTCTGGAAGATGAGGGGCGTGGTCATGGTACCAGCACCTCTGGTTTATCATGAGAGCTCTCTTCCTACATTTACGAACACCTCTTCTCCATCCGCAAGTGCTCTCATGCTCTCTAGAAGAGGCAGGTGTCTTCTCTACATATAGCCCCAGCTGCCTTGGAACTCAGTATGTAGACCAGGCTTATCCCAAAGTATCGAGGACCCTCCTCCCTCTGTCTCTGTCGTACTGGGATTATAGGAATGCATGACTATGTGTAAATCCCAAATCGGTTGAGAAAAAACAAACAAACAAAAAAACATTGCTACAAAGTTTGATTGAATTTTAAGCAAGATTTTGTAGCCATTGATTCAGGTTCAAAGCTGTTTATTCTTTGACTAATTCAATCCCTGGGTCCTATTTCTGGAGCCCTGGAGTGTTTCAGCCTCCTTACAATCTAATCCTGAATCTAGACCTGGAAGCCTTCAACCTAAGTCTCCATACAATCTAAAGAGTTTAAGCCTCTGAGATTTACTGCTGACTGAGCCACTCTGACTAACTCCTTCTGAACTCAGAGCTGTACTGATCAGCTCACTCACTGTACTGGCTCAAACTCTTCTCTGAGCTGCTGGTTCCAACTGACCTTCTGAGCTGGCTGTTTCTGACTGAACTCTTCTGACTCTGACTGACCTGTCTCTGCTCAGCTTAACTGACACACTCTTCCCATCTGATACTGACTTCTTCTGCCTAACTGCCTCTGTGTCCCTGCCTCAGACTTCTCAGACTACTTCAGACTGCCTCTTTGCTTCTTTGTGTCTTATCCTCTGTGTCTTACCTCATCCTGCTCAGATTGAACTGAGAGCCTGCTTTTCTATTGTGAGAGTTGGGTGAGTCCTCAACCTGACTCACTCTGCCAACTCTTCCTCTAATTCGCCACCTTTTACTCTGACTCATCTCAGACACCACTTCCTGTCTGACACTGACTCCTTCTGAGCTCTGCTTTCTGTCTCCCAAGTGCTGGGGATTAAAGGCATGTACCAACACTGCCTTCTGAATACTGGGATTAAAGGTATGTACTAATATTCTTTCTACATTCCATCTGAACCACACAGGCCTCTAAATGTGATCCCTTCATACAGACCTCTGGACATGATCCCTTCATATAGACCCTTGAATCTGATCCCTTCCTAGCTATCACACAGGCCTTTCAATGTGATCCTTTCTCAGAACAACCATGTTGCTTGATTAAATGATTAAATATTCCTCTACATGCTTTTAATACTGGCCAGTAATGGTGGAAGCTAGCCAGGACCACATAGAAGTCCCCACTGGAATCCCTCCATGATGGCCAGGACCACATGGAGGTTCCCCTTGGTATCCCTTCATGATGATCAGGACCACATGAAGATCTCCCTGGGACTACTCCATGATGGCCATGAGCTGTAGCTTGCGGGTACCTTTTTTTAAGGCAGTTCTCATGAAGCTATGTGTTTCCACCAGGCCCAATCAGGGGTTAGCACACATCTTGATGTATTTCCTACCTGGGCATCTCCTGCCTACATGTTTCCTTTCTTGATATTTCCTATCTCCTGGATAGCTCCTTCCTATATCCAATCAGGGCAAGCATATACTCTGTGTCACTAATTAAATTTGGATCCAGTCTTACAGGTCTCCTTGGCCTGGGTAACCCTTTCAAATCTAACAAGGAAGCAAAGTATTACTTAATATTGGGACTTAATAGTCATTGAATTAGTGGCACCCAGATGGAAATTTATCTATGTACTTAAAGTATTAATGATGGAAGGACTAACAGTAATTAGCAGAAACAAAAAAGTTAAAGGCCCTATGATGGATTACATCAGTTAGAACCATCTAAGTTAATGAATCTATCTGTTGTTGATAGATCTAGCTTTATTTGGCTTTTAAATAAGTACCCCTCCTGGTATGCCAATAGGAATTACAGGCAGTCATTATGTCCGCAATGTCAGGAAGTTTTGTTTTAACTAGAAGTTCCAGCCTGAGGAAATGGGATGTCATATTCTCTTCTGGAATGCTTCCTATTGAAACTAGGACATTGTAGTCAGGGGCCCCAGGAAGGCTGGTAAATTAGTCAAAAGCTGGGGAGTTCAGGCAATAGGGTATTCATCAAAACCATCTGGTTTATTGATCCAGCTGAGGAGACAGGAGCAATCACATTGGTTGAACTGATCTATATCAGTTCTCAGCAAGTTCAGGGCTCTAAGCTGTCTGGAGCAGTCTGTAGTCCTTAACTGATTTCTGGCTGGTGTCGGTCAGCTGAGTGGAAATCTGCTGAAACATATATACTAGAGACAGAAGTTAAAGTTTTGGAAACTTAAAGGAAAATCTTCCATTTGAATCTTTTAGGGCCATAGTTCTGGCAGCTGGGAAAGGGAAGAATTTCCAAGGAGAGAGAGAGAAATCATACTCTCAGGAGTAAGCAGGTGGGAGACTTCAGTTGTATTTATCTAGAGTCTGTTTGGCCTGTGGGAGGTGGATCCAAATCCTGTGACTCCTTGGATTCCCTGAAGCTTTCATGAATTTTTAGTTTACCAAAGGAAATAAAAGTTAGCATTACTATTGTTTGTAATCCATACTGAAATCCACATTGTAGAGAAAACAATTAATACATGTCTGTACAGCTGGAGTAGACTCACACAAGTCATAGCAAAAGCTATGGTTTTGGGCTAAAAAGCATAAACATTTTTGTCTGTTTAGAAAGCTGAATATATAAACTGGACTGAAATGTATTAGCCCAGTAAGCATCTTTAATTCTACATTTAGAAGAAAACCAAAGGAAATCTATAAATCCTGGGCTTGTGGCTGATGGTAGTAGTACCAGCTTATTAGAACTTTATAAAAACATTTACCCAGAACTCTTAAAACTCTGAACCTTTGAAATTTTAGTACCTTAATATCTTTAGAACTTGTGTCTATATATCTTAAATTATCTTTTTAGACCCATAGAACTTGCATAGACTTTTTATCTAATCATCTCCCAGAGGCATGAGTAGTTATTTTCAAGAGCAGTCATTGCATAGCAAGTTTTTGTAAAAACTTACACCTGATACCTGTTTATCCTTAAATATGAGGTCTGTCAGTAAGGCAAACCTATTTGCCTTTTTAGCAGGAGCTCCAGGAGCTCTATGAATTGCACTAATAAGGTAGCAATAAACCTCGTGGGGGAGAGTTGTCTGGCTGGTTGTCTGTTGCTGTTAGATAAACAAGCTAGTTAGCCATGGACACCATCAGAGATCTGAGAAGAATAAAGTATATCAGTAAGTATAGTCCAATTAACCTATGTGTCAGTTAAAATGACAGAGGCTTATCCATACCTAGACAGGTGAACCCCCCACGGTGTCCACGCTCTCTATGGCCTCATTGGGGGATAGAGGTCCCAAGGTAATGCCAGTCTTCAGTTGCCAAGGCAGAAGGTATTTTTCCGTGGAAAAGGATTTAGAAGGACAGGCCCCTATTCTGTCCAGCCAAAGCATGTGATCCATTCTCCAATAAAAATTAAGGTAACGTAAAAAGTAGGTAACATCTCAGAACATAATGAACTCATTAACAAAGCCAAATGATATGGAATTATCCATAGGAAATGATAATCAGAACAACAAAAAAAAAAAAACAGAGAAAAGCACCTGGTCCTTCCTGTCCTGAGCAAGGACCGAGGTCTCTCATATACACCAGGAGCTGGTGCTCCAGAGTCAGCCTGAGCCACACAGTTACTTCAGAATCACAAATTTTAGTTTCTTCACTGTGAGCATGAGAAATGTAGCGGTGCCTACTGTGTAGAATTATTGTGAGGGTTAGGTACACTCGGCAGTCAGAGTCCTCGGTGTCTAGTATATTATAAAGATATTGGGGCTGAGCTGAGGCAGCAGTGGTGGTGCACGCCTTTCGTCCCAGCACTTGAGAGGCAGAGGCAGACGGATCTTTGTGAGTTCAAGGACAGCCTGGTCCACAGAGTGAGTTCCAGGACAGGCCAGAGTTATAACACAGAAACCCTGTCTCAAGAAAACAAAAAACAAAAAAACTGAGACTGGAAAGATGGCTCAGCAGTTAGGAACACTTGTTGCTCTTCCAGAGGACCCAAGTTTTGTTCCCAACACCCACATCGGATGGCCCATGGTCTCCTATAACTAAATCCAGCCGGAGGGATCACAAGTTCTCCTTTGACCTCTGAGGGCACCCACACAAATGTGGCATAGGTTCACACAGAAACACACATACACATGTGAGAAATGTTTTGTTTTTGTTGGTTTACCAAAGGTTGTAAGCCCAACTGATGTGTGTCCATAGTTTCTGACCCCCCTCTTCCCCCTGCCTGATCAGCCAGTCTCATATCAGATTGTAGAGTTGTGGCCAATGGGATGATTAGCAGTCACGACCTCCATCAGGAATGAAAGACAGAGGCCATCTTGGCTGATCGTGCTCACTAGCTGTGTTTGGGTCCTGACGCATCCGTCCTTTTTACAAAAAGAAGCTGCCTTACTGAATCACTCCATTTGTTCATGTGTGATACAGACATGGATAAAAATTAAACCTTCCTAAAAGTTATTATTATTACTGTTTAGTGTTTTGGGGATTTTCGTTTTCTGACAAGGCTTCTGGTAGGTCAAGAGACTCCCTCATCTTCCTTCATCGTCTCCCTAGGGTTGGGATTAGAGGCATGAGGCACCTTGCCCGGCCCTATTCTTACTACTGTTGACATGACTTCCACCTCTCGACATGTGCCACCCCTCTAAAGAGACCACAGCCTAAGAGGAAACACATTTGTTGATAGCTGCAGTTTCCAAAACATTGTGGTTAACAGCCTAGGAAAACGCTAGGAGAGCTTTCAGGGGAAAGTCCTAGGTGCTCTGACCTCATTAGATCGCGCCAGGCATCAGCCTCCCTCCCAGACTGAGGCTGTAATCTAGGACTTTGCCCAGGCACGCACAGGACACAGTGGAGAGGAGAGAGCTGTTGTAGGGACTAAGCCTGGCAGTGGTGGTGACTCAGAGACCTTTGAAAGTGAAAGAATGGGTATTCACGTGACAGCTGGTCCTCACCAAAGCTGTCAGCACTTCTCTGACTTGTTCACCTTAACCATGGCCCTACACTGCAAGGAGCAAGCTGGGACTGGCCTACCTATGACACACCTGCCCCTTGCCCATCTAGGTATTGCCCACAGGTCTCTCCTTCCGCCCGCCTCTGCCTTTGATGTTCCCTTTGACCAGATTACGCCAGGGCAGAGTCCATCCGCAGATGAAGGAGGCACTTACACACATCACAGGGCGTGGTGACAGGATGCATGGCTGAGACTGCTTTTCGAGATCACCTCAGATTTCCACTGGTGACAGTGTCACCAAATGTCACAGGGATATGTGCCAGTATTAATGGAGTTTTCCATATAACTTAGCAGCTCGAGTATCTACTGTCTGTCCCTTCTGCCTCTGGGGTCCTGTAAATAGGTATTATTTTATAAATACTGTACCGACATTGAAGAACTCAATTGTATCATGCCGTGTGTGTGTGTGTGTGTGTGTGTGTGTGTACTTTTAAAGTCTGTTAACATGGGGCAGGTATGTAGCTCAGAGGTAGAGTACTTGCCTAACATGCTTGAGCCCCTGGGGTCTATTCTCAGCACAATAAAGTGTTCATATATTCCATTAAATGTAAATTGGAAAAAGGTTTTTTAAAAATAATGGTTTTGTAAATTCTCTAAAGCTGGGCATGGTGGTGCACACCTTTAATCTCAGGACTTAAGTTCAAGGCCAGTTTGGTCTGTCATAAAATTTCAGTTCAGCCAAGAGCTACAAAGTAAGACCCAGTATCAAAATAAATAGATAGATAGATAGATAGATAGATAGATAGATAGGTAGATAGATATAGATGATATATATATATATATATATGCACAATATATTACATATAATATATTTACAATATATAATATATGATTATATATATAATTATATATGTTGTATACAATATTATATTTGTGTGTGTATGTATATTTTTTTCTGAAGAACTTCAAATAATATATTGTGATCATACTCACTGCTTAACTCTTCTCAGATCTTACCCATCCAACTTCCTGTTGGCTCTCTCTCTCTCTCTCTCTCTCTCTCTCTCTCTCTCTCTCTCTCTCTCTCTCTCTCTCTCTCCCCCTCCCCAATTTGCGTGTTGACCAGCTTTTCTTGGGTGCAGAGCCTGCACAAAGGTATGGTCTATATACTAAGGGGTCAAAACGTTTAAAGAAAACTGACTTTCCCTCTCCCAGTAGCTGTCAAATGCCAGCAGTTCCACAGCTAGGTGTGTGACTTCATGCCCACCTTCCCATTCCAATGTGGGATTTTTATCTGGTTCCTACTCGCTCAGATTGTGCATGCTGTGAGTTCATGTGTGTTCCAGAAGGCAGAGATTTTTATGTTGTTCTTTTGTGGATCCCTTGTTTGTTCAAGTGTCTGGTGTAATAGATGATGCTCAGTTAATATTCGTTTAAAGAAGAAATAAACGAGACACAAGGGCATTAAATAATCCACCATTTTAAAAATTATATACTTATTGAGTGTGTGGCAAGTACCTATGCTCACTGAGCCATTTCTGAGGCTGGCCTGGAACTTACTATGTAAACCAGGCAGGCCAAGAACTCTGCCTGCCTCTGTCTCCGGGGTACAACCAACTGCCACCACTTAAATCCTTGTTTTTTGCTAAATCCACTATAAAAATAGTTCCCCCACTGTTCACCGTGTCTTCATTAGAAGAAAATACTGAGAACCGCTGGAAAAGGACAGGCCTGGATCCCCTCAGCTCTGCAAATTGGGGTAATACGACTTCCGTGGACAGTGCACTTCATTTAGTGTCATCTGATCTTAATTATCAGCTAATTAGTTCTCAGCCTGGAGCTGTTCTCCCTCCAACTAGGGAGACATTTGGAAATCCGAAGGGGTGTTTTGGCGTCGCAGTGATGGAGGGGGTGGCTGCTGGCACGTAAGGAATCAGGGATGCTACGTGACCTCCAGGACCAACCAAAGACATGCTGATGAGCCTCCCGGAGAAACACCACCTGGGTGGCCAGTTCCCAAGGGTTCTAATTGTGTCTCCCAGACTCCACCCCCGCACTGGCACCAACCGGGTGTTTTATTCAGGTCATTCTAAGGTAATGGAAGGATCAAGAAACAAGGGCAAGGGTAGAAGATGACCGGAAGGGTTGCTGATAGAGACAAGTTTCCCGGGGCTTGAAATAAACCCAGTCCTGGGCACCTTCTGGTGCTCCCAGCGTGTTTAAAGGAGAAGCCGTGCGTCGCTAGGACGTACTGAAAGCTGGTTGTGGAAAGGAAAGATCCCCGAGCCCTGCCAGGAAAATCCCAGGGTGGATCTCAGGTCAGAGGCCCAGGCATGACAGCTCCTCCACGCCTCCGAGAAAAAGTACAGCAAATTCAGTTCCCCGCGCTCCCCAAAGGGTGAAGGTGGTCTGGCCCAGGCCGGATCTGCACCCCCGGACTCCGCCGTGTTGGAAGCCGCCCACGTGGGAAGGCCCAGCTGCATTTCCGCCCTGCACTGCGCTCGCACCTCCCAGCCCCGGCCCGCGTTAGCGCCCCGCAGCCACTAGGTGGCGCCTGCGCTCTAGTGGGCGCCTATGTGGCGCCGGCGAGGGAGACAGATGGAACCAGAGTCCTAGGGTTCCGGGGACTGGAGGACAGCGCCGGCAGCCAAGGTAGGATTCCTCGGGCGTGTCCCTAGAATGTCTGAGGCTGGGGTGGGATGGCGGCCGCAGAGCTCCGCTTGCGGTCTGCATTGATGACGAGCGAGGACAGAGCGGCCACATGTGCTGTTGCCTCAAGAGGACCTGGAGCCCCGCAGTCCCAGGACTGGGCCTAAGCTGAGCAGAGCCCCAGGTCCCCGGCGCGCACCCACACATCCTCCGCGAGCTGGGCCTCTGGACGGCACGCCCAGCCCCCACACAGCAAGTCCCCAACACAGAAAGGAGGTACTGCTGTCCTAGGGGCGCCCCCAGCCTGAGCTGAGGGGTGAGTAAGGTCCCAGCACTTCTCAAACTTGGGCATTCATTGGCTGTTGGTGAAGGAACAGAAAGACATGCTGCTGTCTGGGTTCCGTGCCCCCACCCCCACCCCCACCCCGAAACCCAGATGTAATTGGTTTGAGTTAGACGTGGGGATCTGGATATTAAAAACTTCCCAGGGGATTCCAGCTGGCAGCCAGATTTGAGGGCCCTGTGACCGAAGGAGTTAGAGAAGAGCCGAGGGTGCCTATTACCAGCCCAGAAGGCTTCTCCTCTTCCCTCTCCTCCCCTCTTCCCTTTTCAGCCAGCAATTACCTCTGCCTTTGGGCTGTCAAACTCAGTGTGACAAGCCAACGCTCCGCCCCAAAGGGTGGAACTTAGAAGTGCCAGAGAAAAGAAAGCCTATCTCCTACCATGAGAAAGGGCTCCCCAAGTCGGTAGGAGGAGAGAGGGACACCCCCCCAACACCTTAATCCCAGACAAGTGCAGGAGCTGATCCCGGCTGCCCTTATCTTTCTGAGAAATGGAACCAATTAGACCAGAAAGAACCTTTGTATCTATTAAAAAATGGCCTCAAGTATCTTATGTAACAGCCAAGTGTTACCACCAAGAGCCTGGAGTCTCCAGAGCCATGTTTATAACCTTAGATAACTCACTGAAACACCTTCACCTTCAGTTTCCACATCTGTAAAATGGGTACAGCAGTATAACCCTCTTAAGAGTTGTTGTGGGAACTAGCCTGAGAGCCTGTGTTTACAAAGGATTCTATGTCAGGCACTGAGCATCCTGTGCCTGAACCTCCACCACGATCCACAGGATAGTAGGTGCTGTATAAAGAAGTACCCCATCTGATAGCTGAGGTACTACCATAGATACCCCACTCTGGTGTCCAAAAAGCTGGGGCTCAGAGATGCCAAAGGACTTGCAGAAGGTTATCAACATAATCAGAGGCAGATTCAGGGCTAGGGGTGTGGCTTGTTGACGGAGTGCTTGCCAACATACATGAGACCCTAGGTTCTTTACATGAGGGGCGCACACACACACACACCTACAAGAAGCAGATCCTGTATTTATATCCTGGGCAGCCTGACTCTAGCCCATGTATAAAGGGAAGTTCGGTGCTGAGGAGTGTGGGGACAAGCACCTAGCCCAGGGGTGGAGCCATGGTGTGTCTCCATATATCTGTCCCTTATTCTCATGGTCATGAGCAAAGCCCTTCCACTAAAGTTTCTCAATCCCTCAATGGAAGTATAATCATTATCCAGCACTGACTGTGTGCCAGCAGGTTTCCCAACACGAACAGTAAAATGTGGGCAAGACTGGGACAAACCAGCCCTCGGAGAACTCACACCCACCAATGAGAAAAGCTAGAAGAAGCTCACCGGTTGTACATTATCTGAACAGGCTCAAAGCCTTGCTAAATCAGATTGGGTCCCCCAAAATCAGTATTCCTGGTATTTTCACAGTCATATATAAACTTTTCAGAGCATCAAAAAAATGTTGTCACCCGATGCTCCTGTCCTGAGCTGAGGTCCAGCAAGGACCTCTGTCATCTCGTTTCAGCTTTGGATCTGCAGACAATCACTGGCTTATGATGCCTCAACTTCTGGTTTTCTGGCTTTTCTATAGATACATAAGCCACATGCAATTTGTGCGAGGTGAACTTTACTTCAGTTTCGATCTTGGTCTTTCCCCAGACCAGCAGTTTGCAGAAGGTTCCTTTCTTGTTATGCAGGGCAGCAGCAATGAGCTGCATCTCTCAGGCAGCCATGCAGTCAGAAGGGGAAACACCTACAGGCTCCAGCGTGCCGTGTTACTGAGTTGGTGTGCTGAACAGTTTGGGTGCATGCAATGTACCTCTGATCTATAATGTCTTCAGCTTTCAATCGGTTTGTGGGTATTGCGGTCCATCATAAGTAGAGGTTATTTGTGTAAACTAATATCTGTTCTATGGACTACTTAGTGTCAAAATTTCTTGTGTATGCTTATAATACTTTTCCTTGGTGACTTGTCTGATTACAATGGTCCCTGATCCTAGTGCTAAAGTGATGCCGCAAAACACAAGAAGTCAGGTATGTGTTTTGTTAAAGAATTCATGTTGAAAAAAAAAAAAAATCTTCCTTCAGACAAGGATTACAGTGCTGTTGGCAGAGTCCAATGCTAAGGAAATAACATATTACATATGATCTCTTTAGAGCTAGAAAGGTAACCTAATTGTAGACTTAGCATGTACAAGGGCCTGGGTTCCATCTGCAGCACCAAATACACCCAGGTCTTTAAACAGATACATATAGAGCAAGGACCTGTACTGATCTCAGGTGGGGGTAAACTTAGAGATAAGGTATCCTAGATAGAAAGTCAAATGTGTAACAGTCTGGAAATGGTCAAGATCAGGGTAAGGTTAGAGACTTCTGCTGACCCAAAGGGCAGGGATTCTGGTGGTCAGAAGGAGCAGAGCTAAGCTAAAATATGTTGATGGGAACCTGGGCCAGGTGGCACTGTGTTTGGTGGCCAGATCTTATTTCATCCGATTAGCACAGTAATCTTGGCAGGCTGGCTGGTCAGGATCATTTCCACCTTTGACAGATGACAGAATCAATGTTCTATGCCATTAAAAGGATTACTCACTGAGTGTGAAGGCACATGTCTTTAATCCTAACACTCAGGAGGCAGAAACAGGTGGATCTCTGTGAGTCTGAGGTCAGCACGCTCTATATAGTAAATTCCAGGACAGCCAGGACTACATAGAGATCCTGCCTCTAAATAAATAAATAGAAGTACTCAAAAATCCCTGGGTTTAGGATTTATGACTGTAATCCTTAGCCTTGGGAGGCAAAGGTAAGAAGCTTGCAAGTTCAAGGACAGCCTGAACTACTTACAGAATTCCAGACAAGCCTGAACTATAGAGATATCATTTTTTTTAAAAAGTTACTCTGATGGTAAATGGATGTGCATTCGTGCATGCGCGCATGTACACACACACACACACACAAACACCAGTGCCTCACTTCCCCCCACACCATACACACCAGTGCCTCACCCCTACCCTCCAGCCTGTGTTATATAGTGTTCAGAAGACTCTGAGTTAGCTTTCAGAACACTACTGGGGGTTTTGGTTTGACTGGGGTAGGCATCAATGACAAAGCGGTGGAGAAATCACCGAGCATGAATGCAGGAAACTCAAATAGTTTTAAAATAAAAATATTCCTGATATAAAGATTTCAGTACCTCGTTGCAAGACTCTGGGATGGCTGGCTCAGAGATAGGGAACACTGGCACACAGATGTACCAACAAGAAAGGAGAAACTGTGATTTGAGATGTCCCTGAACTGACTAGACTTGGTGTTCAGCAACCCCATCCATGACTAACCAGGCCTGCGTCTTCCCTTTGTCCCTGATTATGAATCAGGGATCAGGCAAACTTTTCCATGAAGGTCTTGACCTTGGTGAACCATATAACTCTAGTCGCAGTTACCCAGGTCTGCTACTTGGTTGAAAGTCGACACAGAGGGTGGGTGAAGAAATGAGTCTAGCTGTGTTCCAGGAAAGCTTACAGTCAGTGGAGTTTGGTTTTTGTATAACTGAAAAGAAGGGGGCGGGGGGGGGGGGGTCTAGGCATAGTGGCTCATACCTGTAATCTTTGTACCCAAGGAAGCTGACACTGGAGGATCTTACAAGTTCAAGGCCAGCCTGGACTTGATCTAAAAAAGAAAAACCCAAAGCAAATATATTTGTGTGTGTGTGTGTGTGTGTGTGTGTGTGTGTGTGTGTGTTGTTAGGAACAAATTCAGGGTCTTACCTGTGCTAAACAAGCCCTCTGCCGCTGCCACTGAGCCACCAATGTCCCCAAACTCGTGTTCCCCCCTCCCCCACCCCCGCCCCCCCATCACCAGATACACTGTGTTATCCATGCTGGCCCAAAATCCTGGGGTCAGGTGACCTTCCTGTCTCAGCTTCCTAAGCAGCAGGAACCATAAGCTTGTGCCACATACCTGGCTGGCTTCCTGGAGATTTTGAATGCATCTTAAAGTGTCACCCTTTCAACTTTTTTTTTTAACTTTTGATAAAGTAAAGATCCTTCTTAGCTCGAAGGCTGTACAAGGATGGACAGGGTGCAGATATGTGCCAGGGACACTTTGCAGGCTCGTGATCCTGACTTTAGGACCAGAAGGATCTGAGGGTCAGACGGAAGTGGCCCTTGAAGAGACAAGGTAGCCTAGGGTGTTTCCCGTGGAGTCTGCCACTGGCTCTGGGTTGCTGCGAAACCATCCTGTCTGACACATCTGGCTGAGCAGCTGCTAGACACGCTTATGGCCAGAAAATGACCTATGACAGAAGGAAGTGGGAGGCACCAGAGCCTCTGGGTGCTCTGGGGAGGAGGAACAAGACAGCCACAAAACAGGCTACACAGGATGTCTGGCGTAGCCTTCTAGGGGTGCTTCTCATTGGCTGAGTATCTTGATTTGGATGACACCAGAGACGGTGATCAGGCTGGGAAGGGCTTTCCCCATCTACAGTTGGCAACCTCAGGCCACCACCTCCCCTACAGGCACAGATGTTCCACCACACCAGCCTTTCATTTCCTCGACTTACCAGACTTTTCTTTCTGACTGCAGCCAGTTAGTACAAGGCTCAGGGAAGTGCTAGAATGTTCTAGCGCCTCATACATATTGAGCAAGAGCTTATGCTCCCAGCCCTCTAGAATGCCTCTGTGACACTTGGCTTCTCTCCTTTTAAATTGAAAGACTATATTCTTCCAGTTGAGTGTTTTAACAGACAAGAGTAAATATGGTTATTGAGTAACATTTTGAAGTCCTCACAATTCTGCACAATCCCCAGTACCTAAGCAAAAAAAAAAAAAAAAAAAAAAAAAAGTAACCGAGATAGTGTCCTCCCCTTCCAACCCAGGATGCCTCAAACTCAGACAAGATCAGCCAGCCTAGGCTAGGTGTAGAAATTCTGTTTCAAGAACAACAGTAACAACTGGATCCTGCAAAAGCAACAACTTAAAAACATTTTTTCATGTTTAATGTTATAATCACCATCCATACAGGTCAAGCGTTACTGGTTTGTAAGTGTGGAAACAATACAAAGTTTCCTTTGAAATAAATTAGTAGGAGTGAACTCTGACCTGAAGACTAGAGTGCACATGCTCAGAACCCACTCAGGAGTCTGGTAGAGGTTCGGCCTGCTGTCGGTGACACACACCTTTAGTTTCAACACTCAAGAGGCAGAGGCAGGAGGATCTCTGTGAGTTTGAGGCCCACCTGGTTTACATAGCCAGTTCCTGGCCAGTCAAGGCTACATAGTGATACCCAGTCTCAAAACAGAGGAGCTGGGCAGGCCTAGTGACCTGCTAAAATACAGTGTTCTGGGGACAGAGACCTGATCACCGGAATAAGCTGACTAACTGGAGTCAGCAGCAAACTCGTGTTTAAGCATCAATAAATAAAGCAGGCAGTGTTCCAGGAAGATACTTGAGGTCAACTTGAGCATGCACATACATATGTAGTATATGTACATGCATGGGCTCCCACACACAGGTGTCATCCACAAGTGAACATGCATATACACACATACACTTGAATCCAATTAATAAATTAATCAATTGGAATTGGGGAATGGTGGTTATACCTCTAATCTCCATATCTAGGAGGCAGAAACAGAAAGAATGAGTTCAAGACCATCTAGGCTATATTAAGACAGCCAACACCCTGTCTCAAAATGAAGAGAGTAAAAAGAGGGATTGGAGAGATAGCTTAGTGGTTAAGAACACTGTCTGCTCTTCCAGAGAACTCAAGGTCAATTCCCAGTACCCACAGGCAGCTCACAACCATCTGTAACTCCAGTTCCAGGGGATCTGATACCTTCTTCCAACATCTATAAGTACCAGTCAATTACATGGTACACATACATACATGTAGGCAAAAATGCTCATATGCATAAAATAAATAATTTTTTTAAAAAACATTTAAAAGATAGGTGGTATAAGAATTTACCAGGGGTGGTGATGCTTACCCTTAACCCCAGTACTCAGGAGGCAGAGGCAGGCAATCTCTGTGTATTTGGAGCCAGCAAACCTTGATCTACAAAGCAAAGACAGCCAGGGCTGTTACATAGAGAAACCCTGTAGAGAGAGAGAAAGAGAGAAAGGAGAAGGAGAATTTAATAAACTAATAAAGCTTCTGTCTGTGGGGCACTTGCTCTGGGTTCAGTGCTGTTTAAAAATATAAAACATGTAATTGTATATAATTGTGTGAGCGCTGGGGATAGAACCCTGGGCCTTGTGCAGCATACTAAGCAAGTGCTCTCTCTAAGAACCCATATCCCCAGACTTTGATAGTCTCCTTCCTCTTCCTCTTCTTCTTTGTCATCATTGTTTTCTGTTTGTTTCTTTGTTTTGAGGCGAGGTCTCACTATGTAGACCAGGTTAGCCACGGAGGGCCACTTGCCCCTGCCTCCTGAGTACTGGGAGTGAAGATATTTGCCACCACATCAGGCCCAGTCTTTTTCTTTCTTTCTTTTTTTTTTTTTTTAGACAAAGTCCCACTGGATAAGCCCAGATTGGCCTCAGACTCAGTCCTCTTGCTTCATTCTTCCAAGTGCTGGGATTCCAGGCGTGTATCCCCTCACCTGGCTATTTCCTTAATTGTCACATAGTAATTGAGTGTGTTTACGGGATGTGGTGTGCTCTTCCAGTACTGTTTTACAGAATATGAGGATTAAATGTCTATGCAAGTACTTACCATTTCTTTGCGATCTACATCGTAAGTTCCAGGTCAGTCTGGGCTGCACGTCGAGACCTTGTCTGAAAAACGATCCAGTGGTTAAGAGCCCTTACTGTTCTTTTAGATCACTGGAGCTGTGATCCCAGCACCCAAGCCATGTGGCTTCTCACAACTGCTTCTAGTTCTACCTCCGAGGAGATCTGACGCTTCTGGCCCCCAACAGCACCTGAACTCAAATGCATATATACGCAATTAAAATATTAAAAATAAATTAGAAGCAAACAAAACAAACAAACAAAAAAAAATATGTCCCCTGTGCAACTGTATTCCTGCACCCACTCAACCTTCTCTCTGCCTCTGCCTGCAATCCCCCCGCCCTTCCCAACCTCCGGTAACCACCATTTTACACCCTACTTCTGTAAGATTAACATTTTGGAGTTTTTTTAGCTCCCATATACGAGTGAGAACATGTAATATTTGTCTTCCAGTATCTGACTCATTTCACGTAACATCCTCCAGGCTCATCCACGTCGTCATAAGTAGTAAATTAATTTCAACAAGGTCTCCTGGAGCCCAGAGTGGCCTTGATTGTATTACAGCCCAGATCCCTCTCAAGAACAGGCATCACGGATGTATCCCACCACACCCAGCAATTAGCAAGATTTTATTCTTTTTTTGTGGCTGACTAATACTCTATTATGTATATATATATATATATATACATACCACATTTTCTTTCCTGTTTTTATTTTGTGTGTATGCCACACTTTATTCATGCTCTTATTCACTGGTGAAATCCTGGGTTGACTCCTTCCTGTGGCTACCATGAATACTTTGGTGATTAGCATGAGAGCGCAGATTCCCTTCCTGACACCCAATTTCCATTTGTCTGGATAATCACTCAGTAGCAGGGTTACTGGATCGGTTGCTAAGTCTATGCGCAGTCTTCCTATTGTTTCTCAGAGTGACTGCACCGCACTGCTTTACGTTCCCACCAGCGGCGGAAGCGTTTCCCTTTCTCTGCATCCATGCTGGCCACTCTTCTAAACACGTTGTGTGTATAATTCAATTCATCCTTACTGCAGCCACCTGAGTTGAAGACTGGTCAAGTTAGATACTGTTGTTAGTCCGGTTCACTTCTGAGAAAAGTAGGTGAAGGGAGGAACTTGCTTGGAGATAGAGTGAGTGAGGGACAGGCTGGGGATGAACTCGGGTGGTCTTGCTCCAGAACTGACGGTTAAAAGCTGTCATACCCCACCCCGACGCTGCTGCCCTCCTGTTGAGGATTAAAAATAGGCCCTCATACGTGCCAGGCAAGCACTCCACCAGTGGATTATTATTAATCTATGCTAACTGGTTTTTAAACATTTCCTAAGACCTTGAGGCAGGTCTCGAACTTGGAATTCTCCTGCTTCCCCAGCTGCTGAGATTACAGCATTAGGCCACCAGGCCCAGTTTCAAACCTAGGGCCTCTGAAAGGCTTGAAGTGTTCTCTCCTGAGCACCATCGCCAGCCTGGGACTGTGCTCTGAACAAGAGTACCACGCTGCTTTGCACGAAGGTGACGAAAAGAAAGGGAAGTGGGAAATGATACTTGAATAACCGAAGCAAAGTATGATTTTTTAAAAAAGGTTCCTCCTTTCTCTCCCTTCTTGCCCTCTGGGTGCCTGGCCACAGGGAGGACTGGCTCTCCTCTCCCCTTCCTTTCACCTCCCCACCAATCAACTCCCTCCTCTCTTGCAACTGAAACAACAGCAAAAAAAGCTACCCCTTTATTAAAAATTCAAATTAAATTCTGACTTGTTTTTCGAAACAAGGTCTCATTATATAACCCTGCCGGGCCCAGATCTCCCGATGTAGACAAGGGTGGCCTCAGACTCACAGGGCTCTGTTTATCTCCAAGTCCCGAGCGCTGGGATTAAAGGACTACACCACCATTCCTGGCTTCACGTTTTCATCTTTACCTTCATGTTTAGCATCGTTGTGTAGGTGAGGTGGTGATAGCGGCGGGGTATATGTGGAGGTCAGAGGACAGTTGGCCCCCTCCTTCCACCCTGTGACCGGAGGCTCCAACGCCACTTGTCAGGTTTGCATGGTGAGTGCTGAGGAAAAGGGCTAAGCTGTCTCGCGCGCCCCTTTTCTTCTTGTCTTTTTGTTGTGTTTTGTTCGAGACAGTGTTTCTCTGTGGAGACCTGGCTGTCCTGGAACTTGCTCTGTAGACCAGGCTGCCCTCCAACTCACAGAGATCCTCCTGCCTCTGCCTCTGCTGGGATTAAAGGAGTGCACCACCACCACCCGTCTCTTCTTGGCTTTTTCGAGACAGGTGTTCACACTATGGCCCAGACAAGGCTTTGGCCTTGAGGTGATAGTCCTATAGCCTCTGCTGTCCAAGCGCTAGGATCACAAGTGTCTGCCAGCAGGCAGGCAAGTCCTCTATTCACACACACACACACACACACACACACACACACACACACACACACACACTCTATATCTGCTACCTCTTGGCTATTGTGCTTTCTCCTGGAACCTCCAAGAATAATCTCTCACCTTTCCATCACAACAGTCCTGATTGACACAGGGTTCTCCCGGGTCTTTACTGCAGGAGCTTGAATGCTGCCATTTCCTTCTGTTTGTTCTGTCCTTCATCCCTGGCAGCTTCCCCCAAGCACAGGGCCTCCTGCTTCCTTATTCTTTTCTCCTAAATGTACAATGTTGGTTTTGATATTGATTCGTTCTCTCTTCCAGGTGTCCCACCATTTATTCTGGGTCAGGGCAGATGACTATGGCTGAGTGATCAATATAGAGGACTCACTGCTTAGTCAAGTCAAAGGGTAGGCGAAGCTAGGGAGCAGCACCTGCCTGTCACGTGTAAGGCTCTGACTTCAGTCCCCCAGCACACTCTTCACCTTACAAAAGGAGAGAGTCATGCTTACCTATGAAGGAGAAATCCCTCCTGGTCCAAATCACACTGGGCTGGAGGTTGGTGGTCCAGGAGTGGAGATTCTTCTGCTTGCAGATAACCAGACAAAAAGGGATGGACCAATCAAACTCACTGGAGGCTGGTGACAAAGCCAGACCACAAACATTAAGTCACCATGGGAGAGGGAACAGCAAAACAGCCTGAACCCCTCTGTGAACTTGTCAGCACATTCCTTCCCCTGTGGGAAAGTCCGGATGGAAAGGCACATTCTATTTAGAAGGTCGGTGTTCGTGGAATCACACCAAGGTGCGGAAAATAAGTGATTTTATAGCCAGGATAGCCTAAGATATTTGTGTCCTTTAAGGAGAGCCCAGAATTGCAGCTCCTCTGATGTAATTCTGCACCCCTGTGCTTGTGGCAGACATGACTGGTCATTTAACTGGCCAGTTTCCTTCCTGTTGCTCCAGGTACCTACCGACCTGAAGAGCCTATCAAAACAGTATCCTGCATGTGCCAGTGAGGCGGCCCAGGGGTAAAGTCTCTGCAGTGCAAGGGCCTGGGTTCAGATAAAAACCAGACCTATGTGTGTGTGCATGCGTGCCTGTGCATGTTTGTGTGTGTGTATAACTCCAGCGATGTGGATATATGGGTATGCGCCAATCCATGCAGCTAGCTTCAAATTCCAAGTTCAACGATGACACTGTCTCAATAAATAAAGTGGGGAGGGACTGTGAAATGGTTCAGCAGGTAAAAGCCCCTGGACAATCCCAGCCTGATGACCCAAATCCAATCCCTGGAATGCCTGTAAACATGGAAGAAGAGAACTGACTCCACAACATTGTCCTCTGACCTCCATAATGTGCCATGGCACATCCCCCCTGATAATGTTAATAGTAATAATATATATGTGTGTGTGTGTATATATATATTTTTTTAATTATTTTTTTTTTCCAGACAGGATTTCTCTGTTATAACTCTGGCTGTCCTGGAACTCACTCTATAGACCAGACTGGCCTCAAATTCACAAAGATGCAGCTGCCTCTGCCTCCCAAGTGCTGGGATTAAAGGTGTGCACTGCAGTCACCACCACCTGGCTCCATCTTATTTTTTTAATCTTAAAAAAAAAAATTATTACTTGAGCAGTGAGGTTGCATGCCTTTAATCCCAGCACTTGGGAGGCAGAGGCAGCCAGATCTCTGTGAGTTCGAGGACAGCCTGGTCTAGAGTTCCAGGATAGCCAGTGTAGTAGTTCGCTGCTATGGCATCTCACCAAGGAAGACAAAGAAGCATTATCATAGACTCAAACTCTACCAGACCTCAGCAGAGGGAACCCAGTCCTGGCTAGCACCATACTGGACGGTGGAGCCCCAAGCGTGTGCTCAGGTGTTTTGTTGATTCAGAACTTCTCAGATGCTCTACTGATACCAGATGCAGATCATTACCAATTAACATCCCCCACATAAACCCAACACCTGCAGACAGTACAAAATGCCAAGACCCAAGGTAGCCCGTCATCCAACAGTGCATAAAACAATTTCAAACACGACTAAAAATAAACTCCAACAAGCCAGAGTTACTACAGAGAAACCCTGTCTCGGGAAAAAAAAAAAAAAAGGAAGGTAGAGAACAGAGGAGGAAGAAGACAGTCAAGGTGGACCTCTGGCCTCCACAGACACATGCGCAGACAAACACTCCCGAATGCACATGTGTGCACACGCATGAGCATACGCATTCGACACAGAGGAAACAGAGTAAGAGGGGGTGGTAAGGAGAAAGAGAGCAACTTCTGGAAGCTCTGGCCAGACCTCAGAGTTGCCTGTGTTGCTTAATGAAGTTTCCAGAGCTCCATTAGCCTGAACAACATGAGACAACACAGTCTCTCAGAGGCGTCCCTTGGTGCTGGATTTTTTGAGCATCTACCATATTATTTGTGTCTGCCTATTATTTCCACAGCTTTCATTAATACAGCCTGCCTGCTTGATTTCTGTCTTCCCATTGTTAAGTCTTGATTTGATTTCCAGGCCTTGCTTGGCCAGCTTTGTCCCGAGACACATCCTGTCCCATCCTTAAGGACTTTGGCAGATCAGTAACCATGGAGGCTGTACATGTGGCTTCCACTGGCAAATGATACTCTCCTCACATTTTAACCAAATGCATGACTCCCAGCAGCAACTTCTTGCAATCAGGAAGTGCTTTGCTGGCTGGGGATGTAACTCAATTGTTAGGGTGCCTGCCTAGTATGCACAGAGCCCCGGGCTCCATCCCCAACACTGCATAAACCAAGTCTGTAATTCCTGCACTTGGGAGGTGGATGGGAAGGTCACAAGTTCACAGTCATCCCTGGCTATAGTGAGTTTAAGGCCAGCCTGGCCACATGAGACCTTGTCTCAAAAAAAAAGCACTTTAATACAATATACAAGCTTTGTTCTGCAATAGAAATGGCAGCATTGCAGGGGATTGGGTTTTTGTTTTTTTTAAATTTACGTATTTGTTAGCAAGTGAGCACATGTGTATGTATGCAGGCATGTGTGAACCACTCTGTGTATGGAGGTCATAGGACTGCTTTCCAGACTTGGTTCTCCTCCACCCCGACTCCACCCACTCCCACCCCCATCCCCCAGCTTGTTAATCCAGAGACTCTTTCGTTTCTGTTGCTGTAAAGTGTACACTCTAGGCTGTTTCCGGTCTCCACCTTCCACCTCTCAGTAGGACTGGGATTGCAGATGTGAGCCATCTTTTGGTTCTAGTTCCGAGGGTCAAACTCCAGGTCCTCAGACTTGCATGGCAAGTGCTGTCACCGAGCCATCTCACTGGTCCTGGCATGGCAGTTTTCAATTGTTAATATCTGTTACCATTCAGCTATGACCTGAGTGTGATGTACAAGGGCTGCCAGAGAGCACTGAGGCAGGAGAGAGCACTTACTCAACTGACAAATCACTAAGTTGTTTTTGTTTTGTTTTGTTTGTTTTCCAGTGCTAAGGATTGAACCCCGGGGTCTGGGCCCTCAAGCTGCCTAAGTTTGCTGCTTTTGAATATTGCTTTTGCCTCACAAAAAGAGCAAGCATTCTTAGCCATGCATAGTGGTCCTCTCTTATATTCCCAGCCCTTGGGGAGCTGAGGCCTGAGGATCTTGAATCCAAGGTCAGTCTGTCCAGGTATTTTGTCTCAAAATAAAGAACCCGAAATACATAAATAACAGATATTCAAATTCCTATTATTTTGAAGCAAGCCCCTCAGGCTTGCTTCATCCCCTTGGGAAAGCCTAAGGGGATGTTCGGTGGTGGGAATGCAATGCCCTATAAGAGCACTTGCCTAGCTGGGGGCCCTGGCTTCCTTCCCCAGCACTGTATAGAAAGCGCACGCTGCCATGGCTCTTCTTTTTACTCAGAGAACAAAAGAAAAAGCATGTAGAGAATCTGAGCATGTGGAGCTGTGGGGCTTCTAAGCCTCCCTGAGCCCCCTAAGAAGAAAGGTGGTCCCTTAGCCTAGGGGACAGTCCAGTCTAACTAGGGAAGCTGGGTTCTCTCCCTGGGAAGGCTGCTAATGGAAGAGACACTATTCCCAGCCTCAGGGAGTCTGTCTGATAAAGGAGAGCACACGCTTTCCTTGGTGTAACTGCGGTCCCTCTTCCAGTTAGCAGGCAAGGGGGAGGGACTGGCTTCAGCCCCAGCTACACTGAGCCTGCCTGTGCAGGTATATTCAGGGGCAGCTTCTGAAGATGGGTCCAGGAATTTACTTTTTGTTTGTTTCTTTTAAAGATTAATTTTCATTTTTAATTATGCGTAGGTGTGTCTATATCTGCCTGAGGGTGTGTGCATGTGAGTGTACGTGTGGACACAGAAGCATCAGATCCCCTGGAGCTGGAGTTAAGGACAGTTATGAGTCCCCTGATGTGGATGGGTGCCGGAAGCCAAACTATAATCCCCTGGGAGAGCTGCAAGTGTTCTTAACCACTGAGCCATTTCAGCCCCAAATTTGTTTTTAATAGAACACACACACACACACACACACACACACACACACACACACACACACTACTTTGTTACCCTTTTTTGGAAGGATTCCAACACAGTGTTTCTCTGTGTTGCTCTGGCTGATCTGGAACTCACTGTATGGACCAGGCTGGCCTAAAACTCACAGAGATGCCTGCTTGGGATTAAAGGGCGTCTCACCATGCCTGGTTTTATTAGTATTGAGTGTGTGTGTGTGTCCACGCGTGCTTCTGCACATGTGCCTATATGAGTTTATGTGCACTACATTTGTGCGGGAGCCCTCAGAGGCCAGAAGAGGACATCTGATTCCTTGGAATTGGTTATAGCCACTACATGGGTGCTGGCAACCAAACCTGGGTCCTCTGCAAGAGCAGTAAGAGCTGTTAGCCACTGAGCCATCTCTCCAGCTCCCAGAAGACATCTTTGTGGAGTTGGTTCTCTCCTTCCTTTCTACCATGTGGGTCCCAGATACGGAGCTCATGTTTCCAGACTTGGCAGCAAGAACCTTTACGCACTGAGCCATCTCTCTGGACCAGAATTTGTGCATTTTTTTAAGTAGTTTAAATTTACAGAATTGCTACAGTAGTCCAGAGTTATCACATAACCCCAGAGTTCCCTATTTCAACATCTTACATTGCTGATACATTCTTACAATTATCCAACAATGACATCCTGGGTGGTATATTTGTTACAAACCAGTATTATTAATATTTTGTTGTGTGAGTATCCTAGCTAACCCCAAGCCCATATACTGGCTTGTTAGCGTGGTTCTGGAGCCTGAACCCAGGTCTCACACATGCTAGACAACATGCGTTCTCACATGCGTTCTCACACATGCTCTACCACTGAGCTACCTGCCCCATCCCTGCCCTTGGAAAGATTTCTTAAAATGTATTGGTGGTCAAGACCCCTGCAGGGCTGGTCCATACCCCAGATCCACCTCTTGCTGGCTGCCCGTGCTCCTGGGCAAGTTACTTAACTTCGTGAGCCTCAGTTTTCTCAGCTTAAAAGCAGAACCAATATTGACACCTGCCACAGAAGCTTCCTGAGTACCATGCACAGAGCTTCGCCCATATAAGCTTCACTCGTTATTAGTGTTCCTCTGGCCTGCAGATTCCTTCTAGATTTCCTTCTAAGGTAACAAGATTCTCGTGGCAGTGAGTCACCACCTCTCCGGTCACCTCCTCTTCCTTCCCATCCAACATTCTCACCCACCTTCTGCCTCTTATCACATCATACACTGGCAAGCAAATTGCCTTCTCAGTTCACACATGTGCGGTCCTCATTCCCTCAAACCCACCAGAGCCAACCGCTTCTGCTGCGATACTGCTCCAAAGCCAAGCAGCAAGTCAGTCCCTTTCCTCCTTGGGACAGCCAGAGCCACAGACACACTGCTGCCTTGCAGCACTTGTCACCCCAGACCCTGTGACAGCCAGGGCCGCTGACCTCCCTCTGAGCAAGGCTCTTCTCCTCTCTCCTGCCTGCTAGCACTGACCTTCTGATACAGGCTTGTGGGCTTGGTACCTGTGGTAAGCCTTGATGAGACAAAGACCCTGCATCACTTCCATTGATGATGTCTGTATGTAGCTATGAATTTTCTGGTGGTAAAATAGACAAGACACAAAATTTACCATTTTGGCTTCTGTGGAGGTGGCTACTGGGCCTGAACCCAGGGAGTCATCGGTACTAGGTATGTGTTCTATGTTAGAGCTATGCTCCTACCTGTTTGCATTTTTAGTGTTTTCTAATTAGCAGTCACTGGATTCATGATGTTGAACATCTTTTTTCTTTTTTTCCTTTGGTTTGTTGAGAGAAGGTCTCATCTCCGTGCTGGATTACGTGTGTGTACCATGACATTCAGCTTCTGGCATCAAGTATTTTTTTCATGTATTTATTTCCAGTTTGAATAGCTTCTTTGGAGACATAGATGTTCACATCCTTTGCTCCTGTTTTGTGCTGTGTGTGTGTGTGTGTGTGAGAGAGAGAGAGAGAGTGCATGCATGTGTATGTGTTTGTTGTGTGTGTGGTATATAGACGCATGTGTGCATGTGTGTGTGTGCATGTGTGTGTTTGTGTGGTATATAAATGCATGTGTGTGTATGTGTGTGTGTGTGTATGAGTGTTTTGTGCATGCACATATGTGTGTGGTGCATGGGTGCCTGTGTATGGAGAATAAAGGTTGACTTCAGGTATTTTTTCCAATCCTCCACCTTTTCTTTTTTAGATTTATTTATTTATTTATTTTATGTTTATGAGTGTTTTGGCTACCTATGTGTATATATGTATATGTACCACATATAATATACATGTATGTGTATGTATGTATGTGTGTATATATATATACACACATACACACACACACACACACATATATCACACATGCACGCCTGGTGCCCACAGAGGTGAAGAAGGGATTAGATTCCCCAGAACTAGCCTCTGAGAGTTTCCGTTTCCACTCTTAAATTCAGGCCTTTGATAGGTCTGAGCTCACTTCTGTGTGTGACAGCAATCAGGGTCTGGTGTCAGTCTCTGTATGTGGATGTCCAGCAACCCAAATCATTTGTTGGAGAAGCCACCCTCTCTTACGAGTTCTGGTGCCAGGCTGAAGTTGTTTGTGCGAACCGGCAAGGGTTAGTTCCTAAGGCTGCTCTTCTGCCCTATTGGTCTAGCTAGCTTCCTCCACGCCACTACCACGTTGTCCGTAGTACATTTTGAAGTCAGGATACGTATCAGCCTTCCAACCACTTTACTTGATTATTTTAGCCACTTAGTCCTCTGAGATTCATGAATTTTTTTTTTTTTTTTAAATTTTTGCCAGACACTACTGGGGCTGGTACACACTTATTCCAGTACTCAGGAGGCTAAGCCTGGAAGATAGGAGTTAGAGGGCAGCCTAGAAACAAGATTCTGTCTCAAAATGAAAATACAAAGGCATCGATGTGTAGCTCTGTGGTACAGCTCTTCTCTAGCAAGTGCAGGACCCTGGTTTGGAGCCTCAGAACTGCAAAGTAAAGCAAAACATTATGCTTTATGTCTTAATGAGACTCAGTCTGTAGATCACTTTTGAGTTGTATCAGTATCTCAGTATTAAGTCTTCAATGCCTGCGACATGGGGTCTTTCCATTTCCTTCTGATTGGGATGGGGTGAGGTACGTCTGTGATATATCCACAGGTGAGTACGCACGTGTGTTTATGTACACACAGAAACTAAGAGGAGGATGGCAGGTGTCCTGCTCTATCACTAAGTCTGAAAAACTGAAGCAGAGGTGGGCAGAGCTCTTAGTTTGAGACTTGCCTGGTCTATAGAGCTAGTTCCAGGATGGCCAGGGCAACATAGAGAAAAAACAAACAAAAAAACCAAAAAAGAAGGAAGAAAGAAGAGGAGGAGGAGGAGGAGCAGGAGGAGGAAGAAACTGCTGTGTTCAGTGGATCCAATATGTGGTTCCCAGTTACTTAGAAGACTAGGACTTTGAGCCATGAGTTCAAGACCAGCCTGCCTACATAGTAAATCTGTTCTCATTCATGTTTATTCTCTGTCTCTCTGACTTCCTCTCTCTCCTTTCTTTTCTCTCTCCTTCAGTGCTAAGGATAGACTTCTAGGCCTTAGGAATGGATTAAGCAAATGTTTTTCCAGGCCTTCAGGCTTGTCATCAAATGCCTTTATTTGCTGAGCCATCTCCATGGTTCCTTTCCTATCTCTGAAAAAACAAAAAGCCAAATGAACATCAACAACAACAGCAAAACAAACCAGAAATCCCAAGCTTGAGTCCCTTTATAATCTGAGGTTTGATAGTAGGCAACAGTCGCAAGTTTGTCTTCCTGGGATAGGAATGGATAGCATAATATCGCCTCAGGTGTCAGGAACAGGACTGCAAAGTCCTGTTCCTGCTGTAGGCCTAACCAAGACCTCTCCAGCACATGCCACTGAGATCAGTCAGAGCCTGTAAGTCCTCTGGAACTCCCCCCCACCCCACCCCCGGGGCCCCAGCATCACAGAGACCTCCCACCTGCCACAGGAACAGCCCTGGAGAGAGCAGAGGAAGGAGTAAAGCCAGGCTCCCCATGCCACAGCTCTGTCTAGGGGCAGAGTTGAGACACAGAATGCAGCCAGTCCCTGTGCCTGGGAGTAGCCTCTTGTCACTCTCCAGTCTGGGGCTTCGTGACAGCAGACACACTTTCAGTTCTTTTCCAAGCCTTAGGTTTATTTTGCTTCTTGTTTTTTTCAGGCCTGTGGGACACTTCTGTAACACAGGCACACACAGCCTGTTCTGTTCTTCTCTGAATGACCACAGAATTCATGGACTCCAGAGTCTAAGACAGTCTGTCTCTTTTCCTACCTCTTCCTCCCAGGTAAGCCTGTTGTTGTCTTATTCCCAACTGGAAGCCCCCTCTGCCTCAGGGCCAGCTCCCAGGCCCCTTGTTCCACCCCAGCTGCAGCTACTGAAAGTCCCAGCCAACTCCCATTCCTGTTTCCATGGCAACAGAAACACATTTCCCATCCCTGCATTTCCACTTCAAAAAGGAAAGCGATGACAAGTCTCCTGTTCACTCTCCTGCCCGCTCCCTTTCTTTTCTGTCTTTGAGATAGTTTCCCTATGTAGCCGAGGCTGGCCTAGAGCCCACTATGTGGACCAGGTTGGCCTCAGATTGTGGCTTCCCTCCCACCTGGTTTCCTGAGTGCCAAGATTACAGTCATGAGCCACCATAGCTGGCTTTTTATTTCTTTTTGTTGTTGTTGTTATGACACAGTCTCTCTACATAGCCCTGGCTGTCCTGGAACACACCATGTAGATCAGGCTGGTCTTGAACTCACAGAGATCTGCCTGCCCCTGCCTCTGCCTCCCGAGTGCTGCTGGGATTGAAAGCGTGTGCCACCACACCTGGCTCTCCTTCTTTTCTTGTTTGTTTTTTGCGTTTTGAGTCAGGGTTTTACTTTGTACCCCAGTCTGGCCCCGAACTCATGGCAGTTCTCTTAGCTCTACTTCTTGACTATTGTAAATAACGCGGTTGTGAACACCTATACACAAAAATCTCTGGAATTTCTGGGCTGGAGTAGCACTGGCTTGACATGGAATTCATTTCAGGCTGGCCTCAAACTCACCGAGATCTATCTGTTTACCACTACCTCCTGAGTTCTTTCAGTTTTTAAGTCAATGAAGAGTGTCTTTGTGCTTTGCCAGCTCTGCCAGCCCGGAGGAGGGTTAGGGCTTGGGTCACAATGCTCAGATGGTGCTAATTTACAGCACTGGGGCGTCCATTTATTTACCTTCTTCTTGTCTGGAGAAGCCAGGAATTGCCTGGATATATCATTATATCGTCTCTAAAAATGAAAGTGCATGATGCTTAGGTTGTTTGAGCAAAATCAGCTCAGTCCTGGTATTGACTAGTTACAAGTGCTTTTGAAAGAAAAGTGCACAACACCACGCAACAGGGTCTCACACAAGAGGTTTATTGGGGTGGGGCGAGACACGGAGTGTCCGCTTCCGAGTGGGAAAGGAGAGAGAGAGGGGGGAAGGGGGAGAGGGAGAGAGACTACAGAGGAAGAGAGGCAAAGAGAGAGACAGGGTGTGTGGGGGGGAGGACCAGAAAGAGGGGTCCAAAAAGAGGAGAGAGAAGGGACCAAAGAGAGGGAGAGAGAAAGAGAGAGGACCAGGGGGCGGGGCCCAAAGAGGAGGGAGAAAGGCCAAAGAGAAGAAGAGCCCAAAGCTCACTGGGATTATATGGGATTGATGAAGCAGGACAGGTACCTGTCTGGGGGCAGGTACAGGAGTGATACCTGGCCAGAGGGTGGGGAGTGTCAGGAGCATGGGGGATGAGTGAACTCCAGGGAGGGAGCTTTGGCCAATTCGTAACATCTTTGGCTTGAATTAAGCTTACAGACCCTTGCTGTATGGTGAGAAGGGTCTGAGGAAGCCTTTACCTCAGGACATTCCTTGCTGACCTGGCACATCCTTGGTATGTGCACATCCAAAACTTTCTATTACATTTATTATGTATTGTGCGTGTGTGTGTGTGTCCAAGAGCATGCACTCATGTGCAGTAGTGTACATGTGGAAGTCAGAGGACAGCAGACAGGAGCTGCTTGCTTCTTTTCTATTTTGGGGGGTCATTAGTCTTAGCCGCAAGTGTCTTGTGAACCATCTGGTCGACCCAATTCCATTGGCTATGCTTGCCAGCAGACTTATATGCTGTTTCCTATTGAGAGTGTAAAGTGTGGGTCCAAAAGTTGTCCTCCTACTTACACATATGGACCATAACATGTGCCCCTGTGCACATGCATATGTATCATGCACATATACACACACATACACAAACACACACTAATGCTTTTTTTTTTTTTTTTTTTTTTTTTTTTTAAAGAGACAGGGTCTCTCTACATAGCCCTGGAATTTACCATGTAGACCAGACTGGCCTCGAACTCACTGCCTCTACCTCCTGAGTGCTGCAATAAAAGGTGTGCACTACCATGCTGAGCTCTAAATACTTTTTTAAATGGAAAAACCAAAAAGAGCTGGAGAAGATAGCTCAATGGTTAAGAGAACTTGTTGCTCTTGGAGAGAATCCAGGTTCAGTCACCCACGTGGTGGTTCACACCCATCATTATCTCTAGTTCCAGGGGACTAGACATCTTCTTCTGACCTCTGCAGGCACTGTGTGTGCACGTGGTACACATACATACATTCAAGCAAAACACACACATACAATAAAATATGTACATCCAATTATTTTTTTTCAGTGGAACAAAAAAAACACATGAAGAATTAGTACTAAAAAAAATTTTATGGTGAACTTCATTCAGCTCAACCTTTAACACACATAGTAAGGATTCAGTTAGTATTTTTTTGTATTTAATTCATGTCTTCGAATAAAATGTTTCCTCCCGTGATTTCCTCTCCTGGCCTCTGGTCTTGGTTCCTAACAGTAGAGTACTTAAAGCCTTGGAATTTCCTGATGATTGGCATTTGTTATTCTAATGAACTCCCTTCAGTCACACCTCTCATTATGCTAATACACTTAAGGTCAGGCTCCTCCCCTTAGCAGGCCAGTCACTAAAGAGACTGGGAACTTTCTGGAGCGCTTGCCCACCTCTCTCTGGGGAAGGTAGAGGAGTGCTGGCAAGTCAGCCCAGTGAACCTTCTGCTAGGAGGAGAGTCAGAGGACGTGGAGACCTACCTGATCAAGGTGCCAGGCAGCTGGAAGACCCAGAGAAAGGCAAGGTGCCATTCGCTGCGGCACGCCACTTGCCTGGTGCGTCTCTCTCATTCCATTGTGCTGACTTGTGTCCTTTATAATAAATTGGCAAACACAAGTAACATGTTTCCATGAAATCTGTGAGGCAACTTGAAGGTTTGTGGGAACCTTCTGAAAATTTGTCAGAAGTCTGTGTCTTTTCAAAGCCGAATACTGTTCCATTTTGATTTGTATGTATTTAGAGACAGGATCAATACATAGAACAGACTAGCCTCAAACTTGCATTGATCCTCTCTCTGCTCCCCAAGTGCAACAGACTAGCCTCAAACTTGCATTGATCCTCTCTCTGCTCCCCAAGTGCTGGGATTACAGGTCTGTACTGCCATGCCAGCCCTGCTCCATGTCAGAGGTTCTGTGCGTAATTCGATTGATTACATAGTCATTTGTAGATGGGTACTTGGAGTCCTTTTAGTTCTTTGTTTTCTTTTTCTTACAAAAAAAATTTTAAGCCTGGTGGTGGTGGTGCATGCCTTTGATCCCAGCACTTGGGAGGCAGAGGCAGGTGGATCTCTGTGAATTCTAGGCCAGCCTGGTCTACAGAGTTCCAGGACAGCCAGAGTTACAACAGGGAAACCTTGTTTCAGAAAACATTTTATATATATATATATAGATATATATATATAGAGAGAGAGAGAGACAGAGAGAGAGAGAAAGAGTATATATGTTTGTATACACACATATATACACATACATACATATATATACACTATATATATAATTTTATGTGCATGAATATTTTGCCTGCACGTATGTATGTGCATCATGTGCAAACCTAGTGCTCCAGAAGGGCTTTGGATCCCCTCACACTGGAGCTCAAGATAGTTGTAAGCCTTCATGTGGATGCTGGGAATTGAACCTGGGTGCTCTGCAGGAGCCACAAGAGCTCTTCACTGCAGAATTAACTCCCCAGCCCTCTCTTTGTTTCCCTTAGACAGTGTCTTGCTGCGGACTTTGCCTGGGACGTAGTTCTCCTGGGACAACAAGGCCCAGGGTGTGTGAGGAGCTTCTGAAGTACAGGGTCTTTGGGACTGAGTCTTTGTGGGCTCCGATGCCAATTCTAGGTAGCCAGCATCAGAACTGAATTGCATCGTAGGCACCAGCTGGTGTTGGAGAATTGGTTGGCATGGGAAATGCACGTATACACATTTGCTATTAGATGTGGGTTCTGTGGGCAGACACATTTGTGGGGCACATTTTTAGCAAGAAAGCCTTTTTTTAAATTAGCTAACTCATTATTTCTGACCCTACCTATGTCCCTATCGATGTAGATAAGGAAGAGAGACACATGTAAAGTACTGGAATTGGTTATTGGTATAGCACTTTGTTTCTTTAAAAAAAAAAAAACTCTGTGTGTGCACACACACACACACACACACAGGGAAAATAGAGTATGAGTGCACTTCCAAAGGGGAGATAGTGTTTGTCTAAACTTGGGTCTTTGTCTTTACAGCATGCCACCCCACCCACCCCTGCTGTCCAAGCAATGGGGGGCTTTTTAAGTCACTTGTGATGCGCTTTTGAACACGATGTGGGGGAAAGAGCCCCCACAGTCTGTTCAGCTCTCCTCATGAAAAATACAAGCTGGGTTTGACTGAATGACAAAAAGAAATCTGCAGAGCCAGGAAGCGTAGTAAATACCGTGACTCTCTGCAAATGTGCACAGCCCAAACAGCTTTTTCCAGTCTGGAAAAATGAAGAGATTTGTCTGTGCAAAACCAGCCAAGGCTCCGCCCCTCCTCCCTTGCTCCCCGCTCCACCCCCACCTCCTGGCAAGGCCTCCCACCGTGCCCCAGACATTCAGTCATAGATTTCATCCTGTGTGACTTGTAGTTGCCCAGGAAATAACATTTCCCAGACTCTGGGGACATGCACCAGCCACTCCCAGGCAGCTTTCCGGGATATCTGTCAGGGTGGGGTTTGCTAGGCATCTCTGACCTTGGCCAGGGCTGCCTCACAGCATGGTTGTGTGTCAGGTGAAGTGGCTCCAATGTCCTTTCTAAAGTTAATTCCCTGCTCTCTCTTCCTCCTCTCCACCTTCTTCCTGTGGCTTTGAAACAACCTTTATCTCGTTTCCATTTCTATGCATTGGTACTTAAGGGGAAGACTAGCCAATAGTGAGATTGTAAAAGCCTTCACAGGGGGTGAAGGTGGACTGAGAAAGCCCCTAGTGGCCCTGAATGGCATCCAGGTGGGAGCTAATTTGGCACGTGCAGAATCTCTATAGAGGAGAGGCATGCAAGGTCTGGTTCCACACCTAGTCTTGACAGTACATTTGCATAACAATTATGCTGCTTTGTGGGTGGTGTGTTGTGGGGGTGGTAGAGCAAAAAGGTACCACCCAAGCCCCTGGAAATGACAAATCCAACCTTCCGTTCAGGGTGCTGGGAAGGGCCCTGGGATTGGGAATTTCAATTGTTTGAAGGCTGACTCCTTTGAATAGGAAGTATTCGTTTTTCCTCTGTGATGGAACCATAGCCCCTTGTTCAAGCCTGCCCAGGCAGGTACCCAAGTCAGTGAGTGCATGGATGAAAGAATGAAGCTCTTGGGCTGGAGAAATGGCTCAGCTAAGAATGCAAGTTGCCCTTATAGAGGACCCGGAACCCACATAGCAGCTCACAACTGTCTGTAACTCCTGTTCCAGGGGATCTGACTCCTTCACACAGACATATATGCAGGCAAAATGACAATATACATAAAATAAAATATTTTTAAAAAAAGAATGGGCCTCAGTTTCCTCTATATAAGAGGAAAGATGTATGCATGTAATCCTAGCCATTGGGCCATTGAGGGCCCAGGACCAGAAATTCAAGGCCATCTTCTGCTACTTGGCCAGCCTGGGCTTACTGAGACCCTGTCTCAGTTATAATGCAAGGTGGGTGTGGTGTGTGGCTCAGACACGAGTGGATACTCCTAAAGAAGTGAAGGCAGGGGTATCAGGAGTAAAGGCCAGCCTCATCTGTGTGTGCTGGTGGGGTGTGGTGGAGCAAAATCCATGAATGGCCTTCGTCCTTCGTGGGAATTTAAAAGCCAGTTTGTCTTAGGTGCTTTGCTTCTGACCTTTTGTTTGGTGGCATCAGAGTTTCCTGCATTCTCTGTTGTCCTTGACCTTACTAAGTAGCCAAGAATGACCTTGAGATCCTGATGTTCCTGCCTACATTTCCAAGTGCTGAGATTAGAGGCTTTCCACACCAAGCCTCTATGGTGTGTGTGTGTGTGTGTGTGTGTCTGTCTGTCTGTCTGTCTGTCTGCTTGCCTCCCAAGTGTTGCATGACAGTTGGGACTGTGGTCGTGTACCCCCACCACACCTGACTCAGGAGAGTGTTTTTAATGATTTTAGCTAAGTTTTTCGAATCTGAGAATGTTCTCAGCCTTGGTTGATGGCCACTACCATGCTGGCTCCATACTTGGCTCCAGAACTCCCCCAAATCCTTCCCAGGCAGAGCTTCCCTTATCTAGAGTAATAGATATTCCTCAAGGGCTGCGGAACCCATCCTGAGGGTCTTCATCTGTGCTGTCTCCCTACCTGACCTGCTGTCCTTCCCTTTTACCTGTCCTGTCCCGGTTCATCTTTCAAATGTCAGCTGAGAGGGCTTCCTCTCGGATCCAGTCCCGGCTCCTCCCTCCAGCCGTTTAGACCTGGCTTCCCTTGGGCCCTCTCTGCTTCCTCTTTCTGAGTGCTCACTCTTGAATGACTATGCCCATCACTTGTCAGTCTTTTCAAACTGTGGGTCCCCGGGGACAAGCTTATACCTTCCCCTGTTTCCACTGTACTGGAGACTGAGCCTAGGGCCTTGCTTACACTAAGTGAGCACTCTACTTCTAAGCTATAGCCGTAGCACTTTTTTTTATTTTTCTTACTTTGAGACAGAGTCTCAGTAAGTTGCCCAGGCTGGCTATAAACTGGTGATCCTCTTTCCTTAGCCTCTCACGTAGCTGGAATTATATTTGTAAACTGTCACGGGCCTAGCTTTTTAATTTTAGCAGTGCTGGGGATCAAACCCAGGGCCTTGTGTGTGCTGGGCAAACGCACCGTTGAGCCACACTTCTCTGTAAGTTCCACTGCAGACCACATAATAAAAAGTGCCCCTCGAACACGTTAAATGAATACAGCATTGAGTTGGGGAAAGGACAGTGGGAGGCTAGCGCCATGGAGTTTGCATTTACTGAAATAGGAAGAACAACACTCCTACTGAAGGGCCCTGCACTCAAACCAAAACTGTTCTGCATGCATGCACACACCCAGACACGTCTGCACGCTCCCTGCTGATGGCAAAGGCTTGTGCAACACACTCTCCCTTACTCTGAAATTCCTCTTCTTGTCATCTCCTCCCACTCATCTTTCTCGTTGCTTAATATACAGAGAACTGCAAAGCTGAAGCAGTCTACCTGGCAGCAAAAAGCTAACAAGCAATACCGATAAAGAAATAGATCACACTTGCCTCCTGATCTATGGTTTTGCTTCATTCTCTTACTACTTTTTGTTTCTTTGAGACAGGGTCTTACTCTATTGCTGTGGCTGGCTTGGCTTGGACCAAGCTGATCTAGAATTTAAAGATCTGCCTCTGCCTACCTCTTCTTCCCCAGTGCTGGGATTAAAGGCGTCCACCACCCCACCCAATCTTAAACTTTTTTTTTTTTTTTAATTGGGGCTTCCTTATGTAACCCAGGCTGCCAAGAACTCACTACATAAGGCTGCCCACTGCTCAGGATCCACCTGCCCTCCTGCCGCTGGACAGCACCACAGTATGCCATGGTAGTTCATAGCTGTGCTCATTCATATCCTCTCTCTCTCTCTCTGCTGCACTTTACATTCCAACACCATTCTACTATAAAAACAAAATGGAAAACAAAAAAACAACTTATTTTAGCTGAGAGTGGTGGCACACACCTTTAATAGCAGTACTCAGGAGGGGAGGCAGAGGCAGGAGGATCTCTTGAGAGTTTGAGGCCAGCCTGGTCTACACAGTGAGGTCCAGGCCAGCCAGAGTACAGTAGGGTGAGACCCTGTCTCAGAAATAACAAACTTATTTTTATGATGTACAGTTCAGAAAGATACCTGAACTTTAAAAAAAAACTAAGTAGTGGGGTCAGGAGTATAGCTCGCATGTATCAGGTCCTGAGTTTGATCCTAAACACCATCCAAGATGATGAAGGGGGAAATGAAGGAGGAGGAGGAGATGGAAGAAGAGGAAAAGAAGGAAATGCTAACAGTTTAATATGTGATTCTCCAAACTCTCTGCTTTGTTTTTCCTCTTTATTCTCTCAGATATAGGAAACCATTTTTTGTTGAAATACATTCTTTTTCTTTTTAAAAATAGCCCAAATCCTGTTGCAGTGGTACACACCTGTATTCTCAGCACTCCGGGAAGCCGGGGCAGGAGGATTGCACGTTTAAGGCCAGCCTGGATTGCATAGCAAGACCCTGTCTCAAAAGAACAAAAGCAGAACGGAAAAACATCTCTTTAAATACGTAGATATTGGTCACATCTCGGAGTGTGAAAGGAGGTGTCACTTGACTCTTATGTGTGCAGATAGATCTTACAGATTATTAGGCTCTTTAATAAAAGTTGACTCCGGTGTGGTCAGAGGTTGGTGACAACTGATGCTCTTGGAGTAAGAAGAGTATTTTGATGAGTGGGGGTGCACTGGTTGGCACCCACTAACAAAAACACCATGTGATGAAAATCACAGAAGCATGACAGAGTCTCATGTTGGGAACAGTAAGGAGTCTTTTCAGTTTGCTGCCGAGAACCTCACACAGCAGTATGAGAGTGTGCGTCTCCTGACTTCCCCCTGGCCTCTTGTGTTCTGTGACTCTCTGAAGTCCTACAGACCCAGCACCTAGGTCAGGCTCCAAATTAAGGGATGTTCTAGAGCATGCAGACTGCTAAACATTTTTGGTTTGGTCTGGTTCAGTTCAGTTCATTATGCTAGCTTTGGAATCTCTTCATTCAGATCTGTTCCCCAGTTGGGAGATGTGTCGTGTGCAGTCCTGCTTTGCTTTCGGAGGAGACAGAGGATCTCGAAGCATAGTGCTCCCAGTAACAGTCAATCCTTGGCTCAGAAGTCACTGTCCGTCTTAGGTTTTTGCTGCGATAGACACATCTCAGGTCACACTCCTTCACTGAGGGAACTGAGGGCAGGAACTCAAGGTAGGAACCTAGAAGCAGGAACAGAGAGAGACCAAGGACGATCACTGGCTTGCTCCCCATGGCTTGCTCAGCCCGTTTTCTGATCCCATCCAGTGCCACCTGCCCAGGGATGGCACCATATCCAGTGAGCTAGACCCTCCCACACTAACTGTCAATCAAGAAAGTGCTCTACACACTTGCTGTCAGGCAATCTGATGGAAGTATTTTCTCAAGTAAGATTTCCTCTTTTGCTGGGCAACATGTTGCACACTTTTGGTCCCAGAGCTCAGGAGGTGGAAGCAGGCATTCTACACGAGACCAGCCTGGTCTACATGATGACTCCCAGGCCAGTCAATTCTATGTAGTAGGACTCTGACTCAGTGAATAAAAAGATTCCCTTCTTAGGTATGTGTCCAGTTGACAAAAACCAACCAAAACACTGTCCTTTGCTAGAGACTTTGTCCTCAGTCCCCAGCCTAGCCCTCTGTCTTTTATGTCGACCCCCCCCCACACACACACACATTTATCCCTGAGGGCATCTGGGGGCCTCCTGACCTCTGTTTGGGAGGAACCCTTCTGTCCCCAGGGCCCCTGATGCTTGTACATCCTGTTCTCCATCCCCCTCACTGCTGATGTGTCTGGTGTTGCAGTGCAGAGAGCTGGTTCTCATCTTTGAGGGGAAAGTTGCCATTAGATGAAGCAGAAGGCCACAGGGTAAGAAGCAGGCAAGGACTTGCACCCTCACTACCCAATTGACACACCCTCTTCAGCAGTAACCCTCCGGGAACCATGCCCAGGCTTTGCCTTCCCCTACCACCACCCCCCCTTCCATTAGTGATTTTCAAAGGGGAAGTTTCAGCCAGCCAGAAGGGAGCAGATGGCTGGGCTTCAGGCCTCCTGCAGCATGAATGATTTGGGCGAGTCAGGACTTTCCTGTGCCTAGGACCTCAGGTTCTCCATGCACCCCATCTCTTGGGTTGTTGAGGGGTGTGCTCCTGTCAGTCACCTTGGTGATTGAAAACTGCTCTCCTTGCCCTTCTCTCACAAACAAGGAAGCTGGAACAGAGCTAAAAGAGGCTTTTTCATGCACTTTGGGAAAGAATGAGCAATGGAAAAAGGAAATTGAGAGCTTTGGGGAGTTTACAGCAGCCCAGCGCTGGAGTTTGAAATAGGAGCTGGGAATCCATATGTTTGGGAAAGGAAAGAAAGGAGCAGCCACACGCACCGAGCTTCAAGGGTATGTGCTGTGCGGAAATAGTTATGGGAAAGGGGGCAGGGAAGCCCACGTGGGTCTCCCTTTATCAGACCCAGATGTTCAGGCAGCAGCTCTCAAGATGCCTGTGAAAGGGCCCAGAGCCTGCTGGGCTAGACTGTGTTTTCTTAACTACCAAGAAGCAAGTGAAATCAGTGGCTGGGCGCTTTCCACTGTGCACTCAATGACTCCCTGGGGTCCCGCTGGGGTCTGTGCCATACCAATTATGCAGAGGCCTGGCTGCCTAGGAGCAGGGCTTAGAAGTGGCTAGGACAGGGCTCCCTGGGTAATGACACAGTTCCTAGCAACCACTGAAGCTGCTTCGGTTGCCTCTTGCCTCCAACTTACCATGTAATACAGGAATTGGAAACCCAAGGTTCAGCTCAATCCTGCGTTGCATCCATGACTTAGCGCCTCTGAGCTTCAGTTTTGCTGTCTTTAAAGTATCTGTGTGTCTGTGTGTCTGTGTGTCTGTCTGTGTATCACTTTGAGATATAGTATATACAAGATATGTGTGAGAGAGGCCCTTTGCAATAAATAAAGCCCAAAACATAATATTAAAAATATTCACCATGGCAGGTCATGGTGACCTGAGCCTGTAGTTACATTTTGGGAGACAGAGGTAAGGAATCACTGAGCCCAGGAAATTGCCAGTTTGAACTTGGGCAACAAAGTGAGGTCCCACCTCAAAAATTAAATTAAAGACCTGGAGAGATGGCTCAGTGATTATGAGCAATGGTTGCTGTTTCAGGGGACCCAGGTTTGATTTCTAGTTCCCATATGGTGACTCATAACCGTCTGTAATTCCATTTCCAGGGAATCTGACACCCTCTTCTGGCCTCTGCTGGCACCCATTTGGAGAGATACAGGGAAACAAAACACCCAAACACATAAGTAATTAATTGATAAATTAATTAAGTGTTTAATTGAAATATTGAGCCAGGCGGTGGTGGCGTTCACCTATAATCACAGCACTTAGGAGGCAGAGGCAGGTGTATCTCTGTGAGTTCGAGGCCAGCCTGGTCTACAGAGTGAGTTCCAGAACAGCCAGAGTTACAACAGAGAAACCTTGTCTCAAAAAAACAAAACAAATACTATATATATCTATATCTATATATCTATATCTATGTGTATAGATATAGATATATATATATATAATCGTACACCTATAGGGCCAGTGAGATGGTCAGCTGGTAAAAGACTCCTGACCCCAAATATGGCAACCTGAGTTCAATCCCCAGAAACCACATGATGGAAAGAAAGAACCAATTCCTGAAAGTTCTTCTCTGATATTCACATTCACAGCATACACACACACACACACACACACACACACACAAACAACAAATAAATAAATAAATAAATAAATAAATGAACAAATAAATAAATAAATAAATAAAAGAAATTTAGCTATAGGTTATCAAACATATGCTCAAGCAAGCTTCAGCAATTATAAACCCGCTTCCAGTTATATTTCATCGGTATCTCCCCCCCGCTTTGTTTGTCTCTGGGTTATTTTGAAGCGACTCTCTAATATTCTATTGTGTTATACCATTTTCAAAGTCATATGGCTGAGTTGCATCCTCAACCGGTTGAAACCCATCCAATTCTTGGATGTCCCTTTTTATACCCTTCCTTTCTTACACGGTGACATATCTCCTGTCCCTACCATGTACCTGGTACCCTAGCAAGACTCCTTGCTATAAGACTGTCATGACCTGTAGTATCTCAGCATGGCAGCCCTGGGAGGTCTGATAAGTGTTTGTATCTTATCAGGCCACATTATCTTCTAAGAAAGAAGTGATGCTCTGAAAGGGGGACAGTGAAGTGTCTGTCCCAGAAAGAAGGTGTTGGGCCATTTATAGACCTCCAAGACCTTGAAATCAAGAGTAAGCTTCACGTTAATTGATGGAGACTCTTCTCCTATCGGTGCTTATCTTCCAAGGAAAGGGTACATGGTACTGGCACTGAGGATATCAGGACTCTATATTCACCTGCCGGGAATCAGGGATCTCCTCTCTAAGTGAGTCTTCTACCATTGACTAACGTATGTGACTGAGCTGAGTAGGAGACTCAGGTCTTTTTCTAAGACCTTAAACATAGGCAGAATGCAGACTTCAGAGATAGGATTTGAATCCTATCTCCACTGTATATAACACATATCTTCTCTGCCTCAGTTTTTCTAATTCCCAGTTGTTGAATGGACCCAGACATGGTGGTACACACCTGTAATTTCAACACTTAGAAGCAAAGGAAGGAAGAGCATGAGTTTAAGACTAGCCCCAACTATGTAGCAAGTTTGAGGCCAGCATGGACTACCTGAGACCTTGTCTCAAAAATAAAAAAGAAGCATCTCTGATAAGGGTTGAGTGATGCTCTGATCTATGGGTATAACAACACACCATCAAGAGTCATTTTATTGCTGTTTCTTTAGCAGAATAATAGTAGTAAGTTTTCCCCTAGAACCAATGACTTATGTAGTCTCAGATTCTTGGCCACTTTAGCAGTTTAGATAGTTTAGATAGGGTTCCATGACATAGAGTGGGCCTTAATTCCAATCAAAAAGTGGTTGGTTCCTTCTATAACATCTGTGCCACTGTTGTACAGTTCATCTTGCTGGCAGGCTGCTGTTGTAAGTCTCAGGGTTTGTACTTGGATGATATTGTTGATTACTTTTTTCCTACACCTGGCACAGCAGTGAAGCTTCTAGTTAGGCCCCATCTCAATCTCTCCGTGTTCTATGGCATAATTAAGTTGTGTTTTCAGCAACAGAGTCTTACCCTCAGATTATAGAGCGTGACTGACAGCCTTGTCAATCGCCTATAATGTTTCAGAGGGGAGTTTATGAAACTCTTTTGGCCAGTGACTCAACCAGATGTAACCCCAGTCCTGTCACTGGAGGTTTTACCTGGTGGTATAAGATGTTTAGTCGGGGCATTCTTTCAAGCATTTTATGGCAACTTTATTTAAGTACTTTTTATATATGTGTATATCTTAGGACACATTTACAGTAGTAGGTTTCCATATGTCTTTTCAAAAGTCCTTTAGGGTTGTTAGCTGTCCCTCCCCATATTCTCTGTTCCCTTTTACTTTCTGAAGTTGTTAACCTATTGTGGTGGCTCAGCAAGGATGAAGAGGAGGCATAGTCATCAGTGCAAACTCTACCAGACCTCAGCAGATGGAACCACCATCATGGTCAACACCATACCAGATAGTGGAACCCTGAGCATCCCAGCTCAGGTGTTTTTATTGAGACAGAACCCCTCAGGTGTTCTACTGATAGAAATGCAGATCATAAGCAATTAAACATCCCCCACATAAATCCAATACCTGCAGACAATACAAAACACCAAAGCCGAGGTAGCCCCTCACCCAACAGTGCACAAAACAGTTATTTTAAACACAACTAAAAATAAACTTCCACAACAACCTCCTCTCCCACCCCTTCCCTATTTAAAAAAAGAAGCCTCAGCAGTAGCTCACCAGGCTGCAACTGTTGGGCCATGTAAGTCTGCCTGCATTTCCGAAAAGTGTTTTTCCTCTCTCTCTCTCTCTCTCTCTCTGACTCTCCCCCTCTCCCTCTCCCTTTCTCTCTCTCTGTTAATTTTAATTTTAAACAACTGTAACAGGATGACAGCATCAGTTCCAGCCCACATATCCTTCCAGGTTTCAGATACAAAGGGGTTTTCTTTCCCAAGAGACCTAAAGAAAGGCTCATTGACCGTGACGGGGTCCCATGACCTTCCCGGTGACCAATAAAAATGCAACCCCTTTAATATCTGTTGGCTGGGATTAGTGAATCTTCCTGGACCCAGAGACTGAGGGAGGGCGGGTCACAAACGGAGGCTGGAGGTACAGTTATGTTATGGTTTGATTGTCCCCTTCCTAAACTCATGTCTGTTATTTATTTATTTATTTATTTATTTATTTATTTATTTATTTATTTAGTGGTGCTGGGAATGAAACTTAGGGCTTCATTCATGGTGGGCAAATTCATAGCTACTGAGCTATACATACCCAGCTTCTATGTGTTGAAATTTGGGTGCCACTGTAACACTTTTAAGAGGTGGTTAGGCCATAAGGACTCTGCTCTCCTAATGGGCCATCAAGGGAGTGGGTTAGTTACGGAGGAGTAGGGCTTGGGCATGAAGATCCATTTAATTTTAGCACTGGGGAGGCAAAGGTGGGTGGATCTCTATAAGTTCAAGGCCACCTACAAGTCTACATTGTTAATTCAAGCAAGCCTGGTCTACATAGCAAAAATAGACAGCACCAGGCCAGCCAAGGCTACATACTGAGACCCTGTCTCAAAATAAAATAAAAAATAAAAGAAAGGAAGGGAGGAAGGAAGGAAGAGAGATGGGGCGAGTTTAGCTAGGCTTTCTTGTCTCACCTGTGCTCACCTGCCCGCCAGTGACTTTATGGCAGCACAGAGGCCCTTCCCAGAAGCTCATTCCTAGACTTTTCATCCTGCAGAACCAGGAGCCAAATAAACAAACAAACAAATAAATAGTCCTCCTATTGTTTATAAATTACCTAGTGGATGGCATTCTGTTACTAAGACAGCTACCAAAATGCAGGTGGGTGGGTAGAGTCTGCAAGGCTGAGGATGCTACTGAGAAAGCCTAGTAGCATGAAACACTACTTCTCTTCACTCATCTTTGGGTTAGTCACTGTTTCACTATTTCAGTTTTCAAAGCTATGTAGCCCTGGTTGGCCGATACTTCTTTATATCCTCAGCTTCTGCTGTGGTAGGATTTAGAGTATTGCTGTAACAAATGCCTGGCAAAAACAGCTGAAAAGAAGAGCTCTCTGATGATCCGTTTTTGTCTTTTGGTGCTGAGGCTCGAACCTAGGGCCTCACACATGATGTAGAGCTCTACCACTGAGGTCCACCCCTAGTCCAGGAAGCATGTATTTTGTTCATAGCTTCACAGGTTATAGTTCACAGTCAGCTGACTCCGTTGCTACGGGCCTGAGTATAATGGGAGAGGAGAATGCTCACCTCATGGAGACCAGAAAGCAAGCAAGCAGACAGACAGATGACAGACAGAAAGGGGCCAAGGCCTAGATACAACTGTCACAGACAGGTTCCCTGTGACCTCTTCCTCAGCTCGCATTGCCCCCCATAGTTCCACACTACATCAAGATATTCCTTGTGGGGTTGGGGAGGGACAGGCCAAACAAAACAAGCAAACAGGCTGTGGCTTGGTGGTGCACACGTGTGGGTCTACTACTCTTTTTTTTCTCTATCAAGTCTGTTCAAATTTTGAATCCCTCAGTGGATTAAACAACTGATTGCAAGCCAGGTGATGGTGGTGCACACCTTTAATCCTAGCATTCAGGAGGCAGAGGCAGGTAGATCTCAGTGAGTATGAGACCAGCCTGGTCTACAGAGTGAGTTCCAAGTCAGCAAGGTCTACACATGGAAATCCTATTTCAAAACAAAACAAAACAAAAAACACACAAAGATGAAAAAACAACTGATTACAAACACACACCCTTTGTGATCCAATTGCCCCTGGAAATATACCCTCATACACATCCAGAGCTCTGCTTTATTAGTCTTCCACGTGGAAGACTATTCAGACAGGTGGACATTGAAAATTAATCATCTCAGTCGTGGAGCACTCTGACCATCTGAACTGTCCTACCAGACAGCTCTGTCTTCCCATTTTGCAAAATGGGAAAACAGCCGAGCTGTCACACAGAGGACAGTGTAGACTGCCAGCGGTCACCCAGAGCTAAAGCTGGTTCATAATTCCATGCAGATCTGATGGGATATGCAAGGCCTGACCTTGGGTTAGGGTTAGCTGTCAGGGTGTGTTCCTCAATAAACAGTCTGGGTTGGTAAGAGTCCGTCATGTCAAGGACCCATTGTTGATGCCCTGGCAGGTGGCAAGGGAAAGAACTGGTGTATAGGCAGGACACCGTTACCCCAGAAATAACCTCTCATGACTGGTTCCTTTTATTCCAAGTAGTTGAGTACAAAACTTGGTTTTCCTGGTGGGGTGTGGGAGGGGAGGATGTGCCAAACTAAACAGGCAAACAGCCTCGGGTTTGGTGCTACACACGTGCAGGCCTAGGCGAACTCTTGAGGGAAAAGCAGGAGGATCGTGAGTTTATAAGGAGACCGTCTACAAGAACAAAAAAAGAGGAGGAAGAGGCAGTGTTGCCTTCTGCCTTCTCCCAAGAGACCTTGGTCCCGAAGCCAAGAGTATCCTCTGACAGGAAGGATATAGAGAGAAGGTGGGGGGGGGGGGTCAGACGGAGGTGGTTTGCTCGGAGCTTGAAACATCCTCCTAAGTGTATTTGAAATCTCCAAAGAATCTTTCAGACAAACTAGCATCCCTCTTCTGTATCCAGGTTCTGAACACACAGGGAAAGAAGACAAAGGAATGGCAGTGAGCCAAAGTGCACCTTAACCACCACTAGCATGGAGAAGGGAGCATATCGAGAGAGCAAAATTAGCTTCTTGATTGAGCCTGGGAGAAGGATGGAGCGGAGAAGATCATTCCAGAAGCATCCCGAGCTCTCCAATCAGAGAAGCCGTTCCATTGCTGTACACAGGGAGTTAAGATGGAAAGTGTGTTCGGGGAGGAAAACCCCTCATTGTGGAAACCAGAAGCAGTGAATGCCAGTGACCATGGGATGTTATTAATCTCTCTGCCCATCGCTTCATTAAGATGGGGACAGGAATAGCCTCTCCCTATCAAGGGAGGTGGTGAGGGTTCAAGGGTGATCACGTGTCCTACATCTGGGTGGGTGGGTGGGAAGGCAGGCGAGGCTCAGCAAAGGCTGATTGTTGTTGTGTCCAGTTCAGTTCCTAGCAGGTGGCCTTGCTTTTCTCCCAGGCATGAAGCCCAGGGCCCCAGATTGCTGCTGTGCCTGTGTATCCCTCATCTTTCCAGCTGTAAAAATTCAGGAGAATGTGGGTGTATAGCGGCTTTCTGGTTTATTGGCTGCTTCCCAGTCTGTGTTCTCCCACTTGGGGGGTAGGGGAATGGCTGACATCCTTTTCACGGTGGTGAGTGCCACCCCACCCCACCCCCATGCCCTGTTCCTGCAGAGCCTGGCTCAAAGTTCAAAGCTGAGATGGCTTTGTTGAGTAATTCAGGGACACTGCCTGCCCGCTTGCCATGTAAGGGGTAAGTCGCACTCCCACGCGGGCATCTGCTGAGCATCTGTTGCCCTGTGTTTTGTGGTGTACAGCCTGGGAACAGGCTAGCCACCCCAGCCGACCGCAGTGGGGCTGCGCTTCCTTCCTTTCGCTGCTGCCCCTGGGCCCTGGGTCTCACACACAGCTCTGTGCTGGGCAGCTTTCCGATCCACTCCCAGGCCACTTGGCATTGACTGCATCTGGATTCACACCAACCCCTTCCTCCTGGGGGTTCAGAGTGTTCTTGGAAGGAAGCCTAGGAAGGGAAAGGCCTTCCCCAGCATTCCCCAGCCAGGGGTTGGCTGACAGCATAGAGCAGAGCTGCCAGGAACTCTGGAGTCAGACAGAGCTGAGTTCAAATCCCTGGGTGACCTTGGACGAGCTGCTCTCTCCACTTCAGTTTCCTCATCTGTAAAAAATGTGACAGTAACAAGACCTGCCTCCTGGGACAGTCATGGGAAATTGATGAGATACTAATTGGCCCACACTGCCCTGCATCTGGCCAGTAGGAAATGCTTAAGAATTGGTACCCTTGATCTTCAGGGAGCAATCCCTGCTTCCAGGGATGTGGTCACAGGAAAGAGAGTGACCATGACCTCCTCCACCCTGCACCCTTCCCAGACCTACCTTAGAGATTCTAACCTGCCTGGGATTCAGTTATACACGAGGACTCTGGCTTCTCTTCTCTTAGAGCTCCCTTGCCCAGTATACTGGCGCTTCAAAGGTGCCAAATGCCTGGAGCAAGTAAGTGCAGGGCGAAGGAGCCAGGAGTCTGGCCACAGTGTGTTCCGGGATGGTTTGCTGAGCGCAAGGCAGTTATCTCTGGCCCTCCATCCTCCCTCCCTCCTGTTCTCCCCTCCCTCACTTAATTTCTTCTTCTCCCCCCTCCCTTAATTGCCTTTCACCTTCTTTTTTCCAGACCTTCCTCCCTCTCTCCCTCCCTCTTTCGCTCTCTCTGCTAAATGGAGATTGCATCCCTCTTTCCTTTCCTTGTACTATCCAAGCTGCAAGACCATCCCTTGAGAGCCCTTCACCCAGCTCAGAGAGCAGCGATTCCTCTTTCAAATTGAGTCTGTCCCCTGACTCATTCATTAAAATGCATAGGGCATGTGAGCAAACTGCATAATGATTCTCTGCCGAGGAAGGCTGGGAGGGAGGCAGGCGATGCTGCCAACTGCCAAGGCAAACACTTGCCCCCAGCTGCGAATCAGGCTCATTGGCTGTCATGCCCTGGGAAGGTTGGGGGCTTGCCGTTCATCTCCAGTAAACCAGCCAAGCCCTGGAGAGCTGCAGCCTGGCTCAGGCTGTAGTCTTTGGAAGCTGTGTTGCTGCAGAGTGTCCAGCCCATGACCTTTTCTCAACCTTTTTCCATCCCATCTTCGCTTAGCTTTTCATTCATTCATTCATTCATTTTAGGAAAAGGGTCTTGTTTCATAACACAAGCTAGATTTGAACTCAAGATCCTTCTGTCTTATCTCTTGAATGCTGGGATTACAAGCATGCATCATTATTTATAGAGATTTAAAATATTTACTTCTTTCGATTAAGCACATTCGTGTGTCTGTGTATGTGTGTGTGTGAGAGAGAGAGAGAGTGCAGGTTCCTATAGAGGCTGGTTTGATTCCCTGGAGCTGAAGTCAGTGGTAAGCCACACATTGTGGATACTAGGAACCAAATTCTGGTCATCTGGAGCAGTAGTGGACATTTTTGACCACTGAGCCATTTTTCCAGCCCCTTAAATATATATTTTAATGATATAAGTAATACACAATGCATTCTTTTACTGTTGTTTCAGTAATAGCGAGAACATATTTTTTCTTATTTTTTTAATTTTATGTGTATTCATGCATGAGTGTCTGTGTTCCAAGCGCATGCATTGCCCACGGCGAAGAAGGTATTAGATCCCCTGGTACTGGAGTTACAGAAAGGTGTTACTGCCATGTGGGTGCTGGGAACTGAACCGGGATCCTCTCCAAAAGCAGCCAGTACTCTTAACCCCTGAGCCGATTCTCCAACCTGAGAGAGCATGTTTTTATCATAAAAAGACGAACATGAATGGGACTAACAAGATGGCACAGTGGGTAAACCTGCTTGATGCCAAGGCTTGCAGACTGATTTTGTTTCCTATAATCTCATTAATGGAAGTAGAAAATCAACTCCTACAAGCTGTCCTTTGACCTGCTCGCAAGTGCAATCCCTCCCCCATATAGATATACAGTTCTCCACACAGTTCCTATGTCTACTAGGTGTACTCCACACCTACCCACCCAGGCACCCACCTCTCTGTCTCTCTCTCTCTCTCTCTCTCTCTCTCTCTCACACACACACACACACACACACACACACACACACACACACGAGTCCCCTTCTTTGAAAAGAGACCTTCTGGCTCTTAGGAAGCAAACAGGCCAACCAGACGACTTCCTGCATACACCACCACCACCACCACCACCACCACCACCATTCTAATCTATTTGTTGAACACCTATTATGTTCTGGGCACTGTCCTTGGGTCCTGGGGGTGAAGTAACTGGAAGAGTCAGATAAGGGCTATGAAGGGTTTCTGTCTTGTACCTTTGGTTTTGATAAAGCATTTTTTGCTTCCCCATTGTGTCCCATGATTCTCATTAATGCTCTTTACTTAAACAAGGGGAATATGGTTGCTTTTGTCTACAAATAGAAAGTGGAGGTTTCCACAGTTATGCTAATGGAACAGCTAGATACTGACCAGGGGTCTTCCTGTCTCCAGTACTCTCAAGATAGGCACTGACAATTGCTTTGGGTGCAGAGGAAGAGAACAAAAGCAGTCCCAGAGTCATGAGAGCAGGAGCCCAGCAGACTCAAAAGACTGTCCTTTGTTTGCCTGTCTTGAGTTCCAGCTCAAGTTCCTGCCCATGAAGCCTGTACACCGGTTAGGATCGACACTATGTTCCTGTGACTTGTGCTAACTTTGTGGGTCTGGAGAAACCTTTCTTGTAAAGATAGGGAGAACCAGGGCAATGATGTGACCGCAGGCAGCTGGCTTCCTGAGAATTCTGTCCCCTGGGCTGAGCAGAGCAGGAGAGAAGATGACTAGGACCATGGGCTCTGCAGCCACCGTATGATCGATCCTTCATGGCTCCAGCTGGAGGGATCACCACCGCTCACACCAGCATCCTCTTAGGCAGTGCCCTGCAGGACAAGACTAGTGCTGAGAGAGTGCCACTTAGAGGAAACGAAAGTCCTCTCCAGGGGAAGTGGCCAGGGCAAGTTGGCAAAGGCCAGGGTCAGATGCTACCAAGAGCCAAGAACTGTAAAGAGATCAGTGACCCGAGTATGATCAGGCCAAGGATTTCCAAACTCACCCTGCTCCCTGACCCCAGGTGACAATTCTGAAGCTCCACGGCATCATGTAGTGGACGAAGGAAGGCTTCCCCTCCACTAGGTTCAATTTCATCCAGTTCTCCTAGAAGTGCACAACCCTTGCCCTCTTCCATTCATTTTTATCACACCTTTCTTGGTCCTTCAAGCCAATCCCAAGAGTAAGATGAAGTTTCTTTTCCTCCTCCTCTCCCTCCTCCTTCTCCTCCTTTTTTATTGAACCCAAGTACATGAAGTTTTTCACTATCTCTGACTCTTGACAGCCTTCCACTTTTGGTTGAACCCAGCACAATTCGCATCTGATCATTTGGATTTGCTTACGTTTATTTATGTGCTTAGAATCTGCTGAGCTCACTGCAGACCTCCCCTCCCCCAGTTGCCCTTCCTCTCGCTCACCTTGCCTTTCCTACTCATTCTGAATCTTGGGTTTGCTATTCCTTTGCTTTTGTTTCATACATCTTTTTCTAAAAGAATTTTTTTTTTCCTTACTTAAAAGAATACCTTGCTACATGAAGCCTTCTGGAACCTCCATGTAGCCTTCTGGAAAATACTGCTTCCCTTATACTATTAGGATGTTAGAATTCATGCATGCTGCAGTGTATAGTGTGTCCCATTTGCTTCTGCCACTATACTGGAGTTCTCTCTTTTGCGTCCCATGCATATATTTATTCTCCCACCAGTGGACAATGGGGTTGTTACCAGCTTTCCGTTACACTGAATGAGATGATCTGGACATCTTTATACAGGTCTTCTGGAAAGGAGTATGAATTCACCAGTGTACAATCCCAACAGCAATGATCTTGTTGATTTGAATCCTTCCATCTCTTGGTATTCTTCCCAGCAGGAAGGGTCCTAAGGGTAATTGTATTCACTTTGTGGTTATTGACTCTCTGAATAAGATGTGTGGCAATTGGTAGTTCAGTGGGGACCCTGAGGATTGAAGGAAGCACAGTATGCCTGTGAGCCTCTCCCAGTTGGCACCATGTCATTGTCTTATTTAACCTGATTCCCTATTACCTACAGTAGTGCCTGGTAGCTCATCATTATCATCATAAAAACAGCACTAACACAATAATTATAGATAACAGTTATTCAGTTTACTAAGCACCAGGTACTATGTTAAATAACACCTCTTCTTTTATTATTGTATCACTTACCCATTCATAAACCCTAGAAGGGAGGATCCGTGTCACTCTTCATTTTGTAATTAGGGACAGAAGTGAAGAATCTTTCCCAGAATCACAAAAGTGGTAAATGACAAAGCCAGGGTCTATGCTTGATGCTGAAGTTCTTAACAATTATAATACAGGTGCCCAGTAAGTTCTTTCTTTTTCAAAGATTGTGTGTGTGTGTGTGTATACACACACACATATATATGTATATATATATACATATACCTTATATGTGTACATATATACATACATACATACGTGTGTATATATATATATATATATATACACACACACACACACACACACACACACACACACATTTTTACATTTTATTTTGGGACAGGTTCTTATAATGTAGCCTTGGCTGGCCTGGACCTATGTACACCAGGCTTTCCTCAAACTCATAGAGATCTGCCTGCCTCTGTCTCCCAAGCTCTGGGATTAAAGACGTGTGCCTCTATGCCCAGCTGTCTTATTTTTGTTGTGTATGCGTATCTGTGTGTATGTGACTGTACATGTGAAGCCCAGAAGAAGGCATCAAATCCCCTGGAGCTGGAGTTAGTGGTGGGTGCTGGGAACTGAGCTCAGGTTTTCTGCAAGAGCAGCAAGCGCTCGCTCTGAACTGCTGAGCCATCTCTCCAGCCCCCCCCCCCCAGTAAATTCTTTAATGAAGTTTCTTCTGTCCATAACCATAGGAAGGGCCAAATGCCTTTGACTCTTTTACTTTTTAACTCATCAGATATGTTTTAAATGTTCCTAAATTTTGCTTATAAACAAAGCTTAAAGGCTTTAAACATTTTCAAATGTAAGTCATCAAAGTCATGATCAGTTATGATTTCTCAGTAATTACCGTGCCGACTCCAGAACTCACTGTGAGAGACATAACCTACAGCGTATTCGCAAGTGTTAAGGGTTGTTCAAAAATTCTTTATCAAAAAATCCCATACCCTGTCACTGTTTTCTCTGTTATTAATCACACTACCTCTAATGTACCATCTAAGTTTCTTATTATTGTATCTATTACTGACCTGTGTAACTGTCTATATCTTGTTGATTTAATACTCGTGTATTCGTGATGCCTGGCACACAGGCACCCCAAAAAATGTTTGAGGGACAACTAGAATGAAAGAATGGACGGGAAATTAAGCAGTTTATGAAGACTGATTTTGGTATTCTGATTTTGTGCTTTTTAATTTTGTAGCCGACTAGTTTTTCATATTTCAAACATTTCTCTAGATTAGGAGAGAAGCTGAGAAACCTGAGATTTTTTTTTTTTTTTACCCATTGTGCCTAAAGAATAAAACAGCCATAACCTGGACGCCCAAAACCATGCTTTACTGCCTTTCCCTTTATCTCCTATAAAGCAACAATGAGCAGCCAGCCTCATCAGACTCATATAGACTCTGGCAAAGAAGCAGCAAGCCTTTGTTTTCTAAACAAAACAAAACTCCTGGCAGCTTGCTTATAGCTGGCTATATGAGCCTTGGGTGTCCTGGCCCAAGGCACCCCTTTACACACAAAACATCTGATATTTGTGTAACAGGTTCTTAACCCCTGGCAGTTATGCTTATTACCAAAGGGTTGGTGGTGCACTAGATGCAGAAATCAGGAACTTCCCTCCCAGTGAAGTACTGTCTGTGGCTCAGTTCTCAGAGCTGGGCCAAACAAGTAATTATAGCTTCCCTCTGTGGTGTGCAGGGCAGGAGGCTGATTTAATAAAGGAAGCCTGCTGTCTGTCTCCAGCCTGGCTGTGACTCATGGAACCCGGGAGTCCCGGCAGCACTACCCAGAGAGGGTGGTAAGCGGCTTGGGGGTGGGAGGTGAGGGTGGCCAGCTCAGCTAGCCAGGGCCCCAAGAATGAGGAAACTCCCTGTTTGGCGGGTAGGAACCAACAGCTGGAGCCAGAGGAAGTGAGGCTGGGACAGAGCAAGCAGCTGCTGCCTCTCCCCGGAAAGAAGGCTCCTGCCATGTGGACACCTACAATAAAAATGGGTTAGTGATTTTCATATTCAAAATCTGGACAGAGGGGAGCATGATCAGATTGCCTCTGAGAGGGGTGGCTGCCTCCATGTGATATGCCAGTGGCCTTGGTTCCTCTTGAGATCTGGGTGGATGGAGTCTGGATTGATCAGGGATGTTAATTTGGTTTCTCACTTTGGCAGGGAGGTGGCTGGCTAATGAGGTGTTCACAGCCGCAGAGACCGTAGGAGGGGGGGTGGTTTTAGCTACTTGAGGGGTGACAGCTCAGGAGAGGACTTGGATGCCACCTCAGATAGGTCACCACAGGTCATCGTATCCTTCCTTCAGTCTCTCCAGCAGCTTCTTCCTCCTCTGCGGACAATTAGCCAGACAGGCAACTTGACCTCCTCTTTCTCCTGCAGGCCTCCTGGCCCGGGAGAATCCATAGCCGCCCCTCCCTCCTATCCTTCCCGCTGAGTCACCACACCTCCGGGTCAGGTGATCCTCCCCTGGGCCCTTCCGAGAGCACCTTGACCTATATTCCGAACTCGATGACAGTAGATTGCAATTGTCCCGAGACAGCGGGCATGGTGCCCTGGCGGCCCCGGCTGCAGACAGGCGCCCCGGGGCAGCGGGAGGGGCGCTCGCTCCCGGCGAGCCAGCAGCAAGAGACCTGGAAATGGAAAGTTAAAGAGTCTGGAGGCTGTGTGCGGGAGGGTGGCCGAGGAGGGTGGTGGCGAGCTGAGTCAGCTGGGAAAGCCAACAGCCAGCCACTGGGAGCTGTAGGCTTCCTCCCTCCCCTTGCTCTCTGGGTGCTGCCAGCTCAAAGCCAGGCCCTGCTGTGACAGGGTAAAGTGGTGCCTGACGGATGCCACTGTGGCTAGTGACATTACTGCCCACCCAAAGGCGAGAAGTGAGGAATGATACAAATAATGGGGTAAACCTTGTTAACTCCTCTGGTCAGTCAGCCCAGGAAGACTGCCCCTCCACCCCACACACAGGGAGCAAGTTCCCATCCCCACATTACCCACAGAATGGCCTCTACTTATCTTGTGTATGGGTTCTTTGTGCAGGCCTGTGCAGTCTTTGTGTCCTCTGAATGGGATGGTGGTGGGGGTGCTGTGGGAAACGGGACTAAGAGAGAAGCAGTTCAGAGTCAAACTTGAAGCCCCGTCCCTGGGCATAGTGCCGGGAAAAGGTGACTGCTAGCCAAAGATCACAGTCCCTTTTGAATTGGAAAGAGCTCCCAGAGCTCTTTCTGTAAAACCTCTCTTTATAGCCAGCAGTACTGTGACCTTGCAGAGTTAAGTCCTTCTGGGATGTCCTTTTCCATCAGTAGGGTGGGGATTTTAGTAGCGTCCTTCACTGAATTACTGTGTCCACATTAAATCAGATGATGCGTGTATTACACCTGAGCCTGCACTTGGTGGTACAGGCCTGGGGTCTCAGGTAATGAAGGCAGGATGATCAAAAGCTCAAAGCCAGCCTGGGCAACTTACTGAGACCCTATTTCAAAAAAAAAAAAAAAAAAAATTTAAAATGAAGAAGGACTGGAGAGATGGTTCAGAGGTTAAGTGCTGGCTGTTTTACCAGAAGACCCGGATTTGATTCCCAGCACCCATATGGTGGCTCACTACCATCTGTGTTACTCCAGTTCCACCAGGCACATGCATGGTACATAGACATACAGGTAGGCAAAACACCGGTGCACATAGCACAAGTAAGTAAATAAATAAATAAAAATGAAGAGCTGAGATCCAGGCGTGGTGGCGTACACCTGTAATCCCAGTTCTTGGAGATTAGAGTCAGGGGGATCAGAAATTCACAGTAATCCTCGGCTATGTAGAGCATCTGAGGCCAGCCTGGGCTACATGAAACTGTGTCAAAAAGGGGTGGGGGGAGAGGGTAAGGGAAGGCTGTCACCTCTGACTAGGGTCATCTACCATATCTAGTAGACAGTCCCACTGGTTAGTCATATACTGTTTTATTCTCTTATATAGGAAAGCTGCATGCTTATCATAGTTTAGGTTAAAATCTGCAGATAAAGCACAATTTTTACTTTTGTTTTTGTTTGTTTCCCCCTCTGAAACTCAAAGCCAGGGTCTCATGACGCCACAGGCAAGCTCTCTACCACTGACCCTCAGCCCACGCACAATTTTCATTTGCTTTTAGACAAGGTTTCATGTAGCTCAGGCTGGGCTTGAACTCACAATGAGGATGACTTTGCACTTCTGTTCCTCTTACCTCTACTTCTCCAGTGCTGGGATTACAGGCCTGTACCACGATTGCTGGTTTACGCCATGCTCAGGATCAGCCCCAGGGTTTTGTGCATGCTAGGCCAGCACTCTTACCAAATAAGCTACAGGCCCAGCCTCCAGCTTTTAAAAGATTTTTAAAGATACATTCATTTTTCTTTTAATGTGTGAGTGTTTTGCCTACATGTATATATGTGTACCATTTGCATACTTGGTGCCTGCCGAGGTCAGAAAAGGGGATCAGATCCCCGGGAACTGGAGTCATAGATGTCAGTGAACCACCATGTAGAACAACCCGAGTCCTGTGCAAGAGCAAAAGTTTTCTCAACCTCCGAGGCATCCCTCCAGCCCCCAGGTTTTTAGTATGGATGTGAATTTAGGAAGCTGCTGCCTCAAATGCAATAGGTGCTAAATGGTAGAATAGTTGCTAGTTACCTGGATTGAAAGATGAAGGGAAGAAATTAGGCAGTCATGGGGGTATCAGGACATCAGGCCTGAAGTCAGGGCCCTTCAGTTGCGTGTCTTCTTTCCAAGGTCACGGACTTGTTTATTTGTTTAAAAAGTATTGGGCCTGTGAGATGGCACAGTGAGTGTCTTAAAGAGTTAGGATTCTATTGCCGTGATAAAACGCCACAATCAAAAGCCATTTGGGAAGGAAAGGGTTTATTTCATCTTACACGTCACAGTCCAGCACAGAAGGGAGTCGGGCAGAAGCCCAAGGCAGGAACCTTGAGGCAGGAGCTGAAGCAGAGGTCCTGGAAGAGTGCTGCTTACTGGCTTGTTCCCAGTGGCTTATTCAGCTTGCTTTTTTGGTGGGGGAGTCCAAGACTACTAGACCAGGGTTGGTACCACCGGGCCCAGTGGAATGAGCCATCCCACACCAATCATCAATCAAGAAGATAGATGCCCATAGGCTTGTCTGCTGGCCAATCTGTTGGGGGCATTTTCTCAGCTGAGGTTCCTCCTTCCCAAATGACTGTAACTTGTATCAAGTTGATACAAAAACTAGCCAGTGCAGTGGGTATAGTTGACTGCTGCCAAGGCCCGTGACCTGAATTTGTTCCCTGTGACCCAGATGATAGAAGGAGAAAATTGACTCCCGAAAGTAGTCCTTTGGCTCCCCACTCCCACTATACACAAACAAAATTAATAAAAAGTAAATAAATGTAACTTAAAAATTAAATGGAAAATTTGAGGGGAATGCAGGGCCTCATGCATGCTAAGTAGATGCTCTATCACTGAACTACAATCTCAAATTTGTTTGTTTGTTTGTTTGTTTGTTTGTTTTTGGACATACACATTTTGCCCGTATAACCCTGGCTGCTGGTATTCACTATGAAACCCAACTGCCTCAGCTTCCCAGGTCCTGGGATTATAGATATGTGTCACCACACTCAGCTCTAAGCCCTGTTATATAATTCTTTACATCCTTCCCTAAAGCCAGTCCCCAGTTCAGTCTATACTTCACACCCCACCAAGGCTGGGGTGCCTTGTTTCATAGCATCAATATTCATAAGCTGCAATGCAAATGCTAGTGGCTTAGGGGACATGACATTTTCTTATTAGCTCCATTCTGCCTTCCAAATGTGACATTTGCAGGAAGATCCATGTGTAGGCCCGACAAGAAGAACATCATAAAGAACTAGGCTGATGCCAGTGGACTTCTAGAGCATACTCTGATAGTATAGGGCTCTGAAGTTTCCAGAAGATCTAGAACCGGCTGATGCTGGTTGCAGAATAATGGAGAAGCTGTGGTTTCTAATCTGGAGCTGTCACTCATCTGGTCTTCGCTGATGCTGTGCATAGTTTCAGCCTTTGGTGTCGCTTTTTACATTTTATGTCTTTTTTGGTCCAGCCTCCTACAAGCTGTGCAAATGCATGACCACAGTAGCTGCCTCCCTAGCGCTTAATTCATTTAAGTCTGAGTTTGCGCTTAGAGTACGTGGTAGGTGGTGACTTTAGGCTTCTTTCTTAAGTTTCATGAAGGAAGGGACTGAAACCACCTTGTTCACCAGTGGATTCCCATTTTGTCTCTGTGTAGCCCTGACTGTCCTGGAATTCCATATTTAGATCAGGATGGCCACAAACTCGAGGAGATCTTCTTGCCTCTGCCTCCGGAGGGCAGAGATTTTTAACTGAGATTTTGGGCCTGTGCCACCACACCTGGCCCAAGAGTTTTATTTTAAAACAGTTTCTTTCTTTTCCTTCCTTCCTTCCTTCCTTCCTTCCTTCCTTCCTTCCTTCCTTCTTTCCTTCCCTTCTCTTTGTTTTTTGTTTGTTTGTTTGTTTGTTTGTTTTTTGAGACAGTTTCTTTGTACAGCTCTGGCTGTCTTGGGACTCACTCTGTAGATCAAGCTGGCCTTGAGCTCATATAGATCCTCCACCTCCCAGTGCTGGGATTAAATGCAAGCTCCACCATGCCTGGTTTTAAAAACAGTTTCTATTGTTTGAACCCCTATCTCATTGCTTAAACCTACCTTGGTCTTGAACCTTTGACTGTCTTATCTCAGCTTCTTGAGAGCTGGGATTACAGGTGTGACATTAAAAACAGTTCATTGAAAATTAGTCAGTGGTACATGCCTGTAATCCTAGCATTTAGAAACCGAGGCAAAAGGATGATAAGTCTGATGCCAACATGGGCTTTTCAGTGAGCCTGTCTCCAAATACCCTAAGGGATAAGGGTGCCACTTGGCAAAGTACTTGTCCACCAAGAGTAGCCAAGCACGGAAAGAAGGAAAAGAAGGCAGACAGGACAGAGAGTGTCAAGTGTCTTTCATTTAAAGCAGGAAGACCCAAGGCTCAGGGAAGGGAAATGTCTGCTTGTGAGTTCAACTGTGCACAGTACTTTGTGTAGCTTTCCTTAATTCTCAAGGCGTCTTGTAGCTAGTGTTAACTCCATTTTTTTCAGTCAGACAACCAAGGCTCCGAGAGGCTACGGGACCTGCTAAATTATCCAGCAGATGAGGAGATGGGACTGGAGTGTTGTGATCTGTTTGATCCTGATTGTATTTGCACTTCTTCTGATGGCAAACAGTTATTGAAAAATATTTTGCACAGAGTGTGGTGGTTCATGGCTATAGTCACAGCACTTGGGAGGCTGGCATAGGACCATCGTGTGTTTGAATGCAGCTTGGCCTATGTGGTGAGACCTTGTCTTTAAAAAAATAAACAAATAAATAAGGGATAGCTCAGTTGGCAAAGTTCTTGACCTCCACTCATAACGATAGCACCGTGTAAAAGCCTGATGCAGTGTCACATACCTGCAGTCCCAGAGCTGGGTGAGCAGAGAGTCAGGAGGATTCATGGAGCTGGCTGGCCAGCCAGTCTGGATGAATTAGCAAGCTCCAGGTTCAGTGAGAGGCCATGTTTCAGAAAATAAGGTGGAGAGCAATCGGAGAAAACACAGGCTATTGACTTGTGGCCTTCACACATATGTCTATACAGAAACCAAAAGCAACAGTCAGAACAAAATAAAGGTGGTTTTTTTTTTTTTTTTTTTTCCCACTGTGTTTCTCCTTCCTGATGGTGTAATCAGAACTTACATGGCTAGCGTGATGGTAGCTAAGCAAGCTGTCATGTCTGCCGTTCGACTCTCAGACCAAAATAAGCACACCACTGAATCAAACCATCTCTTTCTATAGTCTATACGCCAGAGCACCAGACTATCACGAAAGGCTCTTTGGTAGTTTTTATTTATTGATTTGTTTATGAGAGAATCTTGCTGACCTGAAATTTATGATCCTCTTGCCTCTGCCTCCTGAGGATTGGGATGACAGGAGTGAGCCCTGAAAAGTAAAAACCTCTAGGAAACTCTCTGGGAGAGGTGAATGAATTTCCTTCTTTACTCTCCTGAATTAAGAAGAACATTAATTTTAAAATATCATCCAATTTAATCTTTTTTTTTTTTCATTACTGGGAAAGGGTCTCAGGGCCTTGTATATGCCAATCAGGCAAGTCCCCTATTCCTGAGTTACATGCCCCCAGCTCTGGGATTTTTTTTTTACAGGAACATGCACACACCTGTGAAGGTTGGAGGGCAACTTTTGGAAGCTGTTCTTTTTTTCTTCTTCCTGCTTGTTCTCCAGCCTCACTGGCTCATAAACTTCTAGGCAGCCCTCCTGTCTCCTCCCCACATCTGGATATAAGAGTGCTGGGATTACCAGTGTGTACCACTGAGTCCAGTCCGTTCCCCACCACCCACCCATACAGGTTGCAGGGCTTGAACTCAAGTCTGTAAGGCCTGCATGGCAAGCACTTCTCTTCTCAGTCAAATTGCTGGTCCAGCCCTTAGATTTTTAGAACAGGATCTGATGATGTCGTTCATGATGGTCTTTAAACTCTCAATTCTCTTGTTTCACTCACTTGAGTACAGGGGTTATAGGTGTGTGTACCACCATGCCTGACTTATTTAATGTAATTTTCTCTTTAAAGAATTATTTTTTCAAGCAAGGTGTGATAGCAAAGCACTTTAATCCTAGGTGGATCTCTGTAGTTGTATGTTGCTATGTCTCTCGCCAAGAGGGACGAGGAAGCATTTTCATATGTGCAAACCCTGCTAGACCTTAGCAGAGGGCCCCACCATCATAGCCAATGCCACACTCACAGTGGAACCATGAGCATCTAAGCTCAGGTGTTTTTATTGACTCAGAACTCCTCAGGTGCAGATCATAAGCAATCAAACATCCTCCACAGAAATCTGACACCTGCAGACAATACAAAAGATCAAGACCTAGGGTAGCTCCTCACCCAACAATGCACAAAACAATATTTTGTACATAACTAAAAATAAACAACTATGACAGATCTCTATGAGTTCAAGGCCAGCCTGGTCTACATGATGAGTTCCAGGACAGCCAGGGCTATGTAGAGAAGCCCTGTCTCAAAAAAAAAAAAAAAAAAGTTAATTAATTAACTATTTTTAAAAGTTAATTTTTCCTTATTTTGAATAGCAATCATAAACTTGCTTTAAAATTCAAAAGGATGACGGGAAAGCATCTCCTCAAGCCTATACCAATTATCTAGTGTTCCTTTCTACAAGCAGCTAATCATTTTTTAAAAATATGTTTTTAAAATGCAATTAAAATATCATTCATCTTCCTCATCCCTCCAACCATTCCTATGCTCCCCTCTCAAATTTATGACCTCATTTTCTTTGATTAATATTGGTGTGTATGTGTGTGTGTGTGTGTGTGTGTGTGTGTGAGGGAGAGAGAGAGAGAGAGAGAGAGAGAGAGAGAGGGAAAGAAAGAAACTATGGGGGTTGGAGAGATACCTCAGTGGTTAAGAGCACCTGCTGCTTCCTCCAGAGGACCTGGGTTCAGTTGCCAGCACCCACTTGGCAACTCACAATGGTCTGTATTTCCAGTTCTAGGAAATCTGACCATTCTTCTGACTTCCATGGGTTCCTGCACACATGAGCACATCCATACACACCCGGGCACCTGTACCTATGCATCAAATTAAAATAAATATTAAAAAAAGAAAATACAGCTGGCTGTGATGGTGTATGCTTTTAATCTCAGCACTCAGGAGGCAGAGGCAGACAGATCTTTGAGTTTAAGATCAGCCTTGGCTGCATAGCTAGTTCCAAGTCACCAAGGCTACATACTGAGTCCCTGTCTAAAAAACAACAGAAGGGAGAGGAGGAGGGATGGGGAGGAGGAGGGGGAGGAGGCAGTGGTCTTGTGGTTCCCTAGTGTCCACATGTATCACACATTCATTCATCCATACTGGTCTGAGGTTCTTCAGTCATTTGTATCTGCCCTTCATGCTATGCTGGGTTAGCACATTACAGCCAAAGGTTCTGGCTTTATGAGATCTCTGTTAAGGAAAGGAAGCAAAGTTCTCCAAGTGTGACTTTGAGGAACTCAAGCATAGTTAAAAAGGCATAAACACCAACGCAATACCACCAGGAACAGCTATTCCCAAGGGATGGCTGGAGGCAGCATTGTTAAGTAGTCAGGGACATCCGCTGCAGCTTCTGTACGTTAGGTTGAAATTTTGAGACAGGATTTCACTATCTAGCCGACCTCCAGCCATGTTTGCTCATAGGAAAGGAAAAAAGGATCATAGTCTAGGTAAAGATGTCCCTGATGAAAACACAAGCTACAGTGTGTATGTGTATATGTGGGGCAGTTCTGTGTACCGCTCTTTGCCCCCAGCCCTACCCCCCAGTGTTAGAGATATAGTATAGTATTTGGGGAGGGAGGGAAGAAAGGAAGGAAGGAAGGAAGGAAGGAAGGAAGGAAGGAAGGAAGGAAGGAAGGAAGGAAGGAAGGAAGGAAATCATCACATTCAGCATCCTAGACTATCTCACTTCTCTTCTAGACCCTTACAAAGGAGGAAGAAGTCGGCCAATTTTCAGGGTACTGATCCCTACCAAATTGGTTCTTTGTTCTGTCTCTGCCTTGTCTATTTAGCCAGTATATTATTTTGGAGAAGCTAGCAATAGGTGGAGGAGAAAAGGCTGAACCCAAGAAGTTCTCGGCTAGAGCCTAGTGATGGTTCTACAAACTCACTGCTCCTTTGGTTCTTATTCTTAAAAAATAGGAAAGGAGCCGTGTACATCTATTGCAAAAGATCTGTACACAGCTGGGCCTAGTGATCTAGGCCTTGACCCCAGCTATTTTGAAGGCTGAAGCAGGAGTTGGACACCTGACTGGGATAGAGCATGGTCCAAGCCAGCCTGGGCAGTTTACTGAGATCCTGTCCCATAATTAAGAAGTAGGAAGAAGTCTTGCATAGGGGCCTATGAAATGGCTCAGCAGGTAAAGGTGCTTGCCACCAAGCCTGAGGACCTGAGTTCTATCCCAGGAACCCATGTGGTGAAATGAGAAGAACCAGCTCTTACAAGTTATCCTCTGACCATCGCTCACAACATAATAAGAGTGTATACACACCTACACACACCCAAACATGAATAAATAAAATGTAACAAACGTACCCACCACCACTATTCAGAAACTCTACCAAAACTTTTGAAATAATGATCGCCTTGTTACCCGGGCCTGGGTAGGACAAGTTCATTTGTTTAACAAACATTTATTGAGTACGTGCTGTGAGTCTGGATACTGCCACAGCCTTGAGAATATGGCAATGAGCAAATAGAAATTTTTATGTCCTAGAGCTTCTGTTCCAGAGGAGGGAGAAAGAACATAAGCAGCAGCCATAAAAGGACAATCCTGGCATCGAGCCTGTTCTTACTGCTGCACTGAGAACGGTGTGCTGCGGTGCAGGAAGCAGGCCGACGGGTGGTTTGGTTTCACTGGAGATCAAACAATCAAACACAGCAGCTTGCACAGGTTAGGTAAGGGTGCAGCCCTGCTAAATCCCGCCCGTCTGCTGTGTGGTTTAATGGTGTGTCTCCTGGGAGTGAGGAGGAGTTGGGCCTGTTAGGAATTGTGCTGTTATCTATCAATGGGGACATATGGAAGTAGTTCCAAGCCCTGAAGTCCTACTAGTGTGGTAGCAGCCTCAGAAAAAAAGTGGGAAGCCTAAAGTCTTTTCCTCTTTCCTTTCCTATCTTCTTTTTTTTTTGCTTGCTTTCCTTAGGATTGTTTGATTCTTAAGAGCTGGCTTAGTAGTTAAAAGCACTTGACTGGCCTTCTAGAGGGCCTAGATTCCCAACATCCATATGGTGGCTAGCCTTCTGTGATTCTGGTTCCAAGGGATCTAACAGTTTCTTCTGCCTCTGTGAACTCTGTTCATGGTGCACAGACATACACACAGGCAAAACACCCATATACATAAAATAAAAATGAATATCAACAATGGCCTAGAACTCACTGTGTAGCTCAGAATGGCCTTAACTTGTCTATTTGGCTTTCTTTCTTTCACTCTTTTTCTCTCTTTCTTTTTCTTTCCTTTCTTTCTTCCTTCCTTCCTTCCTTCCTTCCTTCCTTCCTTCCTTCCTTCCTTCCTTCCTTCCTTCCTTCCTTTCTTTCTTTCTTTCTTTCTTTCTTTCTTTCTTTCTTTCTTTCTTTCTTTCTTTCTGTGTAGAGGATCATGACAGGGTCTCACTATGTAGCTCTAGCTGTCCTAGAACTCACTATGTAGACTAGGCTGGCCTGAAACTCACAGAGATCTATCTGGCTCTGCCTCCCGAGTGCTGGGATTAAAGTCATGAGCCACTCTACCTGGCTTAGCCTTGAACATGCAGTAATCCATCTGCCTCAGTTTTCCATGTGTTGGAGTTATAGGCATGAGCTACCACCACCTTGACATTTCCTTCTCAACTCCACAGGAAAACAGCAGTTTTTACGACAGCATGTACTTCATCTTGAAGACTGAATGGTTCCCTCTGCACCCTTGACTTATCTTTATTCTTAAAAATTCACTTCTTCCAAAAGCTTCTGTGGCCATAAGCTTTAGCCAGTGTTTCTCAGCCTGTGGGTCACAAACCCTTTGAGGGGGGTCAAGTGACCCTTTCGCACGGGTCACCTAAGACCATCTGCATATTAGATATTTATACTATGATTTATAACAGTAGCAAAATTACAGTTATGAAGTAACAAGGAAAATCATTTTATGGTTGGGGGTGGGTAGGGGTCGCCACAACATGAGGAACTGTATTGAAGGCTCACAGCATTAGGAAGATTGAGAAACATGCTTTAGACCATAGTGACAAGCATAAATGTTCACAGGGAACAGACGAAAAATGGATGCTTTTTGATGTGAGCAAGTAAAATGCAATAGAGAGAGGTGGACTGTGACAATTGTAGAGTCCGTACTTCTGCTTAGCTCTGAGGAGGGTCATGAGTACAATATGCGAGCTCAATGTTATTAGCTTTCTACAAAGCTAGAAGTCTAAACTTTTAGGTAAAATATTCTGATTCTTAAATGTTCGCAATTCAGATGTGCAGGTGAAGTTACAATCTTTGACATAAATAACTTTTGTATAACAAGGGGGGGTAATAAAAACAGGTAAGCAAGAGCCGGATATGGGCCACATGACTCTAACTGTAGCTTCTGGGAGGCTGAGGCAAGAAAGTCTCGAGTTTAAGGCCAGCCTGGGCTACCCAGAGAGAGCCTCGGCTACATAGAGAGACCCTATTTCACAAAACAAGAAGAGGGGAGCAAAAGACGGAAATCTGGTGGAGCCGATAGTCGGAGATGTGAGTGTGTTAGGGAGTTGGTCCATTGCCAAGGTTCTGTCTCATCTGCTTCATCCCCAGGATATTTTGGAGAAAGTAACAGCGTCTGAGTCACACCAGTGGAGAGGAAGATCTGCCACCGTGGGTAAACCCCTCTGCCCAGAGCTCTGATTTCCCCTTCTGCAGAGTAGACCAGACTCAAGGGTTTTCAAAGTATGTCCATCTAAGCCCGGCAAGTCTTCAGAGATGGCCTCCAGAGCTGGGGGATGGTGGTGGGGGACCCCAAGGCTTTCAGCATGACAGTTCAGCCTTTGTTCTGTTTTCTCTTTGGGGCTTCTGCTTTTTCTGTTTTATATTCTTGGACTTCTGCCAAAAGTTTAAAAATAAAATCTTTCTGAAGACTTTCCCTGTTTTTCTAAATTTTGAGAGTCTTGGATTCAATGCTCAGCTCTACTGTAAGGTGTTATTAGCTTTTCTCCGTTTGTCTCATGCTGCTGTCTGCTTCCAGTTGTCACTAGTCCCAAGGCACAAATGAACATATAGCGCAAATATTCTGGAGGAGGCTGAAGGTGCAGCTCAGTGGGAGAGCAAGGCCAAAGCCAGTGTGTACACCCACACATACACACATACGTGCACACATGAGCATTCGCTACACACACCATACACACATGCTCACACACTCATATGCACAAGCATAAACACAGACATACACATAGACACATAGAATTATAGGAAAATTCTGACACATTAGTCCAGTGTTTGTTTTTTAGACATCTTTTTACCCTTTTTAAAAATTTTGAATTTTTTTGAGACAGGATCTTATTATATATCCCAGGCTGACCTGAAACTGACAGAGATCCACCTGCCTCTGCCTCCTGGGTCCTCGTATTAATGGCATGCACCACCTTTTTTTTTTTTTTTTTTTTACTTTTTTATTGACAAATAGACATGCTCTTATTTCTAGTATTATACTCCTTGTAAATAATGTAATCATATTTGCTCCCAAAAAGCTTTCCTGGCCATACATAGTGGTGTATCTGTCCTTGTTCCTCGAGAGGCTGAGAGAGGACTTAAATCCAGGAGTTTGAGGCCAGCTTGGGAAACAGCAAAACCCTATCAAAGCAAACGAATAAACACAGAAGGAACCCCCATCAACAAAAAAGGAACAAACCCACTAGCAACAGAGCCTTGCTGAGCCATGTGATTTGACAAAATACATCAACATTTCCCAGATATCTCCAACCTCTTGTCACTCCGTCCAACTTAAACAAATCTGAATACCACTAATATACTTTAAAGTAGTAGCCCCCATCCTATAGTCCCTGCGCTTAAGAGGCCCACAGCAGGAACATCCCAAGTTCAAGGCTAGTCTAGGCTACACTTTAAAAAAAAAAAAAGCTATAATTTGTTGATAACAATATATGGTGCCTATGTGTAAGATTCAAATATTAACTGTGCAAAAAAGACATATTTTTGTCTTTGTTGTGATAATAGAGAAACTAAGGTTAGGTGAGGAATACCTGGACCACCAAGCTGTAATGTATATCTGTCCAAAACGTTTGTTTGTTTGTTTTTTTTTTTACCAGTCTCCCTCTAAGGTTGCTGGTGACTTTGAGAAGTCAGGTGGCAGGAGACCTCTTGTTTGAAGCTATCTTCAGATCCTCTGTCAAACTGCTTTCACCTTAAGCTTTCCGAGCTTCTTAGCTTCCCAAAATGCTTTGAATGGAAGTTGCTAACACACAGCGTTATTGTCCCCCGCCCTAATCTTGACCAGTCGGTTAAATGGCCCCTTCCAGTGACCTGGATTTCTTCAGTGAAAATGAAAGACCTTTTATCTGGGGTGGAATCCATTGATTTTCCGATGTTCCTGCTGAGTTTCCCCAGATGCAAAGGAGGCTGTTTTTCCACACCTCACTTAAGGGGTTCCCTAGTGTTAAGTATATGTGGAGCTATCACAAAGCCACACAATTATTCATTGCAGGACTTTTTTGTTTTTGTTTTTAACTTCGCATTTTGTTGGGCTCATGGGGTCCTATCTAGTTCATAGGCTCAGCTGCTAAGCTCCTAGCATGGTAACAGCCCCAGGTAGGATGGGGCAGTACAATTAACTTACTAAATGCTGGCCTTCTGTTCCATCTGGTATCTTAACTAATTCGCTAAACCCAGAGACAAAGTCTCACCCTAGTCCTGGTTGATCTGGAACTTCCTATGTAGACCAGGCTGGTCTCAAATTTACAGAGTTCTGCCTGCCTCTGTCCCCGTGTCTGTCTTCCTCTCATCCCCTCCCCCTTCCCTGGTGCTAGGATTAAGGCATGAGCCACCTTTCCTGCCTTAGACACCCCCACCCCCATCCACCACATGCACCCAAGTCTGTAAATCTAAGGAGTTGGCTTTGTCCTGCTGGTTGCAATTGGATCGCTACCATATTCTAGCTTCTTCCACAGTGAGTGGATGGTGTTCTCAGAGGACCTGACAGACCCGAGGTAGGCCTTAGCCCCTGCCCAACAACCCCGAGTTCCAGGCTAGTTTTCTTTCCCACTTAACAGTAACCACTGGTGTTTTTTCCTCTAAGTTTGACTCCAAGATAGAAGACTAGTGATTTTCACTTGCACACTCTGGTACTTTCAGAGAATGCTTATGAGCATGTTTATAAGGAACAACGAGGCAGTCAGCATAGGTGTTATCTCACTTCCCTGGCGAGAAAACTTGCTGATCAGTTAGTCAGTGACAGCTTTCACTGCAGTTCAGATAATTCTCTTTTCATCCTGTATCTTTGGCATTTTATTATAATCCTCTGGCCTTTTGGCCTTTGTTAGTTTGTTTATTGTTGTTTTGAGATGGGGTCCCACTGTAGAAACACATAGGCCTGGCTGGTCTCCAAATTCTCTTAAACCCAGGCTAGCCTGAAACCCCCATGATCTTCCTGCTCAGCCTCCCATAATCTGATCTGAGAGACACCACAGCAGGCTTGCTATTTGATCTTTCTAATCAGAAGAGGAGAATGGCTTCCAGTTTCATTCCATTGACAGTCATTTCCTCCCCCCTCCCCCTTTTTAGTTTTGTCCTTTAGAAATAGGATCTCATTATGTAGCCCAGGCTGGCCTACAAATCACAATCCTCCTGTTTCTTGAATGCTGTAATTATGGACCTGCTTCATCTTGTCAAACACGTGGGGCAAGGGTTCTGCCACTCAGCGACACCCCTAAAGCAGCCCGGAGTGGTATTTTTCTCTCTTGTCTGCACAAGTCACTGCGTGAAGAGTTTTAGCATCCTCATGCCAAGACCAGTCACCCCTAGGTATGGGTAGGGCATGAGTAAAGACAGTTTTCAAGTTTCTCTGGAGATACCAACATGCAGCGTCTTCATCTGTTTTCTGTTGCCATGACAACATATCTGACACTGAGTAATTTAGAAATTTATGGAGCTCACGGTTCTGGAGGCCAAAGGCATAGCACGAGTGTCTGCCTTGTCGTCTAGCAAAGGTCCGCTTACAGCAGCGCAACGTGGTGGTGAACGTCACATAGTGAGACGGAACAAATAAGCTGGTCCACGTCTCTTATAAAGCCATCAACACTGTCATTGGTGGGGTGGGGGTGTCCGCCTCCAAGATTTAATCTAATCCTAGTTTTAAAGGCCTTACCTCCAGATGCCATCAGCATCTGGAATTGAGGATTAAGTTTCCATCACATGCATCACCTTTAAGAGACATATTCAAACCATAGAACACACTAAAGCTTTTACATTTTCTATTGTTTTGATTGTTTTTGAGACAGGGTCTTACTATGTAGCCCAGGTAGGCTTTGAACTTAGTAGCTGAGTCCGATCTCAAATCTTGTGGTTCTCCTGGCTCATACATGCAGATTGCAGGTTGCAGACAACATGTTTGATGCATAAAATAAGGCTTGAGAACTTTTTAAAAAATTTGTTTTGTGGGGCTTGGTGGCACATGCCTTTAATCCCAGCACTTAGAATCAGGCGAAGGTGGGTATCTGTGAGTTCGGAGGCCAGCCTAGTCTACACAGTGAGTTTCAGGACAGCCAGGGCTACACAGAGAAACTTTGTCTCAAAAAAAAAAAAAAAAGGTTATTTTGTTTTTATGTGTATGAGTGTTTTGCTTGCACGAATGTCTGTGTACCACATTTGTGCCCGGTACCAGCAGAGATCAAAAGAGGGCATGGATCCTGTGGAACTGTAGTTATAAACTGTTGTGAGATACCATGTGGGATCTGACAACCAAACGTGGGTCCTCTGCAGAGCAACCAAGTGTTCTTAACCACTGAACCATCTCTCTAGCCCCCAGGGATGAGAACTTTTGATAGAAGTGTCCAGTGTCCAAAGGTTGTTAATGACAGGTATTTTGTTTTCCCCATTTCTGAGCCTAGAGCCTTGAAGCATGTTAGGCAAGTGCTGCACCACCCAGGTACCCCCAGCCTGGTGACAGCAACTGTGGTTTCTGCTAGAACATTAGATGTCTTAAGGAACAACTCAGTCTGTGTAGAATACACATTTATGGAGCAGCCGGGTACTGGGAATACTGTGAGAAACCAGGCTGAACCTGTTTATGCCTCAAGCTATTTTTTTTCCCTAGTGGATGGAGACAAATAATAAATAGGTAATCAGGATGTGATAAGTGGTAAGAAGGGAACTGGGGCAAAGGGAGGCTAACTGGAGGTACCAGGTTCCTCTAGAGACCTGGAGATGGAGGAGGGGCAGCTTAAGCTTCCATACACCATGGGAAAGCAGAGGAAATAGGTGAAGAGGCCCAGGCCAGGAAAGCTGTGTGCTTAAGCAAAGGGATTAGCAGACAGTGAGAAGTGGCAGCCCGACCTTTCTTATCATTTACACAAATGACTCAGTCCGTCTTTGCCAAATAATACACACTCTGCAAAAGAACCACACAGAGAAGCATCCTTCAGAGACCAGGGTAATGCGTGCCAGACAATGACAGCGTCACTTCACTAGGCTAAAACTGCTGCTGATGAGAAAAGTTTTGACATTGGGGCTAAAGGGAAAAAAATGCATCATAAATTTGATATTCAGAGGATTTCGTCTAATCCCTTTGTCTTTTATATTTTTGCCAACCATCGCTTGAAAGTAGGCTGTTGGTGTGCAGGACCACGGAATACATGCTCTCAAGTGTTGGGGGTACAGCTCCGTGGCAGAACACTGTCTAGCTGGTGCAAGACCCTGAGTACGACTGTCAGCGCTGGAGGAAAAGAAAAGTAGTATCCAGACTGTCAGTGAGGCAAACTGGCCCTAGACATTTGCTTCTCTGATATATATTCATATTTTCTACCTCTCCCTCCCTCTCTCCCTCCTCCTTCCCTCCCCTTCCCCTCCCCCTTTCTCCACTCTTTCTCCCCCCACCCCTCTTTCTCTCTAGGGTCTCAAGCATAGGGTCTCATGTAGACACAGCTCAGTCTGGCCCTTAGCTTGCTGTGTAATTGAGACTGACTTTGAACTTCTGATCCACTCGCCTCTACATATCATGCCATATTTTAGCCAAGATAGCCCTTCTTAATCTGCCCCCTACTCTAGAAAAATCCTGAAAGGACACCCATGGAACTTTTTGCTTTTTTCTTTAAAAGTTTAACTTTTATTCCTTTTTTTATGTATGTCTTACCTGCATGTATGTCTGTGTACCACATGTGTGCCTGGGGCCCACAGAGACAGAGGGGAGCATTGGATCCAGTAGCACTGGAGTTACAGACAGTTGTGAACCACCATGTGGGTGATGGGGATTGAACCTGAGTCCTCTGGAAGAACAGCCAGTGCTTTTAACCACTGAGCCATGTCCCCAAAGGTACTTTTCTTTCCTTTCTTTCTTTCCTTATTTCCTTCTTCCCTTCTTTCCTTCCTTCCTTCCTTCCTTCCTTTCCTCCTTCCTTCTTTGCTTCCTTTTTCTGTTTTTTGAGAGACAGAGTGTTGCTCTGTAGGCCAGATTGGCCCCAAAGTCACCAAAAAATCCCTCCTGGTTCAGCCTCTTGAATGCCAGGATTATAGTAGGTCACTAGGTCAGCCCAAAGTTCACAAATGATGATTATATAATATGTATATTACCCAGATTGTGGTAATGGTAACATGAGTATATCTGTACATTCAAATCGTCAGGATAATGAGGGGAAAAGAATATACTTTAAAAATTATTTTTCATATTACATTTGTAAACATACGAGAATAAAACAAAAATAAGTAATTATGAGGCACGGAAAAGGCTGAGGTCAGGGGTCGTGGTGTATGACTTTAATGCCAGCATTTGGGAGGCAGAGGCAGAGAGGATCTCTGTGAGTTTGAGGCCACCCTGGTCTAGCAAGTTTCTAGACTAAATAGAGAGACTCTCTCTCAACCATCCCCACCCCCCCAAAAAATACATTAAAAAAATTAACCCTATAATCTAAAAGAAGGGAAAAAAAACCCACGTAGGACTATGGTATGGTCATATTAGAGGAGGAGATTTGTTTTTTGCTTTTGTACACATGAGAAGCGAACCCGAGGCCTCGTACATGCTAGGCAAGTACTGTGGCGCTGGGCTATACTCCCCGCTGTGCTCTATACTTACCTTCTTAGTAAATAAGACTTTTGGAAGTCCTTCCTAAAATCCAAGTAGTGGGATGAAATCTAGCTAGTGATACCATAGAAAGATGAAAGATGGTGACTGAATAATCACCTCCCTCATGGGAGGCTAGGGGGGGAGTGAAAGAGAAGGGGAGGGGGGAGGACGACTCCAGGGTCGTCCAGGATGGCTTTTTTTTTTTTTCCCTAAAAGTAAGATGACTATAATGCAAAGCAGCTGAATAGAAAAATACATTATAGATTTCAGCAGACTTTTGTTTTGCTTGTTTGTTTGAGACAAGGTCTCACTATGTAGATCTAGCTGGCTTGTTGAGGTCTTTATGTAGATCAGGCTGGCCTCAAACTCACAGAGATCCTGCTGCCTCTGCCTCCCAAGTGCTGGGATTAAAGATGAGCACCATCACACCCAGTTCCATCAGATTTAGGGCTGAGTGATATCACATAGGCTTTCAGAGTACAATAACTATAGGACCTGTAAGTGATGGCTATTACCAAAATTAATTTCAAGAATTAATAAGCTGATATTTGCTTGCTTCATAAAACAACTTGCCGTAAGATTAGAGGATAGTGTCTACCATGTTCACTGTTATGTTCCCGGCATCTTTTACTGTATCTGACTTACCAACAAGTAAGTTGGATGCAGTCATTTTTTTTTTTCTTCAAATTTCAGCCCTATTTTATGCATCTGAATTCCTCCCAAGCTTAATGTAATATTTCCAATAGGGATTTTATGTCCCCAGGAGTGTGTGTAGGGCCCGCAGTAGAAGCAAATGCATAAACAGAGGGAATCAGATACTCAGGGGTATTTTATCAATGATAGCATCCAAGCTTCTGTTTCCTGAATACCTTTTTAAGGCTAGGACAAGCAGCTGTTAATAAAAGCTCACAGTATGAGATTTGAACTGTAAAGCAAGATGAGGCTTTGAAGTATGTTCCTGGATAGAGGAAAGGGATAAACTAGATAAAGCTTGGGTTTCTAAGATCTGTCCCTGATCAAATGAGCCTAGAGATACAAATCTAAAAAGCATCTCCCTGACTGAACATGGCCTTTGACTATTGTCATTATCTGTCACATGTCGATTAGAAAACAGTGCTAACTAAGCATGCTCTGAAATGATGGGTAATGTGCTTAATCTACAGCAAAAAGTTTATCTGCCCTCTACTAGTTTAAAAATAGCCTGGAAAAGAAGACCAAAGAGCCGGATAGTGGTGGCACATGCCTTTAATCCCAGCACTGCGGAGGCAGAGGCAGGTGGATCTCTGTGAGTTCACAGTGGTTCTTAACCTGTGGATTGAGACCCTTTTGGGGGACAGTGAAATGACCCTTCTTTCACAGGGGTTGCCTAAGACCATCTGCAGATCAGATATTTACATTATGACTCAGTAGCAAAATCGAAGTTATCAAGTAGCAGTGAGAATAATTTTATGGCTGGGGGGTCACCACAACCTGTGCTCCTCACTGAGTCAAAGCAATTTCACAACTCCCAGGGAGTTCCTGGGAAATTAGTGTTTACTCACTGATGAGTCAACCCGACCCCTTTTTGAATTTGTTCCCCAGAGTAAAAGAATATCTGGGTTGCTCAAGCTACCTTTAATGTTACAGAGAAATAGACATGATGTTATCTCCTATGATATAATGGAACAATCAAGTTAGTAACCTACATAAAATGTATAAAATATTTATAAAGCATATTTTTAGCATTAATAAATTATTATTGATTTGTAAAATAACATTTTTTTGCAGTTCTTTTTCTTTTTTGGGTTTTGTTTTGTTTTTTAAGATTTATTCATTGCTGGGTGGTGGTGGTGGCGGCGCAGGCCTTTGATCCCAGCATTGAGAGGCAGAGGCAGGCAGATCTCTGTGAGTTTGAGCCAGCCTGGTTCTACAGAGTGAGTTCCAGGACAGCCAGAGTTATAACAGAGAAACCCTATCTCAAAAAACAAACCAAAAGAGAGAGAGACTGATTTCTTTTATGACTATGAGTGTTTTTGGTACCTGTGGAGGTCAGAAAATGGTGTTAGATCCCCTGGAACTAGAGTCATGAATGGTAGTTGGAATCGAACCTTGGTCCTCTGGAAGAGCCACAGTGCTCTCAACTGCTGAGCCGTCTCTCCAGCCCCTTGTTAGGTTTTGTTTGTTTGTTTGTTTTCGTTTTTTTTTTTTTTTTTTTTTTTTTTGAGACAGAATTTCTGTCTGAAATTCAGCCTAGCCTCAAACTTCCTGCCCCTGTAGTCTTCCTGCCCCGGCCTCCTGACGGCTGAGGTTACACGCTACTTTTATCAGTGAGCATTGTGGTCACAAAGCTCATCCTTGGAGCATGTGTCAGCACTTGATTCTGTTTACAGCTGGGTAATAGATTCCGCATACACACCATCGTCTGTCCTTTTATCAGGTAATGGACAGTTGGAGTATTTCCACTTTGGGATTATGAGACTAGGTCTGCTGTGAACATTTGTGAACAGGTTTCTGTGGGGGTATTTTTAAAATTTCTTCTCTGTTGCTGTGTCACGTGGTAACTGTGTTTGGCTTTGGAAAGACACGTTTTGCAGTATAGCTGCATTGTTTTACGTTTCTACCAGCAATGTAAGGCGTCCTCGTTTCTCCAGCTCTTCTTCACTTGTCTTTATGATTATGGCTGTCCTAACAGATGGAAATTAGTTTGGATTTGTATTTCTCTAACAGCTAATACATTAGGCATATTTCATGTGCATATTGGCTATTTGTATTTGTTTTTGGAGAAATGTGTATCCAGATGCTTTGACTACTTCCAAACTGAGTTTTTGTTTGTTTGTTTGTTTTGAGACAGGGACTCATATCCCAGGGTGGCCTCAAACTCACTGAGTATCACAGAAAGAGGTCCTTTCTCCCCTTTTTTGTCTTGATAATTTGGTTACTATCTTTTCATGGGATCACTAGCTAGATTTCATCCTACTACTTGGGTTTTAGGAGGAACTTCTAAAACTCATCCATATTTGCTAATAATAAAATATACCTGGACTGGGTGTGGTGGTTTAAATGAAAATGGTCCCCATAGGCTACTAGGGACTAGCATTGTTAAGAGGTGTGACCTCGTTGGAGGAAGTATGTCATTGGAGGTAGGTTCTGAGGCTTCAAATACTCAAGCCAAGCCCAGTGTCACTCTCTCTTCTTGCTGCCTGCTGATCCAGGTGTAGAATTCTCGGCTTCTTCTCCAGCACCATGTCTGCCCGTGTACCACCATGATGACAGTACACTAAACCTCTGAACAGTAAGCCAGCCCCAATTAAATGTTTTCATTTATAAGAGTTGCTATGGTCATGGTGTCGATACACAGCAATAGAAACCCTAAGACATCGAGGGTGTAGCTCAGTGAGATAGTACTTGTGTAGCATGTACAAGACCTTGAGTTCGATTCTCATGGGTGCAAAAACAAAAACAAAAAAGCCCAACAAACCCTTTCCTCTAACAATGGCCATATCATAGTTCTACGTGGTTCCTCCCTCCCCAACCCCCCCTTTTAAATTATAGTGTTAAATTTTATTTTATTTTTTTAGTAGGGACAGTTGAGGCAGGGTCTCTCTATTTAGTTCTGGCTATCCTGGAACTTTCTATATAGATGAGGCTGGCCTCAAACTCACAGAGATCCACCTGCTTCTGTGTCCCAAGTGTTGAAATTTAAGGTGTGCCCTCTCAGAGATTTATTGTTGATTTGTAAGAGCCCATTCTTCATCCTGGATCCTATACCCTTATTACTATATGGTTTTCTCTTGTCTGTGTTTCTTCTCTTTTCTTCTCTGTTCCTTCCTCTCCCAGTCTTTACTTTCTCTATCTCAAGGCTTACTCTGTAGCTCAGGCTAGCCTAGTACTTGCTATGTATGTAGCTTAGGATGGCCTTGGAATTTGCAGCAGTCCTTCTCTCTTGGGTTCCTTTGCACTGGGATTTCTTGTGTGAGCCACCAAGTCTAGTTCTTTACACTATTTTTCCATTTTAAAATTTTTATGTGTATGGGTGTGCCTGGTGCCCAAAGGGGAGCATCAAATCCCCTGGAACTAGAGTTACAGACTGCTGTGGACTGCTGTGGTGGTGCTGTGGAAGAGCAGCCAGTGCTCTTGGCCACTGACCTGTCTCTCCAGCTTGCCCTCACCTTGCTTTTTTGACACAGGTCTCGTATTGTCCAGTCTGGCCCCTTGGGGCTTTGTACACATCAGGTAAGAATTCTACCAACTGAGTGATGTCTCTAAAGAAATGTTTTAGAGATTATCCTTATTGATTCATTGGGGGTGGGTGTACAGACCGCACTCATGGCGTGACTGTAGAGGTCAGAGGGTAGCCCAGTGGAGTTCGTTCTGACCTTCTATTGTGAGTTCCAGGGGTCAGACTCAAGCTTGCCCACCTACCCGCTGAGCCATCTCCTGGGTCCTCTTCCCACTTATTAGTTTCCTTGGAATCACAAAAGTTTTCCTATTTTGAGGAAGTTCCATTTATCTTTTCCTTAGTTTTAGGCTCAAAATTTTCCAAGCACAACAAAGTTGAATTCTTTTCTGTCAGTACGTTTTGGATGCCATGTGTGAGAAACCATTGCCCAAAGACCTTGTTCCTTACCCCTGTCTGCTTCTTCCTAGTTAACAGTTTTATCTCTTGTGTGTAGTGTGATCCCTTTGGTTTCTTCGTGTAGTTTGAGGTGGGGGTCAACTTCATTCTCTAAAATGAGTGTGCCCAAGTATCCAATTGTTTAAAGGATTGTGCTTTTCCCACTTTAAATGTCTCAACCCTTCTGGGAATATTACACGGAAGAGTTTATTTCTGAACTTCTTGTTCTACTTTATTGATCTATGTTTGTCCTCACATAACTACCACGTTCTTTTAATCACTATGGCTTTAGAGAAAGTTTCGAAGTCAGCAGTATGGATTCTTCAAGTTTCTTCCTTTTCAAGGTTGTTTTGACTATTCTGCGGCATATGGAATATACCAAGCTTACCAGTCTTGAGTCATAATTACTTCTAGTGTCTTTTCCCTGCCTGGTGTCCTAGCAAACTTGAACAGGTAAAACCACTAGAGTCATATGTGAAACTTTTAACAGCAGCTCTGATTTCAGAAATATTATCTTAAGATAAATCAAGTACATGCTAGCCCAGATGAAGTCACTTTTGTCTTAACCTATACACCATTGTAGGGGGCTGGGTATGATGCCACTTACCTGTAATCCCAATACTTAGGATACAGAGGCAGGAGGGTAGGGTTTCAGTCATCCTCAGTTACATAGTGAATTTGAGGCCAGCCTGGGTCAATCGAGACCATCTAAAAAAAAATTTAAAAAGGAAAAAAATAAATAAATTGTGGGGATCCATCTGTCTTATTTCTGTAAACAAGACTCCCAATAAATCTCACTCTGCAATGCTAGGTCTGTCTTAGACAACTGCGTGCCTCTCATCCTTCCATCCCATACCAGAATGGTGTAATTAGTTACTCACCCCTTCAAAATAAAAGTTCTTATAAACATGGAATTGGAAACTCAAACTGAAGGCTGGATCTAGTATAACAGCTAAGAATTACAGGTGTTGAAACCAGATAGTTCTGTGTTTCAATATTTCAGTCCATGACTATATAACTAGGGCAAAATTTTGAACCTTCATGTATAAAAATGGGAAATCGTTTCCTCACTGAACAGTTGTAAAAACTGTCTAAAAAAGAAAAAGTAAAGGTAAAATAAAATAACAACTATCAGCAGTGCCTGGGGATGGCTACATTTCAGTAATTGACATCTGCAGCAGAATGCTTCATTTAGGGAGTGGAAAACAGCTGTGTCATTGCACAGGCTTTCTGGTGTTCTAGATCATTGTGTCCATGGGTGTGAGACCTTTTTGCTTTGAGACACACTGTGTAAGAATGGAGCTGTTCCTTCTTTGGAGTAGGACGGGATTCCTGCTCAGGTCCTTTGTGGCCACCAATGGGCTTTGGATATCCTATGGCCTCATAAGAATAGCCAGCCAATGTTCTAGGTTTTGATATTGTTCATGATATGGATCCTTAACTTCAATTACACATTGCTTCAGAATCATCCCTTGCTGTAACTTTTTGGGAGTCCATGTATCCAGAAATATCACTGAGAGTACCACCAGCATTTAATAAATAGATGGCCCCACTTGTGATCTCAGTACTTGGGAGGTAAAGATGAGGAGGACCACAAGTTCAAGGCTAGCTTAGGCTATATAGCAAAACCCTGTCTCAACAAAACAGAACAACAACACAGTGAAAAACAGTCACCAAATAGCCAGAAATAGGTATTATCAGAAGACATTAAAAAAGTTGTAGGGAAAGGGAACCCCACCCAAAATAAATAAATTCCTGAAAACTTGATACTCTAGGGACAACAAGATGATTCAGTTAGGTAAACACAATTTCTAGTAAGTCTGATGACATGGTTTGGATTTCCAGCACCCCATGTGGTAGGAGACAACTGAACCCTCGAGCTGTCCTGTGACCGCTACATATATACTTGCTGTGATAAGCCGTACTCACGAGTATATTCACACAATAAGTGTATGTACTGAATTTTTTAAAATTTGACAGTTTGAACTTTAAGCTCATGTATCATAAAAACACCAAAAAGTGTGCATGCACGTACGGAAGCGTGCGCACGCGCGCACACACACACACACACACAAACTTTGGTAGACTCATTGAGAAGTATCAGTCTTACAATGAAGGAGAAAAAAAAGACATAGATTAAAAAAAAACAAAAAACAAACCAACAGGGCTGTAGAGGTTGTAGGGTTTATATTATAGGGAGAAATTCTACACATTTTTGCGGGCACTCTCAGATTGTAATAGAGTACAGTAATGTTGATAATTATTGATGCTCTTTAATCACTAACTATACGTATTTTCCAGAAAGCTGTGTTCAAGAGACCATGAGTTTTCCATCTGATGAGGAGGAGGAAAGTTCTTTAAAGTAGTCTAAATTTTTTCATCTCTATGGAATAACTTCTGCAATGCCAGATAAATAGTACTGGCTGTAAATTTGACTCCAATTAAGTTTGCAAAACTAGAACACTAGACGAATAAGGCGTATAGGGAGCTCAGGGTTCTGAGGCGACTGTGCATCTTCTTGTTGGGTATGGTTCTTGTCATTAAGTATCCTTCGGGGAAATCACAGCCATAATTGTAACCTTTCTTTCTGGCAACTTTTCCTCCCAGCTGTCAGTATCTCAGAAGGAAGGATCTACTCTGGCGGTTCTGAGTGTGCCCTCATTTAAAGAATGAGATTACTGCAGGGCAGCGGTGCTGCTCGCCTTTAATCCCAGTACTCCGGAGGCAGAGGCAGGCAGATGTCTGAGGCCCATCTGGACCGGAAAAAGAACAAAATAGATGCAGCTCCCTGTAGAGTGCTTGATTAGCATGTGCAAAGCCCTTTAAAAAAAAAAAAATCGGCCTCGATGATTCAGCTGGAAAGAGTCCTTGCTGGAAAGAGTCCTTGCTGCCAAGCCTGATGACCCAAGTTTGGTCACTGGGATCCACAAGGTTGATGGACAGAACTAACTCCTGCAAATTGTCTTCTGACCATCAAGTGCTCCCTCTCCTACAAATAAATGTATAAAATACCTTAATTAAAAAGAAAATTAGCCACTTCACCATGTACCCCGCAGCCGTTCTGGTCATGCACAAACAAGGACGACACTGTTCCTTTCTGGAGCCTCAAAATCATGAGATTTTGGTCCACTGGAGCATGCATGTTCAGTGCCACCCACACTAGATTTGAAAACAGTAAACAGTTTTGAACAAACATAGATAGGCGGGTTTACCGAAGTTCAAACATTCAGTTATTTTGTATATCTTAAACCTGACTATGGACTGAAGAAATTAATTAGGTTAAAAGGTCAGCTCTGAAAGTAGAGACTTAAGAATTTTAGGGCTGGAAGGCTTTTAAAGAAGACGCGTCCGGTCTCTTCGTTTTACAGAATGAATACCAAGGTCCTGAGACACACTGAGACAATGTGGGTCACTCAGTTAATGAGTGACAGAAGGAACTCCGTTGTCCCAGCGCCTTGGAAGACAGTGGTTTTCAAGTGCGTGCCCAATACCACAGCCAGCGTAGCATGCCTATCATTTATTTATGCAGCCCTTTAGTTTCCCTTCCCCTTCCTAATGGCGATCTGGAACGTGAGCCCTGAACCTGGGATAGCCCTCCCACTCGAGCCACGCCGTCGCGTGGGTTAGGACTCGCTCCCGGTGCCCTTTTCGCAGCAGGTGCTCCGCAGCTGGCTTTAATCGCTGCATCATCCCGGCGGCTTTTCTCAGGGCTCCCGATTTTACGGCACACGCGTGTCCCCCCTAGGCTTAGGCTCGCACGGGAGGACAAGGTGGGTCAGAGCCCATGCCAATCCGAAGGGTTTCCAGAGCCCGCGTGGGTGACCCCGGCGCCGACCCCGCAGGCCGCGGGCAGCCGGGGCGTGCCCGCGGGGGCCTGACGTGGCGGGGCCTGACGTGGCGGCGGGGGAGCCGGCTCTGCACTGCCCCACGCTCCGGCCAGAGGGCGCCCGGCCACAGCCCTTCCCCGCCCCGAGGCCGCCCGGGGCTACGCAAGGAACCGCGCGGGACGCCCTGGAGCAAGCGGCAACCCCGCCTCCTGCTGCCCTCAGTCCGAGGTCGGGCCGGGCGGAGGGGCGCGGAGCTGCGTGGGTATCCTTCCTTCTCCGTAGCTCTAGCCGGACCGGGCGACGACCCGAGCTGTGCCGGTCACAGCCGCCCCTGCGCGCTGGGGCCAATCAGCGGCGCGGGCACAGATATGCAAATGAGGCGCTGGTTGCTGCGGGAGTGCCGCTCGCAGGGGCTGGTGGGGTCGCGCTGGGGGAGTGAACCGGGCCAATCAGGCGGGTGCGTGGCGCGCGGGGGGGCGGGGGGGCGGCGCCCCTGCTCGCCTCCCTCCTTCGCTCCCGGCCCGGCGCTGACAGGGGGGCCTGGCCGCGCAGCCGGTAAGTGCCGCCGCTCGCCGCTGCCGCCCGCAGCCTCAGGCGTGGGGAGGACACCCGGGGGCGCCGCGGGGCGGCGAATGCCGCTCAACTGGTGGAGACTGGCACGGGAGGGGCTGTTAGCCCGGTGGTCGCCGGAGATCGCCCCGGCCCGGCTGGCCGCGCGTGTCAGTCTAGGGCGAGGCAGGGGGCGGCGGGGAGCCTGAGCCGCGCCGGTGAGTACGTGCGCCCGCCGCCCGCCCGGGGCCCGGGCTCCCCGAACTGTGGGGCAGACTGCCGGGGCCGGGCGCCGGGGAAGGGGCGATGCCCGCACGTGCGGCTGGGTGCAACGGGGCCCGCCCGCCTGTCATGGCTGCGGCGCTGCCCTCGTCCCTGCTCGGGGACCCGGGGTCGGGACCCGGCTCCGTGCCTGTTGCGTGGGCAGGAGGTGAACCCCGGTGGGTCGGGCACGGGGCGGGCACGGGGCGGGCACTGCTCGTCCCGCCACCCCCTCCGGTCGGTCCCCGCCTAGGCGCGGGCTTCCCACACGTCCTGAAGCCTTGTCCCCGGCCCGCTGTCTCGTCTCCGTGACCCGTGACAGGGCGTCCCGCGTGGACAGTGGGTGCTCCGGGGGATTGCACGCCTCCGGCACTCCCCCGAACCTCGCCTCTGTGTTCCCAACGCCGCCTTCCCCACGCCCCTGCGCCTCAAGGGCCACCTCGAGGGCCTCCCCGAGTCTGCAGCGAGTCCGTTGCCAGCCGGTGCTGCTGCTCGCTCTCTCGGTGTCTATCAGGGTGTGGGACGCGTTGGGTGGTTCCAAGGCTCTCCTCGCGAACAGCCATCCCGAAGCCAAGCACCGACCCGGAAAGCCTGTGTGTCTTCCTGGCCTGTCACAGCTGCCAGCTCACAGAGTAGATTTGTTTGTTCCTTTTTTGGTTCTGTTTTGCCTATTAAGAAGAAAAAGGGAAAGCAAAAACTTTTCAGGACCAAGTAGACACGAATTAAAGTGTGACACAGTCGAGGTATTAACAGTGCTACACTGTTACTTTCCTGGGAGCTTGGTCCTGACACTAAAGTGACTTCTATCCATTTACCTCAGAACTTGCTCTCTGCAATAAAGTTTATTAATAAAAACCACCACCACACTGGGTTAGAGAGATGGCTCAGCGGTTAAGAGCGCTTTCTGCTCTGACTGGTATACCAGAGTTCAAATCCCAGCATCCACATCAGGCAGCTCATAGTCGCGTGTAACTCCAGCTCCAAGCTGACTTTTGTGGGCACCTACGTACACACACACACACACACACACACACACACACACACACACACACATAAAAATTTTTAAATCCTAAGAAAAAAAAATTACTATCGGAATTTAATTTTCCAGTTTCGTTGCCACTTTTTCTGACTTCCAGTTCTCGAGTTCTTCGACTTAAGATTTGAACAGGAAATAGGGATTATTATATGTAATGTTATTCTACTTAACTCTATATAACTGTACAGTCGTTTTGAAAGAACCACGAGGTCTACAAACACGTGCATACGCACACTACAAATTCAAGAGGATTTCACATTTGGGACATGGGGAGGGTGTTTTCAGTGTAAAGGAAGATGATAGTGTGTCTCTTGAATTTACAAAACTTGAATTTAGATGTCCTTTCTTGCTAACGGCAGGCAGCATAGAGGCTTATGCTGGTTGTTGGTAGAGGTTACATCAAATTCGTTTATTTCTCTGAGCAAGTTAACCTGTGTTATGTATTCCTGAATACTTCTGTTTCTAATATGGCTTTAACGATTCACACTAAGTAATTACGGTGTACATAACGTTTTTCTCACTGGTTTTAATAATGCACTGGCTCACAAGTGGTGGTCATAGGACTGTAATCCAACACTGGAAAGCAGAGGCAGGAAGATTCCTGCAAATGAAGTGGGTTCCAGCTTAACTAGGACTACACAGAAAGATCCTCTCTCAAAAAAAAAAAAAAACAGAAACAAAAATTCACATTTAATTCAGCAAAGTATCGGTATGTTCAGTCCTTACAGTTTTGTTTGGACTACAGGCTATGTAATAGGGACATGAAATGCACTGGGGAATGAAGTAGTTGTTACCCAGAGTTCGTTAAGAGTAACTTTATCATCCTTGAATAATAAATATCCAGGGAAATGGATATTGTAGTAAAAACACACCCCTTTACACACACACACACACACACACACACACACACCCCAGCTTGTGATTGATTAAGAGATGATGTTTTAAAGGCACAAAAAAGACCATCAGAAAATAACAGGGTGCTGGTGTAACATTAAAATCCTCTTCTTGAAGTGCTTGTTGGAGAGAATAAGTCAAGACTGTGTCTTAACTAGCTGTGTAAATATAATCAGGTGTCTTGACTTCTGTCAGCCTTACATTTCGGTTTCATCTAGTTTCTTGGATGCCAGAAATGGTAGTACATACCTTTAAATCTCAGAACTCAGGAGGCAGAGGCAGACAGACCGACCTCTCTTGAGTTTGGGTCAGCTGTTCTACATAGGAAGGAGTTCCAGGTCAGCCAGTGTTACATCAGATCCTGTATCAGAAAGAAAGAAAAAGCCATTTCCTCTAGCTTTAGAATTTTAGGATTCTAAGTATCTCATGAGATCTCTCTTCTGAAAACACACACACACACACACACACACACACACACACACACACACACACACGGAAAGCATTTTGTGTTAAAAGGCAAAACTGACATTTTTTAGAAAACAGTGGTATAGTTGGTTTTTCACAAAAAGCACATTTTAAAAAGAAAACTGTCATGTCAGTAGGTTTGAATCAAGGTAAGAAATTACTATCCTTAATGAAAAAATGTAAATCTCTTAAGTGACTTTTAGCTCCCCTACCCCCCTCAACACGAGCACACAGTTTCTCTGTGTAACCCTGGCTGTCCTGGAACTCACTCTGTAGACCAGGCTGCCCTGGAACTTCAGAGATACACCTGCCCTGTCTTCTAATTGCTGGGATTAAAGACATTTCCCACTATACCCACCTTCAACTCTTTTTCTATTGAATACATGCTAAAAGAAGTCATGGCCAAGGTGGTGCTGTTACACACCTTTAAACCAAAATAAGTAAATAAATAAATTGGCAATTTGTACAGACTCTATTTGTGTGTTTGAGCATGCTTGCACGTGAGTGCGCACACATGTGTGCATGCATGTGTAAAACTGGATTTTGCTGTATTGCCCAAGCTGAGTTCAAATCCATGATCCTCTTGCAATAGCCTCTTGAGATAACTGGCATTACTGTCATGTGCCAGTGTTCTGGTTTTGTATAGATTCTGTGTATGTGTATGTGGTACTAGAGATCAAACTCAGGGGCTTGTAAATGCAGTACATGTACTCTAACACTGAACTGTATATGTTTACCTTAGTGTCTCCTTTTAATTTTTATTTACTTACTTTTAATTTTTTGGTTTTTTGAGACAAGGTTTCTCTGTAGCCCTGGCTGTCCTGGAACTCACTCTGTGGACCAGGCTGGTCTGGAACTTAGAGATCCACCTGCCTCTGCCTCCCCAGTGCTGGAATTAAAGGCATGTGCTACCACATCCAGCTATTTTAAAAGAAATTTTATTATTTTCTTTTGAGACAGAGGCCTCGGCTGTCCTGGTACTGGATACGTAGGCTAGGCTGGTCTTGAACTCAAAGAGCTCCTCCACCCTCTGCCTCCAGTGCTTGACTAAAGGCACATGAAATCATGCCCATTGTGTGTGTGTGTGTGTCTAATTTGTAAGTTTTATGTGTATAAGTGTTTTGTCTACATATATGTATGGGTACCATATACCTGGTTGGTGCCTGTGGAGGTCAGAAGGCAATGGATTTCTTAGAACTGGAGTTATGGATGATTATGAGCCACCATGTGGGTGCTGGGAACTGAATCTAGGTCCTCTGCAAGAGCAGCAAGTGATCTTAATCACAGAGCCATCTCTCCAGACCTTTTAAAAGATTTTATTTTATGTGTACAAGTATTTTCCTGCATATATGTTGGTGCACCATATGTTTGTTACCCTGAACCATAGGAGGCCGGAGGAGGGAGTCACATCCTCTAGAACTGTGAGCTTCCCGGTAGGTGCTGGGAACTGAATCCAGGTCCTCTGGGAGAGCAGCAAGTGCTGTTAACTGCTTAGCCATCTCTCCAGCCCTATGATATTTTTTAAAAGGGGGAAAAAAATGGCTGAAGTAATTGATCTAGTGGGGAATTTTATCGGGTAATGATATAGTAAGTAAAGAATATACATAAGAATACAGAAAATTAATGCAGTTGGTCAGAGTGAAAGAATATTGATAAGTGTTTGAAAAGGCTTAAAAGCCAAAAACCAGAGAAGAAATTTATGAACATTTCACAGAAAGATTTTACTTTTTACCTTTAATTGTAGTGCCAACATGAGACATAGATTTCTTGAATGAGATATAAGATTTAGCCGTTTTATACTTAATTTGCCATTGAGAATTGCCAGTTAGCCAGCTTTATAACTGTCTTTGAGAACGTGGTGCCTCTGTTTACTTCCTTATTGGGATTTCATGCTATAGCTTTCCACCTCTTGGAACTTTACCAGTCTTGAATACTCAGTTTTGAATCTTCCTTATAAACAAGTCATCTCTTGTTATTGTGACCCTTGAGAGTTCTCATTATACATTTGTCTCATGTATTTGACATACCATGAATGGTTTCATGGCTTTGTATTGCCTTTACGTTTTTAAGAACATTTTTGCTCCTCCTTTTTGGAAACAAATGGAAAGCTGAGCAAATAGCACCAGGAGAAAAGGTAGAAGAGGCAGCTACTTTTAGCTATAATTCATTCTTTAGATGCCAATGGATTTGTGTCCATTCACTCATTAAACAGATTTATTGTGCGCCCTTAATTTACTTTATTAGATATAGCACATTAAGTGATAACATACAAAGTGATACTTGCCTTCATAAAACCTACAGTCTAATAGTGAAGACAAAACAAGTAAATAATTGTAAAATGACAGTTTTTGATGACTCCATTAAAGAAAAAGAACATTGTTGTGAGACTCAGATGTAAAGTATTTTAGAGTAAGACATTAAAAAATAAGGAGTCAGAAGGGTAAAAAGAGAAGCGACTTCTGTGAGAAAGAAAAATATATTTGAAGACTCCAAGGAAAGAACTTCATTTATTTAAAAAAAGAAAAGAAACAAAAAGCCCAATTGTTTTTGGAGCCAGATGTGTGTGTAGCATATACCAGTAATCCCAGCACCTGGAAGATGGGGGCAGAAAGATCAAGAATTCAAGTTTTTGGTTCCCTAGCAAGTTTGAGACCAGCCTGGGTCTCATGAGGCCTTATCTCAAAAAGCCACTTTGAAAATAGATTGGAGAAAGGCGAGCATGAAAGCAATGACCCTGTAGAACTGTAGCCGTCTAGGTAAGGCGTCATGGCAGCTGATACTTGGGTAGCAGCTGTAAAGATGAAGGAAAGGAAAAGGTTATATGTTATACTGTGCTATACCTTCTGTATCTTTTAGAGATATTCTTTACTGATGCTCTGTCTGAGGGAAACTGAACAGCTGGTGAGCTTAGGGGTGGGGATGGGAAGCAATTGACAGTTTCATGATAGATTCGATGTTGGGAAAGGTGTCAACAATTATTCATTGATGATTTCTGGCTTAAGGAACAAGATGGTGATTTGCTGAGATGAAGATGATGAGTGGAAGAAAGGGTTTGGCCAGAAATCAAGTTTTGAACGTCATCCCCAGACCAGTACTTCAGAAGGTTGAGTTTGCCTTTATATCAATGGTAGGTGCTTTGGGACAGGTGTGATGTATGTTTGCAACTGTAGTAAGATATAGTCATAGAGCTTTTTTTTTTTTTTTTTTTCCTTCTGTTTCTAGTTTTTGAGATTTTGTTTTGTTTTGTTTTGTTTTAAGATAGTCTCACCTAACTGTCCTGGAACTCATTGTGTAGACCTGACTGACCTTGAATTCACCGTAATCTTACTGTTTTGTTTTAGCCTTTCAAATGTGGAGGCTATATATTTGCACTACCACACTGGGCTTTTTCAGAGACAATGTTTTAGTGGAAAGAAGAAGCAAGTTTCATACTTGATAACTAGGGACTTGGGACGTGGCTTAGCAATTAAGAGCACTTACTATGCTACCAGAGTACCAGATTCGGATCCCAGTACTTAGACCAGGTAGCTAGCTCACAAATGTCTGCAACTCCAGCACCAAGGGATGCTACTTCCATTTCTGGCCTCCATGGGTGCCCGCATGTACACACATGCATACATGCACACATACACACAGAGTCCAATAAATCTTAAAATAAAAGCTTTAAAAAAACATACCTAAGATGATCTCTAACAATATAAGTCAATTTTTGAATGCTTTTGTTTGAAAATTCTTGTAATTTTCAAATTATAAGATTATACTGGATATGAAGTTTTGAGGGCTCAGTGGGTAAAGGCATTGACTACCAAACCTAATGACTTGAGTTCAGTCTCCAGGATACATATGGTGGAAGAGAGAACTGGTTCCTGCAAGTTGTCTTCTGCTTTCCATATATGCACCCCCAAAATAAATACATATAATTAAAAAGGAAGGTGGCAAGCTTTGACTTCTAGCCTCTAAATACGTATATGCACATGTGTATATAAACACACATATACGAACATACACACATACATAAATGATAAATAAATTTAATGTAGGAATGTTTAAAACCATCTTTTTAAAAATTTATTATTTTTATGTGTGAGTGCTATGGTATGCATTTGGAGATCAGAGAATAACTTTGTGGAGTTAGTTCTTACACCTTTGCATGGATTCTTGCCAACCCAAAGGGATTTAAGACTAAGTCTGGCATTCTTGCTTAGTTTTTTTTTTTTTTTTAATAGTTGAACCAACTGAGATACAGGAAAGTTGAATTGCTCGAAATCTAGATATTAGGGAAGACTTTGAGATATTCCATAATTTAATGAATTCACTACTTATCTGCGTATATATCAATATACTTACTGGTTTTTGGTGAAAGCGTCTTAAAGTCAGTAGTATGCAGATGTTAGGAAGTCCTTTTGTAGACCATGCTGTTTGCCCTTTTTTGTTGTTGTTGTTGATTGACATCTATTTCTGTCACTTATAAATATTCCCTTATTCTTGACCATAGTATTTTGTTGTTGTTGTCTGACTTTTTGAGACTGGGTTTCCCTCTCTAGCCCAGATTGGCCTAGAACTCACTATGTTAGCTAACTTGGCCCCAAACTCATGGCATTCCTCCTGTCTCAGCCCCCCATGACTACAAGTATAAGCATGAGCCACTCTGCCTAGCTTAGTTAGGTTTTCAAAAATGATTTTTGTTAAATTATGACAGATGTGCAGAAAAGCACATAAATCACATGTATACAAGTCTGTGATTTATTACAAGGTAAACACATCTCTGAAACTACCACCCAGGTTAAAAAAAAAAAAAAGAACATTATCATTAGCAGTCCGGAAACTCCCCTCATAGGCCTTTCTAATTACCAGTCTTTTTCTATCTTTCCAGAGGGGACCATTATCCTGACTTCTATAACCATAGATTAGTTTTGCTGGGTTTTGAACTTTATTAAGTGGAATGATATATTGTATATTCCTTTGCATCGTATTTCCATGAGTCAAATATGCCCATGTAAGAATATTACTCTATTTATTCTCATTTTATTTTATTATTTTTTATTTTATGTTTATATTATTTTATATTTATTTTGTTATGGACACAGTTTTAGTTTTGGACTGCAATATGTAATACAGATGTGAGCATTCCTGCATGTGTCTTGGTGAATGTGCACACATGGGTGTATACCATTTTTTTAAGAGTGGAAAATTTGGTTATAGGTATGTGCATTTTCAACTGGAAATAATGCCTTCTTATCATCCAAATTTGTTCCAATTCACACATATTTTTTAAAAAATGCATAGTTACAATTTAGTTATGTGATTTTATTAACCTACTAATGTATTTGGGGTGAGTCTTCATTCTCTTCAGAGAGAAACATTGATGATACATAGCCATTCTTACCTAAGTGAAATGTAGTGTAAAGAAATGAAAGATAACAAATATGAAGATTACTTTAGTTTAGAAATGAGCAAGATACATGTTAGCCTGGGCTACGGAAGTCTCAAAAAAAACCCTGAAAAACAATTAAATTAGCAGTAGCTCAGAATAGCTTGTCTCCCTACCCCTCCAAAAAGGAAATAAAAAGGAAGTGGAAAAGGAGAGTGGGGAAATCGGCCTATCCTAGGGAAGGAGGAAACAATATATTAGAAATGTAAATCGGCCAGACCTGGTGGTGCACACCGTTAGACCAGCGCTCAGGAGGCGGGGGCAGGCAGATCTCAGTGAGTTGGAGGCCAGCCAGCTGAAAACCCTTAGTGATTTTCAGACCAGCCAGGACTGCATAGACCCTGTCTCTCTTTGTCTTTAAAGTTGTGCACCACCATGCCTAGCTTTGATTTGATTTTCTTCTCTTAAGATATATAGTTTTGGCCAGGTGGCGGTACAGCAGCATGCCTTTGATCCTAACACTCGAGGCAGGCGGATCTCTGTGAGTTCAAGGCCAGCCTGGTCTACAGAGTGAGTTCCAGAACAGCCAGAGTTACAACAGGGAAACCCTGTCTCGAAAAACAAACAAACAAAAAAATTTATAGATTTGTTTATTTTACGTCTATGGCTGTAGGCTACCTGATGTGGGTGCTGGGGACCAAACCTCGGTCTTTTAGAAGAACGGTGAGCACTTTGAGCCACTGAGCCATCTCTACAGTCTGAGATTCTGTCTTTAAAAGTTTCTGAGTTTTTTGTTTGTTTGTATTTTAATAAACCAGGTTTGGTGACTCACTTAATCCCAGCACTGGGGAGACTGGAGACAGGTGGATTTTTGAGTTGAAGGCCAGTCTGATCTACAGAGTGAGTTCCAGGACAGCCTGGGCTACATAAAGAAACCTTGTATTTAAAAAAAACAAAACAAAAAGCAAACAAACAAACAAAAAAGTTTGTTTGTTTGTTTGTTTGTTTTTTATGTATATTTGCCAGAAGTGGCCAGAGTTTTCAAAGCTATTGATAGGAGATCTATATCATATATCATACATCATATATGCAGGTATCTTTGTGGTTGCTTTCTCATACCTTAGGCCAGAAACTTTAAGAAGGCCATTAAGGTGTTAGCTGGCTTCCTTAAAGCAGTATGAAGTTGGACTTTAGGTCTTTAGTAAGAAATACATTTTAAAGCAATGAGTTATAGTATTTGAAGAATAGAATTGAATTTCTCAAAGATTTTAATGTGAAATGGCATTTTAGAAGTTGTGCTGAAAAGATCTGATCGAGTTTTGAAATACTAAGTGAATTTGGTAGACATGAAGTCATTGCATAGAGCTTAGTATGTTTTACATTACTTCAAGGAAAACTACAAGAAAGAAAATCCACGACAGCGTAGTATCATAAGAACCAAAGGCATTTCTGTGAAGAGACATGGTCAATTGGACTGAGCTTAGAAAACATTCGAGCAGTTGTCCTTGTGGGTCAAACACTGTGGTTGCAGCACCAGAGATGAGTGACTCAGCCTTTGTTTTTCTTTTTTCATACTTCATTTGTGGGGGTCTTGTGCATGCCACAGCATGAGTGTGGAGGTCAGAGTGCTACTCTCCTCTGGGGATAGAACTCAGGTTGTCAGGCTTGGTGGAGGTATCTTTACCTGCTGAGCCATTTTAGCAACCCTAAAGTCAGTCAGCCAGGCTGTCTGTCTGCCTTCCTTTCTTTTGTTGTTTGGTGTGAGTTTTTTTTTTAGGAATGAGAGCTCACTGCATTGCCCAGATCAAAGCAAAGTCATTATTACTGTATGACTTTTCACTCTCATGAGATTGTATTTTATAATTATATATGGGGGGGGTATATATAATCCCCCTCCACAGCCAGGAATAGTGGTGCATACCTGTGATGCCACTCAGGAAATGGCTGAGGGTTCAAGGCCAGCTTGGGCTACATAGCCAGACTCAGTTTTAAAAAACCAAAAAAGAAAAAAAATTTTTTTTTCCCCTTCTGTGAGATGCAAAGACTAAATTATGAGAATGCCAGCAAAGTAAGCAGCTGAATTTTAGCAAGTGGCTTGCTCTCTGAAGAAAATATTAATAATATGAATAATACATGAACATTAAACCCTTTGTTTTTCCAAAATTTTACTTGAAAGCAAAAATCTTTTTTAAAAAAAAAAATTGAAGGTGAAATCTCATAGGGGTAAAGGAAGGGAGAGCCTAGAGCTCTTCCTTTCAGTGGCTGCAGATTACCAGCATTCCAAGAAGCTTAGCTGGAAAACACCAAGTATTTACATAATGCTTTATTTGGATTATTTTGCAATCCTTCTATATGATCACCCTTCCCCATTCTACAGATAAGAAACAGACCTTCGCTGTGGCTTTCCTAGGATTATATAGCTAGTACATGATGAAGCTAGGATTCTAACATGCTAACCAGTTTTCAGAATACATACAGTTATTATGCAGCAGAAGTGTAGCTCTTGTCTGTAATCCCAGTGCTTGGGAGACTAAGCTAGGATGATTGCCACCAGTTGAACCTGGGCTATATAGAAAGTTTCTACAGAGACACTGTCTCAAAAAGCCAAATGAAAATGGAAACCACCAGACTTGCTGTGCTATAGGGTCTTGTGTAGAATTGCCAATCAAGAGTGTTCTTTCAGTAAGGGAGTTTTGTGAATTTAAACCGGATCACTGCGCTTTTTTTGTTAAACGTGGTAAAATATCCATAACTGTTTGCCATCTATACTAGTCAGGCTTCTCTAGAGTAGCAGAACTTACAGAATGAATCTCTCTATGTATAAAAGGGATTTATTAGAATGATTTACAGGCTGCAGTCCAGCTAATACAACAATGGCTGGCTATGAATGGAAAGTTTTAAGAATCTAGTAGTTGCTCAGTCCATGAGGCTGAATGTCTCAGCTGGTCTTCAGTGTATCCGAAATCCTGAAGAAGTAGGCTCTAATGCCAGTAGAGGAATGGACTTGCTAACAAGGTGAGGGGAAACAGGTATGAAGCTTCTTCATTGTCCTTATGTAGGCTTCCAGCAGAAAGTGTGGCCCAGATTAAAGTGTTGTCTTCCTTCTTCAAGCTCTGGATTAGAAGTAGATCTACTTACTTCAAAGTAAGCAAAAATCTGTCACAAGTGTGACCTCTATTTTTGGGTTTTAGTTAATTCCAGATGTAGTCAACTTGACAACCAAGAATATCCATCATACCTAATCTTAATAAATTATTTAGATTTTTTTAAATAAAGTTTTCAATTTTAAGTGTATGAATGTTTTTGTCTGTGTGCATGTTTGTGCACTGTGTGCATGCCTGTGGAGATCAGAAGAGGGTAGCAGATCTCTTGGAAAAACTCAAGTCACAGATGGTTGTGAGCCACCTTGTGGGTGCTGTGAACCAAACCTGGGACCTCTGAAAGAACAAGAGCTCTAACCAGATAGTAGGGTTGAGACTCAGATCATCAAGCTTGGCAGCATGAGCCTTTGTCTGCTGTGTTAGCTTGCTCACTCTCATTTCAGTAATTTTTTGTTTTGTTTTTAAGAATGGGTCTTGTGTAGTCATAGGTGGCCTCACTTGAATTTTTGATCCTTCTCCTTCCACTTCCCAAGTGCTAGGATTACCACAGCTGGTTTTGTGGTGCTGGGTAACACTTTTTAAATGTACACATCAGTGGGGATACTATAAAGCCAGGACAGTGATGTTTTGTTGTTCAAACAAATGCTTTTGAATCTCAGCTTTTGAAATAATTGTTAAAGATTAAGAAATTTTGTTTTATGCTTTGGCATTATTGAATTTCTGAAAGAATGTACTTACAGTAGGCCAGGAATTTGTAGTACATATTAAGAATTAAAAGACTTGCTTGTTCTGTTTAGTGGAGAAGTGTAAATCCCACTGGTCGAGAATAAGACCATCACCACAATTTTGAGCCCAGTTTGAAGCAAGCTTTAATTAAATTAAAGACTGGCCAGGAAGATGGTCTCTGATCAGGACCATTCTGAGGTTCCCCACTCCAGGGTTCCCAAGAAATGGCATTGAATCACAAGAAACAGACACTTAGAAAGGCAGACCCCATAAGGCTACATATTTCCCACCAGTTCCAATCAGGTGCAAGCATGTATTCTGATGTACTTCCTCTCTGTGTTTTCTCCCACCTACAAGTAACTAAGTATATCCATGCATTTGAAGCACATCTAGTGTAGTTGGATTAACCAAATGGAATCTGCACAGTTCCCACCCAAAATTCCAGAAGGTTATCTGTTTTTGGGCAAGTGGGATTACAGGATTATGTCTTTTTATATCTCACATGAACAGCCTCACCCAGCATTCCAGGAAGCTATCTTTTTTGTTTTATAGATATCTTAGGCACAGTAATTAAAATTTAAAATATAACTTTTGCTCTTACAGAAAACAGACAAACAGACCAAGAACGATACTACAGTGTGTAAGATACAGAATATACAAAGTTAATGCATATTATCTCTCTCTCCCTCTCCCTTTTGTCTCCTCCTCGTCTCCTCCCCCCCCCCCCCCCCCCCCCCCCCCCCCCCCGCCATGTGTATGTGTGTGTATAAAACCTTGAAAAATACAGTACCTGAGTTCATTCTCAAAGATAGTTTATTTACCAGTTGTCTAAAGGTGTTGCAGTTGCAGTGGTGTGCACACGAAGAGCTTCTGGCATAAAGTCACTTTGGTGTGAGAAAGTTGGATGCAATCAAGCAACATTTCTACATAGCTAAGATGAATTGCCTATATGTGGAAGCAAGTGATAGTGGGGGTTGGGGCACTGACACTATGAAAGAGTGAAATAGAAGAAAGTGCACATGATGTTGAGGGAACCCACACATTCAAGCATGTTATGTTCGTCGTTGATTGTATAGATATTAACAACAGTAGTTTGGTGGGGCTGGAGAGATGGCTCAACAATTACAAACACTGAGTATTCTTCCAGAGGACCCTGTTCAATTCCAAGCACTCACACAGCAACTCACAACCATCTGTAACTCCTGTTTCAGGTGAATCCAATGCCCTTTTCTGGCCTCTACAAACACCAGACCACTAGATGATCCATTGTCCTATTCTAGCCTCCTGGCACACTCTCATGCACGTACAGATACATAGACATAGTTCATGTCTTCCATCTACTCTGGGGAGCTTTCATCCATCTTCACTGTCCCCTTCCCTCTCTGCTCCAGGATCCCTGTGGTATTTGATGTTGTCAGAAGTCTAAGTTCACTTCTCTTCATTCTCTTTTCTTTGTATTTCTCAGACGGGTAGTTTCAGTAGTCATGTTCTCTATTTTCCTTTGTTTGATTAAATCTCCTGTAGTGAATTTTAAATTTTGTTGTTCTACTTTTCAACTCCATAATTCCTGATTGGCCTTTTTATAAATTTTACTTAAGTATTAGTATTCTTATTTTGTTTGTTTTCCTGCCATTAGTTCTCTGAGCATAGTTAACAAAGTTTATTCTTTGTCTACTAAATTCAGCAACTTTTTTAGGGACAGAGTCTATGTGTTCTTTTCCTATTTTTTGGTAAATATTAAGGTGTGTGTATGTGTGTGTGTGTATGTAAAACAGACATATTCAGTATTTGATATAGTGAATAAGATTATTTTAAGTCTTCCACAATTTTCTGTTCCTGATTGTTGAAGGCTAGATTCATTTATTTTTGAGTAATGTACAAGCATCCTATGAAGTAACTGTACTTCTGGGTGGTCACTTGAGTCTCATCTTTAGCTTGTGTTCAGACTCTGTGTTCTGTTATTTCTCTTTTGGTGCTGGGGACTGAATCCAGGCTTTCTTCCTTCACCTTAGATATATTTCCACTGCTCTACCAATATTTTAATAGAGATTTTCTTTACTGATAGGAATTTACCTTTCATTATTTCTTCTCATCATTCTCCTAGTTATTGTAAACCCTGGCTGTTTTCCACGTTCCTGCTAAATTTGGTTTTGATAATTCCAGCTTGTTTTTTGAAACATTGGAGAGAAGGGTGTTTGAAGTTGTCTACTGGGCCATTTTGCTGACGTATTCTCTTCCTGCCTGACTTTTTTAGTGAACCAATAAGGCCTTTGTGGCCAAAGCAAGGTAGTGATCAAGAGAAGAGAACAGGATCTGAGGGCAGAGCTGTTCATGTGGGAGTGGAGGGCTGTCATACAGTCAGAAAAAGGAGTGCTGCTTTTATTATGGGTGCAGTGCAAAGTCATTGGGGGATTGTGAGTGAAGTGAGCTGAAACAACTGGCAGAAGACCACTCCTGCTACTTAATGTGTTGAAATAAGGCCAAGTAAGTAGCAGGGGTGTTTCTCATATCCATTATATAAGAGGAGAAGCCACACATTTGTTAGGTATATGGTCTGAAGTTGAGGCAGAGTATAATAGATATAAATTTGGGAATTACCAAAGTGTATGATATTTAACACCATGAGACTACGTAAAATTATCTTCTGAGTCAGTATAGACAGAAATGAAAAAAGATTAGAGTACCCTTTACATTTAGATATTAGAGTGCCCTTCAAGTACTTCCAACATTTAGAGGTTAGAGTGCTTCCAATGGTAACTGAAACAACCGCGACTGATAGTTTAAATAGAGGGTGAAAAATGAGGAGAGTATCAGTATGCCTTTGACTGGGTCAGTTTAGAAAGATGGTGGGAGTGCAGTCGATAAGGTGGGCATGGTGGCTCATATGTGTAATTCTGATACTCTGGAGGCTGAGGCAGGATTGCCCTGAGTTCACGGCTAGCCCGAATATCTTAGATTCTGTCTCAGAAGTAATAAAAAGGATTAGGGATGTGGTTTGACTCACATATAATAAGTCCATGAGTTCATTCCCCATTAACAAACACAAATACATTTTTTTTTTAATTTGTTGAGACAGAGTGGCCAGTGAAAGGGTGGTCCTCACTCTTAGTTCAGGCTAGCCTATAGTTCATTGTACATGCCCAAACTGGACTTGAAACAATCCTGCCTCAGTCTTCTGAATTCTAGGATTACAGGTATAAGCTCCCATGCTTAGGGGAAGAAATTTCAAATGTGGTGTCTTCCAAAAATGTCTCTATGGTTTAGGTGAGGTTTATTGGAATACTTCAGTTTGTAGACAAGAGACTGTTCTTCTGAAATGTATGTATCTAGTTTAGCAGCTGAGAGTCTCCAGGAAAGGAAAGAAGACCAAATAAAAAAGTATATAGAAACACCTGAATGAGTAGAGTACATATTCTTACATATTTAACTTTAATTATATGTAGAGTTTAATAGCCCTTGTTGCCATTTAAAAGGTCTAAATAATGATGAGACAATATTGACTCCATCATTGTAGATTCATGAAGTTTCATTTAATATTCATTGTTCAAAACTCTCTGAGCTTCCTGTTTTAAAAATTGCATTTTAGCCCAGTAATGGAGGCAGAGGCAGGCAGAGAAATCCTGTCTCAAAAAAAAAAAAAAAAAAAAAAAAGACTGGGTTTCTCTGCAAAGCCCTGGCTGTCCTGGAACACTCTCTGTAGACAAGGCTGGCCTTGAACTCAGAGATCCACCATCCTTTGCTTCCTTTGTGCTGGGATTAAAGGCATGTGCCACCATCACCCAGACAAAATGTTTATTTTTTTGTATATGTGTATGTCAGAATTTAGGTTTGTGCACATGAGGTGCATTGCCCACTGAGGCAGAAGAGGCTATTGGGTCCCTTAGAGCCAAAGTTAAGGATAATTGTGAGCCATCTGATGTAGGTGTTGGGAACCAAACTCAAGTCCTTTGTAAGAGCAGTGCATGGCTCTTAACTGCCAAGTCATCTCTTCAGCACCCAAATGTTGGTTCTTTGTCCCAGTAGAGCAGAACCAATAAGCATTCTTGAAGTCATTTAATGATACAGAACTCTATTCAGGACTGGCATCACAAGTCAAGCTCTCAGATTAATGTGTGTGTGTGTGTCCCTCACTTCACCCCCAAGTGAAAGAAGGTTATATGCCTTCTTAGGATGGAAGAGTCAGGTAGATTAATAAAAAGATTGAATACTTAGGACTTTTCCATCAAGGGATCATGTCTCCAAGAATTAATTGTTTGTTCTTTACTAAATGACCATGTGTATGTATGTGTGTGTGTGTTTGTGTAAATTGTACACTTGATCTTAGTGAAGAGACGGAGAAACAGTGAAATTCTAAGTAGTCATGGTGCTGATGGGCAGGGGATTTACAAGGGAATGGTAATGAAATTTGGAGGATGACCAGTGGTTAAGACCAGTTGGTTTGGCTCAGCCTGGCTCTGCTGTGCCTCTCATCTTTTTTTCATAGAAACTCACCATCTTGACATAAATAAGGCATTCTTAGTGCACATAGTAATCATGCAGGGTTGTAGTTGGGTCAGGTCCCAGGAAAAGAAATTAAGGAAGACCTTTAAGAGAATGCAGAAAGAAAAATTGGCTAGCAATACAGGGAAATACTGTTTTGTAATTTTTCCCTTGGTTTTCTGAGACAGTTTCAGTCTGTAGCACAGGCTGTTCTTGAACTAGTAGCAGTCCTCTTTCCTCAGACTCCCCAAGAACAGGAATTATAGGTGTGAGCTGCCTAGCTAGCTAATTTTTGGAGTTTAAAACACTGATCGAATAAAATGATCACAGTAACTCACTCTAAACCACCACTTTCTTACTTTGGAAAGAATTTTTGCCCTTAGTCATTTTAAAACTTTTTTTTTCCCCCTCCGGTCAGGGTTTCTCTCTGTATCGCCATGGCTGATCTGGAATTTACTTTGTAGACCAGGCTGGCCTCGAACTCACAGAGATATACCAGCCTCTGTCTCCTGAGTGCTGGGATAAAGACGTTTGCCACAACGCCCAGCCCTAAACTTTTTGTTTTTTTTTAAGATTTGGATTTTTTTTCCATGCATGTGTATGGGGGGTATTGTTTTTGTTTTTATTTTTCTAGAGTCTTATGTACTTCTGATTGTCCTAGAACTTTGCTCTATAGTCTGGCCTTGAACTCACAAATATGTGCCTGCCTTTGACTCTCTAGTGCTAATATTAAAAGCCTGTTCCACCATACCTGGTTCCACAGTGCAGTCTTTTCCAGCCTAAAGAATGAAGTTCTATTGTTTTAGAAAAACAATGCAACTGGAGATAATACACTAAATGAATCAAGTCAATCTCAGACAAATATTATCGATCTCCTCTCGTTTGTGGCTCCTGAATCTCACAGATACGTAAAATCATATGTGTATTATATGAAAGTAGAAGCAAAACTGAGAACAAAGTAGGCTAAAGGAGGAGCAGGGTGAGAAAGAAGAGGCTGGCGCATAGGGTGACGTGCTTAAGTGTATACTTGTATGACCTTATGAAGCCTTGTGTCATGTATATTGACTGTATGCCAATTGAAGATAGTATTTAAAATAATTTTATTGATGTGGTTTAGATCTATGTGATTTAATCCATTTAAATGAATAATTCACTGCCTTTTTAAAAATTTTATTACCTGCGTGTGTGTCTATACATGTGTACATGTATGTGTCTACTTGTACATGTGCATATACATGTGGGGTGTGTGTGTGTGTGTGTGTGTGTGTGTGTACATATGCCATACTTACTAGCAAGCAGTTTTATCTGCCTAGACATCTCACTAGCCTCATTCTTTTCCCTCTTTTTAAAATTTTAAGGATTTATCTTTATTTAATAATGTATACTATGTATGAGTGTATGCCACCATGTGTCTGTGTGTCCATGAAGGCCAAAAGAGGGTGCCAGGTCAGAGTCTGGAGCTAGAATTACAGGCTGTTGTGAGTCCACACAGTGTGGGTTCTGGGACCCAAACACAGGTCCTCTGGAAGAGACTGAATACTCTTAACTGCTGAGCCATCTGTCCAGATGCTCTTCCTCCCTTTTGAAGACAGAGTTTTTCTCTTTAGTCTAGGCTGGCTTCCAGCCTATGATTCTTTAGATTTACAGGCATGCATCATCATATCCAACAGTGTTTTCTAATAATCACAGAGTTGTTTGAATGTCACTGTAACCAGTTTAGAAAAAGAAGCTCCATAACCTATGGCTAGTGTTCACTGGTCACCAGTCACACCACACATCCATCTGCCTTCAGCTTTATAACCACTAGTCTACTACTGGTCTCTATAGATTTGTTAGGGAGATTGCAAGTTTGAGGCCAGTTTTTTCTGTCTCAAAAACAAAAACAAAACAAAAAAAGTGAAAGTAAGCCTCTATAATCGTATTTCCTCACTTAGTGTAAGGCTTTCACAGTTAAGTTGTGAGTCAGTGTTTCCTTTTTGTAAAATTTTTTGTTTTGCAGCAGTGGGAGTTGAACCCAGGTCCTTGTACATGCTATAAAGGAATTCTACCACAGTCCTTATTTTTATTTTTATTTTGAGACAAGGTCTTGGTAAATTACATTGGCTGCTTTGAACTCAATCTGTAGCCCAGGCTGGCTGGCCTTGAACTTGTGATCTTACAAGTAGCTAATACCACCACCAGGTTCAGCTCACTGAGTAATACCCCATTATACTACAATACCGTGTTTTGTTTATCTACTTACCAGTTGTTAGACAGTTCATTATTTCCCCTTTTTGGACCACAACACAGGCTTTTATATACTCAAGGCTGGCCTTGAACTCCTCATCCACTGCCTTCCCCTCTGAAGTGCTGTTATTACAGACAGGAGCCCACAAGCCTTGCTATCTCTCTAATATCCAATGGGTTGCTTCTTCTCTTTCTCCTAGAACATAACTGAGGGCCAAGATCCTGAGAGGTCGGGTTTTATACATTATTGGTTAGAACTTATCCTCTTTGGAAAATAGTCTGACAGCTCCTTAAGGCTTGGATCCTTTGAGGCACAAACATTTTTATTTTTATTTACTTATTTTTGAGACAGTCCCTCACCAGGTTACCACAGCTGGCCTTGAACTCACAACCTTCCCGTCTCAGTATCTAGTAGATGATATATTCAGCATCACACTGACTGTTTGTGGGTTTTTTGAGACAGAATCCTACATGTAACTCTGGCTGGCCTGGAACTCACTATGTAGACCAGGCTGGGCTTGAACTCACAGAGATCCTCCTGCCTCTTCCTCCTGAGTACTGGGATTATAGGCATGTGCTACCATGTCCCACCATGCTAGGCTTTTACTTTTAATGATGTAGCCTATAGACTTATCATATCAAAACTTCTCATTTTGCTGAAGTAAAAACTAGGTTCTCATCTGACTAGTATGGTAGCAGTATTTTATGACATGTATTATAGCATATTATAATATAATACAGTGAAATCCTAAAGTTACACAATAAATATGTTCTTTCTAGTTGAATTATTCTATCTACTTTTTCTAAAATCAAGTTAAGGATGAGTAAGTTGTCGTTAGCTATTATTTCTACTTTTTTCCCTTGTAATTTGTGCTTAGTAAATAGTTTTCTATCCTATGGTTGAAGGGACAACTTTAGAACCTGGGTTTTTTTCACCTTAAACTTTTCCTTCACTGTACTACATTTCATCCCATTTTTACAGGATAGTTTTCTCAAGTATTTTATATTCCAAATGCTTGTTTTTGTTTTGTTTTGAGACAAGGTTTTACACTGTAGCCCTGACTGTCCTTGAAAACTCACTAGGTAGTCTAGACTGCCTGACTGGGCCTTCCTGTCTTAGCTATTTAAGTGCTGGAAGTATAAACATGGACTGCCCAGTGTGGTTACATGTTGTTTGAGAAAGTAACAGATACCATTGTTATTGATAATACACTAATATCTAGGTATAATTTATCCAAATTTGGTAGTTGTTACTTCTCAGAATTAAAAAAAAAATCTCTACATTTGAAAATTATATTTTATTTAGAAAATTTATTTTTTAATACTATCCCTCCAAATAGAAGTTCTGAAAAAGTTTATTAGCACTTTGGTAATTTTTGAATAAACTAATATGTGTGGGAACAAGTATCTTAAGTTGTGATTTGTGTGTGTGTGTGTGTGCATGCACACCCACGCAAATCAGGAAAATTAGATCCATATTTTTTAAAATGTTGAAAGTGGTACAAGCCTAATTGGTTACTTGTTTAGAAAGTAACCTATTAGATCATTTTTACATTTTACTAGTGTATACACATGTGCATGTGTTCATGAATACTTGGCTATCAGTATCCTAAAGTTCTATAGCAAAGGAACCACCACATGCAAATTGAAAACATTTCAAAGAAGCAAATTACATTTTCTAGTTTGTTCTTGCTTTTATCCCCTAAACAATATAGTATAATAACAATTTACATAGTATTTATATTGTATCTGGTATTTTAAGTTACCTAGACATGATGTAGGTATTAACAGATATGTGTGCTAAGATTTTATGGAAAGCTAAACCCTTTATATAAGGGACTAGAACATCCATGATCTTGATTCTGTGAGAGTGTGTTAGAACCCATATCCCTCGTATACCCAGGGGTGACTACATATACACTCGTTTAATCAACATTATATACATAAGTATAAGCTTTTAATTTTTTTTAGATTGTCATAAGACCAATTTATCATTTGTTTAGCTCAGGCTCTTGTTTGTTTTCTATTTAGCTTTAATTTCAGCATTTACAGAGTTTGATAAATAAAATATGAAACATGTATATTCTTAATGATTTAGCAGAGTTTCACTAGCGATGGAGTAATGAATACAACTGATCATAGGTAGATTCTTGTATTTGCTTCACAGATACCTAATGTTAGTCTCGTCTTCCATGGCAAATAAGCAAAAGCATCAGGTGAACATGCGAATGTGAGGGTGTGTCCCAGCATACCTTGCAGCTCTTTTGTGCTAGTGCCGTCAGCTAGCCAAAGCAAATGAGGTTTATCTTATTCTGGGTCACCTTCTCATGCCATCTTGTTCATTGTGCTCCTAGCATTTCTGCATATACGCTGTGCTACCTAGAACTGGTGATTATTATCTACTACTAACCTGAGGACATCTGACACTAGCTCTCTTAAACTTACAGCGTTTTGAAGGACAGTATCTAGATATTCTAATCACTGGATAGTATTGCTGAGACTGGTGGACATTTCAGATTGTAGTGTGGACACACTGTTTGTTATTCTTAGGGGTTACTTTATATTCTTTCATCATAATATGTACTTCAAAGTAAAGTAATCTGCATTTTTACTTCTAAATGAATAGTTACATCCCCTACAGAAGCCTGTTTTTCTCTGTGCAAAACATTAATAACCTGTTTGCAATGAATTATCATACATAAAGTACTGTGTATAAGTTTTATTTATATAAGTTTAATGAATATCTACTACTAAATTTAAATTACTTTTATTCTTATTTCCCTAGGATTCCAACACTTCCTGACATGTCATTATGTAGAGCAATAATGAACCCTGGCCAGTTTTGGATTAGTTGATGACCCTCAGAAATGATACAGTACTATCTACCACAGAAAAGCTGAACATACTCTATTTGGAGTGAACAACCCAAATTGCCATTGAAGTTTCAAAATGACAGACCCAATGATGGATTTCTTTGATGATGCTAATCTTTTTGGTGAGACCTTAGAAGGTTTGTCAGATGATGCATTTGTGCAACCAGGACCTGTTTCATTAGTTGATGAATTGAACTTGGGTGCAGAGTTTGAGCCTTTGCACATAGACTCACTAAACCATGCCCAAGGTACTCCAACACATCAGAAGATGACTGATTTTGAACAGTTGAATCAGTTTGACTCAATGAAATTTCATCAAGTTAATCAATCTTTTGGCAGCCCAGCTGAACATGTATTATCTCCACACTCTCAATTTAATTGCTCTCCAATCCATCCCCCAAACCAACCCAATGGCTTGTTTCAAGATGTAGCAGATGGCAGTCCAATGTGGGGTCATCAGACAGCTACTGGTCTTTCTAATCAAAATGGATCTCCTTTCCATCAACAAGGACACTCTCATTCTCTGCATCAACATAAAAGCTTTGTGGTGCATCATGATTTTGCCTTATTTCATGCCAATGAACATCAAACACAGTGTACTTCACTTCGCTCACAACAAAACAGAAGTAATCTTAACCCAGGGCAAAATTCTCTTGGCCAGTCTAAAAATTTTATAGATGTCAATGTTTCTGGTCCACACAGAGTTAATGTCAACCACCTGCCACACATAGCTAATGCACCCTCTTCACAGCATTCTCTGCCAGTGCAGTTTTCTCAAACAGCAAACCCTCCAGTACACTTTCTCAAGTGTAGCAGTCATCAGGAAGGAAGCGTTAACAGACCTTCTCCAAGTATGACTTCCTGTTCTGCCAGCAGCTCACAGCAGTTTCCTGCACATTATTCCTTTTCCAGTGGGCACGTGTCGCCAAGCAGTCTTCTCCAGTCGTCTGCAGTTCTTGCACCTAGTCATACAAATCAGACTTTATCCGATTTTGCTGGAAGTAATTCCTTTTCACCTCATAGGGGAATTAAACAAGATTCTACCCAGCATATCCTAAACCCTACTCCTCCACTGAATTCAAATAATTTTCAAATGTTGCATTCGTCACATCCTCAGGGTAATTATAGCAATTCAAAATTATCTCCTGTGCACATGAACTTCCCAGATTCTGTCGACTCAGGACCTCAAATGGGTCATTTCAATGATCATGTGGAAACAAATGGTTTTTCATCTTTGGAAGAGAATTTACTTCATCAAGTGGAATCTCATACAGAACCGTTTACAGGACTTGACCCAGAAGACCTCCTTCAAGAGGGTCTTTTACCCCAATTTGACGAATCAACATTTGGACAAGATCATTCAAACCATGTTTTAGATCATGATCTTGATCGGCAGTTTACTGCACATCTTGTAGCACGGCCTTCTGACGTGGCTCAAACTCAGTTGCAGTATCAGGCTCGGAGCTGGCCTCCCTCATTGTCTAATCATCAGCATTTACACAACAGAAATCATCTGTGTTTACAGCGGCAGGTAGGAGGCTCTCTGTTTTTATTTTGGCAATTTGAGGGTGAGTAGACTTCTACTCAGTGAATTTTAAATGAGACCTATTCAAGATTTCTTAAAAATCAGAATTCTATTGAGTGTGCGTGTTTTGACAGGTTTATCTTGCTGCTAAAATCTTACTAAAAAGCAATTCCTTTGTATTTTGGAACTGTAAGTTTTAGTATGTCTCATTGCTTTTGTGTTTATCTTTAATTGAAGGTTAGTTTGTCAAAATTAAATCTTAGTAACCACAATCATTAAATAGGAAACAACAGCCTGGAGACATTTTGGTATGAATACGATAGGCATAGTGTGATATCCTGCACCAGCTCACACAGATTAATTAGCAAACCTGACTTCTCCTTGGTCACCTGGTAAAGCACAGAGGAAGAGACTTAGAAAACAGGCACTGTGGAGTTCATCTCTGTGATCTGAGCTTTCAGCCAGCTGAGGCAAGGTTGCAAATTTAGGCCAGTGTGGGTATATTAGAAAAGCTGTGGAGAAGCAAAAACACATAAAAAAAAAAAAAACCCAGGGAATCAAAATTGTAAAGCCAACTTCAGTTAACTTTAGTTAAAATTCAGTGTGTTAAAAAAAAAAAAAAAAAAGCCAGGTGGTGGTGGCACATGCCTTTAATCCCAGCACTTGGTAGACAGATCCTGGTCTACAGATCCAGTGCCAGGAAAGCCAGGGAAATCCTGTCCTGAAAAACAAACAAACAAAAAAGAAAAAAATAGAACATTTGTTTCATTTATTAGAAACAATTTTTGAATGTTTATGCTTTCAAAAAATGTTTTTTACATTTACTTATTTATTCTCTGTGTGTGAATATATGTGGAAGCATGCATGCCGAGGTGCATGTAGAGGTTGGTTTCTTCCTTCCAGATCTGGATCTGGAATCAAACTTACATCACCAAGCTTCGCAGCAAGCAACCTATCCCCCTAGCCATTGCAGTAGTCCTAAATGTTCACGCTTATTGCTGGCATATTTATGGGAAAATTGATAATGTGCATGGCTTTCTTAGCTGATAGAATCTTTTGAAAAAACATTTTGATACAGCATAGCAAAAATAATATATCTAAAAGTATATTTTTAAAATTTGTCATTTTATTTTATGTGTGTGGGTGTTTTTCCTGCATGCATGTCTATGGACCATGTGCATGCCTGGTACCCACAGAGGCCAGAGGAGATTGCTGGATCCCATTAGACTGGAGTTAAAGATGGTTGTGAGCTGTCATGTGGGTGCTGGGATTTGAGCCAGAGTCATCTGGAAGAGTAGCCAGTGCTTTTAACTGCTGAGCAATCTCTTTAGCCCCCAAAGATATTTTATGTTTATAGCAGGGAACTGGAAACATCACAGCTTATTATCATATACAAATTTAATGGATCACTATAAACATTAAAAGACCTTGAAAGATAACACTGAGAAAATGTTAATGATGCCCCACGAGTAAGACGTAACTCCAAATTATGATTGTAGTAAAACAGTTCAGAGTTCAGGTACTGGTACCAGACTCTGTGGATTAGAAGCTTGGATCCGCATACTTAGCTAGTTACATAATTTCTATGTCTCTGTTTTCTCACCATTTTTTTTCCCCCAAATTTATTTTATTTATAGCTGGGCATAGTGGCACATGCTTTTAATCCCAGCACTTGGGAGGGGCAGAGGCAGAGGCAGGCAGATCTCTTGAGTTTGAGCCCAGCCTGGTCTACAGAGCGAGTTCCAGGACAGACAGGGCTACACAGAGAAACCTTGTCTTGAAAAAAAAAAAAAGATTTATGTGTTGTGTGTGTGCCCTCAGAGGCCAAAGAGGAATTATATGAGTGTTTGCCTTTACAGGCATTGCAGTCTACCTGATATCAGTGCTGAGATCTGAACTTGGGTCCTCTGATAGAGCAATAAGCACTCTTTGTTTGTTTGAGAAGGGTTTCTCTGTTATAACTGGCTGTCCTAGAACTCATTCTGTAGACCAGGCTGTAGTAAGCACTCTTAACCACTGAGCCATGTCTGCATCCCATTTCTTCATCTTGAAAATATAAAATAGTCAGCTGGGGTATAGTGGTGCATGCCTTTCATCCCAGCACTTGAGAGGCAGAGGCAGGGGCAGGTGGAGCTCTTTAAGTTCAAGACCAGCCTGGTCCACATAGAGAGTTCTAGGACAGAAGAGGCTACATAGACCCTATTTCAAAATAAGCAAATAAATAATACACACATACACACACACAAATAAAGTAGCAGTGTCATCTATATACTAGATGTTGGAAAAGATTAACAAAAGATTTTAAAGTATTTGGAGCTATTAGATTATAGCTAGATACTTAATAAATGCCTTCATAACTATACTTTTTGTCGTGGTAGTATTCTAGTATGCAAATGAAAACATATCAGAAGGAATAGGCTTAAGGGTAATACATTTGTACTTTGTTTTACCTGTATTCTGCAATTTTTGTCATGTGAACATATTACTTTTCTGATAAAAACATTATATATATTAAGTGCAATATTTAATCTTACAAAATTAAATATTTATTAGATGTTTCAAAAAAATTTTTTTGAGACAAGGCCACACTCTGTATAGTCCTGGCTAATTACATAGACCATGCCTGCCTTGTACTCGTGTAGATTTGCCTGCCTCTGCCAAGTGAAATGTTACAATATTTTTACCTGTGACAATGAGTATACAATGGGATACTATGGATTTTTTTTTTTTGAGACAAGATTTCTCATGTTTCACAAGTTGGCTTTGACCTTGAACTCCTTGTGGATGACCTTGAACTTCTGATTTTCCTGCTTCCACCTTTTGAGTGCTAGTATTATAGACCTATAATATCACACCTGGTTAGTATGGCCTAGTTAATATACCCACTAATGTACCTGGTTAATGCTTATAGGATTGTGCATTATAAGCAAGCACTCTACCACTGAGCTATATACCCATAGCCTCAACCCTTTCTTTAGCTTTCATTTCAAGACAGATTTTTTTTTTTTTTTTTTTTTTTTTTTTTTTTTTGTATTGTTTTGTTTGAAACAGGGTCTTCTGTGTCATCTTGGCTGGCCTGGAACCCGGAAGTCACATCTAACTGCCTCTGCCTCCCAAGTGCTAAGATTAAAGGAGTGAGCCACTACACCTGAATCAAAGCAGATATTTATTAAGTTGCTTAGGTTGGCATTGAACTAACTGTAGACCAGGCAGATTGTAAATGTACAATCCTTCTACCTCAGCCTCCCAAGTTTTTGGGTTTACAAGCCTTTGCCACTAAGCCCAGCTTTGTTTTATTTCAAATAATATTTCAACACAATTTAAAAATTTTTTTATTAGCATACATTAATTATACATAACAGGAAACTTTACTATGACATTTCCATGCATATAATGTGCATATATATATGCATACATATATGTATATATATGCATTTTCATGGATATAATGTATTTCAATCACATTAACACACATCGCATTAACTTCTCTCGTCTCCTACTGAACCCCCCCTCCTCTTTCCAACCAGTCTCCTTTTAGTTTTTATTTGTTGTATGGCCTAATGATTTTCATTAGAGTTGCTTACAGGATGAGGGACTTGGACACCTTGCCAGTAGCCATAACAATGATGAAAATGTCTCCCTCTCCTGGCAACTGCCTATAGATTCTCAGAGAGGGGCAGAACCTTGTGAGCCTCTTCCCCTTCCATGACTGGATGTTGGTGATGGATCTAATCATGTGCAGGTTTTGTAGAAGTAATCACAGCTACAGAAGACATATCATGGCTAGGAAACAACATTCCACAACATTCTGCCCCTTCCTCCCATTGTGACATTCTTGTGAAATGTTCTCTGAGCCTTGGTAGGGGTGATACAGATATCCCATTTAGTGAAGAACATTCAGCATCCATATACTCTCAGCAGTTTGACCAGTGGTTAGTTGTAAAAATAATCCTCTCTGACTCAAAGTTGACAGCAGCTGTAGTATAATGGCATAAACACAATCATTTAGAAGGCAATTTGATGGGCACATTGTATCCACTTATCAAACAACAGCAATAGCTTTCCTACTGGGCCTACGACCTTCCAGCCATGGGCTCTTGACAAGGTTTACAGCACCAGAATTGGGGCATCTCACATCCAATCAAACAGTGTTTGCTTATTCTCACAATAGACATGTCACTGTTGCACCAGTGGCACACCTTACTTGGCAGTTAATAGTGTGCAACACAAAAGGTCCACAGCTGGGTGAAACTGTTGATGACAATTCTCTCCCAGCAGTCTACATAGTACTTTCTGCCTCCATGGGGGAGACTGCAGAGAAGAAGCTTCCAGATCAAGTCTGGCTTGATATTTCTATGTTCTGCAACCAGAGCATCAACTCACAGCTTTTGAAATGTCTAAGACAGACGTACCGAAGATATACTTAGTTATACTTAAAAGGCACTCATCTATCCGCTATTCTACTTGTTGAATGTTAGGATTTTGCTCCCTCTACTGGAGGGAGGGAAGGGTCAAGCATGTTAGAAGGATCCTGGAGAAACTCTCCAATGACAGAATTTAGGTTCATCTATTCAGTTTGCATGTGGTCTTTTACTGACTTTGACTAATTACTTTTTCCAGTGTATAATTAACTTATGAACCATTATACTTATTTTCTTACTTGGTTTTGTTTTCTAAAACCCAACAGGTTTAGTTGTATTTTTTTTTTTCCAATGAATGATTTTCTAAAACCGTTTCCAGCTTTGAAAGTTGTAAGGACTCACTCTTTTAATGATTTGCAAGGTCGTATAGTGATGAGTGATGTAGCTTCCATTGCTAGCATATAAACATACAGACATTGAAGAGCAATTCTTTTAAAACTCCATTTGTAAATCTTGGGGACTGAAGAGATGGCTCAGTGGTTAAGAGCACATATTCTTGCAGAGGATCCAAGTTCTATTCCCAGCACCCACATCAGAGACCTCACAACTGCCTTTATTCCAGCTCCAGGGTAGCTAATACCCTTCTGTCCTCATTCATATGCAGATATATACACATACACACAAATTAATAATAAAAACAATTTTTACAAACATCAAGTTCTGTACTGATAAACTACTGAAATTTAAAAGCTTCTAACTTTTTTTTTCTCTATAAAAACAAAGTCCAAAATTTGCAAAGGGCATTCTATCTGGAATACTGTTTATTTTTTATATTTACTTTGTTTTATGTGCATTGGTATGGGGGTATCGGATCCCCTGGACTTAGAGTTACAGACTGTTGTGAGCTGTCATATGGGTGCTAGGAATTGAACCCAGGCTCTCTGGAAGAGCAGCCAGTGCTCTTAATCACTGAGCCATCTCTCTAGCCCCACTTTTCAATTTTTTTTTTAAAATTTTATGTGTATGGGTGTTGTACCTGCATATATGTCTGTATACTGCTTGTGTGCGTGGTGCCTGTAGAGACCAGAACTGGTCATCAGATACATTGGAACTGGAGTTACAGATGGTTGTGAGCCCCTATGTAGGTACTGAGAATTGAACCTAGATCCTCTAAAAGAACAGCCAGTGTTCTTAACCATCGAGCTGTTTCTCCAGCTCCAGTGTTTTGGTTTTTTTTTTCTTGTTTTTTGTTATTGTTTGTTTTTTGTTTGTTTTGTCTTTTCAAGACTGGGTTTCTCTGTTTAGCCCAGGCTGTCCTGGAACTTGCTCTGTAGACCAGGCTGGGATTAAAGGAGACCACTGCCTCTCTAGTGCTGGAGTTAAAGGTGTACATCACCACATCCAGCTTTTCTTTTCTTTTTAAATCAGTCCCCCCACCTCCCCCATCTCTTGCAATAATTTTGTTTTGGACTAAACTAGTAAGCAGTATTACAGAAGTTTGGAGATTTTAAAAAATCTGAGCCGTGTGCTTTTTATTTATTTATTTATTTTTAAGTTTATCAAAACTAATTCTGAGATAGACCTGGTGAGATGGAGCAGCAGGTAAAAGTACTTACTGAACACGTCTGCCTGCTTGAGTTTGAAACAGACTCCCAAAGTTGTTCTCCATGTATGCCCCATGGTGCACAGCTGTGCACACATACCAATAAATAAAATAAATTCTGAGATAAATCTTGTATCTTAGATGAGATGTTCTTTGTTCTGTTTTCTGAAAAGTCACTGGTGGAACTTTATTCAGATTTACAAAAAACTCCAATGAAAACTTTGAATGTTTAAAGAATATTTCTAAGCTTTGCCATTTCTTTTCCCTCAAGATCGGTCATGTAGACAAATGTCAAAAAGCTTATCATACCTTAAAGTTTGTATGCATTGTTAGAAAGTGAAGATGATGATTGTTTCTATATTTGACTATAGCATTTTATTTACCATTTGGTTTCTGTTTTGTCTTGTTTTAAAATAATGTTTTACTATGTACCTTGCCTGGCCTGGAACTGTCTATGTGAACAGGGCTGGTCTCAAACTCTGCCTCTACCTCCCAAGTGCCACCATGTTTATTTGCCTATTTGAAAAAGGAGAAGAAAAGCAAAGGAAGAGGCCTAGGTATAGATTAGTGGGGAGAAAGGGCAGGAGAAGCCACACCAAGTATTTCCAAGTGACTATTTACAACATTGTAAGCGGAGAAAATACTGACTTACCTTCATCTTTCATTATGTAGAGAAGAATTTTGAGAGCATGACACTCTAAAGCTTTTTAAAAACTCCTTTATGACAAATATTTGGTGTCATTTTATAACAGTCTTTTGTTTTTTGTCTTTGCAAAGTGAAAATAACATGTGAGCTCATTGTTTGTAAGTTAAATTCAGTGTACAAGTTCTATAGCAAGGGGACACAGGATGCGTTAAATGCCATTCAAAACAGAAAATGCTGTTTTAGATGTGCTTATATATAATGCTGTTAGCTTTTGTATTCTGATAATTTCTTAACTTTGTTTTATTCCTTGATTTTTCTTTTCTTTTCCTCTTAAGCTTCAGAAATACTACTTAAACCTTTTAAAAGTTATTAACAGGTTGGGTAGCCCATGCAAAGCATATTTTTAAAGCAATATTTTCCTGATAAATTTAAAACAAGGTTATTATAAACAGTTGGAATATATAGAAGACAAATATGTAAAAAATAATTGCCATATGACTTGGAGTAGTTATGACATATGACTGATCCTGGCACCAGGAGATTAAGGTGGGATGGTTAGGAGTTCTAATCAAGCTTGGGCTACTTAGTAACACTCTCTTTCAAAAAGGAAAAGAAGATAGGGGGAGGAAAAGGATGAAATAAGCACTTGGGAAGTTGTTAGGAAAGATAACCACTGTTGACACTTTGTTATATTAGTAGCCAGTGGAGTCTGTTGTTGGAACAGTTTTGCAGTTTTAAGAAACAAAGTTAGAAGCCAAGCCTCACTGTTGACACTTTGTTACATAAGTATCCAGTGAGACAGGTCCCCTACATAGTGCTTACTGGCCTGGAACTCGCTCTACAGACCTGGATGGCCTCTACCTCCCACTTGCTACAATCTTCCTGCCCCTGCCTCCCAAAGGCTAGGGTTAACCAAACTGGCATGCACCACAGCATTCTGTTAAGAAAACATAATTGCTAATAGAACAGTGCTTGGCAAAAAGTACGTGCTATGTCTAAAATAGTTGACATATATTATTAACACATTGGTCCATCGCAATGAGCATTTTATTTGGATTTAATCATTTGCTTTAATTTACATGGGAGGAAAATGAGGCATAGAGAATAAAATAACTTCAAGGTACATAGTAAGTAGTCACGAGTAATTCAATCCTACCTAATTTGACTCCATTATCACTTTATTAAGTATGTTAATGCATTATAATATATAACAATAATATGCTACTGCTTCTTTTCTTCCCATTCAAAAGTCAACATTCCTAGTGCTGAGAGATGACTCAGTAGGTAAGAGCACTTGCTGTGCAAGCACGAGAACCTAAATTCAAATCCTCAGCACCCAGAAAGCCAAGTGTGCTGCTGCACTAACTCCTGAGCTGTAAAGGGCAGAGACAGGAAGATTGCTGGGACTTGCTGGCCGGCCAGTCCAACCAAAAGATGCTGAGCTCTAAGTCAGTGAGACACTGTCTTGAGGAAGTAATGTAGGGAGTGATAGAGTGGGTAATCTAGTGTGCTTTGGCCTCTATAGTATACTTTGGCCTCCACTAGGGTGTACACGCACGCACACACACACACACACACACACACACACCAACTAATTCCCATCCCCCCATACTGTTAAGAACCTTTAATTAAAGAAGACCCTGGATTTCTTCAGGTAGTGTTGGTAGATTATCTATTAGTAGAGATAAAACAATCCCAAGGCAAGACAAACAGAAACTTAAAAGATTATATGTAAGATAACACCAAATGCCCCAGAGATAAACACAATAATTATCTTCAGATGTTTGAAGGACTTTAGAGGCCAGAATGAGGCCTAGCAAGCAGAAATGAGATCATGTGTGTAGTATATGGTAGAAGTTTCCAATAAAGTTCTTTAACTATAAGCAGGGAAGTGTATAATAGCCCAGAATTTTCATAGAATTTCTGTAATAGGTGGAAAGTGAACTAACTTGATAAGTTATTTTAACTCTTAAAATTCTATGACTAGTATGTATTTGACTTTAGTATGTATTATAGAATAAATCATATTGTCTGTTTAGCTCCTGAGTAGCAATTATATTTTCTATGTTGACAAACTTGCTGAGAAAGAAATCAGGGAAAATACATCATTTACAATACTTTAAAAATATCACGTAATAAATGCAACCAATAAAGTGAAATATATCTATGAAGAGAACTTCGCAACACTCAAAATAGAACTTGAAGAACACACCAAATGATGCAAAGACCTTCCATGCTTTTAGAATTGATATTGGAGATCGTTTCTACAGATATCTCATCCCTGGCGAAATGCTCACAGATACTTGTTTGAAGTTGAGTCTCTGCATTAATTATCAAATGTAGTAAGAAACTTCTCTAAGCCAGGTATGGTGGTCCATTCCTTTAATTCCAGCACTTGGGAAGCAGAGGCAGGTGGACTGCTGTGAGTTTGAGCCAACCTGGTCTACATGGAGAATTCCAGGAAAGCCAGGGCTACATAGAAAGACCCTGTCTCAAAAAATTAAAAAAGAAAAAAACAAAATAAAACAAAAAAACCCAAAACCAAAAAAATTAGCAGCACCAGCTTCTCTGTCCAAGGTTGAGGGCAGCACAAATCTGTGGATAGAAGTACAAAGTGTTTATCCTTAGTTCACAGGGAAAGCAAAACTAATATTTCAGCCCACCCTCATCAGAGTAGCCAGGAAGTGACAGTAAAGTGGACAGCATATGGAGAAAAGGGAACCTTTACTACTATTGGTAAGAGTATAAACTGCAGCACTGTGGAAATCTCACAGAAAACTAGTTAGGACTGTCATACGACCCATCTCTACTTCTCCTGGGCATATACTCACAGACTCCCAACACAGAGACATTGTTGTGACCTTGTGGTCATAAGACACATATTCTGTATTTCACCATGAAACTTGGTGCTCATTATAAGGTTTACATAGATGTCCTATTTAGCAAATTGTTGGCTATTCCCTTCTAGTCTTAATATTTACATCATGGAAGGATACTGAATTTGTATAATTTTTTCTTCACCTTAATAGGATATGAAGTTTTTATTAGGCTCTTGACAAGATGTACTACATGTATTGATTTTCAGATATTAAATTAGGCTTACAGGCTGGAGAGATGGCTTAGTGGTTAAGAGCACTGGCTGTTCTTTCAGAGGATCTGGATTCGATTCTCAGTTACCCACATTGTGGCTCAAACTCCAGTCCCAGAATATCTGACACCTTTTTCTGGCTAGGGATGTAAAGACATGTATGCAAACAAAACATCCATATTTATAAGATAAATGAATAAAATTAAAAAATAAAACCCAAACAAAATAAACAAAGCTTTAAAAAAAGAGGGGGGGAGGGTGGAATCAGGCAGGTGCCTGTGGATACCAGAAGAGGGCACTGGATCCCCTGGAACTTTAGTGACAGGGTACGTGAGCCTTCTGATGGGATGGGAACCAAACGCAGGTCCTCTGCAAGAGCTGTTATGATCCTAACCCCGCCGAGTCATCAAAGAAGATTTTAAAGAAAGAATCTATGTGGAATAATGTAGTCTTTTTGTTTTTTGTGGTACTCTGTATTCTAAGATCTTTCATATATTAGGCAAACACTTTATGTCAGGTACATTCCCAAGGCCAAAGTAAGCTTTTTCCCTCCCTCCCTTCTTCTTTTTCTCTTCCTTCTTCGTTCCCTTTTTTCCAACTTTCTTTCCTTTTAAAGCTACACAGCTTAAAAGCTATGTAGATCTGACTGTCCTAGAATTCACTATATACCAGATTGGCTTCAAATTTAGAACAATCCTCTTCCTTTTGCTTCTTGCGTGAGTTCTGGGCTACAGATGTATACCATCATACCCAGTTCAGTTCAAAGTCAGCTGTTTTACACACACACACACACACACACAAGGAGAGGAAGAGGGAGGTGGGGAAATGTATTGACACTAATAAAAACAGAATGAAGCTGGGGAGATGTTTCAGTGGTTTAAGTGCTTGCCCTTTGCTCTGCAACTGTGAGATTGGCATCTAGCCTGGAATTCTGGTCTCAAATGGCAGAACAAATTCCCCAGAGCAAGCTGACTAGCAAGAGTATTTGCATAAGTGAGCACTGAACTTGATTGAGAGATCCTGCCTCAGTAAATTGGGTGGCAGAACTATAGCTCTTGACATCAGCCTACAGCTTTTACACATGCACACACACCACATGTGCATACAACATGAAAAAACAGTAGGACAAAGACTGTATGTGTTGTGGTTGGTATTATACATTCCAAACAACACTGTGTGAAAATTTCAGATGCTCATCCTTTTTCGATCAGGAGATGTCAGTCACTCTCCCTCTTGACCTGGAGTTTAAATTTAAGGTTCTAGCACCAAGCTCCATTCTTAGGTTTTGTTTTGTTTTGGGTTTTTGTTGTTTTGTTTGTTTTTTTAGAGTAGGTCTGCTGGCTTTTTAGGTTAGGCTGGCCTTGAATTTGCTATGTAACCCAGGAATGGCCTCAAACCTGAGCTCTTCCTGCCTCCACCTCCTGATTGCTGAGATTTCAGGTGCACATCACCCTACCCTGATACCTTATCAGTCTTCTAAATTTCAAGCATTATACTTGTAATTGTTTGTTTCTTGATACAATGTGATGTTCATATTTTAGCCCAAAATGCCTGTTTTGTTTAGTGAAGAGTTTGTTGAAGTCTTTTTCATACTCAGATATAGAAGTCAGTGTCTCTAATATGACAAAGATTCAAAGGCCTATATATGTCTGCACAAATGTGTGTTTGAAATGGCGACAGAAAAGGTTGGAATGGAGTTGAAATACTTAGCAGTAGCTTATAGAAAGAAAGTCTAATTGGCAGTTCTGTGTGATTAAGAAGTTCCAGCAGGATGTTATTGTCTGTGACCCCAGCACTGGAGACTCAGGCAGAATTGTGGGTTCAGAGCCAATCTGGCCTACATAGTTAGATACTGTCTCAAAAAAAAAAAAAAAAAAAAGTCTAAAAAATATCAGTCTTCATGTGGTGATGCTTTAAAGATAATGACTAGATCCAATTTGAGGTTGAAATATTTTATAAATTGTAGGAAAATTAGAACTTTCTAAGACAAACCAAAATTTTATGTGATTTACTCACAGTGAAATTAAGTTCTAGTTTTTAAATGTAAATAATAATAATAACTATTATTATTAGTATTATTATTAATTTTTGAGACAGGGTTTCTCTGTGTAGCCATGGCTGTCCTGGAACTTTCTCTGTAGAGCAGACTAGTCTCAAACTCAAGTGACATACCTGCCTCTGCCTCTGGAGTACTGGGATTAAAGGTGTGTGCACCACACCCAGCTTTTTTTTTTTTTTTTAAGGACATTTTTATTTTAAAATTATGTATATTTGTAGAGTTCAGAAGAGGGCATCTGATCCCTTAGAGCTGGAGTTGTAGGCTGTTGTGAGCCACCAGTGTGGATCCAAGGAACAGAAAGAACTCTGGTCCTCTGTAAGAGCACTCACTCTTAACCACTGAGCCATCTCACCAGCCCAGGGTTTTTGCTCATAGATTTTTCCTCCTTCAGCTTTCTTGAGTATAACTTTTATGATGTTCTAAATTGATGTATCATGGAGAAAATGGGATTAACAATGATAGATGAGCAGGAAGGATGCCCTCCTGCTATCAGAGGCTCAGATATTGTTCACCAAACAAATATGTGCTACTGTATCACTCCAAACCGAGACTTCATATATGTTAAGATTGCTCCTGTGGTGAATATGTTGTCTCTGAAAAATAAGGAGGTAGAAGAGAAAAGGCTAAAAGACATTGGTGGGCTGGCATAAATTTAATAAGATTGTAGATTTTACCTTAGACTGTTTCTTCTATTTTATAATGTGAATAATAACTACTATCACAGTAACAGTTCTCTGGGATGGATGAATTAAATAAGGTAAAACAGATTAAAATCCTGTAAACAAATGTTTAAAAGGACAAATACTCATTTTCATCTATAAATCATGTTTAAAATTGTAATAGTATTTGAGTAACATTCTTTGCTCAATAGTACATAAAGAAATTGGTATTTGTATGATCTGCCTGGTCTTATTGAGGTTTCAGTCAAAAATGTAACTACTCAGAAGACCTCAACTCACCTAAAACTAGAAAATAATTTTGTATTGGGACTTTATTATGCTGTTGTAGAAAACAAGATATAACCTACTTGTGTGTTCTATTTTGTGGGACTAATTTTTTTTTAAATTAACTTAAAAAATTTTGCTTGTGGATGTTTTGCCTGCATGTATGTCTGTGCACCATGTACTTGCTTGCGGTGGAGCCCAGAAGAGGGTATCAGATCCTCTGGAAATGGAGCTACAGATAGTTGTGAGTCACCATGTGGGTGCTAGGAACCAGACCATGATCCTCTGAAGAACAGCCAGTACCCTTAACGGTTGAGTGATCTCTTCAACCCCAAGCATTAAATTTTCCTTAAAGCCTCACCACATAATTCTTTCCTTGTTATATTTTAAATGTGCAATCATATCTTATATCTTCCGCTCCCTTCCCTGTCCTACTTGTCCTCTTCTCCCTCTTCTTCCTTGAGGAGTACTACTACAAGCCAGGCCAGTTGCAGTTAGCACAGTTCCATGACTGCCTTCATTTCTAGCCCCGAAGGATCAGATGGTGGTGGTGGTGACTCCAGGAACTCACTTAAAGCTGTATGTTTCTACATACAAGTTTATTATAGAGGAAGGCAATACATTAAAACTCTTTCAAGAAAGAGGTAAAGCAGACTGGAGATATCATACACAAAGTTTCTGTTTTCCTCTCCTGACATGTTCAGGTCTCAGCTCTGAGACATGGCAACATATATGGAGTACCCTCAAGGGAAGCTTACAAAGTCTCTTGATAAAGAGTTTTCCTAGTGCTCTAGTGCATAACTGCTTGCTTAATTGATCTCAGTCAGATCAATGGATTCTAGGTAACCCAAATCCTCCAACCTAAGTCACGTCATTTACTCTTCTGATGGCAAACCTTACCTAAAAGTCTAAGGTGTCTAATCCTTGGACCTAAAGAGAGGCACTCCTAATAAGTAAAACATTTATTACTCCTAGAAGTCAAGGACAAAGCCAAATTGATTATATTGAGACAGTCTCCTGTAACCTGGCCATTCCTGGGCCCTGATCCTCCTGCTTGGATTGTAGCCCAACATAGCCAGCAAAGCCAAATTCCTTACTTCACAATTGCATTTAAGTGTTAGAAAATCATAGCCTTTGGCAACTTGATCCAGCCTTATCCATTCATTCTTTTACCAGATATTTTGCATTTAGTGTGATATGTGTTGCTCCAGGTGCATAGAACACAGTCTCACTCTCCAGAGACCTTACTTCTCTGATGTAAGTTTTAAGCTTTTCCACTTTAATTCTGTAATTATCTTCTAACTGAACCTTCAAAATAATATAGAACAAAATAACTTCTCCTAGTTTGCCTTGCTATTGCAGTGATGAAAGACTGTGATCAAAAGCAACCTGGGGAGGAAAGGGTTTATTTGGCTTCCACTTCAACTTCACTGTTCATCATCAAATGAAGTCAGGTTAGGAACTCAAACAGGACAGGAATCTGGAGGCAGACACTGCTGCAGAGGCCATGGAGGAGTGCTACTCCCTGGGTTGTTCCTTATAGCTTGCTTATTCTGCTTTCTTGTAGAATGGAGGACCACAATCCCAGGAATGGCACCACTCACAATGTTCTGGGTCCTCCCGCATCAACCACTAATTAAGAAAATGCTCTACAAACCTGCCTACAGCCTGATCTTACGAAGGCATTTTCTCAGTCAAGGTTCCCTCCTATCAGACGACTATAGTTTTGTCTTAAGTTGACAGCGCACCATTAAATGAAATGAAAGCATTCAGTAACTTCTTAGAATAGTGTTTTGAAATTTTTTGACTAGAACTTAATATCTAAGTGACTTACAAATATGTGGTGAGATATATATTGTTTTATAATATACATGATTTTCTTATAAATTAAAATCAGTATTCTGGTATTTTAGCAACCCTATATACTGTTCTTTCTCTACCTATCTCTTCCCTCTTCTTCCTCTTTCCCTTTCTGCCTTCCCTCCCCACCTTTTCCCTTCTTTCTGTTTTATATACTTTAAAAAAGATTTATTTATTTATGTATATGAATGCTCTGTTTGCGTGTACACCTGTATGCCAGAAGAGGACAAAAGACTCCATTGTGGAAGGTTGTGAACCACCATGTGGATGCTGGGAACTGAACTCAGGAACCCTGGAAGAGCAGCCAGTGCTCTTAACCATTGCACCATCTTTTCACTCCCACCCCCACCTTTCCTTTCTTACAACCCTTCTCCCTTAAGCCTCCTGAGTGCTCAGATTTTTATTTTTAAAGATAGGCCTTGCTATGTAGCAATCGACAGGGCTGGGACTTATTCAGTGGACCAGGCTGGCTGCAACCGTATGGCTTTCCTGTCTGTGCCTTCATGTGCTGAGATTATAGGTGTGTGCTAGAACCCTGGTTCCTGTTGTTCTTTAATCATTTATTGATTCTTTGATTCTCTCTGCATAAGGTCTAGATATATTTAGCATAATACATATCACTTGATTTAACAGTGTTTATCATTCTTCCACATGCATCTAGTTTTCTTGTCATGATAAACTACTTATTATTTTAGAACATAGCTTAAACTTTAATTCTGCTGACACAAAAAATTTTACTGTACACAAAAGTCAAGTATCAACCCAGCTTTAGTAGCCACTTTTTCACTGGTGTCATCTTATAGTCACAAATAGTCAGACTTTAAATTTTTCCAGTTGTTTAAAGTATGTACTCAAGTTTGACTTGTTCAGATCAATACAGTGTCCATGCATTGCAACTCTTTTAAGTTCTCTTATTTTCTTATAATTTGTATCCCTCATATATATTACTCTTTTGGGTCTGTGATCCCCTCCTTTACTTTCTTTCCTGCAATTTATCTGTGAAAGAAGCAGTCACTTACCTTGAATAGTTTTTCAAATTCTAGAATTGTTTGGTTGCCTCTGGATTTTACTGTTGCATCTATCATGATTTCTCCTAGATTTTTACTATAAGTTGGGTAAAACACTTATTTTTTTATAAACACAACTTTTAAGACTACCTATTTGCTTGAGCTTCCATGTTGATAATGAAAATATAGACACTACTTAAAAAGTATTACTGTATCACTGTAAACTCCAAGTTCTAACCCAAACAACAAAAAAGCAATATCAGCCAGGCCGTGGTGGTGCATGCCTTTAATCCCAGTACTCGAGAGGCAGAGGCAGGTGGATCTCTGTGATTTTGAGGCCAGCCTGGTCAGAGTGTGTTTCAGGACAGTCAGAGTTACAACAAAGAATCCTTGTCTCAAACAAAACAAAACAACAACAACAACAAAAAAAAAAACCACAAAAGAAACAAAGGGTGGGGGAGACACCAAGAAAGCAATGTCATTGTTAGCTACTGGGGAAACCTGGATACTCCAATCACAAGATGAAAGCTTAGCATTTTAATTTGTAAATATGACAGTTCACAGATATGAGGAGAGTGAAGTGAAATGATCTTTCCACTTGAGGTTAAAACTCTAAAAATAAATCAAGACAAAATTCAGGAAAAAATTTGACATAAGCATAATCTCCCCTCCCCCTTTAAAAGCAAGCCTTACCTGGGTATGGTAGTATGGCACATGTAATTCTAGCTCTGAAGATGTCTAGGGCCCCTGGTTAAGGTCAGCCTTGACTAAAAATGAAAACTTAGACATTAGTTTACTATCAACCACTAAGATACCATATAAATTATGGTATCAAGTTATTATGGGATATACACTTTATTTACCTTTTGTTACTGGAGAAATTCATTCATTTGTTCATCATACCTTGGCAATGGAGATTGAACTTAGTGCATCAGGCATGCTAGGCAAGTACTGCATCACAAATCCACAGAAAAAGTGTGATATATTAAAAGAAGTTCCTTTACCTGCCGTCTTGAACAAATGTTGGAGACTGGCCCTGGCAACAGCCCAGGGGATGTAAAGAGGGCATGAAGTGGGCGAGAACAGGAACAGGCACTAGTCTTCTGGACGGGTCAAAGCAAGACCTCTCTCTATTTTGGCTTTTTTCTTTTTTTCTCTCTCTATTCAAGTCTTTTCCTCCCTATACAATTTAAGCTTTTCCTCTTGGCACAATTTTCTTATTTGAATCTATTTTCTACTGTATTTTTCCCATAAAGTCTCTCTCTCACACACACATGCACACTCATTTACATACATCTTGTCGAAGAAGCAAAGTTCAGCAATCTTATTCTTTTCAATCCTCATAAAAATACACTCATTCATACATTCATGCATGTTGTGAAAGAAGCAAAGCTTCAACACATACTCACCTTATGCACATATACATCCTGTAAGCTTTAGTGTGCGTGTGCACACACACACACACACACACACACACACACACACCTTACCCATACCGATCTTGTAAGCTTCCTTTTTTCTTGTGGAAGAAGCAAAGCTCCAACACACAACTTTCATATACATCTTGCAAACTTCTTTTTTCCTCTTTTTTTCCTTATTTCCCATGCACCTATATACCTTTTAGACAATACCCTCTACATAAGAAATCACACAATCACAAGTCCTATTTTTCCCAGTGAATGATTACAAGTTACATATTTTAAAAACAGGTTGTTTTCAATACCCACACATGATTACACATGAGCACCCAGTTTTCCACATACTTTTTCTCCCCACAATACAACTATACCCCCAAAACAATAATTTTGTTATTATAGATTGACAGAGCTTAAGCAAGCCAAATATTCTCACAGCCAGCTTCTATTATAGCTGGCAGGTAGCAGTCTTGCAGTTACTAGGAAACAAGTACATGTCATAGTTTCCTAACCTAATATGCAATTCTTTTTTAGTTAATGTAGTGAAATAAGTTTGTTATTAATTAGAAAACTTTCAGTTAGAGGTCTTTTTGGTTTTTTTTTAGGTAAAGGAGAATCTGTTCATTCTTCATGCCACACAGCACTAGGTCCCAAGGCGCACGCAAAAACTCATTAGTAATTTCATAATTGTAAAAACTAGGAAAATACCAAATTAATTGCGGTCATGGAAGTTCAAACCTAGCAGTGGGCACTGAAACTCATTTTCTATACTTAATCATAGGCCTGTCTCTCATAGACAAAACTCATGAGCCCTAGCCACTAGGCTTTCTTTGTTTTTGCTCTCTAACCCTGACCAAAATAAGTCTTCAGCTAACTAGGAATGTGGGTTTTTTTGTTATTTGTTTTGTGTGTGTGTGTGTGTGTGTGTGTGTGTGTGTGTATGTGTGTGTGTTTCCTTAGGTCACTTGTTCCAAAGCAGTTTGGCAAAACATCCTGATTTGATGTTATTGATTGATTATTCTTCCTAGAGTTTCAGTAGTGTTACCAATTCAACTGAGTGACGTTGCCTTTTAGAAAATTACCACTGTTGTTATGTATGCCAGTAACACTGCCCAGTGAGGAGCTAGAGAGATCTCCTTTGAGATTTCACTCCATCCTTCCAGGAAAGGGAAGTATGAGGAGGCCAAGCAGCAGCAGGAGACATTCAGGAGATGTAGTTCTTGGGGTCTTTCCCTTGCGAGACACACGCATGTCTGCTAACCAGTGGGCTGTATTCCTCAGACCCCCAGTGCTGGCTGCAATTCTGGCATGCCATTGGCAAATAAAGGTTACAGATCTGATGTTTCATAATCCCAAATACTTTAATAAGTATTTCCTACAAATAAGGACATTTTTCTACATAATCTCAATATATCAAATGAGAAATTAATACAACAGAGGCTGTACAGAGAAGGAGGAAAACAGACTATAATTAAGTAGATTTTGACAGAATTTGATTAATGCATAGAAGGAGGAAGTAGACAAAATGATAACATTGTGTTTGTATTTTTGTATGAATTGGAAAATAACTTTCACCTGTGGGGATATAGTTTAAAATCGCGAATTCCAGTAGCAGAAGAACTGCTTGTTCACACTCTCCTGTTAAGATCATTACATAATTACAATGTTTGAGTAAGGTAATGGAAACTGCTGAGGAGCTTTGTAAGAAAAGGGTGATGGTTTAGGGATTCTCTTTGATCTATGACTAGAGCACTAAGGAGAATAAGGGGAGGAAAAAGAACAGCAAGGAATCCACATTTTTTAGTGTACAGAGTTCAAGTATGGACTTGCCCATGCTATTTAGGGTTTGGGTCACATCCTCAGGAACCACATCTTACGCTTCATCTTTCGACCCTCACTACTCTTTGCTTAAGTATCTAGCTCCAATTGCCTAATGTTAGTGCTCACCATTTGAAATCAGCATGAAAAGAATTACACCCATATACTTTCTCAACTAGGTTTTCTATTTCTTTTACCTTCTCTTGTACCAGAACTTGGTCTAGACACCAACTGTTGACTCTTCCTGTAGCCCAACCATATTCCATCCATACCTTATGGATCTCTGCATCTTTGAAAGTACATTAGAAAGAGTAAAAAAATTCATCCTAGCTTTATTATTACCAATCTGACATTTGAGAAAGCTGTTCACTTTTATTTGTATTTAAGTTAATCCCTGTAAATTACTATGATTGAATTATATACCGTATGATATAGCTAAAAAGCATGGTCTCTTAAAAGAGGCTGTCTTGTCTTCTAATTCATGTTTCCCTATCCAGTAGCAATGGGATTTTTAATGATTTTTTTTCTCATATATATAAATGTGTGTGTGTGTATATATATATATGTATATGTATATACACACACTTATTTTCTCATATATACATCTATACATTCATTCATCTATATAGATATGTATATATGTGTGTGTGTGCATATATATATACACATCTATATATATGAGAAAATAAATCTATATATGATATATAACTATGTATATATAACATAAATACATTTATATATAATGTGTATATATATATAAATATGTGTGTGTATGTATATATACATACACACACACACGTGTGTGTGTGTATTGTGTGTTTGTTTGTGTACCACATACACTTCTAGTGCCCACAGAGACCAGAAGAGGGTGTAGGAGTTACAGGTCGTGAGCTTCTGGGAACTGAGCTGGGGTCCTTTAGAAGAGTAGCCAGTCAGTGCTAGTACTTTTAAATGTCCAACTATCTCTCTAGCTTGCCTCAGTGGGATCTGAAGCAAGTCACTTCATACAAGTGTCCTTACCTATAAATTAAGAGTTAACAATAGTACAGAACTGAAGCAGATGTCTTGAATGTTAGCTAGAACAATGTATATGAACTGTTAGGAATTGTGAGAATAGTGCTTGATGCCAAGTAAGCAGTAAACTGTAATAATTGTTTGCTCTCCTGCCCCTTCTGTCCTTCTGTGTCTGTCCTCTTTTGCTTCCCACCGTCTATCTCTTTGTTAATGCTATTACCCGTTTCTCATTCAGGATTAAATTAGTTAATAATATCCATAGATACTTAGAACAGTACCTGGCACTAATTAGTGCATGTTCACTCTTAATAATGTTATAAATTTTTACATCAGTAATCACTCTGGCCAATGTGATACTTTCCTTGCAACTAGGGCTCCTCTGCCTTACTCGCCTCTTACATGCTGCCCAGATTAATCCTTCCAAGACAGTTTCAAGAATGGTGCATTTCTCTTCCAACCCTTGGTTTTCCCAAAAGGAACAATGATAAAACAGTTGTGTTTTCATACCAATATCAGATGACTTGTAAAGAACACCTGGAAAAGGGGCATTAGTAAAAAGGTGAATTTAAATTTTGAAGCAGTGACGTTTTAACTATTTAAAGATACTGCTTACTAAAATAGTCTCCTTTTTTTATAGAAAGGAAAGTTTTATCAATGATTAAATTTGATTCAGTTGTGATGGTATATATATGCCTTTAATCCCAGCACTCCAAGGCAGGATAGCACAAGCTGACCTGTCTCAAACAAAATAAACAAAAACAAAACAAATGCAAGTAAATTGTTATTTATTTTTAACAAGATATTAAGTCTAAATTTCATCTGCCTTATAGGTTCAGTTAAAACAAAATATGAAGAATAAAGGCCAAAAAGATTGGGATTTTTTTTTTTTGGGGGGGGGGGAATCAATGTGCTCCTGGAGATGATGAAAATAGTTTCATTTCTCAATTTAAAAAATAACAGTTGTTTTGTTGTTGCTGCCTTTAAACGACACGTAAAGACAATTTCTGAGCAAGTCACTTGTTAGGTATTCATTTGCACCAACCGCTCTGTAACCCTTTGTTTATCGGTAGCTACTTTTAGTAGTTTAAATATTTTGTTAGGATTTTGTGAAGAAAAATATTTTTCTCCAGTAAAAATTGCCTTGGGCTGAAAAAATACTGAGTCACATAAAGCAATTTCTCCACTGTTTTAGTTCCCAGATGATTAAAACAACAACAACAACAACAAAAAACTGTGCTCTTATGTGTATTTTTAAAAACCCGACCGTAGAAAGTGGCAGATTGAGAGTTAATGTGTTGCAGAGGGAAGAGCAGTCCACTGGGGGTTAAATCGCAGAGTCTAATGGAATAATAACTGGTAGCACCATCTGCTGGCCTACTTCCGCAGAAGGAGTCAGTATTTTTAACGACATCTCTAATATTCATGCTGATGCATTTTGATGCTTTGTGCATTCATTTCTTTCTGTGCTTTGTTGGAATCTGGCTATCTGCTTACAGCTATTGAGGAAACGCAGCTTTTTAGGAGGGCTTACCGCCTTTACCAGAGCTAAAGAGAGGATGAACAGTCGATATAAACTTGCCAAGGCAGGAATGTGTTGATAAATCAAAATGTGTATTTGTGGACGGTTGTGCGTCTCTTGGTTGCAGCTTGCTAAATAGGCCATTTAGGAATCTTCTTTCAATGCTTTTTTCTTGAGCACTGCCTGGGGTGGTGAAAAAAGCAGAGGGCAAGCCTTTGTCTGACGCCAAAAATGTCTTCAGTGAAGAGGCCAAGAGGAAGGGTAAGTGAAAGCCTGAATGAGTGGGAGGAGGAGGGGTTCTTTGGGCTAAAAGGCTAATGGGATTGAATAACCCTCCTCGTTACTGGCTGCTGCTGCGGGAGTCGCACTGCATCGCCATCTTGAGCTTGGTGCTGTTTTCTCAGTCTTGGTTATTTGTTGTAGCCTGTAGGCCTTAAGGTGGCATTTTAGTGATCGCGTCTAAGCCTTCCTTCGTTTCCCAGTGCTGTAGCACTGCTCCGAATCCTTGATGAGGCAGGTATAGAAAAGACACCGAGTAGAACACACTGGAAACGGCATGAAAATGTGTTTGGAAATTCCTGGGTTTTTTCTCTGCTATAGTCAGAGGCATGTTTACGGGTAAGAACATAACAAAACTGCGATCTAAGCCTAGAAGGATGAATGCCTGTTTGGAGAGGAAATTCTTTTACAATGCTCTTGGTTTGTTTCTTGTGAGATTGCTAAAATATTAATAATTGTAATATAAAATTCTAAACCTTGTTTCTTTCCCAAATTGCTTTACCAAAATTATGATAAAAAGGACAAAAATTCATATTAAACTCTTTCATAGGAAAATTAAAACTTTCTTTGATTTTAAATATGAGTATTTCTGTTTACTAACTAGCTAGCTGTGTTACTGCATTAAAATGCATTTGTGTTCTCTCTCTAGTCTTAAAACAGGGTCTTTGTTTTTCTAAAAGTTACTATAAGGAGAAGTGATTCTAAGTTGTAATAGCTATTTTTGAATTTACTAGTAATTTTAGAGTTTTGGAGAAAAGATGAAAGAAAATGCAAATAATAATTACAGGACAAAACTTGAAATAACTATATTTATAGGATAAAATCTGAATCACCTAAGAGTTGTTGAAATATCAACAATTCTATGTCTTTAATTTTCATATGTCTTTCATATGGCCTTTATTTTCAACTCAGTAGTGGAGTAGTACTTTGTACTAATCTCCAGATAAGCAGATCTTTCTTTTACATTTGTTTGTAGCACTCACGTATTTGCTTATGTAATTTTAATATTCTGTTTAATTTTTAAAAATTCAGATATTTATGTCAGTTTTTTTTATATACTTTGGTGTATTCTATTTTAATTTCCCCCCAGCCTCCGTCTTCCAAGAAGAGTGATGGTTCTGGGGCATGCACTAAGTTGCAGAATACCCAGGTGAGGGTCTTGTCTGAGAAGAAGCCAAGAAAAAAGATGGAATCAGAAAGCAAGCAAGAAAAGGCTAATCGTATAATATCGGAGGCCATAGCAAGAGCAAAGGAACGTGGGGAACGTAATATTCCACGAGTAATGAGCCCTGAGAACTTTCCCAGTGCTTCAATTGAAGGGAAAGAAGAAAAAAGAGGTCGAAGGACGAAATCTAAGCCAAAAGACAGAGATAACAAAAAAGCAAAAACTTGTTCTAAGTTGAAAGAGAAGACAAAAATTGGGTAAGTTGAGTATTAATTAAATTTAATGTTTTCCAGTTTTTGTTGAAGTCCAAGTTGTGTAATCTTTTTTTATTTTATTTTATTTTATTTTTTTTGCTTTTGATTGGAGTTTGATATGTAGTCTCCAGTAGGAGACTTTCACATTGTTGTATACCATGTACACTTTATTTCCATTTTCAGTGAATTATATAATACTTTAATGTCTGCCAATAATTATTTTTCTGTTATCATAGTGTTTTATATATTTATATTAATAGAAGAAAACATGCAAGGTAGGGCACTAAAAAAAAATCTGTATTTTTGTGACAGTTCCAAAGTCACTTTCTTTAAAAACACATTTTAAAATCTTTCAAGGTTTTTTTTTTTTTTTTTTCCTCTTAGTGGCACTGTAACTCAGAGGGTACCTATTAATTTTAAAGCATGATACAGAATATCATTTTCTAAAAAACTCATTTTCTCAGAAAACCAAACCATTGATTTACTTTATGTGATAAAGAGGCCAGGTATTAATGCTGCAAGAGCATCCTAAGAGCAAATAAATCCTCTGTATTTATTGAACTGTATTGTTACATATATTTATATTTTTTGTGGTACTAGGGATCAGACCTCAGTCTTTAAGGTCTTACACGTGCTAGACAAGCACTCTGTAGCTCACCCTCATTCCCGGTATTAATTCTGTGTATTTTAATTTGACTGTATACGTCTTCAAAAAATAAATATATGTATGCTTTGTATGTAAAGCTAAGCATAATGTAAGACACATAAACTCCTGTTCTTGCAGGGCTATTTAGTTATTTTTGAAGCTTTATGTAGAATTTTGCATAAAGTACTTTAGCTAAATTAATGTAAGTTTTTGTTGTTCAGAGAGAGAACATAGTAAAGAGATAATTCCTGTGTTAGACTTTTGACATTTGCTTAAATTATTGTTATATAGGTTACCAACAAGTTGAATTCTTTACTTTCATTCTGATACAGTCAAAAATATGCAGTCTGTTCTCAGTATAGTGTGTCAGTACATAATATTCTTACTAATTGTATACTATTTACAAAGTGAAATTCAAATTTAATTTATACTCATTGTTTTTTTTTAAATATTGTCAGCAGTCTTTATAGCCAGCTTAAATTGTCCGAGATTCTTTTTTTTAGATTTATTTATTTATTTTCTGTGTACGCCTGGGTGTATTCATGTTTAGTCAGTTATGAGCCTCCATGTAGACGCTGGGAACTGAACCCAGCTCCTCTGTAAGAGACTGGTAAGTGGTAAGTACTCTTAACCACTGAGCCATCTCTCTAGCCCCTACTCATTCGTTTTTTTAAAAGGTTTTGTTCATTTGTTTTTTTTAATGGAAGTACCCATTTTTCCAAAATTATATCTATTTTTAATTTAGGAAGCCTACATTTCACCTTTCACTGTACTAAAAGTTAATATTGTTAAGAATGTTCTGATTTTTAACTTGTTCAGAGATATAGGTGGAGAAATGAAGTATTTAGAAGGATAATACTTTGAAAACAGTGACATTGAAATTAGTAGATAAACTTCAAAAACTATAACTGTTAATTTGCTTTAAATCTGAGGATGAAGGAAATCCAAGCATCTAGAGACAAATAATAGCAGACTTGAATCTGATTTAAGAGAATATTTCTAAGCACAGGAAATAAAAATAGAAAAAACTAAATCAAAGAGAAATACAGATTTTTAAAACTGTGAATTAATATTGTTGGAAGTAGTGACATTGCCATGGGCTATTTAGAAAGAGAGTGAGTCTTTTTGTTGTTGTTGATGTTTATTGTTTCTTTTTTCAGTTTTATTTTATGTTTTGAGACTGGCCTGGAACTTTTATTACATAGACTGGGCTGGCCTGCAATTTAGTGTAATCTTTCTGCCTCAGCCTCAGCCTCTGCCTCCTGAGTTCTAGGATTACAGGCAGATGCCACTGTGCCTGACTTTGGCTCATTTTTTAAGAGTTGTATTTTTGTTAAAACTAAGTAGATTATTTAAAATAAATATAATACTACATCACCAATTGCTTTAATGCTTCCCCCCGCCCCGTCTTTCTCTTCCCTACTCCTCAAGTATGCTAATGTTTAGTAAGCAGAAAAAAGTATTCGGAGACAATTGTACTGGAAGCATGTTTGTTTGTATTTTGCTTTTCTTTCTGTCTTGGTTAAATACATGCCAAGATACTAAGTAGTTGCTACAAGGAAAAACTTGAAAAAAAAATGCTTTGTGACAGTTGATTGTCATGCTGGACATTAACCCAAGGCATTGCACGTGGCAGGCGAGCACTCTACCACTAAGCTACATCCCTATCCTAGGCCCTTTTGATAGAGGAATTAGTAAGTTGCAGGCATTTAAGTAAATTTGAATTTTACCTGCTTATTTTGAAGTTGTTACAATAAATAAATAATCTTGATTATCTTTATCATCCAGAGATTTAAAAAAATACTGTTGTATATCAGGAAAACAAAACAAAAAATGTTAGATTACATTTGTGTATGAGTGTGCGCATGCATGCGGGTGTGCGTGTGTGTATGCATGCATAGAAATTAGAGGACAGCTTGTGGGTATCAGTTCTCTCTTCTCACTATATGGATCCTAGGGATCAAATTCAGGTCATTCATGCTTGATGGCAAGCAACTTTATCTGCTGAACCATTTCTCCAACATGGAATAAAATATATTAATGTGGAATGCAGAGTTCCTCTACTAGCCAATTAAAATACTTCATTACTATGTCTTCTAATAAGGCAATGTGCTTATTTTGAACTTCCTGAGATCTTAGTTATTTATTGCAGGACTGGAAGTCAAAGCCCACCCAGATCCTTTGCATGCTAGGCAAGCGTTCTCCCACTAAATTGCATTTCCAATTCTAGTTTTGTTTTTGGTGGTGGTTTGTTTGTTTGGCTGGTTGTTTAGTTTGGTTTGGTTTTTTTTTGTATGTTGTGTTTGTATGTTGTGTTTTTGTTTCTTTGAGACAAGGTCTTACTATATAGCCCTGGTTGGCCTGGAATGCATAGAAATCAGCCAGCCCCAACTTTCAAGTTCTGGTATTAAAGAGTTGCAATGTCATGCCCAGCTCCCAGCTCTCATTTTTAATTGTTATATGAAGAGTTATTTAATTAGAGGTCAGTTTGTATTATTTTAAGTAGCGTTTTATGATATGTGAATATTCCCTTTAAAAAAAAATCAGACTTTGGGGGTGAGGGAAAATCAGATTTCTTGTTAATTTTAGAAGAATTGTTCTGTTAGTATCAAGTTGTTGACACCAATAATTTTAAAGACAATACATGCTTCATCTTAGCCCCTTTCTTTTCCACCCCCCACAGTGTTAAGTATAAATTTAAAAAGTATATTTGGAGGCTGGAGAGATGACTCAGCGCTTAAAAGTGGGTACTGAGGATGCAAGTACAGTTCCAGCACCCATGTCAGCAGGCTCACAGCTGCCTGTTCCTCCAGGGGATCCAAGGCCCTCTTCTGGCCTCCTGCGCACAGCGTTCATAGGCACATAGACACATGTATAATTTAAACATAAAATAAAAAGTACACATGTAGACCATAGTTTATTGATGATGGCCAGTCAGAATTGATACGTATTTAACTCATAGATGTGGTTTGATATAAACCAGGAAATTAATCCGAAGAAAAGAATTACTGCTTTAGTATGCTTGAAACTTTAATTTTTATAGCTTGATTTGGGTTTTTTCATGTGTGTGTGTGTGTGTGTGTGTGGGTGGGTGTGTGTAGAATATGTGTTTGCATGGGTGTGTGAGGGAGCACGTCTATACATGTTGTACATTTGGAAGCCAGAGGTCTTTGTCAAGAGTCCTCCTAAATCACTCTCCACCTTACTTCTTTGAGACAAGGTTCTCATTGTACCTGGAGCTCAGTGGTTGGGCTAGGCTGGCTGGTAGAGCTTCAGGGACCTGCCTGTCTCTGCAGTGAGTGCCACAGTGCCTCAGTTTTTACGTAGGGGCTGGGGATTCGAATCCAAGTCCTTGTGCTTGTGCGGCAAGCACTTCAGCAATTGAGCCATCTCCAACTCTGAGCCCTTAGATAGGTTTTATTCATTTGTATGTTGTGTGTGGTATGTATGTTTGCATGTGATGGGCATACATGTGCACTGCATGTGGAGGTGAAGTTGTTGTCATGTGACTCTCCACTTTATTTACTGAAGCAATTTCTTACCGAACTCAAAATTTGCTAATTTTGCCAGTCTAGCTGGTCAGATTGCTCTGGGGATTCCCTTTCTCTGCATTGCTTAGGACTGTGGGCAGGCCACTGCTCTGCCTGGCTTTTGTGTGTGTGTGTGTGTGTGTGTATGGGTGGAAGTAGGGAACTCTGGTCCTCAATTGTTATTTGGCAGGCATCCACTGAATCATCTCCTAAGACCCTAAATTGATACTTTTTTCTTTTAAGTCTATGTGTATGTATGTGTGCCTATGAAGATTTATTTGCACCACATGTGTGCAGGTGCCCTTGGAGACAAGACAGCATCAAATCCTCTAGAACTGGAGTTGGGAGCCATCTGAGGAGTTTATTGGGAACCAAATCCAGGACCTCTGCAAGAGCAGTAATAGAAAATTATTTTCAGAGCACTTCATATCATCTCATTTAATTTTTGTAATAGTTCTTAGACTTTGGGCATATGACACATTAAAGTGATTAAATTGTTTGATTTTGGAGCCAATTGCATTTAGTTACCAGCAGTATAAGCCTGTACAGATACTTACCTGTCATCTTTAGAAGAGAGGTAATCATGGTATCATATTGAGGAGAAAATGGGTTAACATTTAAAACAAAACAATATCTAGAATATATTTAGTGATCAGTAGATGTTAGCTATTTTTATTTCCTGAGACCATAAATAGCATACAGCTATTTAGGAAAGAAGGCAAGGCCAGGAACTATACATCTTCCTAAAGTTTATACTCATTTACCACGTAGGTTGTCTTTCTTTCTTAAAGGCTTTGTTCCTAAGTTAGAACAGTTTAAAAACCAAACAGAAAAAAATATGAAGAAACAACAGCAACAAAACTCAGTTCCTACTTTATTTTGTTGCTTGAGTTTTCTTTTGTGGCCTTGTGGATTGAATCCAGGGTCTTTCACGTGGACGTGTGGTAAGAGGCACTGAGCCGCACTTACAGTCAGTCCTACTTTTGCTACTTTCTAAGGTCTTCCTTAGTCAGGACTTCCTTTCTTACCGATTATCTGGCTGACATAGAGTGCTTCTGATCTTGACATGGTCTCATGGCTGTATAAGTTTCATTAGTTAACAGCCATTGTTGATTGAACTTGTTGATTTTGTATTATTCATAATTTGAAGTATTTTTCTGTTTGGTTATAGCAAAAATACTTAAATTTTGAAGTATTTATCAAGCTTAAATAGAAATTAAATTCGAGACATTATGACAGATTATGACAGAAATCAATAATACATTAAATCAGCCGGGCAGTGGTGGTACACCCTTTTTATCTAAACACTCAAGAGGCAGAGGCAGGTGGATCTCTGTGATTTTGAGGCCAGCCTGGTCTACAGAGTGAGTTCCAGGACAGCCAGGGCTACATAGAGAAACTGTCTTCAAAAATAGGACAAAAACAAAAAAGACATTAAACCTCAATGCTATCCTAGTATTGTTGGTGTGGTTTGATATGGTTTGGTTTGGTTTGGTTTGGGTTCTCGGGGGTCAAATACAGGGCTTTGTGTTAGGCAAGGGCTCTACCCACTAAGCTATATCCTCAGCCTCTTTTGGACCTTTAAAAGTTTGAAACCAACTTGGGCTGCATAGAGAGACCCTTTCTGAAGACATGAAATAGGAATTTTGAAATTATGTCAGCTTCAAATATATAAAGGGTTGAATTAGCTGTTTGGCATATACTATCTAATTTTTTTTAAATGTATGGCATAAATTTATTATATATTCTGAGTATACAATTAATAGTCCCTGTAAAGCCAGGCAAACAAAATGCTGTACTAATTTTACTGTCTAAATCTGAATTTTAAAACTCATGTAATGTGAAACAGTAATCTGCAGAATACATGATACTTAGGAATTTCAGTTATGGTTTATTTTTCCATTGTTAAGAATTATACCATTACAAGACTAGTAAGATTGTCATTAGCAGAAATAGGTGCTCTACTTCATTGAATGTTAAATGCCATTGATCATAAGGCACCATCATTTTGTGTGTCAGTAAGAAAGAAAAGTGTTGCCAATTAAAGCTGTGGCAAATCACTAAGAGAATCCTGGTTGTAGAGATGTTATATGTATTTTTTATTTGTTTATTTGTTTTGTTTCATTTTACATGTGTATTTTTTCAAAGAATTAAAATATAACTCTGCTGTCAGTTGTGATGGTGCATGCTTTAATACCAGCACTTAGGAGAAAGAAGCAGACAGATCTCTGTGAATTCAAGGCTAGCCTCTATATTTGTGAGTTCTAGGATAGTCAGTGGTACGTAAAGAGACCCTGTCTCAAAAAATAAAAACAAACTGTATTCATAAACACACTGAATGATTGTGTCTATTCTTAATAGTTATTTTTATGACACATTCTGGAAAAAAAAGCCAATGTTCAATGCTGGACAGGAAATAATGAAAAATTAAAGTTACCAAACACAATACAATATCCTTTCACATATTTAAGGATTACTATTTTAAAATAAAAAGCCCATTTAAAACTTGCTTGCTATTTCTTGATGAGATTGAGATCTTGAATCGACTATTCAGGCACTGAGATCCAAACTCACGTTTTTATTCTTGTGCAGTGAGCACTTCACTCACGGAGCCATTTCCCAGCCCCCAAATGTGTTCATTTAGTGTGTGTGTGTGTGTGTGTATTGTTTCTGTTTATCGAGACAGGGTTGGTTTCTCTGTTGCTCTGAAACTTGGTCTGTAAATGAGGCTGCCCTTAAACTCAGAGCCGCATGCTTTTGCCCCTAGTAGCAGTATTAAAGGTTGCCTGTCTACCATGCCTGGCTAGGAAAATAAATATTTTCTTTGCCTTTAAAACTGCTGTTACTTCTTTTTACTTATCTGTCCCCCCAAAAAATAATGTAAAATACTATTTTTGCGTGTTTTCTACACCTAAAATTATGTGGGTAGTTTCTGTTTTGGTTTAGGTTGGTTGATTTGGTTTGGGTTGATTGAGACAGGGTCTTCCTGTATAATTCAGGCTGGCCTTGAACTCATGATCATTCTGCTTCAGCTTCCTATGTGTGAGAGTCACAGGTGTGAATAATTTATACCAAGTATGATGGGGATATTAATCACAGCCTATGGACTAATTGAGTAAAGTTCATTGTCCAATTATTGCAATGAGAGAATCAACAGGGGCAATTACAGCTTGACATAGTTAGTGTAGAATTTAACCTATTAACAGAATCTACTAATAATGAATAGGCTGGATGTATATAAATGCAAAAATTATACTCAAAACCAAATGTAGACACACAGGTATAGACACTGTACTTATTAACAAGTGAATGAAGAACTTAATTTTATACTAGAGTTTCAAATTGCCCTTTTCTTTCAGAAACTTTTGATATTAAGGATGTTTGGGTGGTTGGTTTTGCCTGAATATCTGTTGCTAGTTTGTTAGCATTAATAGCAGATATTTTTAATATTGTTGTTGAGACAGTGTCTCACAATGTGACTGTTTGACTTGGACCAGGCTGGCCTCACACTCACAGAAATCCACCTGCCTCTGTCTCTTGAGTGCTGGGATTAAGGGCACTTGGATCCTTTAAAATTTCTTAAAGCCAAAACTTGCATAAAGTCTTTACTATTAAGTTACCTCATACTAATATACTGCTTTGTTTTGTGAATATTTCTCCTTCAATTATAACCCATTGTATTTAAAGAATACATTTACAATGAAACTTTGCTGTTACTTATTTATAGTTTTATTTTAAATGTAGAATTAGTAATTTGGTAAACTCCAATCTAGAGTGGAAGAGCAGGATGTTCTACATTTGACTATTTGCTTACCTGACTTCCTCATATTTCTCTATTACAGAATCTGAGTTCCTTCAGATACCATTTATGACTATCTGTTGTCAGTGTATAGCAAATAAAGATTTAACTCACGTTAAATATTTATTGACTGCATGAAGTAGATATGCCAGTTTATTTAAAATCATTAAGAGATCTCATAGTAACCTAGTAATAAAGGTACCTTTGTTGTTGTGTTTGTTTTGTTGTTTTGGTTTTTCCTAGATATGTGACTTTGAGAGTTTAGTTTTATTATTTGGTACTGAACTCTCCCTGTCTGCTGAGACTGGTACCTGACCTGCCTATCCTAGAGAGTTTTTCTCAGAATTAGCAACTAGTATAGGCAAACAAACTTTAAAATGTTAGTGTAGTATAAATAAAAGGTAATTTAATGTTGTCTTGAATATTTTTTCCTAATCTGCTGGCACAACAGAATACTTCAGCAGAATTACTTAAAACTAGAGTCCATTGTGTTGGTGCACACCTTTAATTCCACACTCCTAGAGTCTGAGATGTGAATATTGCAAGTTAGAGACCAACCTAGGCAATTTCGAGAGATTCTGTTTCAAAATAACAAATTTGAATGGACTGTGGATGTGCTTGTTAACATGTGTGGAGTCTGGGGTTCAATCCCAGTATATTGCTCTTTTAATTTCTAGATTTGAATCCCCTGGGTTGAAATCCACAAATCTTAGGTTTCTTTTGTTTGCTTGCTTATGCTTTTGTAGTGTTTTTGATTTTTACTTTTTAATTTGAAATAATTTCAGACTTGCAAAACTAGGTTAGAGTTCTTTTAGGCTCACCTCTCAACTTCTTCAAATGTTGACATTTTATGTAACTATAGCATAATTATGGAAACTAGGAAACAAACATTTGTACAATCCTATTAATCACAGCCTTAATGTCCAGTATTTCTCTTGCCCCCTTGTTTAACAGCCACTTGAGACAAGGTCTTGTTATGTAACCCAAACTTGCTTCAAATTTCCAATCATCCCACCTCTCTCTGCCTTCCATATACTGGGATTACAGAAGACGTTTTCACATTTGACATTCACTGGTCAGTCCTTCTAGACTTTGTTTTTTACTTTCTCTGCTACTTCTTAAGAGGAATCTGTATTTTAAATAGACCACTCTCTATTAAAGCCTATCCCATGCTAATCTAATACCAAGTTAGTTAATTATTCCTCTTAGTAGTGTTATGTAGATGCCCTTTTGGAACAGAAAATAAACTAGTACAACTTAATTGTTTCCAATCAGTGTTTCATGTACGTAGCCATGGTTTTAAATCTTCAAATATATATGTGCTTCTCTCCCCACCCCAGAGTTAAAATAGTCAAGAATTATGTCAAATATTTGAGTAACTTTTTAAAAATCATGACACTGTGTCATTTGTAAACAGAAAGAGATGTAAGATTTTGGTGTTCTGTCTGCATGTATGTGGGTACACTATGTGCAGAAAAGGGTATCAGATTCTATGGGGCTGGAGTTACAAACAGTTGTGAGATGCTATGGTGGGTGCTGGGAGTTGAACCCAGGTCCTCTAACCACTGAGCTATTGCTCTAGCCTTCCCTACACTGAATTCCCGATTCTTAATCTACGGGTTTTGAGCAAATTACTTACTTTTTATAAGTTCATTTTGGTCTCTGTATAAAGTAATACTCCTTGCCTGTGTAATTGAGTATCAAATGAAATAGAGCATTTAAAGTTAGCAAAGAAGCTAGCTCACAGCCCCATGTAAGTGGCAGCTGTAGCTATAAACCATTGTTTTAAGAATTGAGGTTATTCTGGATTGAGAAATGAAAAGGAAATGACACTGAACTGTAGATAGGAGGAAGGACAAGATCATGTCACAACAGACGGCAATAATGGCTTCCAGGCAGGCTTGTATTTTAGGGGGAAGCAGTAAGAAAAATGCCTAAATGAGGAAGGGAGTAAGCAATCAAAGTGGTAAGATAAAAGGATTATGGTTGGTTCTTTCATTTTGTTTCAGATTATTCATTTTTGTCTCCTTTGCTTTCTTGACTCTAAAATTAACATACTTTTCTCATTTACTACCCCACATACACACGTATTCACAAGCATGCAAATTAGAAGATAAGAATTACCATTATCTTATTGACTATGTCAAATCATAGGGAAAAAATCACCTACAACTTTTTGTCATGTTGCATCTTTGAGAAAATTGTATCAATTTTACACGCATAGTAAAAGATCACACTGTCCTCACAGTTCATTCGCAGTGCTATGGCCCTAGATGCTTGCCTTCCTTAAATGGATTGTCCTTTACCTTATCTATAGTTTCTCTGGCTTGTACTTCACTTCCTTTAGTCATGCCAGCCACTCCCTTGTTTAAAATTCTTATCCCTCAGTTATTTTTTTTAACTCATTCAAATATATTTCAGTACCTATTTATTAAATATTTGTTGATGGTAATAAGAGTCCAGTGGAGTGTAGCTGACTTGAACTTTAAAATGCTAGCCTTTGCATGTCATTACAAGGCTTTCTACGATCCTCGCTGTGTGTGGTTGTACAGCTCCCACTTCCTTTGTGTGTGCTCTACTCATTTATCCGGGCTGTACATTTGCCTTGCTTTTCTATGTGTCCTCCTGCTGGGATAGACGATAGCCTTTCACTATCTGCTAAACTTCTTTACATAATTCAGTTGATTCCTCAAATTCTACTTCTTATGTAATTCCTCCTCTAGTATTTCATAAACACAAGCACTTCTAAAATTGTCTCACTGAATTCTGTGCTAACCTCCATTTTTACATGTTTGTTGTGGCCCTTACCTAACTACTTGCTTACTGTAAGGTTAAATATTCATTTTATCTCTGATTTCTAGAGTCTAGGAAAGTGTCTGATAAAATTTACAGTTTCCATTAGTTGAGAATTACATACTATCTGTTAAAATTATGCTAAGAGCTAATATACTGTATTAACGTTTCCATTGCTGGGAAGAAGCATCTGAGGTAAACAACCTCTTAAAATGAAATAGATTTATTTTGGCTCATGGTTTCTGAGGTTTCAGTCCATAGGTACTGACTCTATTGCTGTGTACCAGTGACAGGGCACATTATTATGGCTGGGAACCTGTGGAAAAGGAAGTTATTCATCTATGTCAGCAGGGAAGCAGCAGGAGAAGACAGGGACAGGATCTCAGTGTCCCCTCAAAGGGAATACCTCTAATGATAAACGCCACCTCATCTTAATAGTGCTGTCAGCTGAGGAACAAGCCTTTAATATTAACCTTTGTGGAGCATTCAAAATTCAAACCATAAAATTGTAGTGTCACTCATTTGTTAAGAGCAAGTGAGGTAACTGTTATACTATCTCTGTCTTGTAGGCAGAGAGGTAAGGCCAAGAGAGATCAGGTGATTTACTCAATGCTGAGAGCCCAAATCTTTGAATCTGTGATCTCATCATGCTCATAACTTCCAAAATTGATGAATAATTGTTAAGGATTTGAATCTGTTTGATGTATCATATGAAACATTGAATGAGTTTTCAGTTTTGGAAATAGAGATATCTGAAAGAGAATTTTGCTGATTAGTAACATGGTTTATGATTAATATGGTACTTTAATAATGATGCTGTTAAGACAGGTCATGAAATCTAGAAGTCCTGTACTTACCTCTCAAGAAAACAGAGATATATATTTGATACGTATGTAATATTAAGTGAAAAACCAGAAAGCCATACTAACATACTATAAGAATTATATAAGTAGTATTTCTTCATCCTAGGTGGATATGGTATAGATTCACTAATCCCTGACATAAAGTTAAAATGTTAGTGAATAGCTGGTTGTCAAATTATCTGCAGTCCAGGAGACATTATTGCAGGGTAGGAAGAATTAGAGGCTTTTGGTGGGGTGGGGTATTCAAGTGTAATGAGCAGAATCTCAGTAGTAGACAGGAGAAGAAAGTCCCTATTTCTGAATCTGTACGATAATAAATTATTTTTATTGTTAAATAATTGTGTTACTTGAAATATTTCCCATGAAAAGTGCGTACAGAGCCTAAGAAAGTAAGTGCTAGGACTTGACTTCGTCCCTGTGTTATGGGCTATAGTAAGTCCGTTAGGAGAGTTTATGTTTCGAAAATGGATTTCAGGATAACTAACATTTAGTTGGATATGTACAGCCATAAAACTGTTTATCATAACAGTCTTAACTCATCAAAAATATGAAAATGCAGAGTTCTGAATGTTAATTTCTTTCCTTTTGAAACAGCAAACTCATTATTACATTGGGTAAGAAACAAAAAAGAAAGAACGAGTCTTCAGACGAGCTGTCTGATGCAGAGCAGACGTCGCAGCGCACTTTCAAAGATCCACACTCTCAAGTGAGTATTAGCTTTTCTTTCTGAGAAATGAAAGCTGTTAGAATTATCTAGGGAGCATAATGTTGCCTCATGGACATATATACTCTAGTTGAGTGAAAAAAACACAATTTATTATATAGTAAATCCTGTAGGATAGCATTATTCCAATATACTCTAGAAGTGTTGCCATATAATATTAGATGTGGGACCTTAGCTGCCTTCCTTAAACCCCTCATTTTTCAGTAGTGGAACTGAAACTCTGAGAGGTAAATAACGTCACAAAGTCCTGAATGGCTTTTAACATAAGGACTATTCAGTGCTTTCTTGGACTTAACAGGGTGCTTTGAATGAAATTAATGGTAGAGATACTAATTTTAAAAATCATACAGATCGCAGGACAAATGGATTGACTCATTCCTAGAGTCAATACTCTTTGTCTGCTTATGTTGAAGAAAAGATAACCTATGATACTAAAAATCCCAACAGACATAAATATTGTGCATTTTGCCTTTAAAAAATAGGTAGATACTCAAAATAATCCTATGGGGAAATATATATATATACTATATGTGTATATAGAGAGATATACATCTATAGTGAAGGTCATAATAATTCAGGCCACCCTCTGCTCTCTAATTCATAAAATACTACTGTAGGCCGTAGGGGTGGTGGCAATTGTTGAAATATGGGGCCAGAAAGCCCCTGAATGGCCTTTCTTCTTCCTTATGCAGCTTCTTATCCAATGGGAGAGTAGTGGCTCAAGGCTCCTGGGCTGCTGCAAGAGTTGAGGTAAGGGCAGTGATTGAAGCTCCTAATATCATATGGCCTGGCCTTTTCTTCATATGCTATCCTTAACTTAGGTAAACTTATACTTAACTTATTCAATATCAGAATTTTTAGTTTAATTTTTACGAGAATAATGGCCATTTTTCATTTTCTAATTCACCAAACAGTGAAACAGTAGTATAGTTCTTTGTAAACATATCTTCCTTTTTTCACTGACGTGTTAGATTGCTTTGACAATAAGTATAAATCTTTATTATGTTATATCTGATTGTATCATTTTAGAAACGAGGGAAAAGTCCACACAGCTTCCAGTGACAACAGTGGATTGTCAACATGGACTCTTAAAAGTTGAATTAACTTTTAGAGACAGAGGAATCTAAAATTGTTTAATTTTATATCTTTAATCTTGATACAGAGTGCTTTTGTAGTTAAATTATATTTAGAGGCCTGAATGTTTTTGTAAATGCCCCTGCAGCATATCAGGATAAAATATTTATAGGAAACTAAGTCTGTCATAATAAAGTATTATTTAAAAACATAATCTTGTGCTTTCTTTACTCATAGTGCAATGAGCTGATCTGCCAAAGCCTTTCCATATAGGAGGATAAAAGCTAGAAATAAATAGAAGAGAGAACATGCTACTGTCTTAAAAAACATGGAGAAAGCCAGAAAAACAAAGCACATTTACCAAATGTGTGAATGTCAGATTAGCTTCTATATTCTAAAACCAGTTAGAGATGTTGTATGATAGAAAAGATAATTGGAAAAGTGACACATTCTTTGACTCTCCCTAAAATGTGTTGCTCCGTGTGTCATTGAATATGATTTAGGATGAGATCATATGCAGTCTTCTGTCCACAGATTTTCAAATCAATTAATTAGGCTGATAAATTCTTCACAGGATGAAAGAACAGTTTATAATAGATAGCCTTCATTCTATCTCTTGAAGTTGTCTTGCATTTTTGTGAGTAGAAAGGAAACTTTCACACCATGTGTTTACTTTTTACTAAAAATCTGGGCATTTCAGAGTAAGTGGCCAGGTAACCAGAAAGGAAACTATAAGATAGCTGAAAATATATAGTAGAACCTTATAAAAACATATTGAATGACTCTCAAACTTAATTATTTAGAAATCATACATAGTGAAACTTTGATAATACATGTTTTATTATAGTAAATGTCAAGTTGGATACTAATTTAAACTATTTTGAATATTAAGATCTATATGATAGTTAGAATTCTAAAGATACATTTACCCTAAGTAAGTTCATAGAACTTTCCCTCTTAGAAACAATAAACATCTAGGTATTTTTCAAATTAGTATGTGAAAAAAGTGGATTTCTTGTAGTCTTTTTATTATGCTTATATATTACTTTCTTGTTTTGTCCATTAACAATTGAAGTATTACTTGATGTTAGAAAATGTAAATGTGAGGCTGGAGAGATGGTTCAGCAGTTAAGAGAATTGGCTGCTCTTCCAGAGGACCAGGTTCAATTCCCAGCACCCACATGTCAGCTCACAACTGTCTGTAACTCCTGTTCCAGGGAGTCTGACACCTCACACCAATGCACATAAAATAAAATAATTAAAAAATTAAAAAAAGAAAATGTAAATATGAGGCCAGGCAGTGGTGGCTCACACCTTTAATCCAGGCTCTCAGGGGGCAGAGGCAGGCAGATCTCTGAGCTCGAGGCCAGCCTGGTCTACAAAGGGAGTTCCAAGACAGCCAGTGGTACAAAGAGAAACGCTGTCTCAAAAACAAAAAACAAACAAACAAAATGTAAATGTGTTTATGCCAAACAAAAGGGCTGGGAGTTGTTGCTCAGTCGTAGAGTACTTACCTAGCATTGTCTTGATCCCCAGTAGGTCCCTTCACCCACCTTCACAAAAGAGTATAAGCAGATGGTGACCCATCTTGACAAAAAGACATGGAATTTGGCTATCCATATATTACCTTTCTTGCATTATTGCTCATCTCCTAACACAAAGAGGCATGATTTTACAAACACCACAGCCACTGCAAACTTAGTAAACTTGGTGCCTTACTGCTACACAGATTGTTACAGCTAGTTCACTTATGGTTGTAGAGATAATGAAAAAACTCTCACATAGCTATTACAGAAACCATAGGTAGAACATATGGGGCTGCCTTCTCTTTCCACTTCTGGGATGTCAGGACAATTACCCTGCATATGAGGAAATGGGACAGGAAAAGCAAGGAGGGTTGGATTCACTCAGTACTCCTCAGTGGACTAGCTGGCTGAGACTCTTGCACCCTGAAGGGTTCATGGAAGTAAAGCACACTTTTTATTCTGAAACCAACCTGAGCTTTGATTTTTTTTTTTTTTTTTAGTGGAAATACCAAAAGTTATGTAACTTTATTTTGAAAATTTTTCCTTGAATTATAAACTGTTAAAACAGATATTAGATAATTAGGGAGGTCAGTAAAGCCACACCCATTTGGTTCTGACTTAAACTATTGAAAAGACCTGTTATTACACGTAATGCCTTTAAAAAGGCTCCCGTTACATAGTTTTTGTCCTTTTCTTCATGTCAAGGAAACTAGTAAAACATGTCTGTAATTCATCTAAATTTAATTAAACAGAATGTTTTATATATTTATTCTAAAACATTTTATATTATTTTCTATATTAAAACGTTTCACATACTTCAGAGAACACTTACTTTCTTCTGCATTTATGCCCCAAATAATTAGTTACCAAATAAACATTTGACATAATTTTTAGGTTTGGGACAAGTGTGTGTAAATTATTTATAGTTTAAAATGTGCACTGTCTAAGGAGTAAATTAATAGCTAAATAAGATAGCCTTTTATTTTTGTAATTGTTTCTAAAGAAAACTAATCCAGCAATAAAGGTATTACTACTAATGAAACACTGCCTTTCCATGATGTGAACTACTTGAAAATAAAACGAGATCTTTTTCTTCTCAATTTCTAAAGAAAAATAAAAACAAAGTATCAGTAAACTTTCATATCTGAAATTCTAGGAGCAAATTTGGGAATATTATAAACTCATGGCCATGGGCATGTTATAGCTTTTAATCAGAAAGAGATGAAGAGATGAGAATTGGATACATTTTTGAAGGTTTTTTCCCCTAAGAAATCACCAACCTTAAGAGTAATATTCTTTAACTCTCTGCTAAAGATTCTAAATAATTTATATAAATCAGATCCTTATGGTTCATTACAGAAAAGAAGATCAAATCGACAAATTAAAAGAAAAAAATATGCAGAAGATGCAGAAGGAAAACAGTCTGAAGAGGAGGTTAAAGGCGCTATAAAAATGAAAAAGAACCCAGCCCCCCTGCCCGGTGAACAGCCTTTACAGCTATTCGTGGTAAGATTACAGTTTAAACCACCACGCCAGGAATTCATACTTCCCTTGTTTCCTGGATTTTCTTGTCTAAATTATCACCACATACTACAGATTTCTACTTTTAATTTTTCTCTTATGCATTATGAGCCAAACATTTAGCCGCTGTCTGAGTAGAAACCTTCGGCAAGTATCTATCTTGTGTGTACCTGAGTTTCCTAATTGGTACAGTGGAAGTGATGGTATGGAGGGACTGGAGATGATAACAGAGTAAGTGCTCAGGGTAACGTGTAGCACATCAGGAAGCGCAGTATCGCACAGCAGTAATGCAGATGATGACAAGGGCAGACACGATAATGCTTGTTTTCTTTTTTTTCATTCCTAGCATTTCACACAGAGCTCAGTCTTATGTGCTATATTAATGTTTGTTGAATGAAGATTTTTTTTTTGAGAATATATTCTATTTTCCCTCCTTATCATAGGAAAATCCAAGTGAAGAAGATGCTGCAATTGTAGACAAAATACTGTCTTCTAGAGTTGTAAAAAAGGAAGTAAGTAATGAATGGTACATCATACTTTATGTGCTATATTCTGTGTTCTGTTTGAATCACAGTTATTAACTTTAATTTTTAGATATCACCTGGAGTTATGCTTGATATAGAAGAATTTTTTGTGAAATACAAAAATTAGTAAGTATTTGAATTTAAAATTATGAAATAGTATTTAGCTTAGATACGAATTATTTAATTTGTGAGTATATTGAGTTACAATTAATATATTTTCACTTTATCTATACTGTAATGAAAAAATTATTATTTATAATTTAAAAAACTCGATCATTAAAAAGTAAAATGGCTGTATTTGAAAGCCTTTTATGGCCAGGTATAGTAGCGCACACCTTTCAATCCCAGCACTGGGGAGGCAGCGGCAGGTGGATCTCTGAGTCTGAGACTATCCTGGTCTGTAGCGCTAGTTCCAGGACAGCCAGGGCCACACAGAGAAACCCTGTCTGTAAAAATCAAAAAGAAAAAGAAAAAAGAAAGGAAATAAACAGAATGAAGGAGCCTTTCCTGTTAAGATGGAATTTAAAAAAATTATATCAAAATGTAAGAATTCTTATAAAATATGATCTTATAAATTATAGGTACTTCTACCTCCTCTATTTTGGGCACTTTAGGTTTTATTATTTTTGTACACAACAGTTGATCTTTAGCTCGATATGGCAGATGTTACAGTGATGATGTGACTTTCAGGTTTTAAATTCTGTCTCGGTTATAGGTGAATTAAATCATTGGAGTCACAGTATTCCTTTTGTACAGTTTCTAGTTTTTCTCTATACTTAGATTAAATCTTTCAAAGAAAATTATGCAGGCTTTAATGCATGTAGCTTTTTGATTGTGACAAAATCAGTGAAATAAAAAAATAAGTCATGTTGGCAAAAGCAGCTTTTGGTTAGTTTATCACTGTTTCCATATGGCAGACTGTGACTCTGTGGCTGGTATTTCTTTAGTATTCAAAGATCATAATGACTGTTTTTAAAGTCTTAAGAAATCTACTGAAATTGAATGAAGTGATTACCTATATGTAAAATTAAAGGTAATATTTTTGTATTAGTGCAATTAAAAATATATATGAAGAAACACAGTTTTCAATATCATTCTAATATATTGTTTTTATAAAACTTTTAGCTCTTATCTCCACTGTGAATGGGCCACAGAACAGCAACTTTTGAAAGATAAAAGGATCCAGCAGAAAATCAAACGATTCAAGTTAAGACAAGCACAAAGAGCACATTTTTTGGCAGACGTAAGGAAAAAACTTTACCACATTTGGTATTATTTACAGAAAATTTGAGGGTGGATCTAGAAATGTAGTTCAGTGGTAAAATACTTGCATATAATACATGAAACCCTGAGTTCTAGTCTCAGAACCACAAAGCAAAATACTACTTTTTACATTTCCTCCAGTCTTACTAGTTGATTATAAATATTATTTACATAAAGTATTTTTCTCATCCCAAAATTAACTTGTAAACCCCCGAAAAAGAGACCTAATAGGTAGGCATAGTGGTGCCTATCTTTAAGGAGTTTGTGATCAGCCTGGTTGCTATAGTAGTTCCAAGGTAGGCTAGCCAGGGCTGCTTAGCAATTGCCTGCCTTTTAAAAGATAATACAAAAGGACTGATAATGCAGTGGCAGTTAATGCTTGTATTTAAATTAGCATGTGTTTTCTTGGTCAGAGTTGAGTGTGGATATGTTAATACCATAGGCATTTTTCAGTGTGTTCTTCAAATAATTGAAGTGGTAACGTGGCAAAGAAATGGGAAGCATAATTTTTAGTATGTGAAATGTGTTACATATTTATCAGGAACTTTGGTGTAAGTATGTATGGCATAATTGAAAAGGGTCTGCTCACTTCTAGGACTTGTTGAATGGCCTGAGATCCTTCTCTACCTTTTTTCCTACCTCTTTGATACATCTATTTATTTATTTATTCATTCATTTATTCATTTATTTTTATGGTCAGATCTCACTATGTTGCCCTAGCTGGCTTGGAGCTCACTATGTGTAAGATGGATTATGAGTAGACCAGGACAGCCTTGAACTTGTGGTCATCCTGCCTTTGTGATATTTTTTTAGCTTTGCAATTTTTTTTTTTAAAGTTTGTTACATTATAAACTTATCTTGAATAAGATAGTCATTAAAATAGAACAGCAAATTTTCACATGCATTTTAACTAGATTTTTCCATATTTACTTTATTTACTTTAATTTTAGTCACTGTCTCAGTGTTTTTCCTATCATACACATAAATTATTTCCTGACACATTTGAATGTATTTGTAGTATCGGTTCTCTCATATAAATGTAGTACGATTATTACTTCATCGATAGTCCTATTTGCATTGCACTTGTTGTTCCAGTATTTTCACAGCGGAAACGTTTAAATGTCCCAGCGTTAAATCCAGCACCACATGTTGCTCTTCCTTATTACACTTCCTTTAATTTGAGTTTTTTCATTCTTGGACTTTCTTTCTATCTTTCCTTTTGTTATTTAAAGACAGGGTTTCTCTGTGTAGCCCTGGCTGTCCTGGAACTCACTCTGTAGACCAGGCTGGCCAGAATTCAGAGATCTGCCTACCTCCTGAATGCTGAGATTAAAGGCATGTGCCACCACACCATATTCATCCTTGAACATTTTTGTAGTGCCTATTTTCTTTTTATTCTTTATTCTTTACTTAAAAAAACAATGCCACAGGAATGATTCATTTATCTTCTTCATGGATCATGGTACATGGTAGGTATTTGTTCCATTTGTTAACCTGGCCAGGAGGTAGCTTGATCACTGGTTGAAGATGGTACCTGTCAAATTTGTCCTATGTAGACTTGGCTGGTCTGGAGCTTGCTTTGTGGACCAGGCAGGCCTGGAGCTCTAAGACCCACCTGCCTTTCCCTTTCCCTTTCGCTCCACAGTGTTAGAATTAAAGGTGCTAGCCATCACATTCAGTTTAATTTCTCTTTCTTTGCAATCATTAAAATTAGCTAAAGAATTGGTTACCTTGAAGACATGTAGCATAGTGTGGATGCTAGGAGTTCTTCCTGTTCCTCCAGAGTCTCTAACCTGTTAAGTCTGGAAATTTCAGTATTTGGCAGTCTTACAATTACTTAAATTTTTAAAATTTTTTTTAATTTTTCAAGAGATAATATTTTTTCTTATCGGACTCAGGTGAGACCTATGTGATTTTTTTTTCTTTTAAGCATTGAAGTTTCTTTTTATTATTAAACTGCATTTGGCAATGATTGTACATTTACTGTCAATAATTTGGTGTTTAGCTGTATGTATTCATCATAAAATAACTACCGCAAACAAATGGATATGTCCATCACAAAAACAAAAAAATATTACCACTTTCTGTTTTCCTTTTTTCCATTCTGAAAATATCATTTTTATGTTGGGTTATATACATTGTTGTCAGGTAAGTCCAGTACCAAGAGTGATTTGGTGTTGAATTAAGGCATAGCATAGAACACACAGAATTTGCATTTGCATGCAGGCAGCTACAAGGCAATTAAAGCTGAGCTGGCTTTGGGAAACAGGCTTTCAAAGAAGTGTAGGAATTGCTCAAGCAGATGAAAGAAACAACAGCAGTCTTGTCAGCAGAGAGGAAGCTGAGGATAAAATTGTGGAGCTGTGACAGAATATTGAGTGCTTTGTGTTTTCAGAAAACATTGTATTGTATTTCTGGAGCATGAAATCTGGGTTAAAGTTGTGTTAAGCTTTAGGAAATGATGCTTTGGGGAAAGGAAGGATTCTGTTTATGCCTCAAAAATGAATCTGGACCTAATCCTCAAACAGGAAGAATCAGTGAAGGATTTTGAGCAAAGGGAACAATATATCAAATTTGTGCTTGAGAATGATTATGTATACTGGGGACAATAAAAGTCATTTTAAAACATCAAGGCAGCAGTTCAGGGACTCCTTAGAAGGGATTGTAATGCTCCACACTAGGTGATGTAGAGATCGCTCATCCATTAAGAGCCCTTGTTGCTTTTGCAGAGGATCCAGGTCTGGAACACATGTGATCTCACAACTCTCCTTTATTCAGTTCCATAGGATTTGACTCTCTCTTCTGTCTTCTGCAGTCACCAGGCATGCACATAGTACATATTCATATATTAATGCAAAACACTCAGACATACAAACTAAAATTAATGAATCTTTAAAAAAATCCACAAGGAGCAACACAGTGAGGATGAGAAATATGATCCCAATTTGAATTAGTTTTTAAAGGAGAGACTGTAGCTGGGTGGTGGTGGTGGTGGTGGTGCACACCTTTAATCCCAGAAGGTAAAGGCTGGTTCCCTGAAGTTGAGGCCAACCTGGTCTACAGAGTGAGTTCCAAGACATCCAGGGTTACATAGAGAAACCCTGTCTCAAAATACCAAAAAAGTAGTAGTGAGACTACATAGCCTAATGGAACAACCAAAAAGAAAAAGAAAAAGAAAAGCATAAAAAGAAAGGGAGAGATTGAGGTAAATATATATAACTCAGTTGTAGAGTACATGTACTGCATGTACACACCCCTGAGTTTGATCTCTAGTACCACATTCACATACACAGAATCTATACAAAGACAGTAGTAATACCAGTTATTTCTAGAGGCTATTGCAAGGGGGATCATGAGTTTGAACTCAATTTGCAATATAGCAAAACCCAGTTTTAAACTTGCATGCATGCTCACACAAATAAAACCTCTATAAATTACTGATTTATTGAGTTCGTTTTTTTGAGATAGGGTTTCTCTGTGTAGCTCTGGCTGTCTTAGAACTCACTCAGTAGAACAAGCTGACCTGAAACTAAGAAAACCACCTGCCTCTGCCTCCCAAGTATGGGGCTAAAAGGCAGCCAACACCATACCTGGCTCCAAATTGCCAATGTATTCACTATCACAGGGGGAAGGAAAGAAAAGAAATCTAACATTACTTCTCTATTTTAGCAACTGTGAGTGAGGAGCAGAAAGAGCTGTGTTTCCATTTACCCAGTTAGAAAAGATAGGATGACTTACAGGTTGAAGAGAAAATAAGTGCAGTTGAGTTTGAAGTAGCCACATACATTTGGTATTCATCTAGATAAGTACATTTTAAGAAAAGACTATGCAGCCAAGTGGTGGAGGTGCTTGCCTCTAATCCCAGCACTCATGAGGCAGAGGCAAGCAGAACTCTGTAAGTTCGAGGCCAGCCAGGTCTACAGAGTGAGTTTTAGGACAGGCAGAGTTACAACAGAGAAACCTCGTCTTAAAAAAAAAAAGACTATACGTAAGGTGAAAAGTATGATTGAACCCATAGCTGCAATATGAGACAGTATATGGAATCATTGGTCTTCATGGCTTACTACCAAAGCAGAGTTGCTAAGGTAAAATGCACAGGCTGCTTTTAGGGTTTTAAATATATCTGCTAGAGCAGTTTACTTATCTGGAATACATTATTTTTAGTCCTTTTAGCTTGTTTGCGTTACTTACAACATGATACTTCATAATATCCTTTATAGCTTTTAGAAATCAGATTCAATTAGTTTTGTGTATTAGAAATGTAATTGCAGTCAAACTGATGTATGTGTTTATTTATGCCTTTCCACTTTTTTGTCAGATACCATTCAATTTGCTTTTTAATTTTAGATGGACGAAGAACCCTTTAACCCAGACTATGTTGAAGTAGACAGAATATTGGAAGTTTCTTTTTGTGAAGATAAGGATACTGGTGAGGTAATTATTCAGTTAAAATAGTTTCTGGGGGGCTGGATAGATTGCTCAGCAGTTAAGAGCATTCATTGCTCTTCTACAGGACCCAATTCAATTCCCAGCACCCACACGACAGTTGTGGCTCCTTGTCTGTAACTCCATTTCCAGGGGATCCAACACCCTCTTCTGGCCTCTAAGGGCACCAGGCATACATGGCACACAGACATACATGCAGACAAATAAGTACATTAAAATAAATAAAAAATTTTTTAAAAAGTTTCTAAGGCCTGAAGATATGACTGGTAGTTAAGAGCTCTTGCTGCTCTTGCAGAAGACCCTGGTTCAGTTCCTAGCACCCACATGGCAGCTCACAACTACCTGTAACTCAAGTTAGAGGGAATCCAATGCCATCTTCTGGCTCCCTGGGTACCAGTTGTATGCTTGGAACACATACATATGTGCAAGCAAGCACTCATATACATAAAATAAAAATAAACATATCTAAAAAATTTTTCCAAGAAATAGCTTAAATTTTTTTAAATATTCAAAACTAGTACCCTTTTTTAAAAAAAGAAACAAACAAAAATCTAAGGCTTAAACCATATTTTAAATGTTAAATTTGGGGGTTAGAGAGATGGACCTGGGTTCAGTTCCCTCACCACTGCCTAACTCCAGTTTTGGCACATCTGACGTTCTCTTCTGACCCCAGGAGGCACCTGGCATGCACGTGGTGCACACACAGACATGCAGGCACACAGACACACGCACAAAAAATTTTAAAAACCGTGGTTATTTTCTTCTCATCAATGGAAGTTGGTGTATGTATTTAATTTATTTTATACCATTTTATAATTAGACTATTTGCTTCTTTTCAAAGTGGTAAAATGAAAAACAATTTCTTTTGCAGTCTGTTATTTACTACTTGGTAAAGTGGTGCTCATTGCCATATGAAGATAGCACCTGGGAATTAAAGGAAGATGTAGATCTTGCAAAAATTGAAGAGTTTGAACAGTTGCAAGCTTCAAGGCCTGACACAAGACATTTGGTGAGAGCCTTTCTTAGACAGCTTCATAAGATCTTAGCACTTTGTATTTAGCAAGTTTAAGGTTATCTTCAATTTTTGTGTTTGTGTGGTATGTGGATTCACAACCAAAGCTTTTTGCACCTAAGCACACATATTCTTTCTTAGATCCATACCCCTAGCTTTCAGTTGTTAATATGGTCCTTTGTGTGCAGTTGTTCCAGCTATTTATTAAAACTGTTACATACTATCCATGCAAATACTCTTCTCCATTGATACATTGTCCTGTTTTTTGTTTTTTTTTGTTATTCTAAATAATGCTTCATTGATTATTAAGTCTTTGTATAGTTTTTGAGAAATTAGAAATGTTATTTATTTGAGTAAATGTATACTTAAGATTTCATTAAGTATCTCTTTATAAATTCCATTCCCACCAAGATGTTCCAGTTAACAATTCTCCTTGTCTCTGAATTTAAGTTTTCCGTTATTTCTTTCAGATAATTAATATAAATTTTACTCTCAATTCCATCTCTCACATTCTTTATTCTCCATTAAATGAAAATTTCAAATCAAGTTTACTTTTTCATTATTTTCTCTAAGCTAGTTATTTCTCGAAACTATAGAATTCATGTTTACTTACTAACTTCATTTCCTTATAGGAATTTAAAATGTTTTTTTTTTTGTTGTTGTTGTTGTTTGTTTTCTGGGTTTTTTTTGGTATGGATTAATTGGATTAACTGTGCTATTCCTATATTTTAAATGGCAAAACTGAGGCTGGAATATTGCTTACATTTCCATGATGGCTAAAGTACAGCCTTACTCAGGAGCCCTTTAGACTATTCTCCAGCAGACTGCCCTCTTCCTTATTCTCTGCTGATAGATTTGGTAGCTAAGTCAGGTTGGCAGTACAACAGTGTGGAGGAGCCCTTGCCCATTTTGCCAGGCCTTGGCAGCAGTCAGAACTGTCGGTAGGCCAGGTGGTCAAATCTTGTAATTCTCATCCTGTTGACATTTTTCTTTTCCTTGCTTGATTATATTTACCTGAGCCTACAAGACAATGTTGATAGTAATTTTTGTTACAAAAGAACATTTACTTTTTTAGATTCCTTTTTCTGTATCTTTTAAAATTCTATATTTCCTTTTGTTTTTTAAATTTGATTGATTTGAAACTTTAAACCTACTTGGCTATTCCTTTTAAAAGCCTTAGTTATAATATATTGCCTCTTTTAAACTTTGTCCCTTTAGTGAAAATTCTACTAAAGAGAATTGTAATGTGAGCCTTCCTGTTACATTTTCTGGAGGAGCCTGAGTAGAATTAACTTGATGTTTAAATATTAGGTAAAATTTCATCATGCATGCTTTGACTTCTAGGTTCTTTTAAAAGCAAGGTTTCTTGTCATGAGTAAGCTGTATGGAAGATAAGCATCTGAAACGCATCACTCATTTTATTTCTGTTCACAAAGGATCGTCCTCCCTCTAATATTTGGAAGAAAATAGATCAATCCAGGGACTATAAAAATGGTAATCAACTCAGGGAATATCAACTAGAAGGACTCAACTGGCTTTTGTTCAATTGGTATAATAGGTATGTAGTATATCATAAGAATGGATTTTAGTATATTCCTTTTTTTGTATATGCCAAAATATGTTAATTAAAATAGGTACCTATGTTGCTATGCTGTTAGTTCCAGGAAGTCTTTATTAGTTAAAAGGAAGACACTTCAGAAAAATAATGTAAATTACAACTTTTGGATGCTAGTTAGCATTGCTGTCTTTGAGTATGTATCACTCACATGTTTGTTAATAGTTACATATGATATGGTTCTCCCATAGCCTCAATATCCACTGTATTTTTTAACATACAATATATGTCAACACTTGCATCTGTAGAATGAGCTCTATATTTAGATTGAGCTCTAATATTTAATGTAAATCTCAAATAACATAGACTGTAAGCAGTTAATGAACTGAACATAAAATTAATGGAAACTCAACAATTATTTTTGTTTGGCTACTGTTCATTTTCAAAGTGGTTCACAATGCTTTATAAAATATATCTCAAGTAATTTATTGAGGTAAAAAGATAATTTCAAAGGAGTTAAAAGATGAAACTGAAAACGAGAATGAAGTATAGTAGTATATACAGAATAGCAAATGAAGTTGTTACTAATAGAGATGATGGTAAAAATTCAGTGGTGGTTGTTTTGAAAATCCATTTTCCCTGTTTTAATTCTCATAACATTTTCTGAGATGTTAAACTTAGTTATGTTAAGTTATGTGGTTCAACTAGGTAGAGTGAGAATGACCTGCGAGCCCATACAGCATTCTCTGATTTATGCTTTCTAAATATGAATCATTATTTCCTTCAAGGGAATTATCCAAGTAAAATAATTAATACATATTTAAAATTGTCTTTGCTCATTAGTACCTGTTTGCATTTTTTATATTGCCTGGTTTTAAACTTTTACCATTTTCCTCTCGGCTCTTACCATAGTTGTCGTGCTCACTCTCTGTATAGACTGCTTCAGAAAGACACCAGGGACAGTAGGCTTCAAATTCTCACTCTTGCCTACCTTTATGTCTAATCCTTCTAGAATTTCTTTAGGTGTTACCATTCATAGTTCTAACTTCACATGTCACAACCGTGATTAAATCATGCTACCTCAACTCTATAGAATGTCTTGTATCCAATCTTCAGTCAACTTTCCTTCTCTTATTTTATCTTCAGCCTATGCTGGAAATACTTCATTGCCTACATCTATGAGCAATTTGATTATTTATTTACAAACATGACATACAAAACTGTATCTTTGACTCTTCTTTTCCTTCCTCTCTTTGTACCTTCTATGCAAAACTGGAGCTCCCCATTCGCTTCCTCATCTCCAATTTTTAAAAAATCTTTTGCCGTCTAGATTTTGGTTGCTGCTTGTTTGTTCACTCTATAGCCCTTGATACAGAACTCACTATGTATACCAGACTAGCCTCAAATTTATGACAGTTCCTCTGTATTAGTCTCATCAGGATTACAGGAATGTGTCCTTGTATCCAGCTTTGTATTTTATTTCTGTTGCTTCTCTGAAAGTCCTTATTTACCAGTTCTACTAAAGAGAATTGTAATATGAGCCTTCCTGTTACATTTTCTGGAGGAGCCTGAGTAGAATTAACTTGATGTTTAAATATTAGGTAAAATTTCATCATGCATGCTTTGACTTCTAGGTTCTTTTAAAAGCAAGGTTTCTTGTCATGAGTAAGTTGTATGGAAGATAAGCATCTGAAATTCATCATTCATTAAAGGAATATTCTTACCCTTCAATTCATTACTCCTGGCTTGAATATATACAAAATACCATTTCCACCTCTGAACTTACTTCCCATTATTCAACACCTTTTACCATGTAACTCTCTCCAAGATCTTTAGCATCTCTGTGATTATTGCTTACAATGGTTTGCTAGTGTCTCCTCTTCTATATTTTAGCTGTTACTTTTTTCCTGTTCCCTAGATGTTATCTTTAATTTGTTTCTCAGATTCTATGTTTTTTCCACTCCCCATTTAGACTAATCAATATTTTAATGACTCCATAACTTTATACCTACAGCCTTGAACTCTGATCCCATATTTTTTGTCTTTACCTGCTTGAATATGTGATTCAACAGTTTCTTTAGATAAATAATAGATTCAAAATTGATCTTATTTTCTGTTTTCTACATATCAGACTTGTTCTTTCCCATATTTTCCAAATGGTTAATAATAGCACATTTCAATTACTCACCCAAACTAACATCTGGCTATTACCCCGTACATGTAGTTGGTGAATAGGACTAAATCATTCTAACTCTGGCATATTCTGCCTTCTTAACAACTTCTTTAGTCCCTGTACCTGAACTTTCTTCCCTGTATTATTATAGTAGCTTACAAATTAGTGACCAAACTTATAATACTTCACTCTCTGCTATCTCCCATAGCACTGGAATATAGCTTACAGTACACACCTAATTTTACTGTATTTTAAAAACACTTAGTGCCTGACTTTGTGTAACAGAATGATGTCTCATCTTTTCAATTCATCACTTTGACTTAACTCACTAATCTCTCCTCTTTTCTCCTTCCCTTATTGATCATATTAAGTAACTTTTAGTCCCCTAGTTGATTTTTTTTTTCTTTTTTGTACTTCTGATCCTTTGCTTTGCCTGGGCAATATCCTATCAACAAATGACGTCCTGAGCTTTCTCCTTTGTTCAAGCCAGTTTATTATTTATTGTCATATCCCTCTGATTTTCCATAAGAATGTTTACTTTTTATTCTTCACTGTCCACATAGCAAAATCATCTGTGGAATTTATTTTTAAAATTGCAACTGCTTAGGTCTTATTCCATACGCACTGAATCAGAATGTATAGAAGAAGAAAGACCTAGTTAGCTGTTTATTTGGTTTTTGGTTTTTGTTTTGTTTTGTCTTTTTGTTTATTTTTCAAGCTCTGTAGGCTCTTTTAACCCAAAGCTATGGGTGAAAGCCAGTGCTAAATTTGTTCTTCTACAATAGCACATTGCATGACTACTTATTTATGTATTTGCATGTCTGCTTCTCTAATAGATACAAGCCCCTGGAAGGCAGAGAACATGTTCTATTTCTTTTGTATTCCATCTTCTCATACTGTCCTGAGATAATAGAAGGTATTTAATAAATGCTTCCTGAATATTTGACTTGCCTTGCTCTTGCCTTTTCACTCTTAATCAAACGCTTACTGGGCGATAACTTTATTTGAAGCTATAAAAACCTTTAGTGTTCCCTTACAGGATTATAATAAAATTGTAATCTTGAGCTTATTCTGTATTTCAGCAACTTTTTTTTGTTTTTATAAATGCAAGTATTTTTATGGATCTTTGCTTCTTTTTGTATATTTATCTTTAAAAACAATAGTATTCAGAAAAGCCCAATATGTGTATGCATGGATAATATATTTATTTATTTCAGACGAAACTGCATTTTAGCAGATGAAATGGGTCTTGGCAAAACCATTCAGTCAATTACATTCCTCTACGAAATCCTTCTGACTGGTATAAAAGGACCTTTCCTGATTATCGCACCACTTTCTACCATTGCAAACTGGGAAAGAGAATTCCGTACATGGACTGATATTAATGTTGTGGTTTATCATGGGAGCCTGATTAGCAGACAGATGATACAGCAATATGAGATGTACTACAGGGATTCACAGGTGTGTTATTACTGATTTTGTTTATTTTTATAAAAGACCAAGGCTGAATAAGATTGTATCACATACAATAATTTACAATTTGATATAGATTTTAAGTGCATACTTAAAACTCTTATGTATATTTATATTGTGATAGATTTAGTAGCTAAAAAACAATGACTAAGGCCAGTTTAATATTTTAGTTCACTGTAGCACAGCATATTGCTTTATACGGATGTATAAGTTGATTGTAGCATATTTTTTAACTGGAATAATTTATTTTTATTTTTTATTTTCTAACTCATTTTACATATTCCTTGATATAACTGTCCTTGACCACCCTCTCTTTCCTTCACTATCCTCTCGTTCAGCACTTACTCTCCAGTTACTAGGATGACTTTAAATGCATATTGAAGTAGACTAAGGTTCTCATTCATGTTCACTGTATTTTGATTTTAGAGTTGTTTGTTGGTGTTTGAATTTGGTTTGTGGGTTGTCAGGGATAGCTCCACAGTAAAGCACATGCCTAGCATGCATAATTACTCTTGACTGTGAGAGACACAGAGACAGAGACAAAACAAACTAGAAAACATAAGATTCCAAGTTGTGGTCTTAAATGTTAATATAGTTTTTTTTCTGATTAAAAAAATTGTTATTGAGAAATAAAAAACAAAATCAATAAACACAATTCAGACAGAATTTTTCTTTTTAGTTGGAACAGGTTTATTCTCTGGCTGGCTACCTAAGTAGCACCTAAATATCCTTTCTTTCATCCATTGCTTTGTCTTAAAATAATCACTATTCAATATAGCTGTATGATAACAGTAGAAGTAAAAGCAAGATAGTTTCCACAGCTTTGTGTACTTGCTTTGAATTATCACTGATTTTCCACTACATTTTCTACTGAGGATGAATGACATTGCCACGTTTGTTTGCATGACATCACTTTTCCTCCTGTTTCCTGTAGTGAAACTATTGCATGTCTATGAAATTGAGCATATATTCAGTCATTTATTTCTTAGTCATATAGGAAACTACCACCTTTGTACCTTTACAGTCTCTGTGGCATCTTAGATTCTAGTTTGATTCCCTCACAAAGTATTTTATTATTCATTAGCAAACATTTGCAGAATTTTATGGTTCAATGACATCATAAAAATAATTATGTAACTTTTTTTAAAATTTAATTTAATTTTATTTTTTAAGATAGGAGTCTTTCCATGTAGGCCAGGCTGTCCTTTTAGCTTCCAAGTATTGGGATTACAGGCATATGCTCCCATGCCTGACTTCTGAATTCACTTTGTATAGAAAACACAACTAAAATCCTAAGCTTTAACTTTAATGCAAATATTATGGTTTAGTATAAGATAGTCCAAAGACAAGAGATTCTTGTACATTAAACTGAATTCTATATATCAGATATTATATTTTATGACTAATGTTAAGTTTCAAAGATATTAGCTGAAGAGGTTTTTAATTTCCAGTGACATAATGACCGAAATAGAGCTGTACTAATAAAGTAAGTGCAGATACAACTTTTAGAGTTAAGTCTTACAGGTATAACAAATTAGTTGGGTATTTACTTTTGCATTTTCAAGTTATTGAATAGCTTAAGAATTATAGTAGTAGCAAAACCATGCTAAATTTTTTACCTGGGAAAGAGTAACAAAGAAATAATATCCCAGGATCCCAGGGGACTGAAGAGATGGCTCAGTGGCTAAGAGCGTTGGCTCCTCTTCTAGAGGACCCAGGTTCAATTCTCCCAGCACCCACATGGCAATTTACAACTGTCTGTAACTTCAGTTCCAGTGGATCCGACTCCCTCACGCAGACATATTTGCAGGTCAAACACCAATGTACATAAAATAAAAATAATTAAATTATTAGAAAAGAAACCACATCTATAAACAATTATTTACTGTGTGCCAGATATTCTTTTAAACAATTTACATATATTCCTTTGCTTAGTTTTTATAATTTCAACCTTATAAAATAGATTTTGTTAAATTAGCTTTATACTTGAATGAAATGAGTCATAAATTATGTGGATTGCAGTAAAACCACAGAACAGAACTTCCATTAATCAGATCCAAGAACCCTGGTTATAATATAATATAATTAATATAATTAATAATATAATATAAATATAATATGTTTTCAAAGCCTTGTCTATGCCATGGGTTTGTACTTTGTATGTTTGGTCGTAATACTCTACTGGAAGTGTTGTCTAACTTAGCTGACAGTGTGTGCAATCAATCATTATGAGATGATTTATAAACAAAACACTAGGTAAGAATACACAATTCTTCATAACTTTTCCTTCTTTTAATACCTAAAGGTTTGTGTCTCACTTGCATTTAGGATTATTAGATTCTTAGATTTGGTGCTACTTTATATCACCCCTTCCTCTAAATTTTCAGGATAGCTGTCTTGTCTAATCATCCTCTTAGCGATTTCAGTCATAAGCGTAACTCTTTAAATTGCTTCTGTGCTAACAGAAACTCTCCAAAATAACATCATTTCTAAATTCTTTCCTAAATTTCAGAGTCCTGTTAAACACCTAGTTAACATCTTCATTTGAATGTAGCTAATGCATATCTCAAACTTAACATGTACAGGACCACAATCGTTAGTTTCCTTATATTAGTGAACAGCAGCTCTACATCCAGTTGTTCAAGCCAAAGTTCTAGAATAAACTTTAAGTCTTCTCCCTATCTTACTATACATGTGTAACTTAAGAGACCTATTGCCTCTACCTTCAAGATCTGTCAGACCAGGCCACTTCTGACAATTCTTTTGATGGTTTCTGTGAGCCTGTCCTTGGTATCTTTAGACTGTTTTCACTTCAACAGCCACAAATTCTTAATCTTGTCAAATCCCCATACTAACTTCTTTATAATGTATTTATATATATATATATATATATAACTTCTTATAAATAAGAACTTACTGTCAGTTTTCAGATGCTTTGGTGTCTGCCTTCAGTGGTCTTAGCAACTCTGTCCTTCTGCTATCACCTGAATATTATCAAAGATAACTTAGGCTCTTTGTGTTGTGGCTAGCTTTACCAGGGATTCATTCTCTCTCAGATGTCTATATATCATAAGGTCTTTGCTTATGTATCATCCTCTCAGTAATAGTCTCCTAGTTAGCATTTGTAAGATTTCAGTGATCATATTCTTACTCCACCCTCATTTTATATCACAGTGCTTATTGCTTTTCTTATTAGTGATGTCCTACATTAGGAACATTGACATGTAGGATCCACTTGGATAATACTTTAGTTTGTTTTACTAACCTTTATATCTCCAGCAACTAGAACAAGACTAGCATATAGATATATTCAATAAACATTCTCTGAATAAATTATTTGCATGGTAATATGCTACTCATTGTTTGTCTTTTAAATGTGATTTTATAGATGTAAACACTGAAATCTCCTTGGCCAGATTTTATAATGCTCATTTTTTAAATTGGCTTAATCTCCCCTCACACGTACTTCAAGACAGTCTTTCTCTGTAGCCCTGGGTGGTCTGAAACTCATTGTGTAGACTGGACTGGCTTCTAATCCACAGAAATCTTCCTACCTCTACCTTCTCAATATGAGGATTAAAGATGTATATGCCACCACACCTGAGCTCAGTTCTTGCCTGAGACATTTTACTAGGATATACTTAACTTGGATATATGCTTAAATAATACACATGTATAAACATGCTGTGTGTGTGTGTCTGTGTCTGTGTGTGTGTGTGTGTGTGTGTGTGTGTGTGTGTGTGTCTGCGCACGCGGTATGTGAAAGCTGGAGAACAACCTTGGGTGTTGTACTCAGAGCTCCATCCACCTTTGGATGTAGGGTTTCTCTTTGTCCTGAGGCTCGATTAGGCTAAACTGCTTGGTCATCTAACCTGAGGTCTCCTCCTGACTCCAACTGTCTGGTGAAACCACACTGAACTGGCTTTTTCCGTGGGTGTTAGGAATGAACTGAGGTTCTCAAGTGAGTGAGTGAGTGAGCACTTAATGATTGAGCTATCCTTCCAGCACCATAGCTATGGCTTTTTGACAGTGTTATTGAACAGCTCTCTAATATAGTTCTAATAATGAAACTCTTTTTAAGTGTCTACATGTGTAAAAATGTCAATGAAAAATGGTTTAATCACAAATATTATTAAAACAATTTTATGCCATTTGACAGGAATAAAAAGTGAAACTAAGACATTCTACCAGTATATTGTATTTGGTCATTTCTAGGGGCGCATCATTCGAGGAGCTTACCGATTCCAAGCCATCATCACTACCTTTGAAATGATTCTTGGGGGCTGTGGAGAACTTAATGCAATTGAATGGCGATGTGTGATTATTGATGAAGCACACAGGTTAAAAAATAAAAATTGTAAACTCTTGGAGGGTCTGAAACTCATGAATCTGGTAAGTATCATTTTGACTTAGTTGCCTAACTAGATAGTAAAAGACCATGGTCTCACAACCATCAGTAACTCTAGTTCTAGGGTCGTGCACTATTCTAGCTTCTCCAGCACCAAGCCTGCTAGCACCAAGCCTGCATGTGGTTACACATACATTTAGGCAAAATACCTACATACATAAAATAAAAATTAATAAAAATTAAAAGAAGAAACCTGTAGATACGCATCATTGAAAAGAAAATAAGACCATGAAATTTCAAACCTTAAATTTCTTAATAAAAAGCCATTTCCTGCTGCACATCAAGAAGACTTTTCTTTGCAACAGATAGAGACCATTAAAGAAAATCACATCCAATCAAAATGCAGAGTTGTGGAGTGGAGCCCCAACAGAGATACATCTATAATATAACTTCTGAATCTCAGGCTCAGGGATCATTAAGGAAGAAGGGTTGGAAGTTTGTAAGAGCCAGAGGAACAGGGAGTTTGCTTTAAGATTGTATCTCCTAGGAAGGTGTCAGAAGCTACACCTACCTATAAAGCCATGCCAATGTGACTGCCTGAATGTGAGCTGAACAAGGACAACAGCAATAGATATGTTAAAGTGGATGTGGAAAGACCCCAGCCTCAACCTTACACAATGAGCTTCAGCCAACTAAGGAATGCTGAGGCTCGGAGAAAATTTTCCCCAGGGAAGAACACATCAGTTGTCTATCTAATACCAAATGGTCAGCCCTGAAAACATGCATACAAGTAACATTATATAGACTGAGCAGACTGTACTTAATGTATAATGAAAAAAGAGGCCATGCATTTGAAAAGAGCATGGAGAGGCACATGGGAGGGTTTGGAGAAAGGAAAGGGAATTGGGGAAATTGTGTAATTATTACCTAATCTCAAAAAATAAAAGAGATAATTTTGAAAAGAAGCTATTTCACCAAACTTTTCATGTCATTTTTGATGGAACACCCAAGGCTATTTTTCTCCATGGCATACATGTAGAATCAGGTCAACCTGGAGGAATTATTTCTCTCCTTCCACCATGTGGAGTCTGGGTATCTAATTCAGATCAACAAGTTTGGCTGCAAGCATGTTCACCATCTGAGCCATCTCACCAACCCACAAATCTAACTCTATGTTCATGGTGTTTGTGATCATTAATAATAGAGGTTGTTTGTTTTACTTTTTTTTTTTTTGGTGTTTTGCCTACATGTATGTTTGTGTGTGTGAGAGTGTTGGATCCCCTGGAACTGAAGTTAAAGACAGTTGTGAGCTGCCACGTGGGTGTTGGGTATTGAACCCAGGTCCTCTGGAGGAGCAGTCGGTGCTCTTAACCTCTGAGTCATCTCTCCAGTCCCAATAATATAGGTTCTTAAGGTCATATTATTGTTTGCATGTTTGTTTCTTTTAAATGCAAATGTTTGTAACATTTTAATTTTTAATTACTGTCAATGTAATTAGTATGTTAGTACTTGAACAAATAAGCAGAATCACATATAATAAAAATTAAAGTGTCCCTTTTTCCCCTTAAGAAGTTGATACCCAGTTCAACTCCTCCCTCTAATATTCACATTAATTTGTCTGTCTTTTGAGACCAATTCTTATCAGACATATATGTGGAGATACGAAGATATATATATGGAATTTTCAATTGTCAAATGAATTTTAAATAATCATGTTATTAAAATACTCTCAGCCGAGTGGTGACACATGCCTTTAATCCAAGCACTTGGGAGGCAGAGGCAGGCAGATCTCTGTGAATTTGAGGTCAGCATGGTCTACAAAATGAGTTCCAGGACAGCCAAAGTTAAAAACAAAGAAACCCTGTCTTGGGGGGAGAAGAGAGAAAAAAATATATTATAATATATATATATATATATATATACACACACACATACACATACATACACATACGTACATATTCTCATTCTTTTTTCTTAAATTTTGATACAATTCTATAATTAGAAGCATATTCCAGTTTTGGTTATTTGGTTTTTTGAGTCATAAAACCCAACTAATTCAGCAATTTACTTCTCTGTGAAGACTTGAATGTCAATATCCAAATTTCAGAAATGAACTTCCTTTGATTCACAAGTTCCCATACTGATGATTGAGTACAAAGAGACAAATAAGCTTTTTCTTCTTAAAAGTATCTAAAATATGCTTCTTCAAATATTTAGAATTTTTACAGGTAAATATAACATAGAAAGTGATAAATTGCAAGATTCATAAGGAGTTTTTTGGTTTTTTTTTAATTAACTGGATAATATATTGCTGAGTATCTTGGGATGTTGTTAGCATTTGAATCAATTTGTGAATATTATGGTCAAAACTACTTGCTTCAAAAAGTGAACATGTGATGACCTATATCAGCTTCCATTTAATTTCAGCCCAATCTGATCCACCCAATTGTTCTTGCTTTCTGTAGGAACACAAGGTGCTCTTGACTGGCACTCCTCTCCAAAATACAGTTGAAGAACTGTTCAGCCTTCTTCACTTCCTTGAACCCTTAAGGTTTCCTTCTGAATCCACATTTATGCAAGAATTTGGAGATCTGAAAAACAGAGGAACAGGTATTCTGCTGTCTTTTGTAAATAAGCATATCAAACCTTTTGTTATTACTTTCTATAGATAATTGAATGTGTATTGGTATTTTACATATTTCTATCATACTTTATTCAGGTACAAAAACTTCAGGCTATCCTTAAACCAATGATGCTGAGACGATTAAAAGAAGATGTGGAGAAGAAACTGGCACCTAAAGAAGAGACTATTATTGAAGTAGAGCTTACCAACATTCAAAAGAAATATTACAGAGCTATTTTAGAGAAGAACTTCTCTTTTTTATCCAAAGGAGCTGGACAAACTAATGTACCTAACTTGGTCAATACTATGATGGAGCTCAGGAAATGCTGTAATCATCCATATCTTATCAAAGGTAGTGAAGAGGACTTGCAACGGACATCTTCCTTTCCAGCAAATTGTAGTCAATAAATAAGCAAAGCACCCTGTTTGCAACTGTTCCAGTGTTATTACTTCTTTAGGCAGTTGTGAGGGCTTACCAGCGTCTCAGTGTCAGAGGCAGTGTGTCTCATTTGCTCTAGTCTCCTTTGAGCACACCAAAGTCACAAGACTGAGAGTTCAGTTCATCTTGGAAAATTCTCCAAACTTCATTGATTCTTACCTAGAGTCTCTGAAGGAAGTATACCAAGGACCTAATATGGCTTCCTTTTGGATAGTTTGATTCTTTATTTTAATGGCTAACAATCATATCCAGGTCAATTGTAATCACCCTTTACTTATAACTACTATTAAGATTTTTTAGAAAATTCTATTTTTTAAAAAAATATATGCATGTTTAAAAGTGTGTGTGTTTATTTTCTTGGTTTAGGACCACAGTTGCTTTACTTTGGTTTTGTGGGATTTTCTCGTCTGTTTTGTTTGGGTTTGGGTTTGTGCTGATTTGGGAAGGTAGGAGGACATGATGAGGTCTTGCTGGGTAGTACCTGGCAGGGATCAAATTCACAGCAATCTTCCTGCTTCAGCTCTCCATGAGCCACTGTGCCCTGCAGGAGGCCCAGAGTTTTGTACATTCTTTCCTAGGAGCACTCATTTACTATTTAGCAAATAAAAGTCTATATAAAGACTTTCAAAGACTCCAAAGACATTATCTGTGTCTTCATTGAAATTAACAGTGTCATGTGAGTGGAGGATTAGACACAACTGAGATAATTCTAATGAAAGCAATGTAGTTGCCACTAGGAAGTTGTACATTACAGAGGTATAGAAGAGCACCACTTCAGATTTAAACTAAAGCACCAGGAAATTACCTGGATTTTTCATTGCTCTTATGTCATTTTTCTTTGATAGGTGCTGAGGAGAAAATACTTGGAGAATTTAGAGATACATACAATCCATCTGCTTCCGATTTTCACCTACAAGCAATGATCCAGTCTGCTGGCAAATTGGTCCTCATTGATAAGTTACTTCCCAAAATGAAAGCAGGCGGTCATAAAGTACTTATCTTCTCTCAGATGGTACGCTGCCTTGACATCCTGGAAGACTATCTTATCCATAAAAGGTACAAAAGCATACTATATATTTTACCTGATTAATAAACTTTGGTATAATAGTTTTTTTCCTGTTTTATTTCGTTGCTACAATTAGAACTTTTAAGTTGTTCTGATATGTCCTGTAAAATTTGTTTATACTTTAATCTTTTCTGATTGTTTAATATGGGTTTGTTACATTGTTTCAGTTTTTGGTTCATGACAGTGCAACAGTATTGAATTTAACTTTATATATATATATATATATATATATATATAATGTAAATGTATAGTGTAAATATAATATATATAATATTTTATGAGAATACTAGGTCTCATCAACATATTATAGAAGGAAATCTGAATTTCTACTGTGGATTTTTAATATGAAAGATTTTTACCTAAATAAAGGTTTATATTAGTTCATACTATCTGATTGTGTAGTGTAGAATGTGTGTGTTTTTACCTGGAGCTCACTGATTATCTAGGATGGCTGGCCCCATTCTGTGAGCCCCAAGGATCCTCCTGTGTCCCCTTCCCAGGGGAGATCCCAGGTACATGCCACTCTTCCTGAATATCACTTGTACATGGACACTAGGCATCGAAATTCAGTTCTTCATGTTTGCGTAGCAACTCTTTCCCAAGTGAGAAAATCTAAGCGATGCGACTGCTTTTTAATTTTATAGCAGATACAGTGTGTGTGGTACAGAGAAGCTGACTTGGCCAGTTATAGAGCATATCTTTATTTTCTCTATAATCAACATTTAAATTTCCTACGTTTCTTCTAAACAGATATTTATATGAGCGGATTGATGGGAGAGTCAGAGGAAATCTTCGACAAGCAGCTATAGATCGATTTAGTAAACCTGACTCAGATCGATTCGTTTTTCTCCTATGTACCCGAGCTGGTGGTCTGGGCATCAACTTAACTGCAGCTGACACATGCATAATTTTTGATTCTGATTGGAATCCTCAAAATGACCTCCAGGTAACAAATTTCTTGCCTAACAAGGATTGTAATTTTTTAAAACTTTATGCTACTTTTTTTTTTTTTTTTGTGATCCTCTTTTATTTTTATACATCAGATTACTCTGTATTTTTCTGAGAAACACCTGAATATAATGAAATTATTTTAATTATCATTTAATGACAATAAAATACAGTAAGATATACTTTTTAGTGTTTCTTATAACAAGAAAAATATGTAAATAACTGAATACAGTATTTGTATTCTTTAAAATATGGGGGGAAGCCAGGTGTAATTATGCATGCCTTTTAATCACAATGCTCCTGAAGATGAAGTAGGCAGGTCTCTGAAATTGAGGACAGCTTGGTCTATATAGTGAGCTCCAGGCCATTCAAGGCTACGTAGTGAGACTCTGCCTCAAAAAAAAAATTATATGTATATGTGTGTATGTATATTTTATACTTATATATATTTTATATAATATATAGATAAATATATATTTCATTTTATTATTTATATTATTTTAATATATGTACATACTATATTTTATATATGTATATATAAATAATATGTAATATATATAAATAAATATAATATATGATAAAATATATATATAAATACACACACACACACACACACACGTTGCATGAGCTCCTACTCTTAAGTGAATATTATTCGGCCCAATCATGTGCAAGTCTTCTGCAGGTAACTGCACCTACTCTGAGTTCATGAGTGCAACACTCATGTCAAGCACAGAAGAAAGTGGTCTGCAATTCTCTACTCTGTCCTCAGAGTTATGGACTATGGGCACCGCATCTGTATCACTCATAGTTCATCAATTTTATTTACTTCCCCATACAGTGTACATACTAGATGAGTGCCATGCCACTGAGGTACATTCCTAACCCCATCTGTTTCCTTGAGGGGGAGTTCTCACTGTGCTGGCCTCAAAGTTGTGGCTCTGCCTCAGCCTCTTGAGTAGTTAAGGCCTCAACTCTGTATCACCACACCCAGCATTTATAACTAGGCCTGCCCTGGAGACAAGCAGAATGGAGTTAATGTTTAGGCGAAAGACTCTATATTCTGTAAACTCCTTTGAAATAAGGATTTATTCCAGATTTCAAGGTTAGGAACTGTGAAGCTCCATAATCTCCTGTCTCCACTTCTCACAATGTACAGATTAGTTCTTCATTAAAGAGAAGGGGGTGAGCGAGTCGCCTGAGGCTCAGTCTCCAATTCAGGCTAATCCGCTGTCAACAAAAATATGTTGCAAAGACTTTCATAATCCACTGGAGAAAAATTTAGAGTTTTTTGGTTAGACCAAAGTATTTAAAGATTGACTCAGTGCCAACTAAATGCTGACAATGCATGTACGTATGTATGTGTAGATCTTATATTCATTTAAAAGTTATTTTTTATTTTTAGTTTTTCAAGTACATCAGTGTTTTGTCTGCATATATATCTGCATGAAGGTTTCAGAGTTACAGACAGTTGTGATCTGCCATGTGGGTGCTGGGAATTGAACCCGAGTCCTCTTGGAGAACAGCCAGTGCTCTTAACCACTGAGCCATCTCTCCAGCCCCCTGTATTTTGTAAATTACAGGGTGAATCACACTTTTGGGACCAGAAGTGTTATAAGTTTTAAATATTTTCTATTTTGTAAGAATTATAAAATTTTGGTAGCTAAGTATAAATATTAATTCATTCCTGTTTAAAGTGCACCCTATAACACAACTCAAAGGTAATTTACACAGTATATCAGTGTCAGTTTGACTGGCCCGTTACATCAGGGCAAGTATAAATATTTTCACTTATCATGTCATATTTATACTCAGGAAAAATACATTGATTTATTTAACTTAATTTGAGAACATTAATAACCCTTAATGGATTTATAAGTACTATCTTAAAATCTAATATACTGCCAATTGTTATATTTTTTTCTCATCATGTCAAAAAATTCTCATATACTTTCTTGTTTTATATATATATAGAGAGAGAGGCGGGGGGGAATTTAATATCATATACATTTTGAAGGTAATCTGTAACTTTTCCTTTTCTGTAGGCCCAAGCTCGTTGCCACAGAATTGGTCAGAACAAAGCAGTTAAAGTCTACAGATTAGTAACTCGTAACTCATATGAGAGAGAGATGTTTGACCGAGCCAGCTTGAAACTGGGCCTAGATAAAGCTGTGCTACAGAGCATGAGTGGAAGAGACAGTAATGTCAGTGGTGTATGTATACTTTTTCTTACTTGGGGTTTTTGTGGTACTTTTATTTAATTTTACCTCCGGAACTGTATTGTTCATGTTTTGTGCACAAGGACTATCTAACGTTTTGTACACAACAGCATTTTTAGAATGGAGAAACGTTTAGCTTAGCTAATACTTGTAAATGCCTTTTGTTCTGTTTATGTAGCTTCAGAACTGTTCAGAACTTAAGAGTCTTTCCAAGACAGAAATGTTTATTAAGGTCATCTGTATCATGGCATAACATACTAGAAATGATGTTTTTCAGTTATTAAAAATTATCAATTTCTCACACTGACTTTGTCTTATTATAAATTATGGGTTTTTGGTTTTGTTTATTGTTTTGTTTTTCACCTTAAGTATTTTGCTTAATATGGAGTCATAGTACTAATAGATTAATTGACCCTTAGGCATTGGTTTAACTGAAACTATTTCAGTTAGGTGGTAATTCATATTTTTAAATAACAAAAAAAAGTCAATAACTTCAATATATTATTTAAGTAAATTATTTCTCACATGTGGCCCAAGCCCCAAATAAGACATTGCATGTTTTTAGCATTCTTTAGGGGTAGTTCCTATATTTTGTGACATTTAAAATACTATAACCGCTAGTACTACTTTTCTATTTAGATTCAGCAGCTTTCCAAAAAGGAAATAGAAGACCTGCTTCGAAGAGGTGCATATGGAGCCATTATGGAGGAAGAAGATGAAGGTTCTAAATTCTGTGAAGAAGATATCGATCAGATTTTACTTCGTCGTACAAAAACTATTACAATTGAATCGGAAGGACGTGGGTCAACATTTGCTAAGGTAACATACAGTGAGGGTCTGTCAGGATTCTCTATAGTAACTGAAATTATAGAATGAATGAAAAAAAAAATATATATATATATATTCTGTGAATGGAAGGTTCATGAATTCAATAGTTGTTCAGTCCACGAGGCCGGATGTCTTAGCTGGTCTTCATTACACACTGAAATTCAGAAGAAGTAGGCTCTAATGCCAGTGAAGGAATGGACTTACCAGCAAGAGTTGCGAGCAAACGGGAAAGAAAGCAAGCTTCCTTTTTCTGTGTCCTTTATATAGGCTGCCAGTAGAGGGTGTGCCCCAGATTTAAGGCATATCTTCCAACCTCAACGATCTGGGTTAAAAGTGGGTCTTCCTACTTCAAGTGATTTAATTAAGAAACAAAAAAGAAAATCCCTCACAGGTGCCTCGTCGTTTGGGTTTTAGTTAATTCCAGGTGTAGTCAAGTTGAGAACCAGAAACAGTCATCACAGGGTCCTAATTTCTAAATGTAGCAGTGGTGTTCACATCTTACTTACCCATACTACATACACATAACACACAAACACAGATATGTAATTTAAAAGTTTAATTATCTATTTGGTGGAGGGGGAGAACAAGTGCTATCTTGCCAGCTCATAATTTAATTGTGTCATAATTTCCTTTCTTTTTCTTTTTTTTTTGTTTTGTCTTGTTTTTTTGAGATAGGATCTCTCTATATAGCCCTGGCTGTTTTGGAACTCACTATGTAGTGAATTCTGGCCTAAAACTGACCTAAAACTAAGGAGAGGTCTGCCAGCCTCTGCCTCCCAAGGGCTGGGACTAAAGACATACACAACCACACACAGCTAATTCTACCAGTATTTCTTAATGCTCCTGTAGTATTTTAGAAAGTATGTCTCTGTCTTACGGAGTTTTCCTGCCAATGAAGATACTATGTTTGTTTGTTTAAAAGCTTTTAAATTAACCCACAATAGTAACTTATTTATTTAGCTCTTAAACTTTAGCCTATGTTGGCATTAAAAAAATTTTCCTTAAATGCTCTTATATTTCAGGCCACTAGACTGGAAGTTATCTCGAGTATTATATGTTAAATTCAAACTGTGTGCACAGTCAATGAAAAGAGATCATGATTTATTTTTAATGGTTTTTCTTCTTCAATGTCTTAAGTATTATTTTTAAAACTTGCTATTATATGTTTCAGGCGAGTTTTGTAGCATCTGGAAACCGGACAGATATTTCCTTAGATGATCCCAACTTCTGGCAAAAATGGGCTAAAAAAGCAGAAATAGATATAGATGCCATCAGTGGCAGAGTAAGTATTTATGAAAGTTCCATGGGACTGGTTACTGCTGGAAGCAGATATGCATATGAAAGTTAGTATTTCTGTCATAGGAATTCATCAAAAATCTTAAAAGATTATGAGCAAAATATATTCCTAAATTATTTAAACACAAAACATTTTTTAAAAGAGCAAAAACTTGGGAAAAGGAAAACAGATAATTCTTCCCTACAAAAATACCAATTAGTAAATGTAGAAGAAATGAGGGAAATGTAAAATCATCCCTAATCCACTGTGATAATATTTATAGCAGGTTAATCCTTTAACAAATTTTAAAATTAGTGGGTTGTTAAGAAAAAAAAATAGGGCTGGAGAGATGGTTAAAGGTTAAGGTGGTTAAGGTGGTTAAGGGCACTAGCTGCCCTTCCAGAAGCTGTGAGTTCAATTCCCAGCACCCACATGTTGGCTCACAACCATGTGTAGCTATATTCCCATGAAATCAGATGTCCTTTTCTGTTGTGCAAACATAAATGTAGGGAAAACATCCATATACATACATACATGCATGCATGCATACATATATACCTACATTCATACATAAGCAAGAGAACAAATAAGTACATCATAGTGCTAAAGATATGGCTCAATCATTAAGAGCACTGGCTGTTCTGCCAGAGGTCCTGAGTCCCGCTCCCGGGAACTACATGGTGGCTTACAGCCGTCTACAATCGGAATAGACTCCCTCTTCTTCTATGTAGGAGAACATGCAGGCAGAGCACTTATGTACATAAAATTTTAAATGAATAGATCTTTTCAAAACAAACAGGACGTTTCTGTGTTCTCAATGTATACCTTTTAAAATATGTTTAGATATGCAGAGCTATTAACTTTATACCAAAGAAACTTAGCAAAGATTACTTGTATGTTGTAAGAGACAGCAATATTGTATATGCATTCTGTAAGTATAGTACACTATGTACAAAATAAGATACACCACAGCCTCATTCTCTGATCTTGTCTTCTACTGCCGTCTATCCTTTTCTGCTCTAAGACTTTCCAAAGTATCTAATGTGATTTCAGGCCCCTGTTAAATTCCAATTCTTCAGAAATTCTTTATACTGTAACTCCCAGCCTATCCTTTTCTGCTCTAAGACTTTCCAAAGTATCTAATGTGATTTCAGGCCCCTGTTAAATTCCAATTCTTCAGAAATTCTTTATACTGTAACTCCCAGCCTGCTTTTACATTTCTGAACACTTCTTGCATTGTCAAACATTACATCCTGGGTAGTATTTATCTGCATTTCTTTCTTTATTTATTTATGAATGAAAATAATTGGGTTTTTGGTCTTTTAAAATAATTTATTTAACTTTATTTTACATGCATTGGTGTAAAGGTGTCAGATTCCCTGGATCTGTTACAGACAGTTGTGAACTGTCATGTGGGTGTTGGGAATTGGACTCGGGTCCTCTGGAAGAATAACTAGTATGCTTAACTCCTGAGCCATCTCTCCAGCCCCAGTAGTATTTATTTTTAACACATTAATCTGATACCAAAACTTTGGATTCCTTTTAAGCAAAAACTATCTTAATGATCTTTGTATCATTCAATAGTGACTATTAGAGAAGCAGACACATGAGTTGCATTGAATGAGTTAAACTGAGTTGGTCATGAGAGATTGAGGCACTGCCTCACCTTTACATATCAGTATACTTATTTTGTGCAGAAATAAATGTGTTTCTAGATCTCCAAAATATTCATATAACATTTGATCAGTATTTCAATTCTTGTGCATTTTATTTTCCTTTTGACTTTAAGATAAACTTAGGTCAAAAGATTTACTTTAGCATTATTTATTCTAAAGTTGATAGCAATCCAAATTAAAATTATTAATCAATTTTAGGTAAACAAATTGTGACGTTAAAATTGAGCCTAAAATATGGTTATTGTAGAATTACAGTAATTGTTATACTAAAGACAGAAAATACCAGTTGTTTTTAGTCTATGAATATAATGACAAAATTATACATATATCATAACACTTTCAAAAGAAAGTATTTTAAGTTGACTTTATAAAGTAGGAGATCTGTTATTTATTTTTTCTTTCTACTATTTGTTATTTCTATAATTTAAAAGGTGAAAATAAAAAGTTTTATCATAAAATTGTTAAAGTACCTAACTTAAATATAACATTAAATTTTACAGAACAGTTTAGTTATTGACACGCCAAGAATTAGGAAGCAAACCAGACCCTTTAGTGCCACAAAAGATGAATTGGCTGAATTATCTGAAGCTGAAAGTGAAGGAGAAGAAAAACCCAAACTCCGGAGACCCTGTGACCGTTCCAATGGCTATGGAAGAACTGAATGCTTTAGAGTTGAGAAAAATCTGCTGGTTTATGGGTAAAAATGTTATGTTTAGTATTTGTCATAAGTAATCATATTTAAGCTTAAATCTATACTATTTTCAATCTTACTAGAATATTTTTAAAGCATCTGAAATTTCTTTGTTTAGCATGTGTTATCTTTCTGTCTTTACAACGTTTTGGGTGACTCACTAAACATCAAGCTCCTTGTTCTGAAATCTGCACATTCAGTAATACAAAGTTGATGGTGTTACTATCTGTCACTGAGTAAGATATACTAAAAATTACTATTCTGTGCCTCTTTGCTTCATACAAAGAGAAAGCATTAGTAAAACTTTATAATGACAGAATTCTTCTTTTTCCTGTTTTTTATGTGTAAGTTATGTTTTCTGCTCAGACTTCCGTCAGCATTACTGTCCCTTCTTTAACCAGGTGGGGCCGATGGAGAGAGATTCTGTCTCACGGGCGTTTTAAACGGCAACTGAATGAGCAGGATGTAGAAATCATTTGCCGAGCTCTCTTGGCCTATTGCCTCATTCACTATCGAGGTGATGAGAAAATTAAAGGTTTCATATGGGATCTCATCACTCCCACTGAAGATGGCCAGACGCGCGAGCTACAGAATCATTTAGGCAAGTATATTTGTTTCCTTAAAAAAAAATTCTTGTTGCATTCTTGTATAAAAGTTTAAAGTAATACAGATAATATTAAAGAAAAACCTTTACACTAAAGAATTTGAGCTTCAGAAATGCCAATATTGTAGGTTTGGGTTGTTTTGTTTTTTTTCTCAAAATATGATTAAATTTGTAACACTTTGCAAATTGTTGACCTATCAGTACATCACAATATATCCATGTGACTGTGTTTCATTTCAAAGCTTTTTCTTAGTATTCCATGTTATGGGTGTTCAATAATTTAATTAGACTTGTATCTCCTTTAATGATAGGCATTCTGTTTCCAGTTTCACACAGTTGAAAACAAGTGTCAGCGAAGAGCTCTGTACACTCCTTCTCATGCCTGTGTGTCAGTCTTTCTCTATTGAAGGGTATTTGCATCTTTGGTGCCTTAAATATGGTCTTTGGGTCAGTCACTTCACCTCCTGGGATCTTGTAAGTGCAGAATTTAAGGCCTCAGCTCTTTAACAGACTCCTCAGTGATTAGTATGTATGTTGAGTATGTGACACATCAGTAGTTTGCTGTCCAAAGTGACTGATTTGCAATACTATCATTAGTATAGATATCTTTTTCTCTACAACTTTGCTAATAGGATGTTCATTTCTGTATATCATAAATTTTTACCATAAAACAATTGTATTTTCTACAAAAATGAAAAATTACTATGCTCTTAAAATTATGTTTTAGTTTTATTCTTCGGAACCACAGAATATTATTTATTGACTGTCTCGTATGTATTCTTGTACAATGTATGAGTGGTACAAAAAGCAATAGAGAAGAACCTGGAACTCCTCAACTTTAAGTTCTAGCTATGTAGACAGATATTGAATATAGATAAATTAATTAAACAGTTACATGTTGTAATAAACACTGTGATGTAGTGCATTGTATACTTCCAGGCTAACACAGCAGATTTGTTTTGGGTGAGGGTGTCAGTATTAGAATAGAAGATAAATTAATTAATTTGAAGAACTAGCCTTTAGGTGAATGTGGAAGAATCACACAAATCACTTCCCTAAAAACCTTCATTCAAAATAAAAAAGAAAATACAAGGAATTAAGCTTGATCAACTCTGTAGAACAAAAGACTTGATTCTTTCAACAAATTAATTGTAGAAGGGGAGAGTGTCAGTAAACCAGTGGTCCTCAACTGGAGATGATCCTGTGCCCTCTCCTCATTATATTTCAGCTTTGAGCATGTTCCTGATATCTAATGGCTACATTTTAGGTTTGCACTGAAGTCCCACCCAGTGAAGAACTATCCATTCCCAAATATTAATAGAGCTGAGAAAAACAAACAAACAAAAAAAAACTCTTAAAAGAGATGTGCCTTAGCAACCTGTTGCATTTTGGGCCTTAATTTAGGTCATGACTGAGACAAACAACCCAAGGAAAATACATTATCTTTACTAGATGATTGTACTTTAGGATACTCACAATTAAGAAACTTTCCGATTCCTAGATATGTTCAGTGATATCTTATCTTTTAGATAAAGGTAACGAATAGATTAGTGAATCAAATGATAGCTATATTTGATTTATGTCAAAACAGTATGAGGAGTTGACCATGCATTAATGGTATTAAAATTGGACAATAATAGAACATGGCTATCCATCATACTGTTCCATCTGCTTTTGTATACACTTACATCCCACACTTAAAAATACAGGCATAATCCCTAAAAGATAGGGAGAATGGGAGGGGAAATAGTAATACAATTTTGAACTTGGAAGCAAATAGATTGGTGCTGACAGTTTTATTAACCTTGAAGGAGTTAAATCTCAGCTCAGCAGTTGAAAAAGGAGGGGAAAAAAAACTTCTAATGTGCTTCACATTTTCTAAAAGTTTCAAGAATTATTGATGGCCAGAAACCTCTAAAAGTGGATGTGAAAAGATGAGGGCTATAAAGCTGCTAAAAGAGGTCAGATCCCTAATACCCTCCAGCCTCCCGCAGCCAGATTTCTAAATTGACTGATGCTTTTTTCTGGAGAGAGTAAAAGATCACTAGGTATGAGGTGTGAAGCTGTCATAAATAAGTGTGTGCATTGGCTAGGGCAATACTCAGGAAAGAGAACTAAGATCACGTGCAAAACTAAATATAGTGGATGTAAAAAGTCCCTGCAAATTAGCCTTCTTTGATCTCAGAGTCACAAGTTCTGCCCATTCAGTCATAACGAAGCACATTATTTTGAATGCTAAAAAATAATTTAAAAAATGAAAAAAAAACTACTTCCTTCTAATTTATTGGTTCTATTTACCAAATGAGGTAAAAATCAGATCACATAGTCAAAATTGCATCATTAGTGATTGTCAATAATTAAGAGTGAAATAAGTCAAACATCCTGGAAAATTAATAAATATGAGCTCTTCTGGTCACACTGAAAATTACTACACTGTGGTTAAAGTCGTTGAACTAAAGCCTCTGGCATTAGCATGAATAAATACTACAGATTCTAAGATTGATAAGTTGCAGGACATAAGGTCTAGAAACAACATAAGACATAGAAACAAATGCCAGATATTTCATAAGCATGTGTAGCAATAATAAACAGGGAATAACCATGAATTCATGTATTGCTGGTTTCTGGGATAGAATGAGTAGATTAGACAGGAGAGGACTGTGCAAACTTCAGTTGTAGTTGATTTCCTTTCCTGGAAAATTGAATGAATGTGGCACATGTGATCAACCTAAACAGTGATGCTTTTTTATTCTTTAAAGAAATTCAAAGTAAACATCTCAAGGACATTAAAAAAATGACATTAGTTGTCTTAAGGCATTAAGGCATTAAGATTAATGTCTTAAGACATTAGTTGTGTTAGAGAGGGATAGGTTACAGGGCCAAAGGAAACCAAAATGAGTATTGTAATTTAAAGTTTTAAGGTAAGGCTTCTGTTTGTGAAATTTGACTTAATTTTTATAAAACCATCATCCTGAATTGTGTTTGACTTAATGATTGTATCAGAACTATTACCATTAATGTGCTAAAGACTTCTGTTGTAACCGCCAGAGACCCCAGAAAGTCTCCAGCAATTTCTTGCATTGGAAAAAAATCTTTCAAATCACAGCTTTTTATTTCTCATTTCATGGATACTTTTCATCTTACAGGCCTCTCAGCTCCTGTGCCCAGGGGCCGAAAGGGGAAGAAAGTAAAGACTCAGACAAGCTCCTTCGATATACAGAAAGCGGAGTGGCTTCGAAAATACAATCCTGAGCAGCTCCTTCAAGACGAAGGCTACAAGAAACATGTAAAGCACCACTGCAACAAGTAGGTAGCAGGTATTTTTAAAATAGTTCTTTAACATTTACTTTCCTGAATGCATTGATCTTAAAACCTAATCCAGTGATAGCATGGCCTAAGATTTTAACTTTATATGGTATCTTGAAGCAATCATGAAACCTCTTATATGTTTTCATTAGCAAATAAAATTAATCTCCAGATAAACTCTTCTTTCTAGATATTAAATAATGACCATTGTGAAGATTTTGCAGTATCTTTTGTGTATCATCAGTGATGAGGGTCATTTGATCATGCATAGTCATTATTTATTTTATTATTAAAAGACTATATAAGCAAAGGGTAGTACAGATATCTGTATTCTGGTGCTTGGAAGGCAACGGCAAAAGACTCATTCACGAGCTCGAGGCAAGCATGTTCTACTCAATGAGTTCCAGACCAGCCACAGCTACATAGCAAATCCTCTCAAACAAACAAAACAAAACAAAAAGCAGAAGTGTATAGATATTAACAGAATACTCCCTTGACTTTTTTTTCTTTAGTGACTAATACCTTTGTCTTCTTTGGCTTGTTTATTTTAGAGTTTTGCTTCGTGTAAGGATGCTGTACTATCTAAAGCAAGAAGTTATTGGAAATGAGTGTCAAAAAGTATTTGATGGAGTTGATGCAAGGTAACTTAAATGTTTGTATACTTTTCAGTAACACGATGAAGCAAAAATTATACAATCAGAGGAAATTGCATAGTAAGTGGTTCTTTCATTCAGTGGAGAAAAATCCTCCAGCCATAGAGAATTAACTGTTGTCTTTCTTCTGTTACTTTCATCCTTGACTCTGTTATAAAATGCAACAACAGGAGTGAGGGGTAGTAGCAATTTGAAGAATTGTATGTAGCCAAGATGCCATTTAGGTAGATTCTCCTGAAATTTTTTCATTTTTTCATTTTCATTCATTTTTTCAGAAACAGGTCTGGATTACTTTGTTTATGTTGTTGGGATCAAACCCAGGGTGCTTGTGTATGCTAGGCAAGCGCTTTACCACCCATCTACACCATCTACTACCAGGACCAGCTTTGAGTACTTTAGTAAGCTCAGGCACTGTGAAACACTGAAGATGAAAGACAAAATGAATAGTCATCCTTAAGCAGTTTATGGCATCAGTGCACAGAAGCAAGACTGCTCTGCTGCACGGATGAGATGCCAAGAAGGTGCCATTAGGACTTTCCCATTTTTAGTTTCATCTTGCCTCTTAACTACGTGCAGTGTGTTTCCCTTTTCTCCTCTCCTCTCTGCAGCATCTGTTTTAAATTTGTTCTTTCACACACCTTGACCACCTCTCTACTTAGCCTCTTATTCTCAGGAACTAGATGTAAGCAAGCCATCAAGTAGAAGTAACCTCACTTCCTGCCAACAAATAGAAAACTTAACTTTTCTGTGCCTATTCTTTTCTTGTTTTCCTCTAATGCCACGGCCACATGAGACCCTAACCCTAACCCTAACCCTAGGCTCCTGGGTTCCTAACCTGTTTCTATTGTACAGTCAGACACCTCTCTCTCTATCACACCTGCACTCATAGGCTTGTTCCTGCTGTTTCACTCAGTGTGACTTTTGACTGCTGCTTCCTCCTCTCCAGCTCACTGAAAACCTGGGCACTCGTCACTCCCACTCTCTAAACCCACCACAGCATCGTCTGACCACTCACCCACCAGGCCTTACTCTCTGTGCCCTCCTTTCCTCCCTCATTATTCACTTTCATCCTCCAGGACATTTGACTAAATTCCTCACCCTCATTGCTTGCCTGCTTCTCCGTTTCATATACTCACTGTGACTCCATGTGAGGTGACAAATATCCACCCACTTCTTGCCTTCCTCTAAGCAACTAAAACATGGTTAGAAAAAAAACCCCACATAATGTGAAATGGATTTACTTCAAATCCATGAGTATTCAACATCAAATGAAATGAAGGTACAGAGTATTTAACCACCTTGGCTAATAAACTCCTTTTCTTCCTTTTATGAGGATTATTTATTTGTACCATTATTATTATTTATTTGTATCTTCAAACCACTCTTCCAACTTACTAACAATGTCTAATAATGACTTTGTGACATTCCATAGAAAAAACAATCAGACAAAAGCTACTTGCATCCATGTCTAGCTGTTTGCCCAGTCAGGCAGCAGTAGAAATACCTCTCCTTTGCCAGTTCATTGCCCTAGAGCACATCTCTTCTGTTCATTTAAGAACCTTGCTACTGTAGTATAGTAGCAAGATGCTTTAAGAGGTTTTGTTTTACATGCAGCTTGTCCTTGTGATTGCATGCCCCTTGGACTTCTAGGAACTTTGCTTAGAATATAACCTGGAGAGCGGGAGTGGGGCAGGTGGCACTTGGTGGGTTGGTTTGTTGGATGCTAGTCCAGCTCACTATCGGCTCCTGCTCTCCAAGCTTCAGAGAGCCAAAAAAAGGATTTTTTTTTCTTTCTATCCTTTCTTTCTCTTTCCAGAGCTAGAGGGTAAAAAAGCACAGTAGCAACCTACCACGTAGTATTCTTTCTTTCTTGAGTCCTTTCCTTCCTCTTTCCCCCTCCTTCCTTCTCTCTCATACATGCATACATTCACATTACTCAACATAAAAAGAACTTTCATAGTTTGTATCCTACCACTCCATTTTATGCTTCCCTTCTCAACAGACAACTGTATTTCTGTTTCTATTTCTTTCTTTGCACTTTTTCATCAGCCCATTCTAATCTTTCCCTGATTGCAGGGAAATGTTTCTTAGCATAGCCAGTGAACTGCAAAAGTCAATACTTTCTGTGTTTCTGCCTTGCCTGCCTTTCTTTCCTTCTTTTTCTTTCTTTCTTGCTTTCTTTCTTGCTTTCTTTCTTTCTCTCTTTCTCGTTTTCTCTCTCTTTCTTTCTTCATTGTATCTTCCATAGGTATCCATGCTACTTCCTATACCCACTAATTCTTTCCTTCTGTTCCCATATGCAAGACATTCTCCATCATACTGAATGTACCACATGTTGCTCTGGTGGGGTTCTTGAGTCTTCTTCCCCCATCGTGAAGGAGAATCCATCAACTCTTCGGAAAATGTGTCAAATATGAGCACCTTCACTCTCCTCTACTAAATCTCTAGTCTAGGCTCAATTCTCTTTTAAAATATCTGCTGAGACCTACTAATTGAGTATCCATGTGTCCACAAAACTCTCTGAATTGTCCTTCAAAGAGCAGTTACAGTTTTGTTTCAAAGCCATGGTACATCTCTTTAAACTGTCCTCTTAAAATATAATCCAGATTTTAGATAGCCTAAAGTAGCCCTACATAATTCTCTGACTTCCTTCACTCTGTCCCTTACCTCCAGTGTTCCATCCACTCTGTTATTTCTGTTCATCCAACAGGTCATGTTGTTCTGGTCCAAATATGCTTTGTCCAGCTCTCCCAAAGAACTGGTCATTCAAGTGGCTGGAGAGTTTGCTCAGCAGTTAAGTGCATTGTCTGTTCTTCCAGAAGACCCAAGGTTAGATTCTCAGCACTTGCATGACAGCCCACAACACTCTGTAACTACAGTTCCAGGAGATCTGACACCTTCTTCTGGCCAGCAAGAGCACACAAGTGGTGTATAGACATACATGCAAGAAAAGCATCCATGCATATAAAATTAAAATTAAAAAACAAGAGAAATCTCCATTCGTTTAATTCAATTACCAGCCCCTCTCGAGTAGACTTTCCTGTCCCTACCACCTAAGTAGCCTTCTAGTCATTTACCACTACTTGATCTTAATGTCTCTTCATTACTTAACTATTCAAAATTTTTTTCTTCTATTGCAATTTAGCTTGCTGTCTTACTTAACATTGTATTCTCAGCCATTATCACCTGTGGCTGAGATTATAGTTTGCTATAGAGGGCTTGCCTAACATTAAGGTTCAATTCCCAGCAGTCTCCACCTACCAAAATGGAACTGAGAATCTTAATAAGTACTCAATAAATATTGGTTGGCTAACTGCCTCCTTTCCTTTGGCTGTTCTACTTTTGGTTTCCTAGTTGATTTATGTTGATTATTCCTTTCCTTTTTTTTTTTTTTAATCTACTTCTCTTTGAATTTTATCAAATTTACTCATCTTAAATATATTCTTAATCTTATCTATCATTAATCTTACCTCATCTTAAATATAAATTTGTATACCAAATACATCACTTTTAAACCCAGTATCTTTTCTACCATATTAGTACTGTCTTTGATTTCATAAGCTAACTTCTTTAAAAAAAAAAGACAGCAGGAACTTGAAGCAGCTGTCCATGTTACATTCTCAGCCAGGAAGCAGAGAGTAATGAACACCTGTGCTGAGCTCACTTCTATACAGTGCAGGATTCAAGCACAGGGAATGGTACCACTCACAGTGGGTGGGTCTTCCCCTCATTTAACCTAATCAAAATAATCCCCAATAGGCTCCTCTCCTAGATCATTCTAGAGCACATCAACTTGATAATTTGAGATTAACTATCACATGTCTCTTACCACTTAGCTTTAATTATTTGGGGGTTGTCATCTTGATAGCTTAAGTTTTAATTTCTATATTAATGTGTTCAGATCTCTATCTCAAACTTGTACCTCTTTCCTAATTTCAGAGTTATATTTCTCACAGGTGCCATGATTTTTACTCTTGCTTATAACATCCTCTTTCTCTCCCTTTTCTGTATGGCCTTCTTTTCCTTAGTTGATGTGGACTAAGCATGTCTTCGTGTCTCTCCAAGTCTTTGTTGGTGCACATACTCATAGTAGTACTATATCATGCCATTGATCATAAATTACTCCAGGTACCTCTTTATAAAGGCAGGGGCATCAATTATAATTCATTGCAGTTATTGGCACTAAATGTATTTTCAATGAAATGTTTAACCTAAGGAAGTGTAAGAAGGCCTTATGCAGGAAATATCACATGACTTTTAAAGACAGAAATCAATAACTTAGGAGGCTGAAGCAAAATGATCAAAAGTTCAAGGTCAGTCTGATCTACATAGTGAATTCTAATCAGCATGACCTATATATAGCAAGACACTGCCTTTATAAAGAAACAAAGCAGAAAGAACAAAGAACCACCAAAAATCATCAACAGATGAAAGTCTGTCTTATATCCCTTTTGCTAACCATTTACAAACACCTTGTGAGCATCTGGTACTCAAATTAGAACCATGAACCTTATGTGTACATCCGGATTGATGTTTTCATAAACAGAAGCAATTTTTCTCTCTGTTTATCACAATGGTCTGGACTGAGAGCTCCACCTGGTGGTGACTGTCTGATCCAGTTTTTCTATTCTGGGACCCAGAGCCTTTCCTTTGTCATTGACTTAGAAACTATCAAAACAAGTATTTCCTTTAGCTATGTTTCTTTATCTCTTTTTCAATTTTTAACAAATAGCAGGAAAATCCTTATCTCTTTCTTTTCGTCTACGACGCTAAAAAAGTTTCAGTTTTAGCTTGTTTCGCAGCAAAAATATAATAGAAGTCTGCTTAAAGTGCTGACAGATTAAAGAGGTCATTTCACCCGCAGTCTCCCCGTGGGCCAAGTACTGCTGAAAATGGCTGTGAACTGTGAAAGTGAGCTGTACATCCTTTATTTACTGAGCACTTGGAAAACTTCTTTTCATTGTGTATGCTGTGTCAAGGGTATGGCTGGTCATGTGAAAGGTTCTTTGACTAGTCCAGGGGCACATGGACCATTTGTCAGCTCCTTTTATATGGCAGCAAGATTACAAAAGAACTTCTGTCATAGATCTTAGTTATTATGAGAAAATTGAGCACTTCTTTAAACTAAAGGTCTTTGCTGATTAACTAAGGGAATTATAGTGATAGGACAGAAGCAGCTTCACATCGTATTATGTTATTTCTCCGAATCTTTAAAAATGAACAGTTTCATGAATATCAGGTAGTGAAAGTCTCAGTCTGATTTGTTTTGTGCAACACACTCCATTAGGTTTCTACCCTTTGACTGTATCAGGGCACATGCACATGTGTGGGGACACACACACTGTACTTGCTAATCATCAAACTTTAGGAATGTCTCCTTTAGCCTGTGCAGTGTTTAAAATCACGGACAAAAATGAACAGTTTTAGGTGACGTTACTCTAGGATGTAACCTGTGTTATTTGGAGAAAATTTCCAGGCCAATAGTCTCACATGGTAGGAGAGAGTATACATGAGCTGTCACTAGCTCTTTCTAACTGATGAAAACAGCCAACTTGCCAAAGCAATGTGAGTTATCAGAGTTTGTAATAATCTGACATTGTCATTTTATATCAGAATACTGGGAATATAAATATAGAAATAGTGCTTATGTGCTTTAATTGTAGTATGAATCAAAAACCTAACTTTTAAAGTATGATTTTCTTAACAAAACTCATCTGGAATGAGACTTAACTTTATTTTGCAACACGAAGCACTTCCTTTGCCCTTTTAGGAATTAGTTTTCTCATACACAAAATATTTCAACCAGATGACTTTTTAGAAGGTATTTGCTCCCATAGCACTCCAATGAAGTGCTTTGTTTATGCATTGGTGAGACTGTATGCCTTATGAGAACCAGATAGTAACCCTTGTTGAAATGTATTTGTTTTGTTGAGCATAATGTTAGTTCATTTTATGACATCTTTGTTGCTATTGTATCATTTATTCCTTTTACCTTATACCTTTGAACATATTTATAAAATTCATAATGTTGTGTTGTTTTTAAGAGACATTGATGTTTGGGTACCAGAGCCAGACCATTCAGAGGTTCCTGCTGCGTGGTGGGACTTTGATGCTGATAAGTCACTTCTTATTGGGGTTTTTAAGCACGGTGAGTCAGGAGTGTGTTGGAGGGGGGCACTTTCTATGAATAATGGAATTTTGTTCTTTCTTAGTTTATTGGTTTCCACTTATGGTTTTATTCCAGTAATATACACACATACACACCCACATATAGTCATTAAAAACATAGATTGTCAAACTAGGTTTGTTATTCATTTCTTCATGAGAGAAGTTGGCATATGTGACTTGCCCTCTGGGCTGCAGGCTTAGACAATTCTTCTCTTAGGAAGAATTACAGGAACTACGTGTATGTTTGACTGTTTTTTCTCCATGTATATATGTGCTCTGCATGCATACCTGGTACCTTTGGATGCTAGAGGATGGCACCAGATCTCCTGGCAGCAGAGTTAAGGAAGGTTGTGATCCACTGTGTGGGTGGGGGGACCAAACCTGGGTCTTGAGCAAGAATAACAGTGATGTTAATGGTTGAACCATTACTCCAGCTCTTCTCTTCTTATTGTTGTTGGTTTGTTAAGATTTTTATTTTTAATGATGTGTGTGTGCGTGCCTGTGTTTGCAATGCCCAAGTAGTTCAAGAGAGAATGTTGGATCACCTTATCAGCCTAACATGGGTGCTGGGAATTGAACTTGGGTCCTCTGGAAAAGCAAAGAACACATTTATCCACCAGGCCATCCCTTTATTTTTCTTCAAAACAGATGCATTTAAATTTTTATAAGTATTATTAGACCGTGTAATATTTCTGATGATTGCAAGACAACATATTTGACCTATAATACTTAAATATAATGTTTCTTTAACCTCAAAATATCACTCACTCCACATATAAGAAATGTTTATATTTATGCAACTTCTTTTTATCTAATGTACCTTTGTAATTGTTGATGCTTCCAGGTTATGAAAAATACAACACCATCCGAGCAGACCCAGCATTGTGCTTCTTGGAAAGAGTGGGAAAGCCTGACGACAAAGCCGTTGCTGCTGAACAGAGAGCAAATGACTACATGGATGGGTGTGTGCCTTTTAGACTCGAATTTTCCATGTGTGTTCTGTTTTCATTGTGAGTGTATTCTTTGTCAGTGAGGTTTATCTTTTTCCTTTAGATGTATTTATTATTTTATGTGTTGCATGTATGTGTGTATAACCCTTTCATGCCTGGTGCCCTCAACAGTCAGAAGGCTTTACAGCCCCTGGGACTAGAGTTACAGACAGTTGAGAACCACTGTTGTGAATGACAGGAATAGAACCTGGGTCCTCTGCAAGAGCAAGAATTACTCTACAACAACTGGTCCAACTTTCCAATCTTTGATTTGTGTTTGTGTGTGTGTGTGTGTGTGTGTGTGTGTGTGTGTGTGTGTATGAGCATGTACGTGGAGGTCATGGGTCAACTTCAGGTGTTATTCTTCAGGACTTTTTTTTTTTTTTTTTTTTTTTTTAAGAGCAGTCTCTTTAGGGCCTCACTGATTAGCTCAGCTGGTAATTGAGCAAACCCCAGAGAACCTCCCATCTCTGCCTTCCTGTCATTGGGATCACAAGTGTGGACCACCTGGCTTTTTCTATGGCACTAGGGATCCATTTGACTTCTAAGACAAACCATTACAATAATTAACAACATTTGTTTCTTGACAGGGATGTGGATGACCCAGAATACAAACCTGCCCCAGCCATCTTTAAAGATGATATAGAGGTATGTTTTGGATCACATTTTTTAAACCTCAATATTAGGTATATTCCTTGTAAATAAAGTGATCAACTCAAGTTGACAAACATCACAAATAATAATTTAAGATCATCTGACATCCCCTTCTATCCAAGATGAAGACTGGCTTAGCCCTGTAAACATAATGCAGCTTGTACATATTTTACACTTCTTTGAACAGCATCTTGGGACAAAACCAGAAACCTGAGGAAAAGTAGATACTAAGATAAATTGCAAGAGTCCTCCATGAAAAGGACTGAAGTAAAGGGTAGAGCCTAAGGGGAATCCTAAGCTGCTACAGTAATTTAAACAAGAAAAGTTAGTGTAAATAATTAGTAATTATAATAGTGGAGTTTCAGTGATGAGCGCTAGGCTTATAAAAAGTGAATTAAATATGGGAACATCAGTTAAAAGGGCCAGTGAGCTGGCTCAACATGTGAGGGTACTTGCTGCCAGCTCTAATGACTGAAATCTCTATGGTGGTAAGAAAGAACAGACTCCCTCAAGTTCTCCTGTGTCCTTCACATATATACCATGGTTGGCATGCACATACGCATGCACGTGCTAATAAATAAAAATTCATAGTACTCAGAGTCCTCAAGGAAAATTCCCATCCAGGCTTGGACTGAAATCCAGACTCTAATGGGAAGACGTGGCCACTGCTCATTAGATGGCGAATGCGTTACTGTGCTCCCACACAGGAGTGCCTTACCAGACATCTTCTGTAAGTGGCTAGCAATATGCCTTTTACAGTTGCCAAGGACACTTTCCCCAAGACAAATCTTACTATAGACATTTTTACAAAAACATGAGCTATGATTTATGATTAAGACTTCTATGCAGAAGTCTTCCAGAAAGCCACTCAAGGTGGAAATTGGTAGGAAAAGCAGCCTAAGTAACAGGAGCTGGGCTCTGGAAGAGGCTGGGGTGGGAACTGAGCAGAAGAGGCCTTCCCCATCAGTAGGAAGAGGTTTTGCGTTTTCTCCTATGGTATCTGTCTAGTTCATTCTACTGACAAACCTTAACATCGTATCAGCTGTCAGAGGAGAAATAAAAGTTGAGAGATGGGACAGCACGTTAGTCCGTGCCATCTGCCCAGCAGACATTCCAAAGGAATGAGTGGCTATCATGCAGAAGGAGCACTGTTTGAAGGAGGCGTCAGTTGAAAGGACATGAACCCTCAGGATTTATAAGATGAAATTCACACCCTGATAAAACCGACAAGGTTAAAGGCAAAAGAGCCAAAGAGTGGCCGTACTTCTAACTGCAGCAGTTCTGACAACAGTAGACGTGAGTGATTATTGGAATAAACTGCAGAAGTCCTAACTGAAGACAGTTGAAATGTTCTGTTGGCAGATAAAAGCTGAATCTACAAAAAGTTCAAGCTAAAGAAGAGATTTGCAGTTTGGCAAATAGGACAGTGAATAAGTGTTATCTTAGAGGTGTTGTAGAGACTGTGAAAAGCAGCTCAACAGTAAAACCTACTACTACTGGAGCATCAGAAGAGGGGAAACTCCCACCAAGGGAATCATAGAAAAGGAAGTCATTTTAGTAAATAGTGACTAGTTTGAAATATCAGGCAACAGAGAAATGGTAACTGTGAGAATTAAGTGAAGAAATTGTGTTTTGTTTTTGCTAAGTGGGTTGCTAAGAATTCTTTTGTGGGCTGGGAGTATAGTATTAACTCAGTAAGTTCCTGGATTAAGTCATAGCTCAGGTTTAAAAAAAAAAATGTGTTGAAAGAGAGGACTCTGTTATAAGGAAGTTTGGTTCTCCTTTTTCTATTTATCTTGATCTTTGTGACAAATGTCTTTCTTGAAGGATGATGTTTCCTCACCTGGAGATCTCATCATCGCAGATGGAGGTAAGGTGCACTTTTCCACTTAGCAGTACCATACATTTGCATTCTCATGAACTATAAGACCAAAAAGTCACATCTTTATATTTCTAATTTATATGAGTAGTATTGAATACTGTTATGCTTGTCATAGAAATTATTAGTTAATTTAGAGTTTTATAGTACTATTAGTGTTTGCAGATCTTTAACCCTGAACTTATAGACTAGACACTTTGACTAAGGCTTAGTTATATTAAACTTATATGTGAGTATTTTATTTTTGTGGTGTTTGCTGGGGTTTTTGGTATGTGTGTTTTTAGACAGGATCTCATGTAGCCAAAGCTTGCCTTGAATTCCTCATCTTCCTGGTAAAATTACAGGTGTGTCACACCAGGCCCAGCACTCCTTTTACTACTTTATGGTACTAAAAGAAGAAGTCCACTCATTCCCATCTGGAGCCCAGAAGGAGCTGTGTGCCTCACCCTCTGAGTCATTCAGCTAAGCTAGGAAAGCCATCCAGTGTGCTTGAGCACAGCTGACTACGATGTATATAGTTATGGTACTACACCTTGGAAATAGACTTTGCAGTTTAGTTTGTTTTGTTTTTGTTAGTGCTGGGGATTCAGCCCAGAGCCTTACACTAAGGATGCTGTAAGTGATCTTCCACTGAACTATGTGACCAGCTCTAGGTCTTGAATTAATTCAAACTTTATCATTGTTGTGGTTTCCTTGATTGTTCTGTTTTTTGTTTTTGTTTAGGAAAGGAAAAGGAGTTAGACAGGATCTCATATAGCCTAGGCTGACGTTGAACTTACTACATAGTCCAGGACGACCTTGAACTTACAGCATAGATAATGACCGTATTGAGTATCTGATCTTCCCGAGTGCTAGGATTGCAGGCATATTTTATCACTCCTAGTTTTGAACAGCACTGGGGATAGAACCCTGGGCTTTGGGCATGCCGAGCTACATCCCCAGTCTTCATAGTGAGTTTTTAAATATATACTTAAACACAGTTTTCTACCTAGTGGCTTTAAAATGCTTTGATTGTAAATTGATAATAAATTCAGTTTTAAAAATTCATGTTCCCTTAGTTAGCTTCCCATTGATTTGACTTTTAAGGTGTTTAAATCTGAATATTTGTAAAACAGTATGATAAATTAGTCCAGGAATTCCAAGAGTTGTAATGCAAGAAACCTTTCGAATAGGCATTCGAATAGGTAACACTGCTATCTCACTTCCGTCATATTCTTACTTTGAGCAACTCTTGTTGTTTGTTTTTTTGAGACAGGGTTTCTCTATTGTCACTCTGGCTGTCTTGGAACTCAGTATGTAGACCAGGCTGGCCTCAAACTCAGAGATCTGCCTCTGCCTTCTAAGTACAGGGATTGAAGTACTGGGATTAAACCACCATGCCCAGCAACTTCTTTTTTATGATGAAAGATTTGGTTGGTTTACTTTCCATAATCAGATTGAAGGGAAAATGTATGTGTAAGGTTTTTGCCTTTTGTGAGCTTCATACAATGTATGCTCAGGTCGTCCTATCATTGATAAGAGTTTCTCTTAATACAGATGGTCAACTGATGGAAGGGGATAAAGTTTATTGGCCTACTCAGTCGGCCCTGACTACACGATTGAGACGTCTCATCACTGCATATCAACGAACTAATAAAAACAGACACGTCCAGCAAATACAACCAACCTTCTCGGTGCCTGCCAGTGTAATGCAGCCTCTTTACGACGAAGCCACTCTTAGCCCTAAAATGGCAGCCAAGATAGAAAGACAGCAGAGGTAAGACAGTAGCACTAAGTTTTAATCTATAGTATCTATGTATGTTTGTTCATTCTAAGGATTCAAAAGTTGTTGGATTATCATTTTCTTAAGGGACAAGATTATATAATTTTGTATTCCATGCATATTTTCTCATTTAGTAAATAGGCAGAAATGAGTTAACAATGTCTGAAGAAGCAGAGCAGTATATATCAATTGAGTTATGGATGGATGAGTCAACAAAATTTTAAAATTATTTTCAAGGCTAAAATCTGCATTTAATCCTATAAAATGTTAGGTCCTGAAACTGTTGTAAGTCTGTGTTGTAGTCATTACATTCACCACTGATAAATATTTTAGTGATGTGTGTGTGGTTTTGTTTCATTTTTGTTTTTCTTAATCTGGTTCAATATAGGTGGACAAGGAGAGAAGAAGCTGACTTTTACAGAGTTGTGTCTACATTTGGAGTAGTTTTTGATCCTGACAGAGGTCAATTTGATTGGACAAAATTCAGAGCTATGGCTAGGCTACACAAGAAAACTGATAACAGTTTGGAGAAGTATTTGTATGCATTCATGTCCATGTGTCGGAGGGTTTGTCGTCTTCCTTCCAAAGAAGGTATGTATAAACTTTTTTCCTTCTTGTATAAAATTATCAAAATTTAGAAACTTCTAAGTTTTTAGAACTTTAAGTAAACTATGCTGAAAGACCCCTGTTCCTTGAACCTGTTATTACAGTGAAATAAAGAGAATAAAGATACCCAGCAAATTTTAAGAAAATAGCTTGTTATTGCCTAGCACTAGGGAGTCAGAGGCAGGTGGATCTCTGATTTCAAGACCAGCATGGCCTACACAGTGAGTTCCAGACCAGTCAGGCTATGTAGCGAGGCCCTGTCTTAAACAAACAGTGCTGTGTCAAGAGCACATTGTTCCCTTGTACTCACCCACTGCCTTGGGCTCTTACAGTCGTACAGTCCTTCTCATGTGTAACAGCATGTATCAGACCTGTGCAAGCTCAAGGCAAAACCCCAGCATGCACAGAGGAAATGGGCAGGACGTCCCCTCCCTAGCAAAGGCTTTTGGCAATTGAGAGTTTTTTTTTTAAGGATGTAGCCCCTGATAGGTCTACTGTGCTCCACGGGCTTGCCACACATCAAGAATATATAAGGGCAGTACAAACTGTACTTGATGGGTTTTAGAAAAAAAATAAGACATAAATTGGATGGGTATAGAAACAAGGGTAGATCTGGGAGAATTTTGAGTGAATATCATCATAATACATTGTATAAAATTCTCAAAATGAATTAAAAATGGGGAAGTAACTTGTATTTAACAATGACTCCATCATAAAAAGGGGAAGGTAAAGGATAGTTTTTTTGTAAACAGAAATAACATATTTTGAGTCCTTCTTATAAAAACTGTGAAATGGATTATTTACCTGATAATTGGCAGAGGTATCCATTTTTAAGGCATTCTAAAGAATTTTGGTAAGATCATCTAAAGAAGATGAAAAATGGACCCTTCAGCTTAAATGCTGTTCTGAGATGAGTATCTCCCTCGAAACCCAGAGAATTCGTTCTTGCTGCCGTGTGTCAGCACTTCTGTTCAGCATTGTACATGCCATGTGCAGTCCTTGCTGTCTTTTTATTTGCTTGTTGTGTTCCTGTGAACCCAATACCTGTAGGAGTTGCTTTTCTTTTCCCACCATGTGTGTTCTTCAGGACTGAACCCAGTTCATCAAGCTTGGCAACAAATACTCTTACCCATTGAGCCATTTGTCACCTCTTCTATTCTTTATGTTATTGTCAGTGTGTGTGTGTGTGTGTGTGTGTGTGTGTGTGTTGTTTTGAGACAGGCTCTTGCTGTATAGCTTTGGATGGCCTGAACCTGCTTTGTAGACCTCAAACTCCAGGTGCTGGATTGAAAGTGTGTACCCACCCCACCCAGCCCTCCATTCTTTATTATGATTGCTAACTGCTAAATCCAATGGTCTCTTATTTCATAGTAAAAACATAAGTAGCTTATTAAAACTCCTGGAATTCCACATAGGTTTCTGTTTTAACTTTTATTTCCTAACAGATTTATTGTCAGTTTTCCAAATAATGTAGAAAATCCCTTGATTACCCAGTGCCATGAAATTCAGGGTAGTTTCAGTGTGCTTTACTTGTATGTCTAACATAATGTAAGTATTATATAAATAGTTACTATTTTGTGTTATTAAGTAAATACTGACAAGTAAAACAAGTTGCACATAATCAGTATAGATACAGTTTAGTCTCCCAGATACTATGCTAGCTAAATCCTTGGATACAGACTATTTTCATTTTACCAGTTTTTGTTTGTTTGTTTACTGTTGTACATTTGGAGGGATTGATGCTTATTTGGAGACTGGATTTTTCCATGTAGCCTGGTTGGTCTTGAACCTACTTGTAATCCAGACTTGCCTTGACTCACAGTCCTCCTGTCTCTTTCCACAGTGCTGGGATTTTAGGTATCACTACCACTTGGTCTCTGCTGGTGTACATTGTGTTCTAGGACCCTCGTGTTGTGTTTGAGTGTTCTCAGTGTTCCTTACCATAAAGGAGCTCAATATCTGTGTAAAGTGTCATCAGTCATTTGCCGTATTTCTTTTCTATTTGTATTTGAGTTTTCATGATTGGGTTGAGTGTGTTCATTTTGACAAGCGTATAACAGAAATGATGTGTCATTTTCTTTTTTACTTTTTTGAAACAAGGTCTTGATATATAGACCATGCCATCCTCCATCTCACAGAGATCCACCTGCCTCTGCCTCCCCAGTGCTGGAATCGATGTGTCACCAAACCCACCTTGTTGTATCTTTCATATAATGTGTTAATAATGTCATGAGGTTTGTTCTGTCAAAACGGTACTCAATTGAATCACTTGGTCAAGGTAGTTTATGATGTATTTTTCTACTTTATCTTGTCCCACATAATTAACAATAACTTGGAGTCTCACAAATCCAATTTCTGCTCAAACTCTCAAAAATCCATTGATGGGCTGGAGAGATGACTCAATGGTTAAGAGCACTGGCTGCTTTTTTCAGAGGACTCAGGTTTGATTTCTAGCACCCACATAGCAACCAACAGTCACCAGTAACTCCAGTTGTAGGAAATCTACCCCTCTCGTCCAGTCTCCTATGGCACCAAGCACACTCATGGTTGCATACATGGTTATGCAGGCAAAAAAAAATCCACATAGATAGATAGATACTGATCCATTGGTTTTAGTGCCTGCTATATACTCAACCTTGTATGCACTCGTTTTTCTGTGCAATTCCATTACAAGGAAGAATTCTTCTTTCTTCATCTGGATTCATTTATAGATTGTTACAACCTATAAATTATAAACCCAACACTTTATTTTTGTTCAATTTTTTTATACATGTGGTTATTATGAGTTCTACAGGTTGGTTCATGCATTATTGTAATAAGACATTATCTCCTTAAGTGATTTCCAAGAACCCTTAACCAGATTCACAAAGATAGGACCTCACCAAAACAAAACTGTTGCTGAAGCTGAACCTCCTGTCCCTGGTTAGTTTGTGTGATGTTTGGCAGACAGAGTAGTTCCCTCAGACATTAAAAATCCCTTTGTTGCTGGGCATGCTGGCACACACAGGAGGCAGAGGCAGCTGAATCTCATGAGTTGGAGGTCAACGTTGTCTACGTAGTAAGTTCCAGGATATCTATATAATAGACAACTGTCTCAAACCAAAAAAAAAAAAAAATCTCTTTATAACTGATACACCATGAGATATACCAGTTTACATTTGTTTATCAGGTTTTACTGAACCATTTTAGTTGTATTTATAAGTAAGCTCAGAGAATTTTTTAAAAGTAAATTCTTATTTATGGTGACATACTTCTGAAATAATCATATATTACTCATTTTTAAAATATAGATATTTTATATTTCATGACTGTAGTAGTTTTAAAAACAACTTTCACATTTTCCATTCTGGAAATTATAGTGATATTGTATAGAAGCATATTTTTAAAGTTATCTTGCGTTAAATTTCCCATAAAGCATTTTTGAGATTAATATTTTGGTCCTTGTTTCAATATAGAACTGGTGGATCCAAATATTTTTATCCAGCCAATCACAGAAGAGCGTGCTTCCAGGACTTTATATCGCATTGAGCTTCTAAGAAAAGTACGGGAACAGGCCCTTCGTCACCCACAGTTGTTTGAACGCTTGAAGCTTTGCCAGCCAAATCCAGACTTACCTATCTGGTGGGAATGTGGCCCTCATGATAGAGATTTGCTTATTGGTGCTGCCAAACATGGAGTCAGCCGGACAGACTATCACATTCTACGTGACCCTGAGCTCTCATTTATGGTAGCTCAAAGGAACTACAGTCAGAGTAAGGTGGCTCATTCAAGGACTTCTACCCCACTTTTACAGCAATACCAAGTTGCACTTTCTGCTTCTCCTCTTACCTCTTTGCCTAGGCTGCTAGATGCTAAAGGCACTCTTCTAGAGGATATGAAAGTTAAAAGTGAAAACCTTAAAGAAGAGCCCCAGTCCTCTGAAGAAGAATCTATGTCTTCTATGGAAACAAGGACACGAGTTAAATCTGAGCCTGTAAGTCCAAAGAATGGTGTTTTATCGCAGGCTACTGGAGACCAGAAATCTGGTGGGAAAAGTGAAGCAGACAGACGCATGGTTGCAGCCAGAACAGAACCCCTAACTCCAAACCCAGCTTCTAAGAAGCAGAGAGTCCACAAAAGAGGATCAGAATCCAGTTCTGATTCTGACTCTGACTCTGAGCGCTCATCGTGTTCTTCCAGATCCTCCTCCTCCTCTTCTTCCTCCTCATGTTCGCATTCTCGGTCAGGCTCTAGTTCTTCTTCATCCTCATCTTGTTCTTCAGCATCTTCTTCCTCCTCCTCATCCTCCTCCTCCTCATCATCATCTTCCTCATCATCATCTGAAGAAAGTGACAGTGAAGAAGAAGTCCAAAAGCGAGGTATATGCATAATTTTGTTATTTTTTATGACAGTTTTTCAAATGAAAATGTATAGAACTTTATCTAAATAACTGAAGCATGCTTAAAGTTTGAGTTTTCATGCTTACACATTTTCTTTAAAGAGCGTGATTGAGGAAACCAGAGGTAGTCACATAATCCCTATTCTATTTCATGCCATTGCAAAATAGATTAGTTAAGACAGGGCGGTTTGAAATTTTACACAATAGCTTGCATTCTTTGTGATTGCCTTAAATTTACCATTTTTTTTTCCAGAACAAGTTTATTAATGAACACATAAAGAATGTTTAAGCAACCACCAGGAATCTTAGATTAAATAGACAAACAAAAGTATTATAGGCCATACTTGGCACCTACAGTCAGTAGAAGGACGTAGTACAGTCAGTAGAAGGATGTACAGTAAGAACTCTGGCCTCTCAGCAGAGTAGTGTTGGATGGTCCTTTTCTACAGGTGTCTGTCTTTGCAGCAGGCCAACAGTTCAGGTACAAGGAAATGAGCCAGCATCAAGCTTGTGCAGGAACCACTCTGGCTTAAAGAGCCTCATATTCCGCTGGAGCCAGAGTCCCTTGTATCAGCTCTCTAGGGATAACTTTCAGAGCTGTCACATGGAGCATGCCCAAGTCTAAGAGTTATCTTGTTTAGAGAATTGTGGGGTATTTAAGAAATTACGGAAGATTGTAAAAGTATGCATGAAATTGTTTTATGTTGATTTTAAAAGGTGAGTATAATTGTTCTCATTAGAAGGTACCCCTCACGTGAAAGCTTATGATGAAGAAAGTGTTGCATCACTGAGCACTACCCAGGATGAAACCCAAGATAGTTTCCAGGCAAACAATGGAGCACCAGAGTCTGCTTACCTATTACAAGGTGGATATATGCTGGCAGCCTCATATTGGCCAAAGGTAAAAGAATAAGTTATTGTTGAGATAGGTGATTCTTTTGTTTTTCTGGATAGCTTTGATGATAGACATTCTTTTGTCTTGTTTTATGTTCTCTTTTCTTTTGTTTTTTAAGGCCAGGTCTCACTATATAGCCCTGGCTGGGAGACTGGCCTCACTCACAGACATCTGCCTACCTCTGCCTCCCAGTGCTGGGTTTAAAGCATGCACTACCACGTCTGGCCTAATGGTAGATATTCTGATATGAAAAAATAGGTCACTATAAATTTATGATGACATTTTGGTATTTGTATCAAAAGTATAAATTATTATTGCCTATTAAATGAGTTAAACTTATATGTGTATGCTTCTCACTGTACTTTTATAATGTTTAAAATAAAGGACAGTGAATGCCTTTTGTAGTTGTAATTACCAAAAGGTTCATTTTGAAATAGCTCCATTCAGTGGTAAAAGCAGCTACAACTGGATTACTATAGTCATCCCCTTTATGTGACGAGATTAGTACAGGGTACCTTAGGACTGAGGTTGGGAAGTGAGAAATGGAGGAGCCTTTTATTTTATATGTATGTATTTTAAATAATGAACCTGTACTACTTTTGTTATTTTCAAAGAAAATAAGAGGACTACAGATGTAAGCTCCATTAGTAGAGTACTTGCCTAACATGCACAGATCCTTGGGTTCAACTGGGGATTGTGGAGCACATCTAGATTATATTTCTAGAATTCCAGCAATTGGGAAGTGGAGACAGGAGGATCAGAAATTCAGGGTCATCCTTGGGCTAGTTAGTAAGTTCTTGGCCCTAACCCTAGCCCTAAGATGCATAAGACTTGGTTGTGGGAATAAAATATTAAAATAATAAAAATATCTTTGTGCTATAATGCTTTTGAACTTCAGAATTATGATATGAGAATATATATGCATATTGCACATACTGTTATATGTGGGTTAAGTCACCAAAGCTCTTAGATAATTTGATTTCCTAAGGTCTGACCTAATTATTAAAAATATGCCTTGATGTTGGTTACATCCTCTTCTAGGATCGAGTAATGATCAACCGCTTGGACAGTATTTGTCAAACAGTTCTGAAAGGGAAGTGGCCTTCAGCCAGAAGAAGTTATGATGCTAATACAGTGGCGTCTTTCTATACCACAAAATTGCTGGATAGCCCTGGAGCAGCTACAGAATATAGCGAGCCCAGTGTCCCCACTGCCCCAGCTGTTGCTGTCAAAGAAGAACATGAACAGTCACCACAGATGTCAAAGGTGAAGAAGCATGTACGAGAAAAGGAGTTTACAGTGAAAATCAAAGACGTATGTGTATTTTTATTGCCCTAGGGCCTGGTTGCGAGTGCGGTGTGCAGCATGCTTTTCCTGCAGATGGCTGCCTGCTCTTACTCTTCCTTCCTTCACATACTTGTTTCATGGTATTTGGATTGTTTCTCTTCTGATATCTAGGTTGTTCAACTTGAGTATTCCATTAAAGCGTTCATCATTAAATGTGTTTCTCTCCTAAGTATAGATCTTCTGAACAAGATGTTTCTTAAACAATTTGACAGTTTCTATTCTGGACTTTTTACATAATCTTTATGTGGTATATCAGTATACTTTTTCTCTTAAGCATTTAGGGTGCCCCATGCTTAGTAATGCTAATTTTAATACGAACTCTGAAACTTAATTATTTGGTATCTAATATACTGACACACATGTACCTCTAGCACCTTAAAGGCTGAGAAAAGAGCAGGGAGAAACTAAGGGTAACTCGAGGGCGCACAATAAGACCACATTTTACACAGAAAAAGATGTATACATAACACACATACATCTGTATGTGTGGGTGATGGCCTCTAAAAATGTGAACAATGAACCAGAGATGTCTGCTGAGGCTGGAAATGTTGCAGTGTGTAGTTCTCACATGAAAAATTTTAGTTTGTATTCATTATAGAAATAATTAATGTGTTTTATTCTATTGATTTGTGAACAGGAAAACCTTGGTAGTGTATCAGGGATTTTGCCTTTCCTTCTCGCTTTCTAAATAGAATATTTTTCTTGATACCCTACAGTAAGGTTTTTGTTAATATCTTCTGTCTTAATAATGTTTTCTTTTTTTTTTTTTTCCTTTTTAATAGGAAGGTGGTTTGAAGTTGACATTTCAGAAGCAAGGGCTTGCCCAGAAAAGACCATTTGATGGTGAAGATGGTACCCTGGGCCAGCAGCAGTACCTCACTCGACTTCGGGAGCTCCAGAGTGCATCAGAGACAAGCCTTGTTAATTTTCCAAAATCTATGCCAGCGTCAGGTAAATATGCAAACAGTAACCTTTCATTAACAAGATATTTATTCTTTGCCATTTCTTAAATCCTCTTTTATAGGCTTTTGAAATAAAAATTCATTTTTCTTTAATGTTGGGAACCTCTTTAACACTGTAAAGCAGTCAGTTTAATATTAAATCTTATTTCTTGGGAAATACATATATCTCCAGTGTTTGTGCACACACACACACACACACACACACACACACACACACACACTGCAGGTCAACCTCGGGACTTCAGGCAGTCACTAAACCACTGAATTACACCACTAGCCCTGTTAGAACTTTAATATGACATTTTTGAATCTTAGCAGTTTGGTTTGAGAGGCTTAAGTGTTTGGATGGAGGTACCATCTTGCTAAGTAGCTTTTAATAGATAAAAGTTAGAGTAGTATTTTGCTAAGATAGTATATTTTGTGCTGTAAGTCATATGGTCATGGTTGTCGGTAGAAGACTAAAACTTGAGAGGGTGTAGGCAGATTTTTGAGATGACCTGAGTAGATATGACATGGGAGTTGTTTCTAACTAGTCTCTTCAGTTTCCACAGAACCCTTTCAGAAACAAGACCCTCACTACTTCAGATAGCTCTTCTTATGGCCAGGCAGGTCTAAGTGTCAGAAAAATATCTTCTTATTTGGAAGCCTGCTCTGGTTTTTTGTTTTGTTTTGTATTTTTCCAATGATTGGAGTTCTACCTCTAAAAGTAATATAAGTTTAACCTTTTCCTATGTCTGCATGGAAAAGCATAGCATTTTAAGAACAATTACCATTAATATATTTTCCCTTGAGTCTCTATTTTGCATATTTACTGCCTACATCATTATGCCATGTGTTGTGTACTCTTTGTCCAGTGAAGAATTGCATCAGCTGGACTGGAGAGATGACTCAGTGGTTAAGAACACTTGCTCTTGTAGAGGACCTGGCTTACAACCATCTGAAACTCCACTTCTAGGAGGATTCCAACCCCCTCTTCTGACCTTCACAACACCAGACATGCAAATGGTGTACACATTTACATACAGGGCAGAGCAACATACCCATAAAATAAACATGAATAATGCTAAAAATGTTTTAAATGCATTCAACATTGTTTTTGTCTTGTCTGTCCTACTTCTATTCATGTTCTTCTTAAAGTGTCAAGAATTGAGATTGATGTTTAAGATTAGTTCAGTTTCAAGAGTGTTCATCACCATCATATACTAACCCTCCAAAATACTACTTTTCAATTAAGACAATGAATGGATTGAATTCTCTTTACACTTTCTTTCTTTATTTCACAAGGCTATAGACTCGACTGTAGTAGGAACTAAGTCTGGTTGCCACATAATACTTGGAAGAATTTCAAACTGTTAACTGTGTGGGTATAGTGTGTGGGGCTCCTACAGTTTAGGAATTGATTGCTCTCTTCAATTGCTGCTATTTCCCAGAATGCAGGTGGCTAAAGCAGGAGGATTGGGAGTAAGAAGCTAACATGAGCTACTGAGTGAAAGAGACCGAGTTTACGAATCTCCAAGTTTTTACATTGAGAAATGAGCATGCTTTTAACCCAAGAATTCTTAGTTTAGGGTATAAAAGAGCTAATTCCATATACGTTTAGAAAAGATGTGATGTTCCATGTAAGTTTTGAGTCACTGTTTTGCATTTTTAATTTGATTAGGTACTTCCATTCAGTCAACCCTTGGTGCCAATGGAGTAATAGCAGACAACCAGCCCATAGTGAAGAAAAGACGAGGGAGGAGAAAGAATGTAGAAGGTGTCGACATCCTCTTTTTGAACAAAAATAAACCACCTAATCATGTAAGTAAAACTATTTTAAAATTATTTATTCTTAAGACTGAAATTCAGTCCTATTAAGTATACAATTGCTATTGTATATCTTTATAAATTAAATAAATAGTAATGGAGAAATTAGTTTTTCATACTTTAAATAGGATCATAATAGAATTTGTCACCGGCAAAGGACTATAAAAAACTTAAGTTTAAAATACTTCACAAAATTTTATACAAGACTTTCTTCTTCTCCTTTAAAAAAGAATGACTCTGTTGAATCAGGGCACAGTAGAGTACTTGTGTGACCCCAGTATTCAGAAGGCAGAGAAGAGTAAGTTTCAGGCCATCCTGCTGTATACATAGTAAGTTCCAGGACAGTCAGAAATGCATAGCAGGGCCTGGGGTAGGGGTCGGGGTGACACTTAACTCTGTTCAACCAAAATTAGAATAATACAGCATAAAAATAAAAGATTTATTTGGTGTTTTTCTGCAGTTTACTTTAGACTTAACCACCTCACAGATTTCCACAGGGATAAATCCAGCACTGTCCTATGCTCAGCCTCAAAGAATTCCTGATATAGAAAATCCAGTTCCAGTCATTAACCTCAAAGATGGAACAAGGCTTGCAGGAGATGATGCACCCAAGAGAAGGGATCTGGATAGATGGCTTAAGGAGCACCCAGGTTATGTGGAAGACTTAGGAGCTTTTATTCCAGTAAGTACATTTTAAAATCTTGGTATATTTTGTTCCTTTGATTCATCAAACCTGTAATGATAAATTTTCATCCAATTGTGCTAAATATGTGTTCTGCCTAAGATTTAGGAAGATTATCAGGAAGAAATAATTACCGTCTTTCCCAAAATATAATTCCGTGTTGCTTTCCTTTCTGCATTTAATAAATGCTTAATTATAAAATCACTTCAGGCCAGGTATGGTGGTGTACACCTGTAATCCCAGTGATCAAAAAGATTGTTAAATTGAAAGCTATTCTATCTTTGCTTTAAAATTAAATAAATAGATAGGTAATAAATAAAGAAACCCGTCTGGTGTAAAGTACTTTATTTTACCCAGTAAAGGTTGCAGTGTAAAACTTTCTAACTTTTCCATAAGAGTTTTATTTTAAAGTAACAATAAGTACAAAGTAATGTAAATATTGAAATGTGACTATGCCTACCATTATACTTTCTACTTTACTCCCACTACCTCATTATCACAACTTTATTGGGCTAGTATTGTTAAAACTATTTTATAAAACAATTGAAATACTGAAATTTTAAGTAAATAAATAGTTCGAGGCCACACAGCAGATAGTCTTTAAGCTGGAAATGTACAGTCTGTTTCTTTCTCCATGTTAGATATGAGTCACTATATTTAATTAGCACGGTTCTTGTCCTCTGCTGTGTTGTCTATTGTCTTTTGGGCATCTGCTCTTCTCAGTCATAGAAATCTATTGTTTGTTTTTTAGTACATTATTATCATACAGTAATGTACCAAATTTAATGTATATTAATATAATATTTAAATGTGACATTTCTGTGTACTTTTTAAGGCAAAAGGGTAAAGGCATTCTCTACAGTGAAGGCAGCAGGCCTGGTTGGATTAACTCAGGGAAGCTGTGTCCCACCATGTGGCCTTCTTGAAGACTATGTCTTACTCACCTGTTTGGCACAAGACTGTGCACAGGAGTCCTTACACATGGAATAGTATCTGCCTACCTGGAAATTTGTTGTTTTGTTTTGTTTTGTTTTGTTGTTGTTTTGTTTTGTTTTCAAGACAGGATTTCTCTGTTGTAACTCTGGCTATACTGGAACTAAGTCTTTAGGCTAGCCTGGCCTTGAACTCAGATTGGCCTGTCTCTGCCTCCTGAGTGCTGGGATTAAAGGTGTGCTTCACCCTACACAGCTTATTTTTTTAACCTATGAGTTAAATTTTTTTAATTTCAAAAACTTTACTTTCAATATGAAGGGAATGTGATTATTACTATTTTATTAACAGAATAAAATTAATATCCTTGTTATTTTTTTCATATACAGCAACCAGGTAATCTCTAGTCTGTGTAATGTTCTTTATATTTGTAATACAAATTCTGATTCAGTATTTCTGTTTAATCACCAAGAAACAGCCTGGTAGTCTAAAACAGAAAGCCTTAGTCTGGGATTTTAGATAACCTTTTATATTCCTAGTTTGTGCAACAGTTACCACAAATTCTCAATCTTTTCTTTAATTCCTTTCTTTTTTTATTGTCAAATACTTCTATAATTATGTGAAAAGAAGTTTTCAGTATAACTACCCCAGGGTATGAAAATGAATATTGCAATTATGAAAACTATAAATTCATAACATGTTAGAAAATAGCATACTTTTATTCAACCAACATAATTATACTAAGTACTAGTTAGAGTTTCAGTAACTAAAGATTGAAAAGTAAAACTGCAATGTTCTTGCCCATTGCCCATGTGACTCCAAAGGCGTCTCATACCTTTTTCTTATCATCATAATGAGTTTTTATTTGCTTTCTCTGTAGCTCAATAGTTACAAGGAATATTACAGAGCTGAGGTGTACCTAAAGTGCCATGAACAGAGAGATTAGAGCAATTAACTGCATAGACAGAATAGAATATATGGAGAAAGTAAGAAAAGACTAAATGAGCATTAACTCCTTTTGCATAAAAGGAAGGTATTCAAGGCATTGAAGAACAATCATTGGGCACATGCATTCAGATCTGTCACTGTTGTGTGAATATCCTATATGCATACAAAACAATGACAGATCTGAATGTCTGCAGCATGGCAGAGAGCAAGGGGAGCCCCTGTGAAGAGAAGAGGGTTTGATAAGCTCAGGCTGAAGTGAGACTGATAAGTCCGTCCAGAGAGTTTGAGCAATTAATTTATTAGGATGTTAGGAATAGCTGAAAATAGCTCTAAACATAAAGCCTTTCTTGACCACAAGAGACAAATTCGATTCAGAATTTCATTCTTATTGCCAGAGATGAGGGTTTGGAGTTTTTCATTTGTCCGTGTGTGTGTATGTGTGTCTGTGTGTCTGTGTGTGTCTGTGTCTGTGTCCGTATGTGTGTGTATTTTGAGACAGGATTCTCTGTTGTAACTCTGGCAGTCCTGGAACTCACTCTGTAGACCTAGCTGGCCTCAAACTCAGAGAGATCCACCTGCCTCTGCCTCCTGAGTGTTGGGATTAAATGCATGTGCCACCATCTCCTGGCTTGGTCTTGGTCTTTTTATTTTTACTTTTTTAATTATTGTTTTAATGTTATTTTGAGACAGGTTCTTTCTATATAGCCATAGCTGTCCTGAAACTCACTACGGAGAGCAGACTGACCTCGAACTCACAGGGATCTGCCCGCCTCTGCCTTCCCTAATACTGAGATTAAAGCCATGCACCAGCCTGTTTTTTAATCTATTTTACCTCATAGATGTAAACTTTGTGAAAGATAAACCTCTCCAAGTCTTGATTTGCACTATAAAAATAACACCTTTACTATTGTGAGGATTACATGAGAAGAAAAATTAATTAAGAGAGTTATGAGAAATGAAATTCCCCAGGACAGTTATGAATTGTTGTAACAGGACTTGGAGGCATGCGCCTGTAATCTCAGGATGTAGGAATCAGAGGCAAGAGGGTCACCAGTTACCAGTTCAGGGCCAGCTTGGTCCACATGAGACCCTGCCTTAAAAACAAACAAATAAATAAACCAATGGTCATAGTACAGTGGAATCCTTAGGAGTTTCTCCTGAAATTTACTAGATGATGAAAAATAACAAGCTGTTTCAGAGGAAACTGCTCCATTAGCCCTGCTGACCTCCCAACTGTTAGGTGTCGCTCTCTAGGTTTTCTGGGTCCTTTAAGAGCTGGCAGAGGCTCACGGCAAGAGTCTTATTTTCATATAGAACCTTAATCGTGGTCATCACAGTGGCCTTGAGTACATTTTCAAATATAAAATTTGAAAAATATGTAAAAATTAAAATATTTAAAGTTTTAAGTTGACTAACTAGAGAGTAAAAGCTTTCACCTCATACAGGACTAAGCTACTGGGACCAGCTCACTTGTACCATTCTGAAAGTGTTGAAAAAAGCCATAAACTTCAAGGTATTTCTTGGTGTATTTTAGAGAGTTCAGCTTCATGAGGGAAGACCCAAACAGAAGAGGCATCGGTGCCGAAACCCAAACAAGCTAGATGTCAATAGTCTCACTGGAGAGGAACGTGTTCAGCTAATTAACAGAAGAAATGCAAGAAAGGTATTTAATGTATTTCTTGTTACTCTTGACACTGGTTATATATTTAAGAAAAACAGGTTGCCTTGTACATTATTTTCTAACAGCCTAGAGAATGGGTTGAACCTAGCACGCTTGTGAGAAAGACATGCATGATAACCTAATGTAGTCTAATACCAGATCCCACTGTCTTAGTTAGGATTTCTATTGCTGTGATGAACACATGACCAAGAAAGCAAATTGTGGAGGAAGGGTTTATTTGGCTTACACTTCTACAAGGAAGTCAGGACCCGAGCTCAGTCTGGAAACTGGAGGCAGAAGCTGATACAGAGGCCATAGAGAGGTGCTGCTTACTGGCTTACTCAGCCTGCCTTCTTACAGAACCCAAGACCCAGGAACCCAAGAACCACGATGGGTTAGGCCCACCCCACCAATAATTTTTAACTGAGAAAAGGCCTTATGACCAGATCTTATGGAGTCATTTTCTCAATTAAGGTTCCCTCCTTTCAGATAACTCTAGGTTTGTGTGTGACGTTGATATAAGACTAAACAGCTCACCCACATTGATGAAGCTAATAAATGAATAAGCAAGACATTCCACAGATCTGGCCAAGCAGTGTTGTTGCCCATGGTTGTGACTGTACAAGGTCACTGTATCCCAGGCAGTAGTTCTTTTCAGGGGATAATGTCGTTCCCTCAGGGGACATTTGCTGCTGTCTATGCATAGGTTTGATAGCCACACTCAGGGTGCTGGGGAAGGATTGAGAAAGGAGAGAGTGCTACTTTCATCTACATGGAAGACAGTGTGATTCTCACAATACTTGAGGTACCGACACACATGTCCTGGTGCCAAAAGTCAAGAAACCTGACTCAAAGTATAGAGCAAGGGGTACACAGTCGAGAGCACCACAGAACAGTGTGTTGCAGCAGCCTCTTTTTGGGTTCTCCAGCATCAGCACTACTAGGTGGGAGCTCTGGAGAAGCTGGAGACTCTTCTGTTTTACTCAGCCTTCTGTGACTTTAGCTTCTCAGCATGTCTTTGTCTAGCCCTGGTCTATCACAGACTGCCTCCTGTGCTGTGGCTAGTTGTCCCCAGGCTCCCTGACTTCTAACTGTGCCTTATTTTCAAGCCCCTGAGTAGCTGAGTCCCCAAAAGGCACATGGGTGTAGCCCTCTGAGGTTTACAGAATTCGAAGTTAACCTCCCGTGCTGATTTGTCACTCAGGAGTCTTGCCAAATTCCCAACAGGGTTTAAAGATGTGAGAGCTCATTCTGTGCATAGGACTGACTGCCAGTTCTTTTCAAATTAGGACAGACTGGATTACCTTCTGGACAGTTCTTTGGTTCGTTCTCCCACTGGGGAGTCATGTGGTCTGGCTCCTCTTTATACTGCTTAGCTTTGCAGTTTATCTAGTTATCCCAGCAGTCATATGATCTCTTTTATACCTCCTGATGCTCTGTTCTTTCTCTTTTGGGTAGAGTTCAGCCTTTGTTTCCCTGACTTTTCTCAACCTTGGCATCATACAGTGGCTGCTTCTAATCCTATGAATTGAAGTTTAAAAATATATATATTTTTTTTATTTGTATGTGCATGGCGGGATGATGATATGCCTGTAGAGGACAAATGAGGATGTTAGTTCTCCTGGAGCTGGAGTTAGAGGCAGTGAGACTCTTGGTATTGGTTCTGAGAACCAAACTCAGCTCTCTAGAAGAGCAACAAGTATGCTTAACCACCGAGCCATCTCCACAAGCCCCCAAATTAAGGTTTTTCCTAAAGCTTATTTCTAAACCAGATATGAATTAGTATTTAGTGAAATTCTTTTTTTTTATATTGACTATGTCTCTTTTTCCTTACAATATAAATGATAGGTAGCTTGTGATATTTTTTGTACGTATAGCTGCAATATGCTGGGGTTTGTTATGATGACAAAGCAGTAAAATAGGTGGGGGGAAATCATGATGTCAGGATAAGACTTTGCTCCCAGACTCAGTTACTTCACCTTGATCATGAGACTTCTCATTAATTGTAAAAAGTAGGAAAATACCAAATTAATTGTGGCCAAGGATGTTGAAACTTAAGTGTCAGCACTGAAACTCATTTGTTATACTTAATCGTAGGCCTGTCTCTCATAGACGAAACACATGGGCCCTAGCAACCAGGCTTTCTTTGTTCTTACTCTCAAACCCTGACCGAAGCAAGTCTTCAGCTACTAAGAGTGTGTTTTCTTATGCAGTTCCCTAGGTTACTTGTTCCAACGCAGCTTGGTGAAACACCCCAATCTTGTGTTATTGATTAGTTATTCTTTCCGGAGTTTCAATGGAGTTACCAATTCAACTGAGTGGCACTGCCATTTAGAAAATCACCACTGTTGCTATGTGTGCTGGTAGCACTGCCCAGTGAGGGGCTAGAGATCCCCTTTGAGATACAAAGATACAGATATCCTGCCAAGCAGCAGGTTACATTCATGAGACGTAGTTCTTGGGGCCTTGCCCTTTCAAGACACACGTATGTCCTGCTGACCAGTGGACCACACTCCTCAGACCCCAATGCTGGCTGCAGTTCTGGCATGCCATTGACACCACTTTTAATCTGGATCTTTTGATGTGAGAAAATCTACCTCTAATCTGGGCCACACCTTCTACTGGCATCCTGCCCTCACTTTCACTGACAAGTCCATTCCTTCACTGGTATTAGAACCTCCTTCTTCAGGATTCCAGTGTACACTGAAGACCAGCTGAGACATCCAGCCTCGAGACTGGATTCTTGGACTTTCTCTTGGTAGACAGCCATTGTTGGACTAGCTGGACCACAGCTCATAGACCATTCTAATAAATTGCTGGTGTGTATGTGTGTATGTGTGTGATTTATATGTACTTATATATATTTAAGATCTATTTAACTATCTATAAATTCATTCTTTCAGTTCTGTTCTTCTAGAGGACCCTCACTAATACATCTGGGCTACCATATAATGAGTCTGTCTCAACAAAGTTTCACATTACTGAATATTTTAATTTGTCATAGCCATTTGGAGGTTTTTGTTTATTTGTTTGGTTTTCTTGGGGGGGAATTGTTGTTGTTGATTTTGGCTTTTGAGGCAGGGTCTCATGTATTCCAGGCTGGCCTCAAAACTCACTGTATAACTGAGGATACCCTTCAGGTTGTGGTCATTTTGCCTTCACTTTCCAAGTGCTGGGATGACAGGTGTGTGCCTCCATACCTGGCATCTTCTTAGCTAGTTTTAAGGGGAAGTTTTTGTTGTTGTTGTCAGATTTAATACTAAACACTTTGTGTGTGTGTGTGTGTGTGTGTGTGTGTGTGTGTGTGTGTGTACGTACAAAGGTCAAAGGACACAAGTCATTTCTCTCCTTCTACCATGTAGGTCTGAGGGATTGAACTCAAATTGTTCGACTTAGCAGCAAGTAATTTTTTTCTGCTAGGCCATGTCACTGGCAGTAAATCTTCTAAATGTTAATGTTGTAAGCTTTCTGGAATCTTGCTCATTTCCCTTTCTTTTCTGCATGTTGTTATCCCTGACCAAGGAACTGCAGCAGAACCAATGGAAGCATGCTGCTTGATGCTCCAGTCCTTGCTTGCTAATGTATTTGGAGGATCATGCACAACCAGCTTCTTTACACAGCTTAGGATGACCTGCCTAGAGAATGGTGCCACCTACAGTGGGCTGGGCCATTCTACATTAATTAACAATCAAGACAGCACCCCCCCTGCCATGGACATGTCCATTAGCCAGGCAGTCTTCAGTAGAAATTCTTTGTCAATAATTCTAGGTCGTATCTGCCAAGTTGGCAGTTAAAGATAACTAGAGGACAAAAGTTAATGTGTTTATATAGTGTTTCATTATGTAGATTGTAGTGATCCCTTTTATATTATTATACAGATTGTTGATGGCTCTTCAAAAATTCATATTTAAAAGCAATTCTATATCAGAAATATAACTCCATACTTAATAATGTTAACTATCTTAACTATCTCTGTCTGTTCACAGGTTGGAGGTGCATTTGCTCCCCCTTTGAAAGATTTATGTAGATTCCTGAAAGAAAATCCAGAATATGGAGTAGCTCCTGAATGGGGAGAAGTTGTTAAGCAGTCTGTGAGTATCTCACAAATACACCATTTTAGAGATTAGAGACATTTGATTATGTCTCAGATTAAACTTTCTTTTCAGAATATGTATGCATTTCATGAACATATGACAATAGCTTTCAGTTCATAGTTTTTATTTTTCAGAATGTATAATTGATTATAGGGTAAAATGCAAAACCAGAAATACTTCCTTTTTTATTGTAAACATTATTTAGGTGGTGCCACAAAGAATAATCAATAAGATATGCAAAGAAATTTACATAAAAATATTCATCATGGACACAGTCTCTGTAGAGATCCTGGCTTTGAACTATAATCCTGCCTCAACTTCCTGAGTACTGAGATTACAGATGTGTGCCACTGCCTGGGTCCATCATGGTAGGATAGTAAAACAGTAGATAATAAACCAATAGACTATCTATCTATATGTTAGAATTCTATGCAACTACTTAAGAATTATGTCCTAGAAGAATATCTGGTGTTAAGAGAGAAAATGTTGACAATATACTGAATGTCTTAATAGTCAAGATATTGGGGTATAAAAGCCTAACTATATAGTGAATAATTTTTTATATATAGTGAATAATAATTTTAAATAAATTTTATTTCAAATGGAAAAGGCAAGCTATAAAACTAAATTCAGTGTGACTATGTTTTTATTTTGGAAAGTGGAGGGGAGTATTGTAAAGTAAGTTCAAAAGCATGATGCATTGTACCCTCTAAACGTTAGCAATGCTGGGGCTGAGTGGTGAGAGAAGCATGGTTTTGCCCTCTCTGTGTTTATTATTGTACTTTCTGCAGTGAGCTGTAATGCTTTCAAAGAGAAAAGGAAGTTGACCAATTACAACCAAACAAAAAGTCCCGTTAGATGTCTCCTTAAACAACCACCTACATCTGCACCTTCACAGATTGTGGCCACTAGGCACATGGCTGAAGGTGTGCTCAGTGTAAAATACACTTTCTGGGGATTTTGAGGCATGGTCTAGAAAAAATATAATACATCTCAATATTTATATACTACATAATGAAGTGATAATATTTAGGTCATGTTTTATGTAATTAGCCTATATTACTAAGATTTATGTGGCCACTAGAACATTTTTAATTCCGTATGTGACTTGCATTACATTCCTACTGGACAGTGCTGTGGCAGAAGTTATAAAATAAAACTTTGAAGAATTTTGTACCCCAGAAAATCATGGGAAAATTACGTGAAAGCAACACAGGTAGCTGTTTGTCCTGGACTTGGCCCTCGCCATCAGCAGGCACCACTGCTGTCCTCAGCCGGGTGTTAAGTTCTGGTTTTTCTTCCTTTTTTTTTTTTTTTTTAAGTGCTCATCACAATATGTGATTTGAGTGATTGATTATACACCAAATATAGAACCAGCTTTTTTGAATATAATATAAATTCATGAACCTTCCTGTGTGTCGTAAGTATTTACAAGTGATAGATATATACCCAGGCATTGAAGCCCCATGGTTACCAGATGATAATGCCTTTCCCCTTTTGAGTGTACCTTTCGTGTTTTGGTTGTGATTCCCCAAAGCAACAGTCAAGATCTGGAGGATCTCAGTTTACCCTCAACTTTTTGCTTATTTCCCCTGTCCTTCCTTTATTGCTTTATCAGATCAGAAGGATCTGAAAAATGGTGATGTGCACCAAGAAAGGGTTATGAAAATACCCCTGGTAACATTCCTTTGGTTCTTAAGTTTCCTGAACTATAAACTTAAGCTTTTCAGTATAGAGAAAACTAAATGTCTTTTTCCATTCTCTCTCTTATGATAAAGAAAAAGGGAGGTGGATAGCTGTTTGAAGCCACAACTTAGAATAAAGTTATCTCTTTCATAATTACTTCATTATCAATGCAGAATAAGTTTATGAATAACTCTCAAGAAGTATGAATAACCCCTTAATAGGCCATTTGATAAGCTATTTGGTACTGATTTTATCTTCATGTAGCTGTCATTAATGAATCTGTATTTTTTTTTAGGGGTTTCTTCCAGAAAGTATGTATGAACGTATTCTCACTGGTCCTGTTGTGAGAGAGGAAGTAAGCAGGCGGGGGAGAAGGCCTAAAAGTGGGATTGCCAAGGCTACAATAGCAGCGGCTGCTCCTGCCGGCAGTGTGCCAGGCAATCCTTTGTTGGCCAATGGATTACTTCCAGGTGTGGATCTCGCAGCTCTTCAGGCCTTACAACAAAATCTACAGAACCTGCAGTCCCTGCAAGTGACTGCTGGGCTGATGGGCGTGCCTGCCGGTCTTTCTTCTGGAGGAGAAACTAAAAACATGGCTGCTATGTTCCCCATGCTGCTGTCAGGAATGGCTGGATTACCAAATCTGCTAGGCATGGGAGGACTCCTGTCAAAGACTGCAGAATCTGGGGCTGAAGAAAAAAAAGGAAACGACTCTAAGGAGCTAGAAGGAAAAAAAGAAAGGACAGAGAGCCAAAGTTCAGAGAACGGAGGAGAAAGCTGTGTGCCAGGTTCTCCTTCAACTTCCTCCACAGCTGCATTGAGTCCAGCTGCAGCTGCCAAGCCCATAGCTCTTAACCCACTGTTGCTGTCTAACATACTTTACCCAGGGATGCTGCTCACTCCAGGCCTTAATCTTCATATTCCAACCTTGTCTCAGTCCAATACTTTTGATGTACAGAAAAACAAACATAGTGACTTAGGTTCATCTAAGTCGGTAGAAGTAAAGGAAGAAGATTCCAGAGTTAGAGATCAGGAAGAGAAAGGGGGGACTGAGCCTAGTCCTCTCAATGAGAACAGCACAGATGAGGGTTCAGAGAGAGCTTCTTCTGGGTCTGATAGCACATCATCATCATCTGAGGATTCAGACTCAAGCAATGAAGACTGATTGGGGACTCTGCACTTCATCCTGAACTGATTTTACCTTTTCTTTAATTATTAACTGTAAATATCCCGGTGTTGAGTGCATCAATAACTTACTGACAGAACATTTCAGTTGTTTGTTTAGAAGTGCAAACTGCTTTCAGAGATGTTTTGCATGTCCTATTTCTTAAGATCCATAAGTTTCTGAACTCGGATGTACTATCAGATACATACACGTATAAAGTTACAACAAAAGGCATTATAATTTTGTTGGGGGTTAATTTTATGAAAATGATGCTCAATAAGAGTTGTATATTTAATATATTTGCAGTGAACACAGAATACTTTATGCATATTACTGATTTAATTTGAATATAGTTTTACAGCCTCCTTGACACCTATAATTTACAGATCAAAACTCAGCAATAATTTGGGCAGCTAATGAATGTCATGAAAGCTGTAGACTCTACATCACCATCCATTGCTTTAATTACATAAAAACGCTCTAGTGTCGTGATGCACTGCTGATGTCTCCAATTCAGGTACAAGTATGTTTTAAGAAGAAATAAGTTTCCCAATCAGCCAGTTTACCTGGCTACCTGTTACCTCAGCTGAGTTAGTTTAGGAAGTTTACATTCGTTTCTAATTCTGTACTTGTTTTCAGGGGTTTTTAAACACATCCTATATATCATGTCAATCTGGCAAGGAACATAACTTGCATTTTACTGAGCTCAACTCAGAAATCAGTGAAAAATTAAGTCATAAAATAATATTGTGTCATATGGCTTTGGCACCCTGCACACATACGTTAAAACTTTTCGAAGTTTGGCCTCCTATTAAAAATAATGTCTCAGATGAATAATGTCTTATTTCCAGGGTTCAGAAAGGCAAACTCATGAAACGCCACTGAGAACTTTGAACACAGCGCCCTTCACATACAAGAAAGTGTTTGTTTGCTTTATTTGTATAGGTTTCTGTTTGTGTCTTATGTCCTGGAAATATTCCAAAATAACAGGTTAATAGTAGTCGAGTAATATGCAGATAGTCTGAATTAATTGAGTTTCTAGGAGTAAGAAGACAGCATGTTACCCAGAATCAGTGTTGGGCTATCAGTTTGTAATAAATGCTGAGCTGCCCACTTTGAAAATGCACTTTGACTAATCTCAAAAAGATGTACAAACTATATCTATGAAGTCCAAGGCTTCTGTTCTGTTTCTTACAATCCTTTATCATGTACAATTTGTCTGGTATTTGATTTGTGATATCATTTCTCCTGCTAAAGCTGCTATCATTCTGACAAGGTAGAGGTCCAAGGTTTACCTTTAAATACATTGGAAACAATTAGAACGGACTTAGACATTCTAAGGAGAGATAGATAATAGCATTTTCCTGGTGTCTGAATAAATCATGATAAAGTTTGCAACATGGTAAATTTGAGAGGAGTACCCCAGTCTCTCCTATAGGAAAACTAACTTCCAGTATGTTTTAATAGAGCTGTTGTTTGTCATGGACTAAGCGATTGTAGCGGGTTTCCCAAGACCTTTACCAGTAAATTATGTTTCTGTATGTAAAAACATAATCCATTATTAGACAATGTTATATGTATTTACCAAATTATATAAGTTCCATTGGGATTATATTATTAATTTTTGTATTTTCTCAAAATAGTACTTTGAATTGATAGTTCTTTATGCAATGTCTTAGCAATAGTCACTGTAATGCCCATCCAGGAGCAGTGGGTAGTAATCCTTCATCATGAAAATGATATATATTAGTGTGTTCCCTTTGCAGTATTGCACTTTTGTTTAACTAGAACACACCTGTGAGATAGCCAAAGTTTTTCAGACAGTTACCTTGGTTTGCCAGTGGAGTGTTTCAACATCACCCATATCCTCTCTTCCTCTAGGTCTACCCATATGATCTTTATTCCTCTTTCCCAATTAAAAGGAAAAAAGTAAGGTTAAAAAAAAAAAAAACTTAGATCTTGTCATTAAAATCTAATTTATAGCAAAATCTATGAGATAAAGTATTTTCCTAATTATGGTCTAATAAATTTGGGTAACATCCTAGTGATTCTCTTTCTATATATAATAAGGCAGTTACAGTTTTCAAAGCATTAAGGCTAACATTAACTTTAAACATTCTCTTGGGTTTCAAGACATCTCTTTGTAGATTGATTGGGGGAAAGTTGTTCAGGCATCAGCTAAGAAACATGCAGATATGGAAATGTAAAGTTAAGAGTTGTAAGAAAAGAATCGGTGGAAGTACATGATACTGACGTTGCAGTTGAAACGGTATCCCATATGTGTCGGTAGTTACTGAAAGAGTTATAGCTGGTGTTGCCTTGTACTTTAGCCCTTGTTTCAGGTTTCATGATTCAAGTCTTAGTCCAATTTTCTTTTGGACATTTGCAATATTTACCAGTTGTGTTTTGTGTAGTCTAAATTTACTTTCTGTAGTTGAGCAAACGTCTTAAAAAGTCATTTGTAATTTATTAAATTACTTTCTATGATGTTCTATAGAGCAAATGGAAGTTTAATTATTTTTTATTAAACATATTCTTTGACTACCCATGATGTCAGCCTCCGTACATGACAATACTTTTCAATTCAGTTTTAAACATTATTTACCTCACTCTAGTTATAAAGGAAACCACAGTTATCTCTCTTTTAAAACACCGTGTACTGTTAGAAAAAATGCTTATGGTTTTTTGGTGGCTGTGTGTTTTTGCTAGGCCTTTGTCACCCAGGCTGGCCTGAAACTCAGGGTTCAAAAATGTAGAAGATTTTGGAATTTTCTATATATCTACAATAGCATCTTAAAAGTCAGTTTTCATTTCCAATTCATTGTTTGTTCATTGACATTGATGTCTGTAAAAGAGGAAATAGCTCTTTTGGAGCCTTAGATATTAAAGCCCACATCTACAGAGTGACCTCCACCCTATGCCAAACATTGTGTTTACTTTTCTTCCCCTTGCACCCCTAAACCTTCCAGAAGGACTAAAACGACAAACCTTGCCTCTTAAAAGAGTTCATTTTGGAAATCAATGATTAGCTCTTGGCCATAAGAATTTTTCCTAACTGAATGCCGTTTTTAACAGTGTATTTTGGAAGCATTTAACAAACAGCTTCTCTCACTATGGAGGTAAACTGGGGTCTCCTGCCCTCCTTAATTTGAACACTTGGAGCCTGTACTGACCTTTTGGTATTACATAGCACAGATCACATAATCCAGCTACTTCATCTACCATTGCTCACCCAGTGGAGCAGTGACGACTTCAAGGCTGCAGGCAAAGATAGCTGTGTTGGCTATTTCTGAGAAAATGTATGTTGTCTGCATATAAAGTGGCATACTTCATATTTCGTGGTGATTGTGGCTAAACAGTGGTCAAACTGGTTTAGGGTGTCCTTTCAAGAGGAGGACAGGACAAAGACAGCCATGGAAGATGTCCCTGTAACAGGCAGCGATGGGAGGGAGGAGCGACTGCTGACCAAGTAGCTCCCAAGCCTGGGACCACTGCTGGGAACCAGGAGAGTGGTGAGGAGCAGAATGCTTCAGAGCCTCCTAGGACAAACCACCAGCACCCTGATACCCAGCCTCAACTGTGAGGAATGAATTTCTCTTGTTTTAATATTTTCACTTGGTAGCATTATAGGAAAAGCATACATTTCATATTAAGTTATAGTACATACTATTAGTGTGCTGTATGTAATGTACTGACCTCTGCCAGGAGTCCTGCAGTGTAGAAATGAAACCTATGCACTCAAAATGAGTGTCTGGCTTTCTCTGCTTGTTTGTGCTCACTCCTAATAATCCACTTAATTTCTAGCACTGAGTGTGCTTCCTTCTTTCTTTTACTTGAGGGACTGAGAGTTGAACCCAGGGCCTCGCAGATGCTAGGCAGACACTGCCACTGAGCTACATTGAGCACACTTCTTCTCCCTCTATGTTAAAGGATTTAGATTATGTTGCCAAGTTCATAGAGAAACTATCACTCATACTTCTTACTGTCATTTGAAATACTCATCTATCCCAGTTCCTTAACAAACAGCCTAATTTGTAGGCAAAATCTTATTTGTTTGTTTATTTAGTTATTTTGATTTTGCAAGACAGGGTTTCTCTTCTTGTGACTCTGGCTGTCCTGGAACTTACTGTGTAGACCATCAAACTCACAAGAGATCTGCCTGCCTCTGCCTGCAGTGCTGGGATTAAAGGATTGTGCTATCAGAGCCTGGCCAAAAAACAAAAGAATCAAATTGTTCTTTTTCTTGGTGAAAAATAAGACACACTTATTAGAAAATCTGGGGGGAAAGAGACAGAAGCACAAATTGGAATCACCCAGAGAACCCACTCCCCACAGACACCTGGTCTTTAATGATCTTCATATTCAGAGATGACTGCTGACCTTTGCTTTCTGTGTACATTTACATATTATTTTAATAAGAGTGGGATTGATTGGTAGCTGGGTGTGGTGGCTCATGCCTATAATCCCAGGGCCAAAATAAGGTCTTGTCTCACATTGGAGGAAAAGGAGGGAGGGAGGTAAACTGTACATACTATTCTGCAACCTGCTTTTTTCTGCCCTTTAAAGAATCTCCTGTAGCCCAGGCTGGTCCAGAACTTACTATGTAGCTTAGGATGAACTTGAACTTCTGAACCTCCTATCCCCACCTATCAAGTGCTGGGAATACAGGCATGTGACACCACAACTAGGATTGTCATGCTGTGAACTGAACACAGATATTCCTACATGTCAGGAGAGCACACTACCAACTGGACCAATTCTCCTTGCTTATATCATTAGCTGTATCATTATATTTCCATGTCATTAAAGAACCTTACACTTAACACTTCAATTCCACTACACAGTTTATTTAATGCCTACCTATTAAACATTTAAAATGAGCTTTTAGTATTGGGCTAGTTAAACATAATGTGTTAACAGTGCAGTATTTAAGGCTCTGTTACCCCTTTTGTGTTTGTTTTTGATTTGTGAGTGTTTTGTTTTTATGATGCTAAGGCCCAAAGCCAGGTCTTTGTACATCCTAAGCAATTACTATACTACTGACCTACATTCCCAGTGCCTTACATTAAGTTAAATTGTTGTATAGTTTTGGGGGGAGGGTGTTGTTTGTTTCTTTGTTTTTTAAGACAGGCTCTTGCTGTGTGGTATTGGCTGGCTTGATACTCAGAATGTATAACTCAGGCTGGTTTCAAACTCACAGTAATCCTCCAGTCTCAGTCTCCCATTTTATCCCACATTTCTGGAAATCTTCACGAGGTGAAATGTGTTGATTCGTAGTGATATAAATCCACTCTTCAGCTGTGAGTCCACTGTCCAAGCTCTTTGGCACTGTTGTGTAAGTGGTAGCTCTCTTTCACCGTTTGCCTGTTTTTTGTATGGTGCTCATGTTGCTGGGGTAAAACCAAGGGCTTTGTACATGCTAAGTGTGTCCTCCCCCATCAAGCCTCTTTATTTTTAATGTGCAAGTATTTTATTTATTTTCTGCTGGTTTTGGTGGTTTTTTAAGCAGTTTTACTAGGTAGCCTGTGCTGCTGAGTGATGGGCTGTAAAGTCATGTGCTGCCACCCTCGGCAATTTTTAAGCATTCATTTTGTGTCTGTGTGGTGTATGTGTGTGTGTACATGTTCCTGTTGGGGACATGTTGGGAGTGCACATGCACAAGTGTGTGGAGGCCCGAGATCAATGTGATCTATTCCTGAATCATCCTTCACCGTGTGTGTGTGTGTGTGTGTGTGTGTGTGTGTGTGTGTGTGTGTGTATGTGTGTGTACATGAATGTGCACACGTGCTTGTGAAGGCCGGCGTCAAGTCAATGCTGGATTTCGTCCTTGATCCCTCTCCACCTTATCTTTTAAGACAGGGTCTCTCACTGAACCTGTACGCACTGACTGGACAGCAAGTGTAGGGAGCTGCCTCCCTCTGCCCTCCCTGCACATAACTTTGCCTAACTTTGCTGGCTGCTGGGGATCCAAGGGCAGGTCCTCATGCTTGCACAGGATTACAGGTATGCCACGTGGGCCCAGCTCTTTATGTGGGTGCTAGGAATTCAAACTCAGGTTCTCATGCTTTCATGGCAAGCACTTAGCTGACTGGGCCATCTCCCCAGCCCCAGCTTTTTTGTTTGTTTGGGTTAGGTTGTGTTTGTTTGTTTTTGCCTTTTTTGAAATGGGACCTCTTGTGCATACTTTTCTGGAACTCAGCTGCCTCAGCTTCCACAGAGCTGAGATTATAATTGGCTGGCACCACCCCTAGCAGCTTTTAATTTCTTAATACAGGTTCTTATGATTTTGCCCACTCTTGTCCGGAAGGTGGGCTTACATGATCTTGCCTCAGCATCCTGAGTGCTGGGGGTATAGGTACATACCAGTGCTCTCAGCTTCAATATGTAAGTTTTAAATTTTACGTGGTCACTTTAATTTTCCCTCCTTTGTGGCTTCCATTGTTAGTATTTTTCTCATACAAGAAGATTTAACCTATAAATTACATATGTATTTGCTTTCATGTTCTTAATTTAAAATACTTGGTGTGTTTATTGGCTTAGTTTATTCTTAGCAACATAGATTAAAACAGGAGTCATAATTAAATTATCACAATTAATTCATACATTATGAATCACTTAAGACATTATATATATGTATATATATATACATATATATGTATATACATATGGTATACACTTCTTTTTTGCAGTGCTAACAATGCTGCAAAACTCAAAAGTACCCAAAACAAAATCCAACTCAACAGAAGGAGAAATGTACAATAATACAAGAAGAGATGGAGCTTCCAACATCCCAGTGTCAATCTCAAATAGGACTCAGGAAAGTATAAGGCCTGGACAGCACCATTAGGGTAGACCATATGATGGGCCATCAAGCAATCTCTCAAATTTTAAGATTAAAAATAGAAAAGGTGTTTTCTAACCACAGTAGAAATGAGAAATCATTACCAAAGCTTTAGAATGAACAAATATATAAAAGTTAAACAACGCTTTTCTAAATAACCAATGGGTCAAAGAAGTGATATCAAAGAAAATTAGGAGAAGATTAAGAAAAATACCGCATAGCCAAAGTAAGTGGAAATGTATATAGCTTTAAACATCCACATTTTTTTTAAATGAGGGAAGGGTAGCTCAGTGAGTAAAGGCAATTGCCACCAAGCCTGGCAACCTGGCTCCAATTCCAGGATCCACATGCAGAAAACCAACTCCTACAAATCATCCTCTGACTCCTGTGACTCACACACCCACATACATGTAAATAAATGTAATAGCATTAAACAATGAGGCTCTCAAGATATTGATCTGCTCTTGGTAGCATTTACAAACTGGCTTTAAAAAACAAATAAAAAAAATTGGGTTTTTATCATATCTTGGGTGAGGTTTTTGAGGCTTTTTACTTTTTAGAAAACTTAGTCTTAAAATGAAATCATTAGAAAGTCTGTTTTGACTACGCAATGTCAAATGTTGTCTAATGTTACACAGAAGCTAAAAATAAAATCCAATACGTCTTCAAGACTGGTAAAACTTTCCTTCTGGGTGTTCAACAACCAAAGCCTCGGAGCTTTAAACCAACGAGGATTAAGGGGCTAAAAGGACAGCCAATAGTTTGACCCTCGCCTTCCCAGGCCAGTCAGGAACTAGGAGATGATAGGACCCCTAGAGAAGAAAGTCACCAGAGGAAAATGTCCCCTGTAATCCCAAGGGAAGCCATATGGTCAGCAAGAGGACTAATGAACCAAGGGAGTCTTCAAAAGTCCTTACCACTAATCCCTTTAGAGTTCAAATCACTTAACAGTGGGGGAGGGTTAACTTTCAGTCACCTACATGGTCTTAAACACCCAGCAGAGAAGTATTAAAAGTGAAATAATTAGTGACGTTAGAAAACAAAATTTTGCATAAAGCACTTAACCTGCGCTGGCTCTGTAGAGACATTCTTTTAGATGACCAGTTTCAGACTACTTAAAGGGGCCTTGGCCAGGTCCTATTAAGTACTTCAAAAACTGGGAGACTCCAGGAAATTACTAAAGTAGGTTAGCTGTCAAGGATAAGTCAGTTTTCCAGAAAACAATCAAGGCAAGACATGAGAGAGCCTTACTGAAGCAATAACATAACCGAGCCCACATTTTCAGTCCTTGACTTCTTTGATGGAGAATCAACTTTTCCTTTTCCTTCCAAAAAATCAAGTAATTTTCACATGGCTCTAGAACAAAGATATTGGCCAATCATTCCTGGACAAGATTCTAAGACATGATACCCTACACGGGATCAATTTGACACAGCTAGGGACATCAGGGAAGAGGGAACTTCAATTGAAAAAAATACCTCCATCACATTAGAGTGTAGGCAAGTCTGTGTAATCATTTTCTTGATTAATGATTAATATGGAAGGGCTCAGCCCACTGCGGGAGGTGCCCTGGATAGGTGGCCCTGGGTTGTATAAGAAAGCAAATAGAGCAAGACAGTAAGCAGCATTCCTCCGTGGCCTGCGTTTCAGTTCCTGCCTTGGCTTCCTTTGATGATGGACTGTGATTGGAATATATAAATCAAATATATATAAACCAAATAAACCCTGTCCTCCTCAAGTTGTTTTTGGCCATAATATATTTATTACACCAATAGAAAGACAATTAGGGGGTTCAGTGGTTAAGAGCACAAACTAGTCTTCCAGAGAACCTGGGGTCAATTTCCAGCACCCACATGGTGGCTCACAACCATCTGAAACTCTAGTCCTAGGGAATCCAGTGAGCTCATGTGGCTTTCATGGGCACCAGACACCATGGACTGAATCACCTTGCTTACAGTCCTGAAATCAGTTAAGATTCTCCATTTTCCAGATTTGTTTCTTTATAACAAATCCAGCTGAGTTCCATGGTCTGTGTGCTGCACCCCGCTGTGGTCTTGGTCTTGCGGTGGCCTGAGGATGTCACCCACATGCTTCTTTGTCCGCTGTCTCCATATCCATGCCGCCATCTTTTCTCTCTCCTCACAGCCAGTTGATTTTCCAGATCTGCTGCTGCTGCCTAGTCCCTAAAACCCCTTAATTCTTAGTTTTCCCTGCCAGTTCCGCAGCCAGAATAGCGTCTCCTGATCCATGAGCGAGTGGGGAGCCAGAGTTGGAGCAGGCGGGGTTGTGCCTACCGCCCCCTACCATCTTGAATCTCTCTAGAATAACACCTTTAGACAAATGTTCTGTTATGTTTTTTATGATAAAGTCCCCCAAAGGGGTTTAATTCAAGGTGGCCTGTAAGTAAACAAGAGTACACATAATCTTAGTCTAAATTCAGTCTAATCCGTAAGATGTAAACAAATGGAAGAAATTAGTTATTTTAAAATTATGGGAGGGGGCTGTGAAGTTGGCATTATATGAACAATGTCATCAGGAAATTTAAAGTAGATGGTTAAAAATAATTATTTAAACTTTAGTACCATTCTCGATTTATATCTACTTTACAAAACACAAAAAGTGATTAGGTGTGGCCTATGTCCAAGCTTTTATGGCTTTAAAATAAAACCCAATATTACATCAGAAATTTTATTTTAGAAAGCTAGGCAGAATTACATTCTTTAGACATAAATTTTAGGTATCCAAATAATAAATTGTGAAGATTATTAGACATATGTTTAAAATAATCATATTTTGAAATTTGAAAATCCTGAGGATTGATGATACATCGTCCCTGAATCTCAAAGTCTGGAATTTTAAAACACTGAGAAACTTGTTTGTTTTCACTCTATTTTATAATTCTAAATATAATATAATAATGTATCATTATCGCTGAATAAAATATTATAATTAAAAAGGGCAGAAAAGAACCAGTACATGTGTGAAAGAAATATAAAAAAGTTATAAGCATAGAAACATGTTTTTTTAATTGATGTATTTTATTTGCAGAGGATCTGAGTTCAGTTCCTAGCACCCACATTAGGCAGTTCACAACCACCTATCACCAGCTCCAGGGCATCCTCTTTTGGCCTCTGTAGGCACACACACTCACCAGCACATACCCACATACAGTCTCACACACACACACACACACACACACACACACACATACACACACACTTCAAATAAAACTAAACCTTAAAAAAAATGAAGACCAAAGAAATAGCTCCTGTTACTCGAGTCCCAGGGGATCTGAGGCTCTCTTCTGACCTCCATGGAGATCAGTCACACATACGGTGTACAAACACACGTGCAGGCAAAACACCCATACACATAAACTAATTGACAAAAAAAAAAAATTAAAAGAAGGCAGCTCACTGTCTTGATGCAATCAGTTTTATATAGTTACTCATTCTCCCCGAGACTGGCCAGCTGGGGCGCAGTACTGAGCATTCTTAGGGGCTAACCTCTAATTGCTTGTGTGAGGCCTTGCGAGTGCTGGGTTAGGCTCTAAGCTGTTATGGTCCAACGAATAGGGAGTGGGAAAGTTTGATTGTTTATTTTTGGTCTGGTTATTTTGGGGCCTTTTTTTCTCTACAACTCCCCCCCCCAACAGAGTATTCAGGTCAATAATTGGCAAAGAGGTTAAGATTCCTTTCTTTTTGACACTGCTCCAGAGCAGTGAAGGGGAGGAGCTCGCTGGCATTGCTGATCTGTCCACAGAGTCGTAGGCTGTTTGTTTGGAGATGTAATTGGAGGAGAGAGGTGACCACCGGAGGCTGAAGGTTGGACTGAGACACTGATTGCTAATTAAGAGATCCTTGGTGTGGGAGACAGGTGTCAGCATAGATAGTATTGGTTGTTATCTCTGAAAAAAAAAAACCAAAAAACTACCTGGAGCTTAATGGCCTGTAATCTAGAAAACACCAGTTGCACCAGTGGGTTAGAGGTAAGCGAGGGTCAAAGACAGAAAGAGAGAGGGAAAAAAAAAAGCTGTGGGAGCAAAGACAGCCCAAAAGCACTTGGGAAATCTGCCTAGGAGCTGTCCTAGTCAGGGGGTCTGCAAACACCGTTCCATCCTTCCCGAGCTCATTTTCTCCTGCGGCATAGCCACTGCTGAGCGGAGCCACTCAGCCATGCTACTGTGAGAAGCCCTGATTAAACTCACTGGGTCATGAAATAAACACATAAAGGTATGAAAGTAAAAGGGGGTTGCTTGTGAAGCAGAAGGGGATCTACGAGTACTAGGAGACAAAAGAGTAAGCCAGGGAGTAATACGATCAAAATATGTCCATGTATGGAAGTGTCGTACCTGTTAAGTGCAATTAACAGATGTTAATATAAAACTGTAAATCCAGTAGTTATTTGAAGACTTGATGAAGGTTAGCTAATTATGACAAAGAGGGGACATGGAAAAAGTACGAGTAAGCCCCTTTACTCTCTTAGTCTGACCAGTTTATTTCAGGCAGAGACCCAGACATTTAGATATAACAAACCAGGCCACCTGGGAGCAAACCGAGACATGTCCCCTTACTGAGAAATGTCACACATGAGAACTGCTTTTCAGATTTCATTTGTTAGGTAGGTGTCGGTGGCACACACCTTTAATCCCAGCACTGGAGAGGCAGAGGAAGGCAGATCTCTGTGAGTTCGAGGCCAACCTGGTCTATAGAGTGCGTTTCAGGACATACAGGGCTACAAAGAGCAACCCTGTCTCAGGAAAAAAAAATAGATTTCATTTATTTTTTAAAAATTATGTGCATGTGTTTGTGTCTGTGTGTGGGTTTGTTCACATGAGTTTCAGGTACCCATAGAGGCCAGAAGAGGGTGTCAACTCCCCTGGAGCTGGAGTTACAGGTGGTTGTGAGCCTGAAATGATTGCTTGGATTTGAAATCAGATCCTTTGGAAGAGCAGCACGTGCTCTTAAACACTGAACCATCTCTCCAGCACACAAGATTGTTGGAACGGCTAATGGATGATGACTTGAATCCAACATCTACGTAGAAGAAAGTATCTGTCAGGGAAATTTATTTCCACTTATGCTCATGTAACTTTAAAACAGCTATTTTGTACATCGTTGAGGGAAGGACTGTCTTCACCTTGGCAGTTTGTTTTATCTGCAGGTGTTGGCTTGACGTAAATCCGTGATTCAGATGTTTGCCTCCTCATGACCCGCACCTGCTCAGGCTCTCTGGGAGAGCCATTGTGGTTCAGATAGCTTGGGCTCTGAGCTCTCCATGTAAGAGCAAAGTTGCTGTGGAGGAATTCTTGTAGTCCCTCTTCCAGTCTCAGGCAACCAGGAGAGAACACTCCCCTTGGGCTTTGAGCTCCCTACCCCAAAGGTGACATAGCTTGACTGCTAAAGGATTGTGGGATGAGACTAGGTTACAGGTTTCCTTCATTAAGTAAATAGACCTTTGGATGAGGGGGCAGAGTTTTTGTATCAATAAAACACCTGAGGAGCTTCTACATCAATAAAAACACCTGATAGGAGACGATTGGGCTTCTGCTGTCCAGGATGGCGCTTGGCATGACGTGCGCTTCCCTTTGCTAAGATCCAGCAGGTTTTGTATTTATGAAAATGTCTCCTTGTCTTTCTTGCTCACACAGTAGCTACCAACTACAAGTATCCTTTTTGTCAGTATTGTGTGTGCATGTATTTGCATCCGCGTGCACGTTCAAGCTTGTGCACTTGTGTGTGAGTGGGGGGATATGTGCGTGTGGATGCACGTGGATATGATGGCCATAGAAAGCCTTAAGTGTTATTCATTCATCAGGCCTTACACTTTTTCAGACCCTGTCTCTCACTGGTCAGCAAGCCCCAGGACTCCATCTGCTTATGTCTGTGTACTCCTGAGATTACAAGTCAACCATTCCTGGTTTTTAACTCCCCCCACTTTTAAATATGAGTTGTAAGGGCCAAACTCAGGTGAGCATTTTTTTTTTTTTGCCCAATGAGAATCTTACCAGCCCTTGTCAGTGTGTTTATTTCTATTAGCTTCTCTTCACCTGAAAGCTCATGCAATGTACCTTAAGAGTTTCTTTTCCAAGAGCAAATTCTTTCGATAAGAAAAATACGTATATTAGCGCATCCTTCCCCTCGTAGCTAAGCTTAGCTAGAGATTCAGTAGCTTTAACATCCCAAATCACAGGTATAGCTGTTGAGCCGTTTGGCTTTGTGACTCTCCAAACAGACTTAGTGGAATCTCAAGCTTGGACTTTAATCAGTGGCCTTGATAACCTTGCTTCATTGTGACCTGTCCTAAAATACATTTCTGATGTAGATGTCAAAGGATCAGCGCCCCCAACCCCAGGTTCTGAGCAGGCTCAGCCTCACCACCACTATGGTTGTTAACTGCCTCTTGCCTGGTCTGACTTACGCAACATTAAATGTGAAAGGCTGGAAATTGGGGGTGTCATGACGTCAATTCTTTAGTGTGATGGCTAATGTAATTTTTAAGTTATTTCTGAAAACACATTCATGATTACTTGTTTGGTTGAAGATTCTTTGGTTTTTGTTTGGTTAGTGAGATGGATTCTTAGCCCAATTTACCTTTGCCATAGTGAGCATTGACATAGGGGCCTCACTTGGGGAATCCTCTCTGTGGGAGAGATTTGTAAGCCTTCCCTAGGCAAGTGGGCAGGGGGCCATGGTAGAAAACCAGCTGAGCAAGCGAGGGGGAGCTAGCCAGTTATCTATCAGCTTTAGCCTCCCTCAATGAAGGACAGTCTAAGATGAAACGAGCTCTTTCCTCCCTGAGTTGGTTTCAGTCAGTGTTTATCTCAGTAACAAAGAAGCGAACTAGAACAGGCAGCCGAGCTATTATCTTTACTTTGGATCTTTTATGTCTATTATCTGAGGACCTCTAAGCTGTAAGAAGTGTTTGAGTGAAGAGCTTGGATACTAAAGCTTCGCTTGTCGATATTTCTTGGTCGTTTTATCTTCAAAAGAGCTTTCTGAATGGTCTCACTGCTGAGAGGCACTGAAAATGAGGAGAAGGCGCGTTCATTCGCACCTAAATGAAGCACAGCTCGTTTTTTTTTTGTTTTTTGTTTTCTTCCACGACATTTGGTCCCCTTGAAAACCCGGCCGAAACTACATTTCCCAGAAGGCCATTCTCAGACTTACGGGTGCCCGCGTGGGTGAAAGAGCCTCTGGGGGAGGCGCAGTCGCGGTGCGGGCTGCTTACGGGCTGGCGCTTCGCGGTTTGAATGGCTGCGGGCCCGGGCCCTCAGCGCGTCTGAAGAGCCGTGGCCTCGGAGTGCGCCATGCCTTCCGGAGGCAGCCAGTCGCCGCCGCCGCCTCCTCCGGCCGCCGCCAGCTCGGAGGAAGAGGAGGAGGACGGCGACGCCGCGGACGGCGCGCAGCCCGCGGGGTCCCCGGGCTCTCAGATCCAGCAGCGGTTCGAGGAGCTGTGCAGCCGCCTCAACATGGACGAGGCGGCGCGCGCTGAGGCCTGGGGCAGCTACCGCAGCATGAGCGAGAGCTACACGCTGGAGGTAAGCGCGCGGACCACCGGCGGCCGGCCGGGGACTCGGTGTGGCTCTGGGGTCGCTCGCTCGGCGTCTCCATCGCTTTTCGGTTTGCACGGTCTCTGTCCTGGCTTTGCAGCCGTCGGGGTAGACGCGTGAAGTTTCGGGTTTGCTTAACGTGTGAGAACAGCTTAAGATCCGTTGTCCCACCGCGAGCGGGTGAAAACCGGGTATAGACACACAACAATTGTTGCTGAGCTCGGGGCACTCTTCTTGGCTGTCACCCAAGTGTAGGTTTGTTATGTTCCGTTCATGGGACGGGGCTTGCGGTTGACGAAAATGGCCATTCGGGCCATTGCCTGTCAACTCTGCAGGCACCTCCCCTGCACGGGCCAATGGGAAGTGACGCGGAAGTCCGGATTGTTTATGGGCTGCCTGTGCGTCCGGCCCTTTGGTTTTATATATAGCTTATGGAAGGAGCAGGGCGAAGAGGCCCACGATTCAGAGTAAGCAAGGCATTGTTTAACTATAATGTGGTGGTTGCGCCTGTGTCATTCTGCTGAGGTTTATTTTTAAAATCTGTTCAGATGTTGAATTCCCCATTCTCCATTGTTATGCCCATAGAAAAGAAATCCTGCCGCTTTAGACCTTAAAGATCTGAACGACTCTGAACAAGTTTTTAACCATGTGAAACTCAGTTTCGTTGTATGTATGTAAGCTGGAAATAATTATTCCCGCTTCAAAGTGCTGTCCTAAAGGTTAACTAAGGCAACGTGGATATGTGCAGAAAACTTACTGAAGAGACCAGAACCTTCTTGATGACTCAGTGTTTCCTGTAGCCAGGCAAAGAGAGGGACTCCTGGATTGAAGGGCATAAATGCCCCAAACAGACTTTTACTTTAGCTTTGAGATGGCCCTGTACATTAGCTAGAACAAGCATTATCACAACACAGCAGAGGCTTCAATTCCCAGAGACTAAGTCATGTGGACCTGATGTCACATATGCAAGTGACACTAAACAGATGTTAAGTAAATTATTCAATTCATTGTATTGTGTGTGTGTGTGTGTGTGCACGCACCAAAGGACAACTTTGGAGAATGAGTTTATCTCTCCACCAGTGTATCACTGAGTGTCCATTAGACCTGCTGGTTTGACAGCTAGCACCTACCTTTAACTGCTGAAAACTTGCTAGTTTAATCAGTAAATTATTTTTGAAAACATGTTCATGATTACTCTTTTGGTTGAGGGTTTTTTGTTTGGTTGTTTTGGATTGGTTAGTGAGATTTTAATCTCAGTTCTTACCCCAGTTTATTCTTCTTATACTCAGTGTTCGTCGTCAACTTGATACACCTGGGAAGGGAGGAAACCTCGTTTGAGGAATCGCCCCTATCAGATTGACACTGGGCATGCCTGTGGAACATTTTCTTAATTGCTAATTGATGTAGGCCTAGTCCACTGTGGATGGTGCCATTCTTGGGAAGCTCTTTCCTCCAGGTTCCAGCCTGTAACCTGTAAGCCAAATAAACCCTTTCCTTACCAAGTTGCTGTTGGTCATGGTGTTTGTCGTAGCACAAAAAGCAATCTAGACAACACTATATTTTGGAATATTTCCTGAGTACCTTTAATTTGCCGCAGTTTTCTAGGTGCTGGCAATAAAGCAATAGACAAAAATCTAAAACTCTCTGACTTGTGAAGTTATAGTCAGGAATGCTGCGGACTAATGCAGACCTGCAGTTTTCTGAAAATGGACAGAAGAAAATAAAGCTCACATGATGTTTAATTCTTAGCATCAGCTTTAGAATCATCCTGATTTTTTTCCCTGAATTCTTTCTAAAAATTTTATTTTATATGTACGAATGTTTGGCCTGCATGTATGTATCTGTGTACCAAATGCAGACTTGGAACCTGAAGAGGGAGGCTAGAAGAAGATGTGGTCCCCTGGACCTGAAATTATACAGCTGTGAGCTCCATGTGGGTACTGAGAATAGAACCCGAGTTCTCTGGAGAAGCAGCCACTGCTATTAATTACTGAGCTATTTCTCCAGTCCCATTTTCTGAATTCTGGTAGCTCATTTAATTCTCACAGTTATCAACTAAGAAAATGAAACCTCTGGTCTTAAGTAGTTTGTCCATCGTGTGATCACTGGTATTCTGCAGAGTCAGGATTTAACAGCAGATCCACTTGACTTACAAACACTGCCAATTTGAAACGACTCTGCCATCCTCGGCCCCGTTTTTTTGTTTTTTGTTTTTTTGAGACAAGGTCTCTCATAGTGCAGCCTAGCCTTGAACTTGCTGAGAATGTAGCCAAGTATGTCCTTGAACTTCTGATCTTCATGCCAATATTGGGGTTATAAGAGTGGGCCATCATATTCAGTATATGCCCAAGACCTCAGGCATGCTAGGAAAGCATTCTGACAACTAAGCTACCTCCTCAGCCCTATGATGACTGTCAATGATTTTTCAACAAGTATTTGTTAGGGTAATAATGAAATGGGTACAGAGGAATCTGCTTCATCTGTCCTTTGTGGCCCCAGGCATGTGTTGCTTTACTAAGCCCTTCTCCATCTTCTTTATCCTTCAAGCATTGTAAATTTTCAGGTGTAAGACTTTTATTTTCTTTTGGAGAATGACATAGTATAAATTCTCTCTAAAACTAAGTAGATTGTAATAGATCATCTGCCTTAAACTTTTTTTTTTTTTTTTTGAACAGAGATGACATGACTGCTTAGCAGTATTTTTCTTAAAAGATCTTGGTGGCAGATTAATTCCATAGTTTTAAAGCTCAGTTTACCTCAAGGTCATATAAATTATGACTATTATGAAAACATAGGGTCGAAGATGTACTTCAGTAGCGTGTGTATTGTGAGTGAGGCCCTGGGTTCAAATCCTCAGCAGTGCAAAAAAAAAAAAAAAATTCTCCAAACCAAGCACTTTATGAAACCATTTCTCAGAGCTGTGTTAAAGGGGCTGGTGGATGACTTAATGGGTGAAGTACTTGCTGTGCAGGTATGGGGACCTGAGTTGGATCCACGCTGAAAGCCAGGCTAATGTGCTATGGTTTGGGAATTCAGACAATACAATGGAGATGCCATGTTTCTGTGTCACAATGTCTTCTGTCTCATCTGGAAGTCCTCAGCCACAGGGATGGGCACCGCTCAGCATGGCAGAGCTCCTTGGGCATCTTTCTGTATATAACTTGTCACTGTCATACTGTCTTTCTTCAGCATGACAGTTGAAGGTAATCACATTTTTTTCCGTGTTGGTTTATGACTCCCAAGGAGCATGTTCTCAAAGATGGAGCCAGGTAGGATTAGCATTCCCTTTTGTGACCTTTGAAATCGCATAATGTCACTTTTACCTGTGTTATTAGTGGAGACTGTTAGTCAGGTAAACAGACATTAGAGTCTGCTCTGCTTCAGGGTAAAGGAACATAGACACCCTACCATGCGTGGAAGAATGTCTGTGTTACATGATTCTGGGGCCATTATAGAAACATCACTCTCAATATAAGTTCTATACTGAAGCATACAGAGGTCCTGAGCTAAAACCCTATTTTCTTTTTTAGGGAAATGATCTTCATTGGTTAGCATGTGCCTTATATGTGGCTTGCAGAAAATCTGTTCCAACTGTAAGCAAGGGGACTGTTGAAGGAAACTATGTGTCTTTAACTAGAATCCTTCGATGTTCGGAGCAAAGGTAACTATATTAGAGCTTAAAAAGTAGAATGTAGCTAAAATTAAAACTTACAGATCACGCTGATAATGAAAATTATCTCTGTTTACTATTTTCTGTACATCTGATATAGAGTTTCTCAAACTGTGGGTGGTTTGACCCTCAAAGGGATCACTTAAGACCTTCTGAATATCAGAAAACAGTAAGATAACAGTAGAAAATTAGCAAAAAAAAAGTTATGAAGTAGTAACGAAAATAATTTTATGGTTGGGGGTCACCACAACATGAGGAACTGTATTAAAGGATTGCAGCATTAGGAAGGTTGAGAACCACTGATCTAACAAGTAGGATTAACATTGCTGGATTTAGAAACTTGAGTCATGATTTTCCTTTACCATTTCAGAGTCAGGACCATATTTTACTAACTTGGGTGTAATTTGCATTTTAATGTATTAAACGTTATGAGTCATTGTATAATGTTATTATAAACTTAAAGATATTGAGACGCCTTTAAAGACACTATGGATTGAAAAGGTAAGTAAAACGTGGCATTACGATTAGACACATATGCGTAGAACTTGTGTTTTAAGGTGCATGGAATGTCTAGTAAAACCGAAGCTGTGCGTTCTCTGACCCTAAAGAAACTCCTACACACATTCCAAGATGTTTATTGTACCATTTAAAAATTCATGATTTTCATATGTGTATGTGAGTATTTGCGTGTATATATGTGTACCACATGTGTTCCTGTTGTCTGTAGGCCAGAAGAGAGCACTGAATTCCCTAGAACCAGAGTTACAGATGGTCGTGAGTCACCATGTGGGTGCTGGAACGGAACCTGAGTCCTCTGCAAGAGCAACAAGTGCTCTTAACCACTCATCTACCTCTCCAGCCACACACCATTTTTTTTTAAAGGAAAATTAGAAGTAACCTGAATTTCTGTTGATAGAGGGAATGCAAGTCATTGTGTGTTTGTAGGAAGGAATGGTTTTAGTAATTAAATGAATGAGTTAGAATTTCCATGTACTGACATTAATGAATCTCAGAAACATTAAATGAAAATTAAGTTGCAAAATACTACTTATAGTATGATACATTTTACATAAAACGTAAAAGCAAACAAAAGATACAACTTATTGTTTATGAATATATGTATAGAAAATAATCTAACTTCAGAATGGGGATTATATTGAGGGGGGGAGTGGAAAATGAGATTAGGAGATGTATAAATTGAAATTCTGGCTGTTGCTAATTTTACTAATACTAATTTTAGTGTCTTTAAAAAATTTTTTTAATTCATTGTACTATTTTATGTGTATGAGTACTTTGCCTGCCTGCATGTTTGTATGTATGTATGTATGTGCACCATGTGCATGTTTGGTGCCCAAGGAGGTCAGAAGAGGACATCAGATCCCCTGAGGCTATAGTAAAGATGGCCATAAGCCACTGTGTGGGTGCTGGGCATTAAACCCAGGTCCTCTGCAAGAACAGCAAATACTCGTAACTGCTGAGCCATCTCGCGAGCCCCATAGTTTTAGTATTTAAATGATCCGAGTCGGCGCTAGCAAGATGACTCCATGGGTAAATGCTCCTGCCACACCCAGCAGAAAAATCTAAGTGATAAAGTGGACAGCGGCTGAGCAAAGCACCCAGTATCAGTTTCTTGCTTCCACATGCATTTCCACACATTGCCTAAATGAACGTGCACACACATACACACAGAGAAACCCAGCCTATCATAATCTGAAGAGTAGATTGAGGGGTTAGAGTAATAAGACAAATGGTAGGAGGTTAAGGTAGCCAAAACTTACGTTTGCATTTTATGTCATTGTCCAAATATACTTTGATGAATGATTTTGGTTTACCGATAATTACTTGTATTGGCATAACATCACCTTTACATTACTAAAGTACCTCATTTTTGTTTTTAATGTCAGCTTAATTGAATTTTTCAACAAGATGAAGAAGTGGGAAGACATGGCAAATTTACCCCCACATTTCAGAGAACATACGGAGAGATTAGAGAGAAACTTCACTGTGTCTGCTGTAATCTTTAAGAAATATGAACCCATTTTTCAAGACATTTTTAAATATCCCCAAGAAGAACAGCCTCGGCAGCAAAGAGGAAGAAAGCAGAGGTACGCTTCTGTGCGTCTGGGGGCAGCCTTTCTCTGGGGCATGGCTTGTCACTCTGTAAAGAGAAACATGATTTCACAGACAGCTTTTCCCTAAAAAGTGGGATTTGTTTGTTTGTCTTGAGATAGGGCCTCTTATGCAGTCTTGGAGGCATGGAATTTACTATGTTAGACCAGGCTGGCCTCCAATTCATAGAGATCTGCCAGCCTCTGCCTCTGACTCAAGTCCTGGGTTTAAAGACATGTGCTATTGTACCTGGCTTACAAAGTTGTTGTTTTTTGTTTTTTTAATGATAATTTATTGTAGCTGTTATTCTTTGCTGTATGTTAGAAGTTGTCTGGCTTCTTTCGTAATGTAAAGATGTTTGGGTTTTATGTTGATATAAAATTTCCCTTTTTATTTAAGCAGCCAAAAATGCAGGTTGCACAAGTCAGATCTTAAGGATTTGACTTCCTTGATATACACCATATACTGATTTTCTATTTCTACTTGACCCTTATGTCAAACTGAATAATATATCCCCTGAAATGAGTTTAATGTATATAACCAATCAACATCAGAGAAACCAGGTTGGGTGAGAATAGGAGAATTCAACTACTGTGAACTTGTTTTCTGGTCAGGTCTACAAAACCAGCTTACTCTGGCTTAGTATTTCCTGTCTTCACAACTATGGGTACTTATGAGGTACAAATGGTCCTCCTTTAACATCCAAGTTTAAGACAGGAAAACTGCTTTTCAAGTATGTCAAGAAATTTTCTCTTAAAACAGGACTACAACAGTAGTAATAAGAAATGTACAAGAGGTTGGGTACAGTAACACACAACTGTAATCCCAGCATTAAGAAAGCTGAGGCAGGAGGATCACCTGGACTTAAGTGAGATCCTGTCTCAAAAAGCCAGAAAGAGAGAGAAACCAAAACAAAATAAAAATTCCCTAAAACAGGGGAAAGAATATCATTATATATTAGACTTCAACTCACTAGGTAGCCCAGGCTGGTCTAATTTGTCTCTGTCCTTCCGTCCCAGTCCCCCAAGTAGAGTTATAAGGAGACCCCACAGCCCCCAGCTTTACATGATATGTTCTGAACTTTGGATGCAAGCTTTCTTTGAGTCTTAGTAAAGCTATTGTGATCAGTTACAGAAAAATACAAAATAGCTTTCTTTCTCTAGAATGTCTAAAAATAACTTCATATTACACACTTGTTTGATGTGTTAGGCATGTGTATCATCCAGTTCTAATTAAGAAGCCTGTAAGATTTCAAGAATTTTACATTTATACTGTTTTGTACTTAAGGGCAAGTGCTAAAAATTGAATCCAAGGCTTCCTGCATGCTAAACACATTCTCTAAGACTCGTGTATAGCCTCATTTTTGTAATTTTTGGTTTGTTTTTGTTACTTTGGAATAGGGTCTTCTATATATCCCAGACTGGTCTCAAACTTGCTATCCTCCTGCATCAGACTTCCAAGTGCTGGGATTTCAGGAATGTTCTACCACACCTAGCCATAGGCTCTTGGCACTTTCTAGCACTTTTTGCTAACAGTCATACTAGTGATGTATGCCACTTATCTGTGAGTTTATTATGAGGTAAGCATTCTTCTCAGATGTGAACATGTAATATGACAACCTTTTGAGTCCTAGACCTAATAGACACGGGGAAAATAAGCTCCTATAGTGGAATCCATACATCTGATGAGTGGGTAGACTTACTTCAGAACTCGTGTGCTTTTCCATGATTGTCCTGCCTCTTGAGTATGACTGTAATGTACAACTGTGATGTGAAATCTTGTCATCACGTGTTAAACAAGAATAATTCCTTAGATATTATGTAGGGAATGGAGATTTAAACAGAGCCCATAGTCTCTCTTCTGAGAGTTGGCAGTGCAATGAGAGGAAGTAACACCCAGACCATGTGAGTGCAGTAGATACAGAAAAGTGGGATTTCTGAGTCAAAAATCAATCTAGACGAGGCAGTTTGATAATGTTACACGGAGTAATGTAGAAATGTGTAGGTTTTGGCATGTGACTTTAGAGACAGAGATAGGACCTTTTGTATGGAAGAAATAGCAATAGATGCAGAAGCAGCAAGCATGACGGACCTGGGGAGCAGATAGGTTAGTCAAGGTATTCCCAGGGTCCTAATGTCACTGTGCTAAAATTTAGAGTAGCTTATATATTAGAAGCAAAAAAGCCTAAGTTTTATATTTGAGATCAATCAAAATCTTAAATAGCTTATCTTATATTATGGCAGAAAAGCCATAACTTTTTTTTTTTTTTTTTTTTTGAGACAGGGTCTCATGTAGCCCAGGTATCCTTGAACATGTTAAATAGCCAAGCATGGCCTTGAACTACCTTTGACTTCCACCTCCTGAGTGCAGCAAGAAGCTACTTTTAGAAGCATAGCTCTGACTAACCTTCCCTCTGACTATGGCCTAGTGGATTAAGTCCAGTATTACCCCCAAATGCAGTAACTTCAACAGATGAGGGACAAAGGCCCAGGGAAACAAGTGTCTGCTCGTGCTAGCACCAGAACTAAACCCAGTCTCTTGTTCTTCTCCAGGGCATGCTGCTCTTCTCAGATCCTTACTAAAACAGGATGCTGTAAAGCTGGGAATGGTGACATACACCTGTAATCCTAGCACTTGGAAGATTCAGGTGTTCAAGGCCAGCCTGGCCTACATGAGTTCTTGTCTCAGAAAACAAAAATAAAACAAGAGATAAGGCTCTTGCCTTTTGGACCCCATAGAAGTCTGCTTTAAAAACTGGCAGAGATTTTGGCAGAAAAGCTTAGCTAAAGCAGGTTTGAAACTCCTGTTAGCAGACAGCTTGGTCAGATACAACAGGTGTCTGTCTGTCTGTCTGTCTGTCTGTCTCTCTCTCTCTCTCTCTCTTTTCCTTTGGTTTTTTCCAAGACAGTGTTTCTCTGTTGTAACTCTGGCTGTCCTGGAACTCACTCTGCAGACCAGACTGGCCTCAAACTCACAGTGATCTACCTGCCTCTGCCTCTGGAGTGCTGGGATTAAAGGTGTGCACCACCACCACTTGGCAACGGGTCTCTTAATGGAGTATAGGCATTAGTACAGGGCCAGAATTTACTTCAAAATGATCTTTGGTGATTTTACACAGTGTGGGTTATCTTTGGAAAGGATTGCAGTTCATCTGCATGACAATATGACTGCCTCGACCTGGAAGCAGTATTAATTGTATTAATGACATCACAAGAACTAATTTTTTTCCATTTTATTTTGTACCTTATGTATCTTGCCCCCTAAAACTTAGAAATTTCTTGTTTCTCTGAGCTGCTTTCTCCATCTCCCAGCTCTTTTCCTCTTAGTAGTTGGTTGGGGCACAGCTTCCTGCACATTTCCCTGCAAAGCCAAGTCTGGTGTCACTCCTCTGCCTGCGGACTTGTTTCACACCTGACCTGAGTCATTTGGGATGTCTTTCTGTAATGCTTCTATTTGACTCATGACTTTGTTTTTCCCTCCCTCAAGGCGACAGCCCTGTACCACATCTGAAATTTTCCACTTTTGTTGGGTGCTTTTTATATACGCAAAAGGTAAGAGAAGAGTGATATTTATTTGGACAGGACTTAGCTGACCTAAGTTTTTAGGTGCTGATCTTACCGGCTGTTAGGCTATCTTTACAGTATCTGCATTTTCTTGAATTAAATGGCACACCCTTTCATTTTATGCTTGTTCACATCTCACTGATGAAAAGCTATTCCTTTGAATTGTGAACGGAATCATCTCACTGTATTAGGTTGTATCTCTGCTCTTTATAAGGTGTGTCTGGTTCCTTGAGACTGAAGTCCTCAGATGACTTTCTGCATGTCCACAGGTAACGTGTGTGATAAACGTAACCAGGTACTTAGAATCCTTTCTCTCCTCATTTCATCCCATTACTCTGTCCAAGGTATTGCATACACTAAAATAAGTTTCTGTTACTTTGGTAAGTTCTACATAGGGATAATTCTTGATGCTCTAAAGGAGAAGCTACAGTTACATTCAGTAGCTTTTACTCTGTAGACCGTGGCATACTGCTGCCACTGAGACAGTGCAATAAAATGCAGAGTGTTAGAAGTGGAAGGAGCTTCATGCGGACTGTAGTCCTCCCTTTATGTATACAGGGTACTTTCTAAGACGTGAAGCCAAGGATAGTTCCAACCCCTGTGTCACCCCTGTATACGATGATTCTTGCTGTAAACACCTACATATAAGTTAGAGTAAGTGATAAATGACAGTGACTGACAGTAAGAACAGAGCAGTTAGATTAGATTCTATAGGTGGTAGAGTGGGTGCTGTCTCTGTCAATCTTACTGTACTCTACATCTCAGCAGCCTCAGTGGATGATTCATTCCTGTTTCATACGAATGGGTGTTTTGACTGCATGTCTGTCTGTCTGTGCACCATGTGCATGCAGTACCAGAGGAGGTCAGAGGGGGCATCGGATATCCTGGACCTGGAATTAATAGATGATCGTGAGCCTCCATTGTTGCTGGGAGCCAAACGCTGGGACCTCTGGAAGAGCAGCCAGTGTTCTTAACCACTGAGCCATCTCTCCAGCCCTTTTAAAAGCCTTTTTTTTTTTTTTTTTAATTAAGGACACTTACCTTTTCATTTAATGTAAACACTTCTACTCTGGATTTTTCTTTGGCAAGTTGCTGCGGTACCTTACTGTCATTGTTAAGTAAAATACATATTACTTGAATAAAATCACTGCTGTATGGAGATGGTAGATCAGATAACCATGAAAGCAACTAATTGACTAATGGATGCACAGCATATTGAGCCTGGGTATGCAGGACGCATGTTCCAGGTAGCACAGAGCTGGACAGGACAAAACATGCAGTTTTAAACTTACAAGTTTTTAATTTGTTTGAGGCTAACGACATAGTCCAGGCTGACCTGGAACTTATGACCCTCCTACCTCAGTTTCCCTAGTACTAGGATTACAGGTGTCCCTGCCTATCTGAGAATTATTTCTTAAAATATCCATTTGGTATTTTTGGTCTGTTGATCAAAGGTAACTGAAACGATAAAAATAAACCACGGATAAGGGAAAATTACTGTGTAGAAGAGTCCCTTTATCAGATCAGCTGTCTCAACCGACTCATTTCAAGCTTAAGCAACTAAAGCCTAGAAACTGTTAAGAACGATGCTAGGATTTGAATCCAGATCTCTTGTCTCCTGGTTTGATGCTGACTGAAGGTGTGGTCTCCAGCTGAGATGTGATTCCAGCTGCTCCTCTCTAACTCAGGAGAGGAGACCTCTGCTCTGACCTGAGATATGCGCCCATCTGAGGGGAGAAGCTTCTTAGCTGTGCTCTCCGCAACAATGACTGGCAGCAGCTTTCTTCAGCGCAGTCAGAAGTAACAGATTGGCCCAGTGCTGGGTGTTTAGCATGCACAGACTCTGGGTGCAATCCTAAGCACTACAAATATAAAGTAAAATCAAATAAATGTGACATAATCAATGACATAAAATAAAAACTTAGGAGCATATGAACTTTCTGTGTCGGTTGCCATGTCAGCTTGTGTGACTGATATTACTACATGTACCTTTTTATGAGTACTTATGTAATCTTTTCCTATGATTGTATTGGATAGCTGTGAAACTACTAAGATTTTGACCTATTTTGCATGTGCTTAGGAGTGAATGTGTTTGCTAGTATATAAACTATTAAAACAATGGCAGAGTCTCACCCAGGCAGGAGCCACCATGCTTAGCTTTGTGTTTTGAGATGGGAGTCTGTCTCTGTTGCCCAGGCTGGATTGAAACTTCCAAGTATTGGTTGAGCATAGTTCAGTCTGGCTTTTGTGGTGTGCTCGGATTGGTTCCCATGGGGTAGCTTAGTTGCTTTCATTCAGTGCTTGGTTTACTTGTGGGGAAGATAGACTGTGCCTGAAGCATAGAAACAGTTTAGATCGTCTCTTTCCTAATAATCTAATTCTTTGTATGTTTGTTGATTTGGTGTGGCAAGTCTGAGCTGTCACATGAAGGGCTTTTTGAGCAGAAAACCACTGCTTGTTTCCATGAAATCACATTCCTGGACAAGCAAGCCAAATCTAGGGGTTAGGTCTTTTCACTTTTCTGTTATCTCCTGATTAAACAACAAACGCTTGTAAAATAAGGTCCATTTTGTAAGGTCAGGGTTTGAAATGGCAACTGTCGTGTTGGGACTGTCCTCTAGGGGTGTTTCAGCCTTTGGGTAGAGTTACAGTGCTGCTCTTCTTGCCCTCTGCAGCAGGTACAAGTTTAGGCTTGCCAGGCATGGCTGTGTAGCTTAAAACCAGTAGGTGTGGCTTCCCTTATGTACAGGAATAGGAGTACATTTTTAATATTTGACCTTTTATAGTAGAGGCGAGCAAATTAGCTTGATTATATCAATGCAGAATTTAATTTTTTAATAATCATCTGCCGTTCTGGCAGCAGCAGGATTTTATTTACTTATTTGCCTCAACTTACCCACCAAAGAAAAAGCATCATATATCCTGTGAGCTAAGGTAGGTGGTAACTTTCTTTGGAAGGAATCGTGGGGGCGGGGGGCGGGGATCTGAGACAGAGCCAGATGAGACAAAGCAAACGTGTATGATGCGTGCATTCGGGTAGACACTGTGTGTAAAGAGCAGAGGGGCAGCAGCTCTTGAGACAGATACTATCGGTTTAAGTGGTCTTGGGCAGTATTCTTCTTAAACCAGCACCCCAGGAAATGCGTGTTTATAGGCTTTGGCTTATGTTTCTTGTATTTTTTGCTATAAGTATTGGCAGTTATCCTTGGGCTAGTACCTTTTGAAGTCAAATAGTCTGTATTTGTGTTCTATTGGATTAATGTGTATGACCTTTTATTATTGTATAGAAAAGTACTTTAAAATGTTACCATTAGTGCTCTGATGAAAGGCTCTCTTCTTTTTAGAGTATGTATATGAGATGAATCATTCTTTCCAGTGGTTTACTCTAAGTATTTCTAGTAATTTTCATGGCAGAAAGACTTTTTTATGTAAAATAATTTGTTACAGTTTAAGAAAGTTGGTAAATATTTATTGTGTGTTCAGAATTCCAAAGACTAGACCAATAGCAATTAAAGTTTTAGTTAGTTACCAACTACTTAATAGATGCCTATTAAATACATATTGAATTAAAATTCAATAAAGTATAAATATGAAATAAATAAAATTCAATAACATTTTAGTTTTCTTTAAATTCTTAGACAAACATTAAAAATCAGTGTCCTAAAATGTAAATTTTCCAAAACACTTCACTATTCTTGAACCAACTTGGTACAATGGTATATGATGTCATTATAATTAAAGGAAGCAATTATTTAAAAGTGCTGTAAAGTGGATGGTGATTTAACTCTGTGACTTTATGTAACCCTATAGGTAACTTCCCCATGATTAGTGATGATTTGGTCAATTCTTACCATCTTCTGCTGTGTGCGTTAGATTTAGTCTATGGAAATGCCCTACAATGTTCTAACCGTAAGGAACTTGTGAACCCTAATTTTAAAGGTAAGTTTGTACATGAAACATTTTTTAACAACCCATGTTTCTACATGATTGTTACTCTTGGGAATTGTATCTCCAAATCGAGGTTTGCTAGCATTAGAGAACCTGAGTGTTAGAAAGCTTCTACCATTGGAGTCATATGGAGTTCTTATACTAAAGAATCATTTTTTTTAAAGTTTGATTTTGTCTGTATGAGTGTTTTGTCTGCATCTATGTTTGTGTACAACATGTAAGCCTGCTGCTCTCAGAGGCCAGCAGGAAAGTGTCAAATCTCCTGCAACTAGACTTACAGATGGCTGTGCTGGGAATTGAACCTGGGAAGAGTAGCCAGTGCTCTTAACTGCTGAGCTGTCTCTCCAGTCCCCACCCCACCCCTTTAAAAAACAAACAAACAAAAGCAAATACCACCAAGTTTAGTCTTAAATGATAACTTTATAAGTTTTTGAAAAATATATTGAAAAAGAGAACTTAGAAACTCAGTATATCGGAGATATAAATGTAAAGTCATGGTAGCATTTTTCACTATTGGCAAGTTTTGTGCTTAATGCACTCCAAGTAGCAAAAAGAATTTCCTAAAAGAATCTCACTTCAGTTCTTTTGCTACAGGAAAATAAAATTCTAAAATTACATGAACTTTGTTCTCTAGGTGACAGGTATGAGGATCATATTTTGGCGATGCTCACTATGCCTCAAATTGTGTGCTTTCTAAAGGCCACACAAGTACTGAGGACGTATAGACTAATCTACTGCTGATGCTGTTTGAACGCCACGGAAGAATTCTGATTGTCAGTTTGGGCATGGTTTCAATTAGAATTTCAACTTGTCTATCAGGATTGATTTTAAAAATTAGTGGAGTTAATTATAGTTACCTGTCACTCAAAAGGTTTGGGGTATAGGGCTGCAAATGGTGTTCGGTGACAGACTGCTTGCCTGGCCCCGAGTTTGATCTTCAGTACAAAGAAACAAAAAGGTAGAAAAGCAAGACGTAAAAATTAGTTGTAGAGTCTACTTAAGAATTTTTGATTATGCATGTTCATCTAAAAAAGACGGTGCAGATGCTCTGAAATTCAAAAGACTCTGCCTTCTACACCTTCTGGCCCAAACACTTTGGACAAGGAACACTTGACCTTTATCTATTCTGTACCTTCCTGTCCTTCTTTGTTCCATTTTTCTTTCCTTTTTCTTACTGGGGACTGAACCCAGGACACCCTAGTCCTATGATATATCTGTTGCTTTCATTTGATTTCTTTAATATTGTTCTTTTATTTTTACCTCCTTTAATTTTCTTTGAAATTTTTGTGTTCTTATAAAAGAGCATCCTGTAAATTAATTTAAATACATCTTAATATGATCAAGTCAAAGTTGATAATCTGTGAGCTCTTTTATTTAAAAGATCATTACATTTTAGTGGGAGGTAGGAGGAGGCATGGACAAGGAGGACTTGAGGGAATCAGCCCTCTCCCTCCACCATGTGTCTTAGAGATCAACCTGACCTTAGAGGTCAGGCCTGGAAGCAGGTGCCTTTGCCTGATGAGCCATCTCACCAGCCTGAAATGTGTAATTTAAAAATTTTTTTTGGAGACAGTGTCTCTGAAGCTCTTGCTTTTGTGGAACTTGCTATGTAGGCAAGGCTGGCTGGCCTTGAACTCATGACGATCAACCTGCCTCTGCCTCCTGAGTGCTGGGATTAAAGGTGTGCTCCACCACACCTAGCAGAACTGTGTCATTCTTATTTTTAGGTAGTGTTTTATTTGACTGTAAGACTCATTTACAGAATAAAGTTTTTATGTTTTCAGATATTCCAGCAAAAGCTTTTTTATAGATTTTTTTACTTTTCTAACAGTCTTTAGTCACATGGCAAATTTTTTGAGTGATGATGTACTTTATACCTCTATCTCAATGTTAAAATATATCTAATTTATAATTTGCTTAGTCATTTCTTTATGTGAGATAGGATCTTACAGGTTAGGCTGTCCTTCGAGTCATGACAGCCCTCCTGAGCACTGGATTATAGGTGTGAGGTAAGATGTCTCAGCTAAAGTGTCCTTTTTCATTTGTTTGTACTGGGTTGCTACATATCCAACTCTCCATTTCCTGAGGTAGATATGAATTAGTCACACATGCCAATCATACCCTGACCAGACTTGCTAATATTTATGTTTCAGTGTATTATATGTTAGCTAATTGATGCTGACCAACGTTTCCATTTTGTGATCTTACGCATCATAGGCCTATTAGAGGACTGTCACCCTAAGGATTCAAAGCCTTTCTCTGATCCACCTTGTGTCATTGAGAAGCTCTGCTCCTTACACGATGGCCTAGTGTTGGAGGCAAAGGGAATAAAGGAGCATTTCTGGAAACCCTACATTAGGAAACTTTTTGAAAAAAAGGTTTGTAAGTAATGACACAAACATGTTTTCTGGAAAAAGACTTGTTGCATGTGATATAAGGCCCTCTCTTTTTATCACAGCTTCTCAAGGGGAAGGAAGAAAGTCTCACTGGCTTCCTGGAACCCGGGAACTTTGGAGAGAGTTTGTGAGTCCTTGTGCTACAGACCTGCTCTGATAGTTTATCTGTGAGGAGACCTCAGTGCTCAGCATTTGTATTCTGGAAATTCTTAATGCTTTATGGTAGAACCCATAGAAGCCACAACCGTTCTGGAAACTTCTACTATAAGCACATGTGTTTAAACTCAGTGCAACTTGTTTGTTCTGTTTAAAGTTTTATTAGTCAAGATTTTGGATTATAAATTTTGAAATTAAGAAATGCGTTTGTACCTAGCCATCACAGTGCATGGCTGACATCCCAGCACTTGGGATCTGAGGCAAGAAGATTGTGAGATTGAGGCTTGTCTCAAAAAAAAAAAAAAAAGTTAAGGAAAGGGAGAGGAAGACACGTGTTTGGAACTATAGAGGTGACAAATGTGGCAGTCCCAGGTCTTCAGAGGTACCAAGGACAGCTGGGGAAGTGTTCCTACGTGGTCATATACCAGTTATATGTGTCAGCCAGGCTCACTACTATTCATACTTCAGTGTAGTATGATATAGCGTAGTGAATGATTATTATTTATTATTATTAGTAGTAGTAGTAGTAGTTTATTGAAGGCAGGTTGGTTCAGGGTCCCTACCTTGATATACTTTTGAAAAACTATACTCAGTGTGTGCCAGATACACAGAGTAAAGCAAGCTACATCTTCTATTCAGATTTTGTAATGAGCAATCACTCTGTTGAAATATGACTTTGAGAAACATAACAGATCTTGTGTTGTAAAAAATGAAGTAAGTGTTGTGCGACATAAGCTGAAACGGAGTCCCTGTTTCCCCGTAGTAAGGCCATTAATAAGGCTTATGAAGAATATGTGTTAGCTGCTGGGAATCTGGATGAACGGATATTTCTTGGTGAGGATGCTGAGGAGGAAGTTGGGACTCTCTCACGGTGTCTGAACGCTGCCTCAGGTTCAGAGAGTGCTGAACGCATGCAGATGAAAGACATCCTGCAGCAGCATCTTGACAAGGTGAGTTAGGCCGAGTAGACAGGTGAGCCCTGTGTGAGGTAAGGAGCATGTTTCAAGATCTTGGGAGAGGTGGGACTGGGGCAAGACGAAAATGGGCTTCTGTTCTCTTTTCATAATCCTGTGTGTATGTATGTTTTAAATGTTATAGTAAAGAAAGAAAAACTCGTTATCTTTCTGGTTTATTTTTTTAGTGCCAACTTTTAAAGGCTTTAGTTAGGTTTGAGGAGAGAATTGGGTGTGAATGTAAACAGATGTGTCCTGCTGGCAATGTTGCTTTTGGAAAGATGGGCTGTAGTATATACTCTGCACAGTGGACACAAGAGGCATTTAGAAAACATTAATTAGCCCTAATTGGGGCCTGTGGGTCTGCAGTCAGTCTTCAAGAAAATTTTGTTGAACTGAAACCAGTTTTTAGGATGATGGAGACTGGTGATTCTAGATTTCCCTTCCCTGTAACTGAGAAGCTTTAGACTTTACAATGGTCTTCTTGTTTGTGTTCTCTCTCTCTCTCTCTCTCTCTCTCTCTCTCTCTCTCATGCACGTGCGCACACACACACACACACACACACAAAGTCTCACATCCCAGGTTAACCTCAAATTCATAGCAATCGTGTCTCAGCTACCAAAGTCCTGAGATTATATGTATGACCCACCACCCTTGGCTCATTTGATAATACTCATATACATGTTTTTACATGCTAGGTTATGTTCTGGATTCGGGAAAATACAGCAGTGGACAAAAGAAGCTTAAATTTTAGTTTGGGAAGATAGACAATAGATAAACAAATAGTTAAATATGTAACATGTTGGATGATGGCACATGAAGACAAATAAAATTTGTAATACAGAGTACCGTGAATAGGGCCTGGGGGCTACTGTAGATATGGTGGTTGGAAATGTCTCTAAAGGGTTAGTATTAATAGATTCCTGAGGTAATTGAAGAAGCAAGCCCTGGGCATAGACTGGGAAATTTATTTGGAGCCAGGAGAATAGCAACTGCAAAGGTATGAAGTGAGAACATGCCTGATGTTGGAGGCATGGTGAGAAGGCCTGTGTTGTAAGAACATATTTCATGGGGAAAGAGTCTCTCTAGATAGCGTGCAAAGAGTAGGAGACCACCAGGTCATTTAGCCTTTGGAAGCCATTATAATGTAATGACTTTGGCTGTAATTGAGGTGAAAGCTTTCAAGAGAGTATTTGGAAAGATGCCCCCATGTGATCTAATGAACATCTTTAAAGTTCCTGGGAGAGGTGGGGTCAGGGCAAGAGGATGTTAAGAGGCTATTTTAGCAACTCTTGATAGTTCATGGTGGCTTGGTTTATAGAAACAATAGTATTTGGACCACATTTTAGAGATAGCACCCACAGGACTCCTGATATTTGGATTGTGGAATCAGAGAAATGAGGTGATGATGACCATTGGGTGAATGATACAAGTGTGAGTCCTTTAAATGCCTGGGAGGTCGTAAGTGACCTGGCCCTGTCACTTGTGAATTCATCCCCTTGTCCTCACCACTCTACCTCTTCGTTCTTCATATATGCCAACGATGCTACCAGCTCAAAGCCTTTGCTCTTACTACTGCCTCTGCCTAGATGAGTTTAAGATACTCATGTGGCTTACTTCCTCATTTTATTCTGGTCTCTGATAAGTTGGCTTCTGTAAAATAATAGCCCAACATACCCCTGCCCTCAAGACTTCCTTTTTGCTTTCTCTGCTGCTGGTGTTCTCTTAGTATTAATGCTGCCTGGCAGTAAGTAGGTAGGATGCAATTGAACTGTTTGTTCTGTCTCTCTGCATTGGAGTGCAAGCTTCAGGAGGGTTGCGGCTAGTGCTGTATACAGTGCTTGCCATGTAGTAGTTATTGCTAAAATTTTACTGTTTATTTATCAAGAGGGAAAAGTGAGTCTTAAAAGTGAGGGTTATTAGAATTTTGGAGCACACCAAACTTGTCTCTGCTAGGAGAAGGTATGTCCTAGTTTTTGTTGTTGCTGCTGTTTTGGTTTTTTGAGACAGGATCTCTTTATGCACCCGTGGCTGTTCTGGAACTTTCTATGTAGACCACGCTGGCCTTGACTTCACAAAGACCTGCCTTTGCCTCTTGAGTGCTGGGATTAAAGGCATGAGCCAGTACACCTGGCCTAGTATTTTAATATCATCTCTGTATTCATATCTGAGTTAAAAGAGAGTATCCTCTTAGTGAGAATGCACAGAGAACTGTAAAGCTAAGCTCCTTACCAATGCTACATAGGAAGCTCCATGTTGACCTTGAGGACTCTGGGCAGGAACCCTTGGTTGTCACATCTAGTTTCTGTGAAACCAATGCTGCTTGGGAGATTGTCTTGTGTGTTGCTGGCTGCTCTGACTTCTTCAAGTGTGCCAGGACATTTTTTCTCTTTCCTCTCACAGGACAGGCAGGTAGTGGTTTGCATACGGGATGTGGGCACTGCAAGAAAGCTAAGACATCAGCAGCCCTCTAAGTGCACCTCATCCACCCAGACTGTGTTATTGCCTTTAAAACCACAGTATGAATTTCCTCGAAACAAAGCAAGGGCCTCAGCTCTACTGCTATTTAAGACATACAGAACATATTTATTTCTATTTAGTGAATGTCTGTTTTTCTGTGTCTTGAGAATTGAATAGTTTGTTCTGTTACTAAGTACATTCAATACTCAGGGAAAATTGCTGAATTTTGAATATTAAAAATGCTTCAAAATCACTTAACCTTTTAGAGTTTCTTTGAAAAGTTAGAAAAGTGACTTGTTAGCATACGTACTCATGCTTAAATTCTTTGTCACAGACACATACTTTTCATGTGTGTGTTCAAGAATCTTGGCTGACTTGCTCTTCCTAAGGCCTGTCTACTTGACGAGAACTGTCATGGATTCTAGGAACCAAAGTCAGGGGAAGACTGACGAGGACTCGCAGTGCATCAGATTGTCCTTTTACTTATTATTTATTTTTGAAACATTTACCTTCTGGAGTAAATTTGATACAATGATTTTTATTTAAGCCATATGCGAGTTGTTACTTTCTTGTGTCCCATCTGCAATGTGGATGGAAGCTGTGAAATGTGTTTCTCAGCTATGAGAGTGATGTTCTTAATATTTTCCAGTGTGATTTCCCTCCTCCTGAGTGTGTGCTTTGATGGAGAGCTGATGATGGGGTAGAACTGTGACTGTGAGTGTACACTGGGCTGGCATAGGCCTCATCTTTAAGATTTACTTAACAGAACTATTAGTTGCCTAGAATATGTATTGTTCTTTCACACATCTTTGAATACTGGAAGCTCTGTTATAGTCCCAAATATATATATGTGTGTGTGTGTGTATATATATATATGTATATATATACATATATATATGCATATATACATATGTATATTCATTTTCTTGAATTCCTATTTGTGCTGTAATTTAAAGAAACGTATGTAATTTTCCTCCTCTAGTCTAAAGCACTTAGAGTTTGCACACCGCTGACTGGCGTGAGGTATGTTCAGGAGAGCAGTCCTTGTGCAACGCCCATTTCCACAGCTGCACATAGCTTGAGTCGACTTCATACCATGCTGACTGGCCTAAGGAATGCACCCAGTGAGAAGCTGGAGCAGATGCTCAGGTTAGTCTTAGTTTTATCTGCCTTCCAAGAGTTAGTTGTTGACCATTTTTCAATTTCTTACCTTAATTTTTCAGTCTCAGTGCCTTAAGTTGTCCTTTAACAATTTTATATTAGTTGTACAGTTATTATTTATCAGTAACTGACATAGCAATATAAAATGTTTAAGTAGGCCTGCATGGTGGTACTTGTTTGTAATCCCATGACTCAGGAGGTTGAGGCAGCAAGGTCACAAGTATGAGGCTAGCCCGGGCTACAGAGTGAGACTCTGCCTCAAAAATAAATGAACAATTTTAAGGAAGATATATTAGAAGACAATCGCCTTTGTTCAGATTTATTTAATATGGTATATGAGACAGTAACTACATCTTATACTGGTCTTAAAATGTTTGTAATCAACACATTTAAAGGAATAGTGCAGAAGACTGACAGCATTAAAAATGTGCTGAAGTCAGCACATGCCTGCACCCTAGTACTTGGGACTTGGAGGCGGGAGGATCAGGAATTCAAGGTCATTGTCCACTATATGAGTTTGAAGCCAGCCTGGACTATAGAAAACCTGGTCTTAAAAATCTCCCCCCCCCAAATAAAACCCAAACTACCAAGCAAAAAAACATGTGCTTACATGTAAGAAAACTCAGGAAAATATAATTAATGGAGGGAATCTACTGTATACTAGAAATAGCCTACGTAGTTACTGTCAGTAAGGAAATTTACATACTTAAAAAATTCAAGTGCTGGCATTATACAGAAAAAAAAAGCAGCTTTATTATTCTAATTGTTATAAATCTGTTTTTTTATTATTTTGTTTTATAAACTTTGGGGTTTTGTTTGTTTGTTTTGTTTGAGATAGGCCCTTTCTATGCAGCCTTGGTTGGTCTGGAATTCACTCTGTAGACCAGACTGGCCTTAAACTTATGATCCTCCTACCTCTGCCTCTCTAGAACTGTGATTATGAACATATGATACCAAGCCAGGCTAACTATTTTTTCTGAATTAGAAATACTTTTTGTAAAGCCGGGAAGTGGTGGCGCACACCTTTAATCCCTGCAGTCAGGAGGCAGAGGCAGGCGGATCTCTGTGAGGTCGAGGCCAACTTGGTCTACAGAGTGAACTCCAGGACAGCCAGAGTTACAACAGAGAAAACCCTGCCTCGAAAATAAAAAAAAAAAAAAAGAAAGAAAGAAAAGTACTTTTGTAATTGTTATAAGATGAGCTGCTAAAACTTATTGTAACATTTTGACTTGCATGAATACTTCACATCTCTACATTTATATTAAAAATGCACACATACACGAAAGCGGAAATACAGCCAATGCTTGGTTTCTGTCCCCGTTTTTTTCCACTCGCAGCCTTGTACTTATGTACCCTTGACCCCATTTAGAGCTACTGATAAAAGAAAGACTAGAGTCTCATGTATGTCAGAGTCTCATGTAGCCCAAACCAGCCTCCACCTTCAAGTAGCCACAGATGACACTGAATTCCTGATGTTCCTGCCTCCGCCCTCATGTGTTGGGATTATAGGCATACACTTCTGTGCCCATCTCATGGTGGATTCCAGAGCACATGGTCCACATATGCACTGTACTAGCAGACTGTTTTGGGGCATAATTGTTGTATGTTAGACACAGATAGCACATGTGGGTTGTTACCCTCTAATAGACCAGCCAGATAAATTCACTTGCCTCTTGCAAAACACTAATACTTCTGCTCTGGAATCACACGTTTATTTTGAAGTCTTGAGCAATTTCTCATCATACTTGGCAAGAGGGGGAGTTTGCGAGACAGAGGTTCGAACTCCTGGTAGCTCACCAAGAGCCACATTGCCAACAGTAAGATCTCTTTACTGTTCCAGTAGAGTCACACTCTGTGAGTGGCTTTTGTAGCCAGTTGTTGCCTGTGATTTCCCACTGGTGGCTTTATGGACAGTCTGCTTTGTATGAGCCGTGGTACAGAGACTTCTTGTTTACTCCTTCTCTTGTTGGAACTGGCAAGCTAAAGGGGGCGTTCCTAGAGGAGAGTGGTGATGGTAGAGTAGTGACTAGACATACCTCACGCTGTCTTAGTCCCAACTAGTTTAAGGATTACTTAAAGTTTAAGGGAGGGGCAAAGGGGTGGCTCAGATTTGAAAAGATTGATGGCATCCAGTGTGTCAGTCACCTAACATCTGTGAGCTCTGTAAACCACTCAGACTGGAAGGGACCTGCTTTAGTTCCTTTGCTCTGCCAGAGGCGGATAGGAATATTAGTGACTTTTCAAGAAAAACGTTGTAGGCTGAACATAAGTTTTGTTTGTCTGTTTCGAGACAAGGGCTCCTGTAACTCAGGCTAGCCTCCAGCTGCAGGTGTAGAGGAGGATAACCTTGAAGCTTCTGAGCTGGGGTTACCGACCTGCACCACCAGTTTTACGTGGTGCTGGTAGTGGAACTCATGGCTTCCTGCATGTCTACCAGCTGAGATATATCCCTAGCTCAGAACGTACTGTGTGTAACTTTGGCAAGTTGATTTGAAATAGCTGATTCCAAAGTTCCTAAGACTTTATGGTTTGATAGTATTGATCCTCTACAACACCAGCTTTTTCTGATGGTATAGACTAAAGAAGACATTATCTCCAACCCTCAATAATTCCCACCCATAGCTAGCCAGGTTAACTGAAGTTCAGATGATTACTTTTTCTTTGTACTTCCACAGTCTTCTTTGTTCTTAAACTTGATTATGATTAACACCAAACAGTCCGTGTCTCTGTGGCTTCTTCCTAAGTCATATTTTTCAGATGGCCTTTATTTGTCTTGGATTTAGAAGCATTTTCTTTTTCCAACTAATTTGGTAGTGAGCAGTTTACAAAACTTTCTGGGAATTTGTTGAAACGAGGTCTCTCATTGGAGAGCTGGAGTTCTCTTGTGCCTGGCCAAGACTTTGTTTCAAAAAAAGTAATAACTCCTTCAAAGCAACATCTAGATTGGTGTTTAGCAAAACTAGGTGCTGTAACCTAGCCAAATCGACATATACAACTAACTACCTTATCATCCGTAATTTACAAAGCCATATCTAAGTATTAGATTCCACAAGCCAATTTTCTTATCTTTTTTCATATGAGGAAGTAGATAAAAAAAATACACTCAGATTATGCCTGCGTTCCTGGAAGAACTAGACAATAACTTGAGGACAGTTTGGTTGCTGTTAATGGCAGGACGTATAAGGTTGTGGGTCAGTCATGGCATCAGATGAGCCCCAGACCATGTCTGTTGAACTCAGTGCAGTAAAGCATGCAGCTCCACACAGGAAATACTTCTGCCACTTGAAAAAATAGTACCACCATGTTTGAGTATTCTTTTGCAAAGTATTTAGTGTCTGCTCAAAGTGTTTTTTATTCGTGTGTTAATGTATCCCATTGTGACCAAACAAAGCACTTAAATTAGATTTCATATTACTTTTTAGGACATGTTCCCGAGATCCAACTCAGGCTATTGCTAACAGATTGAAAGAAATGTATGAGATATATTCCCAGCATTCCCAGCCAGATGAGGATTTTAGTAATTGTGCTAAAGGTAAGATTTACTATTGTCCAGACTGCTCCTGACTTTGACATCTGACTACATGGAGAAAGACAAGGAAAGACTTAAAACTATAAACTGAAGGCTTGGTTGGCATGGCTTTTTCCCGTCAGTGAAGTGATTTCTGGGCCCTTTTCAGAAACAAAGTTCAGTGCATGTGATTTTGACATCTTGTGGCATGATGCTGATCTTCACAGTTTCAGATTTTGGATTTTTGCCTTGGCAGTTCCTAGTCTGTTGCTGGTATAGGCCTAAAGCTGGCCTGGGAATTTCTTCATGCCATGAATCAGAACCAAGTATACTACAATAATAAACCAGTTATATATCTGTTAATATAGTGTATATTAGCCAGCTCCTATTACTACAAATATCTAAGATAACTAACTTCTAGAACAAAAAGTTTACTCAGCTCCTGGTTTGGAAGTTTCTGCTTATGATGAGTGGTCCAGTTGCTTTGATGCCTGGGAAGTGAACTGTCATGTCAGGGAGTCTGAGGCAGTACACACTCATATCCAGAATTAGGAAGCAAGGAACAATGCAAGGAGCTCACAGTCTCTTTAGAGGGCATGCCTCTGGTGGCCTGAGAACCTCTCTTAAAGGTCCCACCACTTCCCAGCAGTGTCACTGTAGCTTAAACACTTGGGTCTTTGAAGAACTTCCAAGCCATAGGATAGAACTGTTGTATTCAAAATGATAGTTTGTGCATTCAGTGTAGAAATACTAAGTTCCTTATGTGCTGCCTTCATGCCAGTTTTAGAAAATGTGAAGAATGTTAACATGAAAGATAGTAAAGATGCCAGTTGTGGCATTCACAGTTTTAATCCCAGGACCTGGGAGGCTGTGTCAGGGCTAATGATGAGAGTTCAAGGCCAGCCTGGGCAACAGAGGGAGCCCCTGACTCAGGGAAATGGGGAAAAGGAAGCTGAGGAATTTTAAAGATAATCAAAACATCAGCTATAGAAAGTATGAGTTTGGGCTGGAGAGATGGCTTAGCAGTTAAGAGTACTTGGTTGTTCTTCCAGAAGAACCAAGTTCAATCCCTAGCACCCTACCTACACAGTGGCTCACAACCATCTATAACTCCAGTCCCAGGGGATCCGATGCCCTTGTCTGACCTCCTGGGCACCAGGCACACACAAAGTACTCAGACATACAAGCAAGCAAAACACCCACATACATTAAATAATAAAATTAATTTTAAAAAGTATGGAGTTAGTTTTTAGATTTTTACTGTGTGGCTAGAGAAGAGAAGGGATGAGTCTTTTCTGTGATATTTAATTTGTATTTAATTTTTGTGCTTTTTTTTTTTTTTTTTTTTTTTTTTTTTTACATTTTAACAGAAATTGCCAACAAACATTTTCACTTTGCAGAAATGCTTTACTATAAAGTATTAGAATCTGTTATTGAGCAGGAACAAAAAAGATTGGGAGACATGGATTTATCTGTGAGTACAATCATAATATATTGTTCCAACACAGTAAGACATAGCTTCATTTCTCCCTACCCACCAACGAAAGACAAAGAAATGCTGTGTGTTTTTAGGAAATAAGATTAGAACCGAAAGAAACTTGTATGTGGAGCCCTCTGACCTTATCCTAACAGTGTACAGTGTATTGAGTGGAGTAAAAGAGTGATTCTCTTTGTAGCAGGTCATACATTGTAACATGGATTTTAGAATAGGACTTTCTGGATGTATTTTTATTGTTGCGATAAAGTGGCACATGCCTTTAATCCCAGCACTCGGGAGGCAGAGGCAGAGGCAAACTCACAGGATTTCTGTGAGTTCGAGGCCAGCCTGGTATACAGAGTGAGTTTCAGGACAGCCAGAGCTACAACAGAGAACCCTGTCTAAAAAAAAAAAAAAAAATACAATGACTAAAGCAATTTATCGAAAAAAGAGTTTATTTGAAGGACGCTGACAGGAAGTTGAAGGAGCAGACTGGGAATGGTATGAGGCTTCAAAACCATAAGGCTCGCCCCAGTGACATACTTGGTTCGATAAGGCCACTCTTCCTAACAATAGCAAACAATACCACCAAATAGGGACCAAGTATTCAAATGCCAGAGCTTATGAGTGGCTTTCTCATTCATGCCACCACAGTAGTCAAGTATTCAAATACTCAGATTTAACTTAGCAGAGTTGTTCAATAACATGGTGTTTTTATATAAGCCTAATGAAGGAGCACACTGAATGTTGACTGGATGAGACTTCAACATGTGTATTCTTAGACTAAGATGATGATTTTTCTTACAGTTCCTAAGGAAGAAATAAAAATAGCTAGGCATCATGGTCTATCCCTTTAATTCTACCTGCTTTGGAGGCTGAAGCAGGAGAATCACAATTTCAGGGCCTGCCTGGGCTTTATAACAAATCTGAGGCTGCCTGTGCAGCTTCATGAGACCCTGTCTAAAACTAAAACAAGAAAACCCAAAGAAGGGTTGCAGATGGATTCCTTTTCAGTATGACTACTTAGCATGTGCAAGGCCTTGGGGGTCTTGGTCTCTCTCTCTCTCTCTCTCTCTCTCTCTCTCTCTCTCTCTCTCTCTCTCTTTCTCTCTTTCACACACACACATACACACACAATGATTTTTCCAAAATGATGTTTAATAAACCAATAAAATGCCTTGTAAACACTAATGTCTTACAATTGCACATAAATTTATGTTGCAATTAAAAATAGTCTCTTATAAAGATGAAGCTAGGGAAAATTGGAAATGTTCACTTTGCGAGAGTAGGCTAGGAACATGGAACGCAAGACTCAGTCATGTGCAGGTGCCACTGTGTGTAGTTATGTACATTTATTTCACATTAATTTACAAGAGAAATCTTTACAATTAAGAGTGCTAATTTTGGAATTGAGATGACTCAATTTAGTTAAAAGCACTAGCCGCTCTTGCAGAGGACACAGGTTCAATTCCTAGCACCTGTATGGCAAGCAGCTCATAACTGTCTATAACTCCAGTCCCAGGTTATCTGACTCCCTCTTCTGGCCTCCATAGGCACCAAGGTACCTGAGTGTAGGTGTAACTAACACACACACCACACTCACACACACACACACACACACACATGCACATACACACATTTTTTAAAAACAGTGCTAATTTTTAAACTGATATTTAAAAGTTAAAAAATTGACCAGTAATTAACTTGAATTCTGTGTAACTGTTTACATTTAGCTCTCTTTTCTTTTATTAAAATTTGAAACAAAGTCTAATGAAGTAGTACATGGCTTTGAACTTAGTATAACCCACACTGGCCTTGAACTTCTGATCTTCCTACCTCAGTCTCCCAAAAATGCTGTGATTACAGACCCATACTACTGTAACTGATTTAATTCCTTTTTTTTTTTTTTTTTTGGTTTTTAATTTAGATTTTATGTGTATGAGTGTTTGGTCTGCATGTTTATGTATGTGTACCATATGTGTGCCTGGTACCCTCAAAGCTCAGAAAAGGGTGTTGGATCCTCTGAAAGTGGAGCTATAGGTGGTTATAACCCTCCATGTGGGGCTGGGCATGGAACCCAGGTCCTCTGCAACAGTAACAAGTGCTTTTAACCACTGAGCCAACTCCAGCCCCTGGCCTTCATTTAAAATGTGTGTGTGTGTGTATGTGTGTACACATGTGCTGCCTTAACTTTGTGTGAAACACATACTGAATAGCATATAAACTGTAGCTATAATTTAGAGACTAATATTAAGTAGGTACCTGTATATTCATCTAAATAATCTATTTAAACTATTTTTATTCTGGTAAAATATACTTAAGAGAGCATTTTAATCATCTGGAAGGCTATACTCCATCCATCCTATACCCACTAAACACTAATTCTCCATTCAGCCTTTTCTCTGCCCCTCTGCGTCCTGTCTTCCAGCTTTTTGAACTTACTAGTCAAGGTTCCTCAGATACTGGAATCCTATTATAGTTGTCATTTGTGTTTGACTTAGTCTGCTCTTCACTATTCAGCTATGGTCTAGCAAGTTTTACAATTTCTTTCCTTGTGTTTAGACCTTTCGTGTGTGATCTGTTGATAGACTTTGAATCATTCTGCCTTTGACTCTTGTGAACAGTGCTCTGTTTTGAGTCCTTGCTTTTGGTCCTTTTGGGTTCTTTATTCCTAGAATTAGAGTTGGTGTGTCATATGGTGGTTCTGGAGGTTGGCCCCAGAATCTCACATAGGTGAGGCAAGTGTTCTACCGTAGAGCTACATCCCTAGCTCCATACACTAATTTTATGTTTAACTTTCTGAGAAGCCATCCTAACTGTTCTCCATAGCAGTGTTTTATATTTGCATTCTCATCAGCAAAACATGGAGTTGCAGTTTTTTTCTTAACCTCAAATCATTTGTTGTTTATCATTTTAAAAAACTTTTAGAAAGTATTTCATAATATAAGTTTTTAAAAGTTCTCATATATTCCTTTAATCTATATTTTAGTAAAAAGATGAATGCATTTAAACTGATTGGATATGAACTGTATTTTCAGAGCGGGCTACTGTTTCTAAATGTTACTTTGTTTTGTAGGGTGTTCTGGAACAAGATGCATTCCATAGGTCCCTCTTGGCCTGCTGCCTTGAGGTTGTCACTTTTTCCTATAAGCCTCCTGGGAATTTTCCATTTATTGCTGAAATATTTGATGTACCACATTATCATTTTTATAAGGTATTTAAAAATATACTGGTGATTCTGAATGAGACCAACCTCTTGTTACCCACCTTGTTCACATTAACATATAAATCTATCTTATTAAATATTTAATAATCTCTGTGTAGGGAACAAAGGAGAAAAGAGTCTTAAGACCTATATAAAGTCTTACAATAAACAGTAGTTTGGCAGATCTTTTTTGGCTGAAATGGTCGTTTGATTTCTTCAGCCATCTGCCAAAGGACTGCAGAAGACTGTGATTGAAGAGCTAAGAAGGGGCCAGGTATGGTGCTTTACACCTATAATCCAGCACTTGGAAAGTTTAGGCAGGAGGATCGCAAGCTAGACCTGAGCTACATAGCAAGGTCTGTCCCAGAAAGGAAAGAAAGAAGAGAGGCAAGAGTGGAGGGGCTGGAAGATGGGACACTGGCACTGCAGACAGCTCAGCAGTTAAGAGTGCTTCCTGCTCTTGTAGGGGACCTGAGTTCAGTTCCCAGCACCCACATCAACTCCAGGTCCCAGGGACCTGAAACCCTCTTCTGGCCTCCTTCCCATCCATACATAGGGCATAAAGACACACATGAAGAGACCATTCACTTAATACTTAAATTGTATAGCTGTATATAGTCTTTTTATTTATGAAAGTTTAATATTGCAGGTATCTTTCAGGAAGAAGTTTCCTATCATCCTACTTATTTATTTTGAGACAGGATCCTATAGCCCAAGCTGGCAGCAAACTCACGGATAACTCAGAACATTCGGTTCTCTTGCCTCCACCTCCCGAGTGCTAGGGTTATAGGCAAGAGCCCCAACACTCTGTTCATGTTTAGAGATTTTTAATTGTATTTTTGTTTTATTGATTCTAGAAAGTAAGCCTGTAGCCTTCAGCATACAAGCATATACTCTACCTCTGAACTATACATCCAGCTCCTTAATATAAAAATTTTAAGAGTATCGTTTTCAGGCTAATGTAGAAGTTGTATTTTTTGTTTAGAAATTTTGAAATATATGATTTTATATTATTCATATGTATAGACTATTTATTTACAAAGACAGTAAAAGGAGCAGCTTGCTGTATGTGACTTTATTAAACTTATAATTTCTGATTAAATTGTATGAATATTTTAAATATTTAGATGCTTCCATTTTGCTTTTATATTCATAAAGCATTTGTATACAAAATCATAGTAATTATTACTCAGTAAACCAGGACATTTTACTTATTTCAGGTGATAGAAGTGTTTATCAGAGCAGAAGATGGCCTTTGCAGAGAGGTAGTCAAACACCTCAATCAGATCGAAGAACAAATTTTAGACCATTTGGCATGGAAAGCAGAGTCCCCACTGTGGGACAGAATTAGAGACAATGAAAACAGAATCCCTACATGTGAAGAGGTTTGTGACAGTATCTTAGAAGCACATTAATATTGTTTATAGTCCCTGTGCTGCAGAGAGCGGCTGGAGCTGGGGTCTGCCCTTTGTGGAGCAGGGGTTTGCTGTGTGATTAGCAGTTTATCCTGTATCAAAGACACAATCCAGTTCCTCAAGGAACATGTAACTATTCTTAAGATTTCCATGACAGTAAAAATTGAGGCTGCTGTTTTGACTCTCCAAATCAGTAAGGGATGTTAGTTCAGACATAGTATCCAGTATCAGCTTTGCATCTTTTTAAGACTGAAAATTTTAGCTTTGGTGATTTTTATTAAGAAATAACTAGTCAGACAAAAGTTGTTTCCGTTTACCCTGGACTATTTTAACAAAATGCTTTTTGATTGTTAAGATTGTGTGCAAACAATTCTTTATAGGTCATGCCACCTCAAAACCTAGAAAGAACAGATGAAGTTTGTATTGCCGGCTCTCCCTTAACTCCGAGAAGGGTGAATGAAGTTCGTGCTGATGCTGGAGGACTTGGAAGAAGTAAGTTTAAATACTAACAGGACTATTTTGGAGTCTTGAATCTAGAGAGTGAAATTCCATCTAAACCTGTAAATAAAATTAATAGGCTCTGCAGAGCAAAGAATATTCTGTGTTCTTTAGAGATGTATATGATTACTTTAAAATACTTTTTTCTGGGCAGGAGGGTTGAGACAGAGTCTCATGTAGTTCAGGCTGGCTTGAACTTGCTATGTAACCAGTGATGACCCAGACTCCTAACCATCCACTTTCCAAATGCTGGATTCCAGATGTGTGCCACCATACATGACTTAAATATGTTTTTAAGAAACATTAAGAATAATTTTTTTTTTTGAGAGAAGGTTTGGTTGTATCCCAGGCTGACCTTGAATTCTAGGTTCTCTTGCCTCAACCTCCCCCTATAAGGATTGCAGCAGGCATCTTTTTAGACCACTTTACATGGAACTTGATCTTCATTTGTAAGTGAATATTATTTTTATGTAGCAGGATGTTTTGAAGTGTCCTTATGATTTAATGCCACTTAGCCTTCTGAGAACAGGGTATAAAAGGTAGTGGCCAGTTGACAGCTGACAGTTGATGGAAAAGCAGGCAGGTACCAGTTCATGTTAGAGGACATGTTAGTGAGATGGCAGAGTTAGAGGGATAGAGGATGATACATGTTAGTTCAGAGCTCTCAGATCAGATAGATAGTGGGAATCTGAGCAAGTTGGGATCTAGTTACAAGTCAAGCATCTGTCTCAGAGGTTGAGGCAAGAGACTAAGAATCTGTTACAGTAGTATTCAGTTATTAAAAGCATCACTCGAGTGCAGGCAAGAAAACAGTTTTCAGGGCAGGAGAATGGCTTTCAGTTACAAACTAAGGAGCCAGAGCTAGTTACATCTATAAACACACAGAAGGGCAGAAATGGAAAAACCAAACTGTTAACAATGCTTACATCGCTGGCTGTAGAATTCTTAGTGAATTCTCTCATTTTTTCAAAGTATGTCTTCTTTTTTATTGTTTTGTTATATTTTTTAGATATAAGGTCTTACTGCGTTGCCCAGGCTGATTTCCAGTCCTTTGATTCCCTCACTCTACCTGGCATAGCTGGTAATGCAGGTGTGCACCACCACACCTGGCAGTTCTTAAGGATAGAGCTAGGAGATGCAGCAAATACAGATAAGCCAGTGAGACAGGGTGGCTGTCTTCGTGGCTGGAGTGTCAGCTCTGTCACTGGAGCTGTGCTACGTAGGTTAGTGTGACATCCCTGCTGGCCCAAGAAGTACAGGAAGCATGGGCTTGTGCTGGCTCCTTAGATGATTGCCTGGGTACAAGGTTTGCCATTTATGTGTGTGGTTGTGGTGGGGGTTGTCTTCTTTGATTTTCTTTTCTTTTTCTCCCTGGTGAAGAGATTGAAGCCAGGGCTTCCCAAATGCAGAGTACATACCCTACCTCTGAGTACAAAGAACAACTCATTATATAGCTCCAGAAAGCTCTGAATCCATTAGAACATTGCTATTACTAGATCAGTTTTATAATGTACTAGATAAGCGCTGGCTATAAAAGGATCAGCTTTAAAGTCAAGCTTGCTCTAAGTCAGTGCCTACTCAATAAACATGGACGATACAGGGTGTGGTGGCACACTCCTATAATCTCAGCCTTCATAGGTCAAGGTAGGAGGATCTTCACTTTAAGGCTAGTCTGAGTTAGCTACATAATGAAACCTTGTCTCAAAACAACGAATAACAGAAAACCAAACTAAGTCTTTTATAGTTCTCATTTAAAAAATGTTTTTAGATTTATTTTACGTGTATGAGTGTTTCACTTGTATGTATGTCTGTGTACCATGTATATGCCTGGCTGGTACATGCAGAGTCAGAAGGCGTTGGATCCTCTCTAAGTGGAGTTGTGAGCCACCATGTTGGTGCTGAGAACCAAACATGGGCCCTCTGCAAGAGATAGTGCTCTTAACTGCCGAGCCATCATCTCCAGCCCTTTCTCATTTTGAAAGTACGGTAATACTGATTTAACTACTTTTCGGTCATACAGGCCTGGTTTCAGATCTGATAAGTTGGTCATTTTCAATTCCATTTTTGTAGTTTTTCCTTCCCAAGTCTGTGAATTAAAATTTGACATTAAATTTCCTTTTATTTGTACTTGCTACTTTTCCCTTTATGAGAATCTACATGACACTGGTTCTAGAATTCTGCCCCAGTCTTTTTGTCTTCTTGTAACCAGGGAATGTTACAACACAGCTTTCAGTAGTCATTCTTGTTGGTGTCTGTTATGATCTCTCCACTTTTATTTTCAAATTTGAGAGAGCTGCTGTTATGCAAGTCTTACAGGTAGTCATGGAAGAAAGGAATACTTACATTTCAAAAATACACACATTACTAAGAATATTTAAATATAAACTAAGCCATAACAGTTTTTATATAGAGTAACAAAAAAGGGGGGAAGGGGGAAGGTTGTTTTGGGCATTGGTGGTACAGCACTTGAGAGGCAGGGGCAGTGAGCATGCTCTAAATCATGAGTTCTAGGACAGCCAGAGCTATAGAGACTTTGTCTCAACAAATGTTTAAGAAAGAGTGTTAATAGTTGTACAATGCTGTGTATGTATTTTAAAATGGCCAGTGCTGATAATGTTATATCTATATTTTGCAACAACTTAAATATAAGCCATTGAATTATATAACTTAAGTGGGTGGAATGTATGGCACAGAAATCTTATTTCAATAAAGCTGTTTAAAAGTAAGTGTATTAAATCTAAACCACATATGTGTACCTTACTGAAGAACATGGAATGTTACAATTCTATAGTGTTATAGAAACCTGGAGTGGATACTGCTGGATGACACATCATCGTGTCTCCTGTTAGGTGATGTCTTTGTGAACATTTGAGTATGAGGGGAAAATTAAATAATTCCTTATATTACCTCTATCACAGTAGTAGCAGAGGACAAGGTGGTATAGGACAAAGTCTAGTCTGCTTATGGGAAGGAGAACCAAGAAGAGAGTACTATGAGACAGACTATTTCCTTTGTGAAGTGCTTTCACATGAGTGTTCTCTAGAATATGGGTGTATTTACTATGACTTCTGTACATTATATTTGCTTTTAAAATTATGCAGTATTTGAAACACACTATTTCCTTTTGAACAAGAGCTTACTTAGATGGAAGTCAGCTCTGTCCCTGTGTTAAAGTCTGATTTCTTTTGATCGTAGGTATAGCATCTCCAACCACATTGTATGACAGATACAGTTCCCCAACAGTCAGTACTACCAGAAGACGGCTATTTGAGAATGACAGTCCCTCCGAAGGAGGCACATCTGGGCGCATTCCCCCACAGCCCCTAGTGAATGCTGTCCCTGTGCAGAATGTCTCTGGGGAGGCTGTTTCTGTCACACCAGTTCCTGGACAGACCTTGGTCACCATGGCAACAGCCACTGTCACAGCCAACAATGGACAAACAGTGACCATTCCTGTACAAGGTAAGGAAGGCAGAGTAGATACTGAGTTCTCTGGCACTTGTCGGAAAGTCATCTAACATTTGGAAAGCAGTGGTGGAAGATGGGGAAGAGAGAAATGGAAACTTCACGTCAACAATTCTTTTTTCCCTTTGTAATAAACTTTAGGTATTGCCAATGAAAATGGAGGGATAACATTCTTCCCAGTCCAAGTCAATGTTGGAAGCCAGGCACAAGCTGTGACCGGCTCTATCCAGCCCCTCAGTGCTCAAGCCCTGGCTGGAAGTCTGAGTTCCCAACAGGTGACAGGCACAACCTTGCAAGTTCCTGGCCAGGTGTCCATTCAACAGATTTCCCCAGGTGGACAGCAGCAGAAACAAGGCCAGCCTTCAGCCAGCAGCAGTATTAGACCCCGGAAAACTAGCTCTTTATCGCTTTTCTTTAGAAAGGTAATTTTCACGTACCCTTAGTGGGAGCACAAGCCTGGGAAGTGTAAGTATTAAACAGGGTTTGAAATATCCCCATTTCTCTGTTAGGTTTACCACTTAGCAGGTGTCCGTCTTCGAGATCTTTGTGCAAAACTAGATATTTCAGATGAACTGAGGAAAAAAATTTGGACCTGCTTTGAATTCTCTATAATCCAGTGTCCTGAGCTTATGATGGACAGACATCTGGACCAGTTGTTAATGTGTGCCATTTATGTGATGACAAAGGTAAGTACTATTTAAGACTGGAAAGGCAAAGATGCTTTGATACTCAGAATACTTTTTTAAATTTTATTTTACATGTATGGATATTTTGTCCACATGTCTATGTACCACATGCATGCAGTACACACAGAGGCCAGAGGTGGGTGGCATATCCCCTAGAACGTGAGACACAGACCATTGTTAGCTACCATGTGGGTTCTGGGAACCAAACCCAGGTCCTCTGGAAGAGCAGCAGGAGCTCCCGAACTCAGAACATTTTTAATAGCTACTCACTGACACTTATATTCCCAAATATGTGCAGCCATCAGTTTTAGAATATTGTATTTTATAGCTGTTGGGCAGTATTTGTATCCATCTATTAATGGACATGTGGGTTGATTCTCTCTGACAAATTATAAACAACACTGTTGTGAGCATTGTGGATGAGATTTATAGAGACATAGGCTTCCATTTCCCTAGAAATGGACCTGAGAATCACATGTGAATTGTATGTTTAAACATTGAGTTGCCAGGCTACTTTTCCATTTTATAATACCACATGCAATATATGAAGGTCTTAATTCCTCTTCTTTCTCATCAATACTTTAAAAAAAAATTATAAGCAGGCAGTGGTGGCACACACCTTTAATCCTGGCAGAGGCAGACGGATCTCTAAGTTCGAGGCCAGCCTAGTCTACAGAGTGAGTTCCAGAACAGCCAGAGTTACAACAGAGAAACCTTGTCTTGAAAAACAAACAAGAACAACAACAAAATTGTGCATAGGGGAAGGGAGTTTTTGCCCTGATAATTCATTGCCAAATTTGAGATCTGGGATAGGAGGCTTTACCACTGTCTTCTGAATTTTATAGTTTCTTACTTATCCTCAGTCATCTTTACATGTGGTATGAGATAAAAGTCCAGCTTCACTCTTTTTGTGTTGCTTTCTGGCTGCTACACCATATTTAAAACACATCTCCCCACTGAGTGAATGGTCTTGCCACCCTTGTGAATCAGTTATAATGGATCCATACGTGGGTTATGTCGAGACTGTCGACTTTTATTGATCTGTGTCTGTCCTGGGTAGTACTCTGTACTCTCAATGACTCCTGATTTTTTGAAATTGGGAAATGTAAGTCCTAACTTTATTTTTTCAATCATTTTAGCTATTCTGTGTCCCTTGGAATTCCATACAGATTTTAGAGTGAATTTGTCACTGTCATGAAGAAGTCACTTGAAAATCTATAGATCTGTTTAGGGAGTTTAATCATCTTAAATTTCAGTCGTTATAAATTTCAGTCTTCATTCACGAATATGGCATGTTTTCATGTTTATTTCAATCAAATTTTCAACAATGATTTGTGCTTTTCAGAATGTTAACTCTTGCCCTTGTTATTTTTCCTGTTTTTGATGGTATTGTAAATGCAACTTTCATTTTTATGTACTCATTGCAAGTGTACAGAAAAACAGGTGGGTTCTGTATCTTGATTTAGCATCCTATTTAGTAAGCTTGCTAAGCTTTGTTTTTTGTTTTGTGGTGCAGGGATTGAACCCAGGGCTGTTAAAATGCTAACCGAGCACTCTACACTCAGCTGAATCCCCAGTCTGGAATCTCTTAGTCTGGTAGATTTTAAGCATGGTCTGTGTCAATTTTTTTTATCTGCAGATTATGCAGTTTTAATAATTATCTGACTACTTGTCCAAATTCCTTTTCCTTCCTAATTACCATGGCTAGAACATTCAGTGCAAGAAATCTTTGTATGGTTCCTGATCTTAGGGAGAAAACAAATAGCCTTTCACTGTTAGAACATATCATTCTACATATGTCATTAATATGTCATACATACCCCTCTTACCTGTATTTTTGGGAGACTGCTTTCATCCAGTGAAGAAGTTCCCTTTATCTGCCTAGCTTATTAGTGTTGTCTCAAAAGGTGTTGGATGTTATTAAAGGCCTTTTTCTGTGCTCATTGTGGGTTTTGACATTGTAATGACATAGTATATTACATTTTTGTTGTTGTTAGATCATTTGCTTTCCCTTGCAAATCCCTTTTAATTATGGTGATAACTTTTGCTTTCATGTTTGGTTTACTATTTATTAAGAAATTTTGTGCTTATTAACAAGCTATTGTCTGTAATTTTATTGCATGACTTTGTCTGATTTTGTTCCTGGAGTAAATCTGGCCTTTTAGAAAAAGATATTTCATCTTATTCTCTGTGAAATTTGATATAATTTAGCAGAGAAGCTGCTGCAGCCTCATCTTTCCTTTGTGGGTAATTTGATGATGAATTCAGCTTCATTCTTCTCATAGTCTGCTAAGGTCCCCTGTCTCTTCTAGAGTCAGGTTTGGCAATGTGTATCTTTCTGAGACATTGTCTCCCCGGGGTTAATGACATGTCATCGTTTTTGTCCTTTAAGGTCTATGGTAAGGCCCTCTTTCATTTCTGATTGTAGTAATTTGAATTATTTTTCTTGGTCAATCTAACTAAATGTTGGTAAATTTTGATAATTTCTAAGACCATTTGATTTCATTTATTTTCTCTATTAACATATACCCCAATTTTTATTATTTACTTCTTTCAGTTTACTTTGGCCTTTTTAAAATTTGCATTTATTTGCCATGTGTGTCTATGCATGCAAATGGTCAAAGAACAATTTCCAGGAGTTGGTCTCTCTTCCTTTAGGTCATTAGCCCTGCAT